>JAPEIP010000006.1:78921852-78962946 GCA_026120095.1 Capsicum chinense | reverse complement strand
TTGGAATCTTGAATAAATTTGCAGAATTAATGGTGAACTTTGGAGGTTCTTGAAGTTCTTGAACTAGGAACTTAGAATCTTGAATAAATTTGCAGAATTAATGGTGAACTTTGGAGGTTCTTGAAGTTGGATGTAGGAGATTAGGATTTTCTTTTTGAGAGAATTTGATGAAATATAACATATAATGCTTCTAATAAACTTTAATATAGGGTTTGGATGGATTTTGGGTGAGGAGGAATGACCAAAACGCCCCTAAAAATCAAATAATTCTCAAATCTGTCCTTTGGTGGACTGTTTTTGATAGTTTGAAGTAGATCAACCATAACGTTTAAATCCGATATCCAAATTAGATGAAACTAATTTCATTAGAAATAGGACTCTTATATATATCCATTTATATATAGTATCTCACCCAAATCATTGTGTACAAGGAGTTATGATCATTTGAAGTTGACCCAAAAATTCGCTTTTGATAAGCTGAAGTAGATCGACCATAACTTTTTGCTTCGATAGACAAATTGGATGAAACTAATTTCATTGAAAAGAGGACTCACAGATCTTTCCATTGATATATAGTAGATCATATAGATCTTTATGTACAACGATCTATGATCATTTAACTTGGAGCAAAAATACACCAGGCCTCAGTACTTTTTCCTGCACGTTTTACTGTTCACTACTATTCACGATTCAATCGGAATGTTCATAACTCGTCGATCAGGTGTCCGTTTTGGATGATCCATATATCATTGAAAAGATTATTTGATACTCTACTCCATGGTGGGTCTAATCTAAGATATTCCACACGAAAAATTTATAATTCATTCTAGAAGATAGAACCTAACACGTTTACGCACAAAATTTCTATGAAAAATTTCCCGGGGTATTACATAATACTATGTCAATTTCTCAAGTTATGAAAATAAACCATATGATTATGTTGTTCTCATAAGTTTATCATATTCACATACTCATAATCCTGAATTTTATTAGTTTAGTGAAATATAGTATGTTTTGGTGTTTTTGAATCATGAATTCCCTTACAGTGTTTTAAATGATGATTTTGTATTTAAAGAATTATTAAGTGTTGGAGGGTTAAGAACACAAGGTACCTATATGTTTACCCATATTTCAGAATTACAAGTAGCAAATCAGTTAGATTATGATTTTACTGTCATACTCAGTTTATTATGATCATGTTGAGCATTATCAGTTATGATGCCTAGTTAAATTTAAATCAGTACCAGTGTTAGTTAAGTTGGAATAGCATCGAGTGAACCTAAGGATGAAGGCTCATCCGCCAGTAGAAGACTGATACTTTTGTAGCAATCCCTAAGTTTTCGAACTACGTAGCCAGTATAGGTTATGAGATGCCACTTGTTAGTATAGGATTGAAACTCTCTTAGAGGTCACCCGTTAGTAGAGGACTGATACCTTAGTCCTTTGGGATACCAGTTTAGTGGATCAACATAGCTATTGTTAATACCCATGGCAAGGTATTGATACCCTTCAAGTTGGGGTTGCAGGTTGGACTCCGATTAGCTCAGATTAGGGCATGCCAATTACATGATAACTCCTACAGTTTAAGTTAGTAATTAGGTTATATCTGTTCAGGTTTGGAGGATCAAGTATTTAGTTTATCAGTTGTTTATTCAATCTCTTTTATAGATTATTTCAATACATTTTTTACTTAGTCTTGCATTTGTTTTACATGTTCATATATCCATGTTCAGTATACATATGTATTTTAAATATTCCCTATCTCACATACTAGTACATTCAAAGTACTAATCGCATTTTTTTTATGCTATATTGATTTCATAATATAGGTTCAAATACTCAGTTGCTCGAATGTCCTTAGTCAGCTAAGACCCACTTAACAGCAGTAGTGGTGAGTCCTTATCCATCAAGGACAAGTTATGTTTAGTCACTTTTAGTATTTCCTCCATTTCAGTCAGTCAGATATAGTTGGGGTTTGTCCCATCAACTCCACATGTCCTAGACGCTGACAGAATAGATATTTCAGATATTTAGACATTTAGACATTCAAACTAGTTATTGAGATATTCAAATTTATTTTCAGTTATCTTTTGTCATTAATTTAGACATGTTGGTATTTATTTTAGTATCCCACTTTGATAGTATTTATATTAGTTTAGCTTTCACATATGATACTTTATCATTATTTTATTCAGTGCTCACAGTAGGTACCAAATCATTGGTTAGCTTGGGGTCACTTATGGCCTTAAGCACCGTATTGCGATTAGGGGGTAGCCTCGGGTCGTGACAAAACTTAGTATCAGAACCTAAAGTCTTAATGCATCCTAGGGTGCTTGAAATCCACATTGACTAGAGTCTTGTACATAGGTGTGAAGCATACCACATATATAGGCAAAAGGCTTTGAGATATTTTCAGAATGTTTTCCTTCTTTTAGTATTCATGTTGTTCGAAAGGGCATAAGCTCTATTACATTCCCTTTTTAAAACTCATCCTTTATCCATTTACAAAAAATGCCTCCCAGAAGAAATAACAGAAGAAGGAACAGGATCAACCCGCACCACCCGTTCAGAAAGATCCCTTAAATGAACATGTATCCCACACCGAGTTCAAGGCTACTTTCACAACTTTGGCCCATTCCAAGGCTTCTCAAAATAATTAGCAGCCTGTTTCCCCATAGAATCCAGTGATAAGTATAATAACAACTAGGATGTGAGACTTCACTTGGTTGAATCCTTTATTATTTTCGGGATCCAAGTTCGATGAGAATCTGTAGGAGTTTTTTATGGTGTGCATAAAGTGACAGACATTATGGGTCTTACTGATAGTAAGAGTACTAATATAGCTGATTAACAGTTGTAAGGATTATCCCATACTTGGTTTAAGTAGTGGAAGGAGGATAAAGGTATTAAGAAAGGGCCTATAGAGTGGGAGTAGTTTGCCTCGGCCTTTTTAGACAGGTTCTTCCTGCTAGAGCTAAGGGAGGCCAAGGTTCAGGAGTTCATCAATATGAAACAATGTAACATGAGTGTGAAGATTACTCACTTAAGTTTACTCATTTAGAGAGGTATGCTCCAATTATGGTGGCTGATTCTAAGTCCAAAATGAGTAACTTTATGTTTGGGGTGTCTGATGTGTAGTCAAGGAGTATAGAACAACCATGTTGATTAAGGAAATTGATCTTTCTAGGTTGATCGTTCATGCTCAGCAGATTGAGGGGGAGAAGCTTGAGGAGAAGGAATGGGAAAATAAGAGGGCCAGAATAGCTAGCTTCAACTTCTCACAATAGAGGTCTGATGGTGGAAATCATTCTTATTTTCACTAAAAATATTTAGTTCCAGCCCTATCTTCATCCAGTGTGCTAGTTCCTAAGTTCAGTCAGGATAATAGGGATAGGGTGCCAGGCTCTAAAACCTAGGGTAGCATAAACAGTGGCCGTACCAACCCGCTTTGCAGAAAATATAGTAAAAATCATTAGGGGAGCGTAGAACAGCCAGTGATGGGTGTTTTAGATATGGAAATCCAGGTCACAAGATCAAGTATTTCCCAATGGTTTCTAAAATAGAAAGGATCTCCGTCAATAGGGTTAGTCCAAATTTTTATCACCCCAAATAGGTTGCCCAACTCAATAAAGCTCCACCTTCAATGCCACCAGTGGGCATTATCAAAGACAACTTTATGCTCTCTAGACCTGACAGGATCATGAAAGTTATCCTAATATAGTTACGTGTACATTAAAAGTTTTCCATCTTTATGTTTATACATTATTAGACCCTGGAGCTTCACTTTTCTTTGTGATTTCTTATATAGCTGTAAACTTTGGTGTCAGTCCTGACATATTAGCAGAGCCTTTCTCATTGACTACTCAATTAGTAATTCTATGGTAGCCAAATAGGCATATAGAAATTTCTCGATCATGATGTCTGAGAAAGTCACTTCAATAGATCTTGTGGAATTAGAGATGACTGATTTTGATGTCATTCTCAACATTGTTTGGCTCTATTTTCCCTATGCCTTAGTTGATTGTAGAAATAGAATTGTCCAGTTCCAGTTACCTAATAAGCCCGTTATTAAATAGAGAGATAGTATTTCAATGCCTAAGGGTCAGTTTATCTTCTATCCAAAGGCAAGAAAGATGATATCCAAGGGATGTATATACTATATTGTCTGATTCAAGGACTCAAATTCTATGATCTCAATGTCTCCCATGTTTGTCTTATTGGCCACCACTTTCTTCAAGTACTTAATGTACTTAGGCATTTCCTACAAAACATCTAACAGTGGGAGGTTAATGTAAATTTTATTGAACATTTCAAATAACTTCTTAAAATAAGAATCTTTGTGTAGGCTTAGCTTTCTTTGTTTTTGGGTTCTCAGATTGCCCTAAATTTTTAGCCTCTTTGGCTGCCACTTGTTACTCTTATGCCTGTTGTAGGATTAACTCTACCTATACCTCCTGATTTATCTTTGGAGGTCTATCAATCAAGTCTCTACCAGTCCTTAAGGTGATTACAGTTACTTGGTTTGGATTCTCTTTATCACTAGGAAAATCCCCTTGAGGCCTTGTGTTCTATGCCTAAGCTAATTGTCACAACTGTGTCTCCAAATTCTTGTGAGAAAGTTACTGATTCTTTTATCTTCACAACTATATGTTCTTGGTTGGCCAGGATTATTTCAATATCTCTTTAATATTATTGGCCTACATGTTACTCTGACTATTTTGCAACTACTGAAACTGTTGAGTTTGAGCCTAATTATTTCCCCAAGAGTAATTGGTCTGACTACGCTAATTGTGGTTGTAGGCATAACCATAGTTTAGATTTCCCTTCTATGCATTGCCTACAAAGTCAACTGACTCCAGATTTTATTCATATGATTCTGCAGAGTGACCACTAATTTGATAAATTTCACACCAAGAATATTCTTACAAAACTATATTTATTTAGGTGTAAGGTTGATACACACTCAACTTACTAAATTATGTCATTATTTGATTTTTAGAGGAGGTCAACTGAGTGGCCAATGTTGTTATACTATCAACCGTAATCATTATTGTACACTTAATTCACTGTACTTATGGACATATCACCCTTTCGTTCTAGATTACCTTCTATAATTCGGTTCAGGAAAGTATATAGATCATTATAAGTTTTCTTCAACGCTTGACCATCTATACCTAAATCTAACAAATTCTTTATAGCATAGTCAAGAGCTTTCATGAAAGTACGAGCTAATACCTAGTTAGTTTGTCGGTGGTGCGAGCAATCACTAAGAAGAGACTTGAATCTCTCCCATATATGATATAGGTTCTCATCTGGCTTTGTTTTGAAACTCAGGATCTTACTTCTTAATCAAGTAGTTTAAGAACTAGATGAGAAACTTCTTTTCCAAGATGCTCCGGCTCAGGATATGGGTCAACCAAATCCCTTTCCCTTGCAAACTTACTTGAGATTTTGACCTATACTTATAAGTTCAGAAGCTGAGGCCAAGTTTTCAACACTTATAAAACAAAATAGTAAAACTAACAATCAAGAAGATGCCAATTTTTAAGTCCCCAACAATGACACCAACAACTTGTCGCATTCAATGCAAATATAAGTGTACGTAGTCAACCAAGTAGTAATGTGGCCCTTTCAAGAAGAATATTGATCCCATAGGGACTGGTGATTAGCAAACTATCTAATTCTAGCATTACTAACAAGAATAAATAAGTGAAAGTGTAACCAAACAAAAGTTTGATTTTTGATTTTATATTTAAGTAACAAAAATTACCATCAGTATGAAATTTCGTTTGTAGATAATACGTGGAGAGTTCCATTGTTGAGGCCTTACTTTACATTCTTGCATAACTATGGTTTCTAGATGTGTTGGTTTTTGTCATAATTGTTGATTTATGAGGTTAAGATTATTATTTGGTGATGGTCATCCTCTAAGTCATCTACCCAAATTAATCTCACAACTGCATCATTGAGTAGGGATGGGAGTTCTTAACTTGAAAGCATTAAACTATCTTCCCATTTCATTAACCAAATAGGTGTTTAGGTATATCACTATCCTAAACATAAATCATCCTTCAAAAAATATTATCTAACTACTAAAGACATGATCTACTCCTTACATTCTCCATTTCGTCCCTCCACTTCTATTGTCAGTTTGTTTTTTTTGACTTAGATTTAACCTAAAGTTCATGACACTCTAAAATAGTAAAATAAGAATACACAAACAATCACATTCTTGATAAACATAGAAACCAACAAACAAACCATAATTAAACAATCATGTTTGTAGCCTTAACCCTAGAATGAGGGTGTTAATCCACTCATAGTTTTGCAATGAATCACAAGATTGGAATTCATTCATAAAAACTTAAACGTGAACTAAAGTAAAGACATAAGAACCCTAATGAAGACTACTCATTTATTTTTTCTGTCCCAAAGTCGTCCAAGGTATTGAGGGAGTTTTAAGGTTCTTCCTTTAATTATTTTTTCACTTCCCCGATAATGAAAAAGGGAAGAGAGTGAGCCATACATAGTTAGTGAAGACTCTAGTAGGAATAAAATTATTATTGATCTTTAAAATTTTCTGTAGATAAACTTGTGGATCCTCATGTATCAGGACTGTGAGTTGCCTACTACTGTGCAATAATTGCACCACATTGTGTTTGAGCTCAAATATTCCCCCAGGTTCCAATCTACAAATGTAGAGGTAACATTAGTTGTGAGTTGGATTGCTACTTCACCTACTGTCCTATAGGCGGGTTATTCTTCAGCCATGACGGCAGGAATAGCTTTATCTGATTTAACTTATAGGATATGACATATAAGTATTGCTTCTCTTCTTAATTGATGTAAGTATCACTCAGGTTCAGGATATGGGTCAACCAAATCCCTTTCCTTCCCGACTTACTTAAGATTTAATACTATACCTGAAAGTTCAGAAGCTAAGACCAAGTTGTCAAGACTTTTATAAAAATAGTAAAACTAATAATCAAAAAGTTACCAAGTTTCAATTCCCTGCAATGATGCTAAATACTTGTTACTTCAAAATACACAGGAAAGTGTATATGGTCACCTATTAGTAAAGTGGCCCTTGTGACCGTATATAGATCCCATAGGGACTTAGTGATTAGAAAACTATCCAATTTTAGCACTACTATTATGATTAAATATGTGCGACTGTAACCAAACAAGAGTTTGAGTTTTTATTTTATAACTAAATAAAAAAAGTAACAAAAGTATGAAATTTTGTTTGCAAACAGTACGCGAAGAGATCCTGGGTTAAGGCATCACTTAACATTCTTTCATAACTATGGTTTCTAGTAGGTGTTGGTGTTTACTGTGTTTGTTGATCCATGGGGTTAAAATTATAATTTTGAATGGTCATCCTATAAGTCATCTACCTAAATTAATCTTACAACTACGTTGTTGAGGGGGGATGTGTGTCTTTAACTTGGATACATTAAACTATCTTCCCGTTTCATCAACTAAGTGGAGTTTTTAGATATATTGCTATCCTAAAAACAAATCACCCTTCAAAAATTATTATCTAATAAGTAGAGACATAATCTACACTCATTATATTCTTCATTCCATCCCCCCACTCCTATGGTTAATTCATTTTGGGACTTAGGTTTATCCTAAAGTTCATGATGCTCTAGTTAAGTAAAATAATAATAATCAAACAATTACATACATGATAAACATACAAAACAAACAATAAAACCATAATTAATCAATCATGTTTGTAACCTCAACCTAGAATGGGGGTATTTAGACACTCATAGATTTACAATAAATCACAAGATTGGAATTGATTTGTAAAAAGTAAAAGTAAACAAAAGTAGGAAACTAAGAACCTTAATGGAAGTCTCCTTAAGTGTGTTCTCTCTCCCAAAGTTGTCCAAGGTGATTAGGATAAGAGCAAAGTGCCTAATTTATAATGTAGAAGGATTTTTTCTACTTTTTACCCTTTGGCATGGCACACCATTTCATGACCCAAGACTACCCCGTAGTTGTAACACGGTGCTTAGAACCACAAGTGATCCTAAGCTAACCCAAGTGTTGGCATAATTCTTGAGCAACTAATTAAAATATATATAAAAGTTAAATTTTTTGAGTGAAAGCATAATCATAACATAAGTTGTTTCAATATATTATTGCTTAAAGTTTAAATCACTGTAATATGAAAGATGAAACACCTAAGCTTCTGACCCTTAGAAAATTTCCCAACTTTTGAGGTTCTGGGTTGGGTAGGGATTGAGCATACCATTCGTATGCTAAGGTAAGACTAGTACACTACCCTTTCATATAAAAATTAGTTTAGCTTGATAACATACTATCCAAGATATGGTTTTCCCCCTACCAAGTCGTATGTTAGGGTACGGGTTCTATACTACCTAGTCGTATGAAGTATTAGTCTTGATGTAATGGACACTGACTTGGATATGGGTTGCATGGTGCCACTCATACCTTTGGGTATGATTCATACATGAATGGTCATATATTGGGAAGATTAGGGGTCCATGGTGAATTCTAGGGGACAATTTAGGGTACCAATCGTACCCTAGGGTACGGTTTAGATATGGAATTGTATCCTCCTAGGAGTTCACTTCTATAGCTTTTCTCTGAGAACTTTTTAGAGATTTCCCCACCCCTAAACCCTTAAAACCCTCACCATAAAAAAATCTTTTCTCCCTTCATTTATAACATATACAGGATCAAAACACTCCTAAATCCTCTCTAAAACTCCTTCGATAAAGATTGGGACTAGGGTCAATCAAAGAGGACATCTAGAGACTTGAAGACCAAGAATTCTTTTGTGAATCATCTTTTAGAAGGAATGTGACTCTTCCCCTATTATTATTTCTCAAATATCATGTTAACTAAACATTATTTATGAATTATTAATGACAGTTTTTGGAACAAATGTTGAGGGTTTTGATGTATAGTGATGGGTAATGTTTTCTCTTGTTTAAACTTGTGATTATACATGTTTTTGGTGATGGATTGCTCATGTGGGTACTTTTTGGTTGTGATTTACCAAATGGGTCAAGAGTAACCCTAATATTGTTGGTTTTCACTTAGGAATTGGTAATGGTAAGAGTATGCCCTCAAGGTGTTTGTAAAAATGACTACTAGAAATAATTAGTTACATGTTTATGGTGATTTGACCTAAGGCAATAGATTAACGAGTAAGAATGATTGGTAAACGATTCTATAAAGGCCTTGTTGTCTATGTAATGAGTTTAACACGACCCGAACTAGGTCCCTTTCATAATAGGCAATCTCAAGTCCAACCCAAACTGAAGACCACCCCTAATACCCAACTCAACCAACCAAAATATACCCTGAGTCGGATGAACCCCGAACATATAACAAAATAGGATATCTGCTATGTGGTTACTTTGGGATAAGCCTATATCCGAGGCTAACCTAACCAAGTCAATCCCTCCAATAGCCAACCAATCTAACCCAAACGAAAACAATATGCCAAAAACAAGACAGTAATTTAATGTATGTTTATATATAAGACATAATTCATCCATACTATACCCAAGTCCACAGTTGTCCATACAATGACTCTGAAATAAATCGAAGCGTACCTAGTCGGTACATTCCCCAACACAACGATAAACCAAGTCTATGAAATACAAAAATACATAAAGTAATCCTTGACATGAAATAGATGCCTTCCGAACTATGGAAGTTCACCTCTTCAATCCAATAGCTGATCCCGAATTCGAACATTAAGCAGGACGAGTAGAATGGATGGGTCCTACGTAGTATGGGGATACAACTACCTAAAGATAGGTTAGCCGGTGAATACTAGCATGCACTCAAGATAAGGATAAAATAATGCCACCCAGTAAAACCAAGTAAACCAACTATACGAATACAAACCATATATATATATATACATTCCAGGAAAGGAAACCGGGTTTAAAACGCATTTAAAACCATTAACTTTTGTATGAGAAGCTTAACTGTCCTTAACCACCCACAGGCTATATGGGTCGAGTGAAACTCTATGAATGAACCTCGATACGTGTAGCTACATGAACTGGAGATACCATAAGAGTAAGGGATTCACAAGTACCCTTAACCCTTCATGATACATATGTACAGTGTACTTAGAGGATTTCTGTGTACCTTATGGTATCATAAAAGAGTCTCCAGCCCTACTCCTCATGTCGGCAAACATAAGTTCCAGTTCTCATTCATAGAACTCCCACCTTCACGGTTAGTTATCATACCCCACCATTATTGCCCAATTAAAACCATTACAAACTAACCAATCTATTATTCCATTTATTATTTACCAAGGCTATTAATAGTGGTATCGTTATACCGACTATAACTTGCAGGTATTGTCCTTAGCTAAAGTTTTAAGGTAAATGGATTCTCATGTACCCATTTAACAAGTTAACTTAGGGGAATCCCATGTACCCCACAAGTGTTCCATTATGTTTTTTTGGGGGAGTCTATTGTACCCCACAAGTTATTCATTAGCATTTTTACTTGGGGGATTCGTTCATACCCCACAAAGAGTTGAATTAACCATAACTAGGACCACCAAAACATTCTATTTAACAATTCCAAACCATTTAAACCATTTAGGGTTCCATTACCAAACCATTAAATGTAATAGTTCCATTAAATACCTAATAATATAGTAAAGACATTATCAAAGGCATTTTATCAAATATGTTGGGGGCATAGTATTTCAAAAACCAAAACCAATTACCAAGTGACTATTCCCATGCAACGAATTATCCAAAACCACCATTAAACACATAAAAACACAATTAAAACATGGGAAAACCATAACCAAGGATTTATAACCAAGAACCCAACACATATTTGAAAACCCCAAAACCATACAATAAACTATGCCATGAAAACATTGTATAAAACCATACCTTTAGTTGGAACTACCAATGAGGGAAGAGTACATGCCTTATTCAAGAGGATCCACAGAAAGTACTTGACCCCTTTTAACCTCTAGATGAACACTTGAGAAACCTTAGCCTCCAATCTTTAAGAGAGTGTTTAAAGAGTGTGTTGAGAGTGTTTCTACCTTTCCAAGGGAGTTATGAGAGTCCACCAAGGGTTATATAATGTGGGGACATAAGGGTTTTGGGGTTGGAAATGTCCAAAAGGTCCCCAACTGAAAAGTTAAAAATCTATCTCAGGAGGGTAGACCTAACTATGCAAACTGTATCCTAGGGTATAAGTGGTACCTTAACTCATACCCTAGCCCTCACCAAGACCCTCCACACTGGTCCCAATATTACTTCACTATACTAGCTCATACCTTAGGGTACGATTGGTATCCCAAACTGTACCCATATCTGTACCTTAGACAGTTTCAACTAGGCAACTCAATAAGCTTCATACGACTTGGCATTGTACCCCTTGTATCCCACCATATGACTCATATGGTGGTGAGTCATATCTTGGATAGTAACCAAGACAACCCTACTACCCAACATATGAGTGAGCCATTAAGCTATCTCCTAACCCGTATCCAAGGGTACGAATGATACCCTTGAGTCGTACCAAGTAACACAAATCCAAAACCCAAGATTTTTTGTAAGGGTCCAAATCTCGGGGTGTTATAGACTCCCTCACTAGAAAATTCATCAAAAAATGATGGGTAAGGGTAAGAACAAGCACAAGATAATGAATTAATAGAAAATAAGGACATACAACAAGATGAGAAGATCATCATATGCCCCTAGAATAATTTACACCCAATACCTCCATCCCGACCTCTAACTAGTTTAGAAAACAAAGATACAAAAGGAATAGTCCCTTACCCTTAAACAAGTTAGAAAATAAAGATGTATCAAAGATCACATACCCTTCACACAAATTTTTAGAATGAAGAACCAATGCATACCCCTTGGACTCCATGTCGCCTTCCACATCCTAATGGTTTTCTCGGACTTTTGGTTTCACCATGGAACCTTTATCGAAGCCACACCTTTCATTTGCAACCAGAAAACTTACCAGTCCAAGATCCTCACCAGGACCTCCTTAAGGAACAAAGAATCTAAGATATCAATACCAACCAAAGAAACTAACCAATGAAGGACCATCCATACCTTACCTCCATACAACTATATGGAGTACTAGATAAATGGACTTATTTTAGGGAGCAAGTCCAATTCAACTTACAATTTCTCGAGACACATCACTACGAGAGGTTGAGTCTAACTATTCACCACAACCTCTACGTTCAAACCTATCCAAAGTAAAAAGGAGTTAACTTATGCCACCGGGATCTACTCCTTACATCTATCCCAAAACACTACTTTTCTTCCATCACTTATTATTATATGAAAACCAATTCAAAAATCATGCCCCACCAAACTTCTTAAGTACCTAACACAACTATTGGTATATCTACCAATCACAATATTCAAGCCTACCACTTATATACCCATAATATGGTCTATCCTTCCAAAGATCTAGCACTCTTTATAATTTCACTGAGGTTTCCACCACCTATTCCTTTCCTAACTATTTCTCATGACCACAACTTTACCTTACCCTCCAATACCTTAGTTCTAGTAGTCACCCTATACTCTCCCCCACTTAGGGACTTCTACATTCCTTGTTTCAAAACCTAACCATGCTTCCTAAACCACTAGTATCCTAAACCAAGAAGAGTCATTAAGGAAACAAATTAGACAATTATACTTGCCACCCAAGGCAAGATCCCTGAAACAAGACACGATACTATAGTCACTAAGTACTTTATAGAAACAACCTAGGTCATAATGAAGAATTATCCTAACCAAACCTTACCATAAAAGGAGTCCTTAGAAGTGGACACTGAAAGAAATACAACCATAAATACCATAGATAATGTAACATAAGGTCAAGACTCAGATCCAATAAACAAGGCAAATATTGAATATGAACCTTAGGCATATGTTCTAATAGAACGCATGCAATACCACTAGAGTACTCACTTAACCGAGGTAAAAGAGAATCACTAGAATATGCAACCTGACATTCCCTTAAAGTCCACCGCTAAATGGAAAATTCTATGTTACCACCAACATTTATCCCATGCCATATATAAGCACATCACTCGACCTAATGGGTATCACCAATACACTAGGGACACTTGGTTTTTTTCCTATACCAAAATGTCATCCATCCAAAGTTCACCTAGAGCCTAGCATAGATATACAACTTTATATTGTATCCCCATACCATGACTTAACCCTCAACCTACCAATTTAGCTAAAACTTCCGGCCTATAAGTCACAACTTTCCCACTAATGTATTGCTCAAGCCATCAACCTTACCCCTTACACACACTTCATCCAACCTATCAATTTACCTCCATAATTCTAACATTGATATTCTTGAGCTAACATACTTTATTTACAAAGATCAAACATCTATGTTATATCCTAATATCTATCGACCACCATGTACTACTAATAAAGTACCCTATATAGGACGTATACATACATGGTCCACCCCACAAAGAGGACTCCATAAAATTTCTTACTATCCACCGGTAACCTATGCATTTTCAGGAAACCATTTCCCTTATGCGTGGAAGAACGAAAACACCCTATGGAGAAATAATAGAACAAATGGAACCTTTATCTAAAAGATCCCTTAATTGCTCTTTTAACCCAACCATAACCATTCTATAAAGAAAGAATAGAAATTGCACAAATATCTGATATAAAACAAGTCCTAAACTGACCTCTAAATTAGAAAGATGCCCTGAGGGTCATCAAGTAGACCTCAAGAAATTCATCCACCACTAAATTTGAAGAAGGACCTTTAGAGTTAGTATGTATAACCCTGACGAAATGATAATAGAGACATCCCTTTGGAGACCAATCTCTGATCTCTAAGATATCATATAACCTTTACCCTTAATAGCCAGGGAATGAAACCACTCTCCCATCCATAAACAACTCAACATGGAGCCTAAAGATACCCTTTTCATGGATTTAAAAACCTAATGATGTATAGCACGAGTACAACCAATCTATCTCTCGAATGATATTGAAATCCTTTATATTCGAGTCAAACAAATAAACCAAGACCCATTTATTTACATTAGATACCATACATTCCCATAGACTCTATTGGAAATTATGGAGTCACCTATCGGGGAAGAGATAGAAAAAAAGAGCTTAAAATAACCTTAGGACCAAAACCAATATACATAGCCACAAATAGGGTCACAAAAGAGAAGGGACCCAAACCAAGTAAACAATTCACACCACAATGGCAGGAGTCTTCAACATACCCATGTAGTCTTTAGAAGATGCCCCAGACTCCTGAGGTATAGTAAGAGCATTGAGATAACCCCGACTAGAGTCAAAACATATAGTAGCACCCTGTGGTGCATGAGCTAGGAAAGTAACATTTGATATCCTATTTGCTCAAGCGGAAATCCTTAAGGGACATTCCCATTACATATGACCCAATTGGCCATAACTAAAATAATGATTTATTCCTTCCTCACAACAACCACGGTGTGATCAACCACAAAATCTATAAAGAGGGTAGGATGACACGAATTGGGCTCCATTGGCCTAAGATTGGGCACCTTGTACCTTAGAAGCATTACTAATCTGAAAATACCTACCTCCCAATAGATTTAGGTAGGGAGCACAAGCTATAACACAGGAGTTAGGACCCACCCAACTCGTTTATTTTAGATAACTTACCACCATACCGTTGGCCTCCCCTTTGTTCAGAGAATCGATATCCCTCTACCTTGTCTATTTCTTGACCATTCCTCATTCCTCCCCATACTAATAAGATTGGGCCAGCATAATAGATTTGTCACTATCTAGGTTAATAGATTAACATAATATCAAAACTCGACATTAGTAACCTCTCCTTAAGGTAATTGAGAATAAGTTACTCCTTCCAAAATAGGTTCAGTGGAGACTGGTGGGACTCTACGAGGAAAACTAAAGATTACGACCCTTAACCGGGTCTATGCCCCATGAGTTGGACTAGATCCATCTATGTTGTCCTTGAGTGGGACAGGTGAGTTTCCATGAACTTTAGATCGTTAAGAGGAGATGATTCAAAAAGTGAACGAAAGAAGTTCCATGGAAAATTTAACGACCTTAGACTCTAAAGACCAAAAGTAGAACAACAAGAAAGTAAAACATTCCTAGATGCCTCGTAGCCTCCTGATTATAAGTGTGGTGCATAACACACCCATAAGAAAGACTGTACATAGTATGACTTTGTGGATACCCCAATTGACCATGAACCTAAAGCTCTAATACAACCTTGGCATGACCCAAATTGGGGACTGATCGTAATGATAAATCTCAAGTCTAACACAAATCGGAGATCACCCATAATACCTAACAAACTAACCAAAATATACCTTGAGTATGATGAACCCCAAACATATAACAAGATAGCATATCTAAGATGTGGTGAATTTAAGATAAGTCTATATCTGAGGCCAACCTAACCAAGTAAATCCCACCAATAGCCAACCAATCCAACCCAAACCAAAACTATAAGACAAAATAAAAATAGTAATTTAATGTATGTTTTTGTATATGACATAATCCATCCATACCATACCCAAGTCCACTATTGTCCATACAAATCCTCTAAACCAAATCGAAGAGTACCTAGTCGGGACATGCCCTCAACATAGCCATAAACCAAGTCTATGAAAGACAAAAGTACATAAAGTAATCCATGACATAAAATAGATAGCTTCAAAAATATGGAAGCTTACCATTTCAATCAAATAGCTGATCTTAAATCCGAACATTAAGCAAAAGGAGTAGAATGGCCGGTTCCTACATCGCATAGGGATACAACCGCTCGAAGATGGGTTAGTAGGAGAATTATACCATGCACTCAGGATAAGGATAAAATAATTCCATTAAATAAAACCAAGTAAACTAACCATATGCATACAAACCAAACATATATATATATATATGTATATCTATGCTAGGGAAGGGAATCGGGTTTAGCATGCATTTAAAACTATTAACCTTCGTATGTGAAGCTTAACTATCCTTAACCATCCATGGTCTATCTGGGTCCTGTGTAACCACCTGAATTGGCCTTGATGTATGTAGCCGTATGAACCGAAGATACCATAAGTGTAAGGGATTCCCAGGTACCCTTAATCCTTCATGATACATATGTACAATGTACTTAGAAGATTCCGATGTACATCATAGTTTCATAAAAGGGTTGCCATGCCCTAACCATTATGTCGACAAAAATAAGTTTCCAGTGTTCATTCATTAAACTCTCACCTTCATGGATATCTATCACACCCTTCTCTTATTGCCTAATTAAAACCATTTCCAACCAAACAATCCATTATTCCATTTATTATTTACCAAGGCTATTAATAGTGGTATGGTCATGTCGATTGTAACTTGCAAGTATTGTCCTTAGCCAACTTTAAAGGTAAAGGGATTCCCGTGTACTCATTTACCAAGTTAACTTTGGGGAATCCCATGTAACCCACAAGTGTTCCATTATATTTGGTTGGGGAAGTCCCTTGTACATCATAATTTGTTCATTAATATATTTACTTAGGGGATTCTGTCATACCCCAGAAGGAGTTCAATTAACCATAACCATGACCACGAAACCATTCCATTTAACCATTACAAACTATTTAAACCATTTACACCATTTAGGGTTCCATTACTAAACCATTCTATACAATAGTTCCATTAAAAATCCAATAATATAGTAAAAGCATTATCATAGCCATTTTATCAAACATGTTGGGGCATAGTATTTTCAAAACTAAAACGAATTACCAGACGACCATTCCCATGCAACCAATTATCCAAAACCACCATTAAACATTGAAAAAAAAAATTAAAACATAGGAAAACCATAACCAAACATTTATAACCAAAGTCCCAATACATATTTCAAAACCCCAAAATGGTAGAATAAATCAGGCCATGAAAACATTGTATAAATCCATGACTTTAGTTGGAACAAAAATGAGGGAAGAGTACATGCCATATACAAGAATATCCACGAAAATTACTTGACCCCTCTTAACCTCTAGATGAACACTTGAGAAACCCTAGCCTCCAATCTTCAAGAGAGTGTTTAAATAGTGCTTTGAGAGTGTATCTACATTTCCAAGTGAGTTATGGGAGTCCACCAAGGGTTATATAATATGGGGACATAAGGGTTTTGGGGTGGGAAATGTTCACAGAGTCCCTAACTTAAAAGTTGGAAATCTATCCCGAGGAGGGTACGACCCAACCATGCAAATTGTATCCCAGGGTACGAGTGCTCACCAAGACCATCCTTATGGGTCTCAATGTGAATTCACAACACCAACTCTTACCTTAGGGTATGGTTAATACCCCAAACCATACCCATATCTGTATCATGGATATTTTCAACTAGGCAACTCAATAAGTTTTATATGACTTTGCATTGTACCACTCGTATCCCGCCTTATGATTCATATAGTGGTGTCATATCTTAGATAGTAACTAAGCCAATATTATTTCCCTATATATGAGTGATCCATCAAGCCATCTGCTAACTCATATCCAAGGGTACCAATGGTACCCTTAAGTCATATCAAGTCCAAAAAGTCCAAAACACAAGAATTTTTGTAAGGGTCCAAATCCTAAGGTATTATAGAGTTAAATGGTTCCCTTGGTGGTTTAATTGGTTAAAAAAATCTCAATTCCCTAACATGAAATTGAATTATATTTGAACTAAAGCTTGGTGTAAGAGTGATAATAGGTGATTTGATAAAGGACTAGATGACTATAATTTGACTTGAATGAAATTTGAAACTAATTTATTGGATTATTAAAGTGATTAATTGATATCTAATTCCTGAATACCTTGTGGTCATGTATGATGTTAAATTATGGCCTTGATGGCTTAAAATAGTTGAATGGTTTAGAGTCCCCAAATATGTATAGTATGATATGAATGCATGGACAAAGGTTTAGAGTCCTAATGTCGAGAAGTAATGAGTGTGATCGGTTGATGTTAGATTCGAATTACATAATGAAATGGCTTGTGGTTAGAGTCCACTTGCATGGTAAAAAAGGGTATGTGGTTAGAGTCCACTTGTCTAATAAAATAACATGTGGTTAGAGTCCACTTGGCTAATAAAAAATCTTGTGGTTAGAGTCCACTTTCTTAATAAGATGGCTTGAGGTTAGATTTCTGTTGCTCAATATAACCTAAGCGGCGGAAGGTTAGAGTCCTTCACTTCATGGTTCATATTTGAGTGCTTTGAAATACATGCTAAGTCCTTTTTATCTTTTGACACTTGATGTATCCATATGTATTTGGATGTCTATGTGTATAAATATGGTGGCTTATAATGGTTTGACTTGGTATTGAATAATGATACTATTTTATTCCTACCCTTGAGTTATATGTTAGCGCTTCAACCTCTAACCATCTTCGAATGTTGTGTCCCCATGCAACATAAGGGCTGAAGCATCTTCTTCTCTTCCTATGTAGTGATTAGGTGTGCAGGTGGTTCAAGTATTGACATCGAAGTGGTGAGCTTTCATCCTTCAAAAAGCACACATTTCATGGTCTACTTAGCTTATGTCATAGACTTATTTTAGATTAAATTTTGAGCTATTATAGGGGGCTTTTCCCGACATATCATTGACTTTGGATTTATAGATGCTTGTGGATGACTGTGGGCTTAGGTAGATTAGATGTAGAATGTTATTATTAATGAATGGTTGGACTTTCTTAAATCATGATTGTTAGTTTTATTTCTGCTATCTTATTATATGTTTGGTGTTCATCCGACACTTGTGTATTGATGTTATGGTTAGGTTGGGTTAGCGGAGAGATCTCTAGTTTTAGTTGGGGCTTGAGATGCCTATACGACAAGGCTCAGATTTGGGTCGTGTCAAGTTAGTATTAGAGAGTAGGTTCATGGTCAGTTGGGTGTCCATAAAGGTGTGTCAAAAAGAGTATTTTTTATGGATTTGTAGTGCACCATACTTATAAGAGAGAGTCTCCAAGTCATTTAGTAATGATTCACTTTTTTATTATCTTATTTCAAGCTATAGCATTTAAGGTCTTGGATCCTTCTGATCTCTATTTGCTAATCTTTCAAATTATACCTCTAAGAAGATCTGAAGTTCCTAAAAACCCTTTAGTCCCAAGTAGGGATGATGTTGATGGGAATTTCTCTAATTTTGGAGTCCATACCTAGTCTAGGGGTCCAATAATTGATGGTTTGGTAGTTCCATCAGTTCTCTTGAGTCCTTCTTCAGTTCCTCAAGCTAACATATTAAATGTTGAGTTTTGTTAGTCAATTCATATGATTGCTTAATTGGTTGCTTCTCAGGTTGAGTGTGCTACATCTTCTACTCCATCTTTTGAGGACATGGGGTTGGCAAGTTTATGAGGTTGAGTCCTCTGACCTTTATTAGTGTTAAGGTGGAGAAAGATCCCTTAGGTTTCTTGGTTGAGATAAAAAAGGTTTTTAGAGTCATGCATGCCACTAATGTAGAGGGAGTGCAGTTTGCATTATATCAGTTAAAGGATGTGGCATACCAATGGTACGAGGAGTTAGAATAAAAGAGGGGTGGTGTTGATGAGTCATCTTTGTGGGAGGATTTCACTAATACTTTTCTAGATCACCTTTTTTATCTAGAGTTGAGGGACGCAAAGACGGAGGAGTTTGTTAGTCTAAAGCAAGGAAAACTATAAATCAAGGAGTATGCCATAAAGTTTCAACAATGGTCTAGGTATGCTCTAGAGAAGATGTCAGATATAAGAGCTCAAGTTAAGAAGTTCGCCTTGGGATTATCTCATGAGTTGGTCCTTTAGAGAAAGACAACTTTGTTGATCAAAGATATAGATATCTCTAGATTATTTATGTACATGCAATAAGTGGAGCAAGAGAAAAAGAATTAGATTGAATTAAGCAAAAGACAAGGGATGAGATTTTGCCCTTCTGAGCTAAGTGATGGGGATGGTGGTAGGTGGCTAAGAAAGAAGTAGGAGAGTTTTGATTTTTTCTCCTCAGCTACTGCTATTTACCCAAGGACACCAGATGATCATTGGTTTCAATTTAGTGGTGGATTCAGGGCACAGGGTTTCTAATCTCAAACTAGTAGGGCTTAGTTGGTTCTATCCTACCCTCTTTGTAGATTCTGTCATTAGCATCACCGTGGCTAGTATGAGAAAGAGAGGATCATATGTTTTAGATGTGGTCAGATTAGGCATATGCAATAAAAGTGTCCCTCTCTAATGGTTTTTTAGACAAATAGGGCCCCTATTTTTACTTCATCTACTTCTGCATCGAAGCGTGCTACTTCTTTCTTTACTTCTATTTTTTATACCAATACTAGCCAGAATCATTTGTATGTACTTGCTACTCACCAGGATTTTAAGGTGTCTCTAGATGTTGTTAGGGGTATGTTGAGACTTTTCTCCCATGATGTGTATTGTTTGATTGATTTGGGATCCACCATTTCTTATGTGACCTCATTTATGGAAGTGCATTTGGTTTTGGCCCAAAGTTTTGTCATTTATTTTTTCTTTCTACCCCAATAGGAGACTCTGTGGTTCAGCAATCAGTAGTAAGGAAACTCTGGTGGGCTTAATAGAGTTAGACGTGGTTGATTTTGATGTTATTCTGAGGGTGGATTGGTTGCATTCATGCTATGCTTCCTTATATTGTCGGACCCATAGGGTCATGTTTAAATTCCATAATGAGCTGGTCTTTGTATGGGAAGGGGTTTCTTTAGTGCCCATGGGGAGGTTTATCTCATATCTTAAAGCCTAAAAGTTGATTTCTAAAGGATGTTTGTATCATGTGGTTTGAGTTTAAGATTCTAACTAGGAAGGTCCTTCTCTAGAATCAATTCCCATAGTTAATGAGTTTCTTGAGGTATTTCTCGATGACCTTCCTAGTATTCCTCTTAATAGGGAAATTAATTTTGGGATTGACCTTGTTCTGGACACTCATCCAATCTCTATCCCTCCATATAGAATGACTCTGCCTAAGTTGAAGTATCTTAAGGAGCAATTGAAAAATTTCTTTGATAAAGATTTTATCTGTCCTAGTGTGTCTCCTTAGGGTGTTCCCGTGTTGTTTGTGCATAAAAGTATGGTTCCCTTCGAATGTTCATTGATTATCATTAGTTGAACAAAGTGACCATAAAGAATAAGTATGCCTTTCCTAGGATCGATGATTTGTTTGATCAACTTCAAAGTGCAAAGTGTTTTTCTAAGATTGATCTTAGGTTAGGTTATCATCAACTTAAGATTAGGGCCTTCCATCTATTTTTGGATTTGTTTGTCATTGTCTTCATTGATGACCTCTTGATCTATTCTAAGAATGGTTTGGATCATGCTGATCACCTTCAGGTTATGCTGCAAACCTTAAAGAATCATTGTTTTTATGCCAAGTTCTTAAAGTTTGAGTTTTTGTTGAAGGTCATGACTTTCCTTAGTCATGTCATATTTAGTGAAGGGATTATAGTAGATCCATAAAAGGTTACGGTGCTTAAAAAGTGTCCTAGATCTGCGACTTCAATTGTTATTCAGAGCTTCTTGGGTCTAGCCAATTACTATAGGATATTTGTGGAGATTTTTTTTACGATAACTGCTCTTTGACTATGTTGATCTAGAAGAAAGTCAAGTTCTTATAGTTTGATGCGTATGAGGGTAGCTTTGAGAAGTTGAAGGATAAATTGACTATGGATCCAGTTTTGACCCTTCCCGAGTTCTCGTATTGGGCTTGGTTGTGTGTTGATGCAACATGGTAGGGTGGTGGCCTATGCTTTTAGGCAACTGAAAGTTCATGAGAAGATCTACCCTACTCAAGATTTAGAGTTATTGACCGTTGTTTTTACATTGAAAATTTGGTTTCATTATATCTATGGGTTTCATGTTGACATATTTTTTGATCATAAGAGCCTATAGTATGTGTTCACTTAAAAAGAGTTGAATCTCAGGAAAAGGAGATGGTTTGAGTTGCTAAAGGACTATGACATGAGTCTTCACTATCATCTAGGTAAAGCTAATGTTTTTGCTGATGCACTTACCAGATTATCCATGGGGAGTTTGGCTCATATTGGTGAGAATAAGCGGGAGTTGGTGAAGGATATTCACTGATTGGCTAGTCTTGGAGTTTGTCTCTCAGACTTGAATGATGGTGGTATATTCGTACATCTGGTATCAAATTTGTCTCTGGTGGTTGAAGTAAATGAAAAGCAAAGGTTAGATACCAACTTGATGAAGATTAAGAGTAATGTGGGTTAACAAAAGATTGTTGACTTTGCAATTGGTGGTTCTAGTATCTTGAGGTACCAAGGTAGGCTATGTGTTCCCAATGTCGATGGATAGAGGGAAAGGATTATGGCCGAGGTTCGTAGGTCTCAATATGATATTCATCCCAGTTCTACAAAGATATGTCATAATCTTAGGGAGTTTTATTAGTGGAGTAATATGAAATGCGATGTGGCTAGCCATGTGGCTAAGTGTATGGTGTGTCAGTAAGTGAAAGTCGAGCACTTAAGACCCAGTGGTTTATATCAAGAGATAGAGTTGCGTGAATGTATGTGGGAAGTGATTAATATTGATTTCATCAATCGTCTTCCTCGGTCTGAGTATCAATGTGATTTTATTTGGTTTATCATTGATAGAATGACCAAATCCTCTTATTTCTTGCTCGTAAGGACTAGTTGACCTAAGTTGTATCTTGCAGATATTGTGAAGTTGCATGGTTCCCCAGTTTCTATCATCTCAATTTGTGGTACTCTATTTTTATCTCATTTTTGGAAGTCATTTCAGAAAGGTTCGGGAACTAAGTGTGCCTTAGTATCGCTTTCACCCGCAAACGGACGACAAGTAGAGAGGATTTTTCAAATGTTAGAAGATATGTTGTGTGCTTTCATGATTGATTATGGTGGTAGTTGGTATGATCATTTACCTTTGATTGAGTTTGCTTATAATAATAGCTACCACTCTAGCTTGGTATGGCTCCTTTTAAGGCATTGTATGGTAGAATATATTAATCTCTTATAGGGTGGTATGAGGTTGGTGAGGGTAAGTTGTTTGGCCCTGATTTGATTCACCAATTCTTTGAAAAGGTGAAGCTGATTCGTGATAGGTCAAAAGTTGCTCAAATTTGCAAAAAGTCCTATGTGGATGTAGGGTGTAGGGATTTAGAATTTAATGTTGGCGATTGGGTATTCTTAAAGGTATATCCAATGAAGGGAGTAACGCAGTTTGCTAAGAAAGGGAAGTTGAGCCCCCAGTATTTTTACCCAAATTTTATTTCATATTACCTATTAGTTGGAGTTTCCCTATAGTTTGAGCTTTATCCATTCGGTATTCTATCTATCCATGTTGCAAAAATTTATAGACGATCCTTTATTGGTTGTTTCCTTAGAAGATGTTAGTGTTTCAGGATCTTTGTCCTATGAGGAGGTCCCGATGAGGATCTTGGATCAGCAAGTTCTTTCTAGATGAAAGAGGTGGCTTTGGTAAAGGTTCTATGGAGGAACTAAAAGTCCAAGAAAGCTATTAGGAGGTGGAAGAGGACATGAAGTCCAAGTATCTATATTTGTTTTCTATTTTGGAAACTCGTGCTTGAGGTATGAGGATTAGAGTTTTGATAGTAAACTATAGGCAAAAGGGTTCAAGTTCCTAAACATTGAATTGAACAAGTGTTTTCATTGACAATGGGTTAGAGTTCCAAAGTTAATTGAATGAATGGATGATTGATAATGATCATGGCATGTGTCTTCTCCTTGTTGTATGTATTTGTGTTCTAACTTGGTTAAAGGTTAGTTTTGATGTGTAATAGTATGTTAAATCATGTTTGTGCTTTCCGTACCCATCATTCAAGGACTAATGATCCAAGTGGGTGAGAATTGAAACACCTAAGGTTTGGACCCTTAGAAAATTTCCCAAGTTTTGAGGTTCTGGTTGGGTGTGGATTGAGCATACCATTCATATGCGAGGGTACAACTAGTACCCTCTCCTCTCGTATAGAGATCAGTTTAGGTTTATAACATACTATCCAAGATATGGTTTAGCCCCTCCCAAGTCGCATGTTAGGGTGTGAGTCATATACTACCTTGTCGTATGAAGTGTTGGTCTTGATCTAATAGACACTGACTTGGATATGGGTTGTATGGTACCACTTGTACCTTTAGGTATGAGTCATCCATAAATGGTCATATGTTGGGCATATTAGGGTCCATGGTGAAGCCTAGGATACGAGTTAGGGTACCACTCGTACCCTAGGGTACGGTTTAGACATAGAATCGTACCCTCATGGGAGTTCACTTTTACAGCTTTTAGCTAAGGAATTTTTAAAAATTTCCCCTCCCCTAATCCTATTAAAACCTCGCCCTATAACATATTTTGGCCTTTCATTCCTTACATATACAAGATCAAAACATTCCTAAATCCTCTCTAAAATTCCTTCAACAAAGATTGGGGCTAAGGTTTATCAAAGAGGCCATCTAGAAACTTAAAGACCAAGAATTGTTTTGTGAATCATCTTGTATGAGGCATGTGACTCTTCCCCTATTATTATTTCTCAAATATCATTTTATCTAAACATTGTTTATGAATTATTTATAATGGTTTTTGGAACAAATGTTGAGAGTTTTGGAGTATAGTGATGGGTAATTTTTCTCTTGTTCAAACTTGTGATTATATATGTTTTTGGTGATGGTTTACACATGTGGGTGCTTGTTGACTATTATTTAACAAGTGGGTTAAGATTAAACCTAATATTGATGGTTTTCACTTGGGTTTTGGTCATGGTAAGTGTATGTCCTCAAAGTGTTTGTGAAAAAATCTACTAGAAATAACTAGTTACATGTTGGTAGTGATATGACCTAAGGCAATGGCTTAACTAGTAAGAATGATTGATAAATGATCTTGTAAAGGCCTTGGTGGCCATGTAATGAAGTTAAATTATGTCCCTGGTGGTTTGATTGGTTAAAAAAGGGTCCGAGTCCGAGTCCCTAACATGAAATTGAATTGTTTTTGAACTAAAGCTTAATGTAAAAGTGCTAATGAGTGATTTGATAAAGGACATGATGACCACAATTTGACTTGAATGATATTTGAAACTAATGTATTGTCTTATTAAATTAATTGATTGATAGATGATTCATGAAGACGTTGTGGTCATGTATGATATTTAATTGTGGCCTTGATGGCTTGAAATGGTTGAATTTGTTAGAGTCCCTAAATGTGTATGGTGTGATGTTTATGCATGGACAAAGGGTTAGAGTCCCAATGTCGACTAATAATAAGCAAAATTGCTTGTGGTTATAGTCCACTTGCATAACAAAATAGCATGTAGGTAGAGTCTACTTGCGTAATAAAAAGGGCTTGTGGTTAGAATCCACTTGTCTAATGAAATGGCATTTGGTTAGAGTCAACTTGGCTAGTAAAAAGGCTTTTGGTTAGAGTCCACTTGCTTAATAAGATGGATTAAGGTTTGAGTCCTCTTGCTTAATATAACCTAAACGGTGGAAGGTTAGAATCCTCCACTTTATGGTTCGTGTTTGAGTGCTTTGAAATGCATGCTAAGACATTATTATCTTTTGACATTTGATGTATCCATATGTATTTACATGTCTATGTGGTTAAATGTAGTGGCTTATGATGGTTTGACTTGGTATTGAATAATGACACTATTTTATCCTTGACCTTGAGTTACATGCTAGCGCTCCAATCGCTAGCCGTCTCCAGATGTTGTGTCCCGATACAACACAGGGGCCGGAGCATCTTCTTCTATTCCTATGCAGTGATTAGGTGTGTGGATGATTAGAGTATTGACATTGAAGTGATGGGCTTCCATCCTTCCGAAAGCACACATTTCATGGTCTACTTAGCTTATGTCATACACTTATTTTGGATTCAGTTTTGGGCTATTATCGGGGGCTTATCCCAATATATCATTGATTTCGGATTTATAGAGGCTTGTGAATGACTGTCGACTTGGGTAGATTAGATGTCGAAGTTGGTTATTAATGAATGGCTTGACTTTCTTAAGTCATGATTCTTACTTTCGTTTTCTCTATCTTATTATATATTCAAAGTTCATTAGATTCTTGTGGATTGATGTGATGGTTAGGTCAGGTTAGCGGGGCAGTCTCCAGTCCTATTTGTGGTTTGAGATGCCCATATGACAAGGCCAAACTTCGGGTTGTGTTAGAAGAATAGGGAACTAAAACTAGATACAATAACTCTAACTTACCATCTATGAAGCCTCTTCTATACTGACTACAAGTAGTAGGGACATACCACCAACTATCCTTAATCAACACACACGAATTAGAAAATAAAATACAAGAACTGCAATTGACTTGAGTCCTCGAAATAAAAGAACTCATTACCTGCTAGTAGAATTTTATGATCTGCCTGACAATGATCCTGAGAGTAAGAACCTAAATCCACATTGCATGGAAAATATAGGCAGAAGAGGTATGTGATCCATACTTTGGAATGTACTGAGTATGTCGAATATGCACTAGTCATGAAAATACATAAAACATGCTTTAAAACTGAGGACATAAGTCATTTTCTAAAATATGCATTTAAAATATATTTGTATGCAAATTGTAAGGCGTAGTGAAATTTATAAATCACGATCTAAAATATTTTTATAAATTGGGAAGCAGCAGAAGCATAACTATTGTATTTAATCTCAAGTAAAGTATGAATATACTATAAAACTATATTGAGAATCATGTATGAATACTAGATCTGAAACTGTGGAATGTGAACTGATGTAATGACCACGTATAAACATGTACTATATAAAACTAAATAACTAAATAAAAGGTCATGCATATCTATACTAAAACATAAGTTGCAAATAAACTGAGGATTCTGGGAGCTAACAATAACCGGCATACCTTAATCTGAGTAAATCAAGGTCCAACCTGTAACCCCAGTTTGAAGAGTGCTAGTACTTGGCCAATTTTACCAATACTGGATAGCATTGGTCTACTAAACTAATGTCCCAAAGGACTACGGTGTAAGTCCTCAAGTGGAGGGTTAGCCCTTATAACTTATGGTGGCACCGTAGTCCTAGAACTTAGGGGCTTCTACTAAAGGTGTCAGTCCTAATCTGACAGGTGAGCCTTTATCCTTGTGTTTGCTCGGTGCTACGTAATACTCCTAATTAAATGACACTAAAAATTGATATATATGCTCAGTATAGTAATATTATTGATCAACATATGCATAATTTGAAGTGCTCAAAAGACATCAACTAACACATACATAAAATCCTACATATCGAATGTTCATAACCCACCAGCTCTGACTAATACAACTGAACATGATAATATTAAAATCTAATCATAATAGAGAAAAAGAAAAATCATAGCATGAGTCCAAAATAAAGAATTTACAAAGATACCAAGGGTTGATAATTCTAAGTGTATGAAAATACAAAATTTCCTGGGAAAATATGGTATGTCAATTAATATGGATTGAAATCCACAAAATCATGTTAAATAGTGTTTAATAGTCTTGAAATTAATAAATCTCATATAAATTGATCATATTCTTAAAATCTTAACCAATATCTTATAAAACATGCTTGGATTTGAGAGCAGTATGAATGATATTATATGGGCCTAGGAAATGATGAATAATCATTAAGACATGCTTATGAGTGACAAATATATTATGGTGAATTGAATTTAAGTTTGGAGTAACAATTGGGTAATGTCGTGGTTTATAAAGATCATAAAATTCATGAACAAAAATCATAATATGGGCATGAGGATGAAAGAAGATCCTCATTGAATACCCACATAGCTGATTACTTTTGATTCTTGAATTGAAGTTTGGAGGATTTGAACTTGGAGATGGTAAACCCTAATTTCTTGCTTTGTAGGGGTGAAAAGTTGCATGTTTCTTGAGTAATTCATCGGTGTTGAGAATGAGGAATTTGAAGTCATTTAGGATTTATATGCAGCCTTAGAATAGCTTAAAAAACATACTTTTGGGGTTAAAAGAGTGTGAAAATACCAAAAGTCCCCTTAGAAATTGTCTGGAAAACTCCTGGAACCAGTCCCAATGACTCAGCCCCCAACTCGTAGGGTCTGGCCATGAGTCATGGCTTGAGTTGTGGTCAGGGACCCAAATTTGGACCCTAATTTCTTGGTAACGACTCCCTCCTAATGACCCTATTATATCTGATAACATGTCGTTACCAGGGTCGTTATCACTATGTAGCTTTGATATTACTTTAGCAATTTGGCCATAACTTTTCACCTCGACATTGGATTATTATTAAGTTGGTAGAGTTTAAAAGATAATTCAATTATCTATCTGTTGGTGTGTTTTGAGCTAAAAAATTCTTAGTAGACCAAAAGTTATTCTCGATTGAAGTTGACTATAGTTATATTCTTTACAAGAATTTAATCGCTAAGGTATGTTTTGACTTGTCTATAAGCTAAGATCTATTTGAGGCCTTAATATATGTATAATTTACTTATAAAACTACCAAAACACGAGGCTTGATTTTATATTAACTTGAAGAATGATTCTATTGTTAGCTTGGATTTTTGGGGTGTTACAATATCTCCCCCTTGGGATCATTTGTCCTCGAATGAAGACTAAATTGGCATAAAGAATAGGAAAAGAGTTTTAATCCATTACACAAAATTCTAAGAGATAAATATAGCCACGATGACTAAATTTCCAACTAAATTTAACTAGTTTGATAATGAAGGAACTCACTAATACTGTCAGGCTGAATTTTGAAGTTAGATAACTAGCATGATACTGATTTCTGAATCAAGATATCTTTTATGGTTGAGACTGATTTATACTAGGAGTATGGACTCAATTGAGTTTACACATATAATGAAGGAAATTAATGAACCTCGTTGATTAGGCATATTCATGAAACTTCGGATATTAAGACTAGATGAAAAAATGGAAAACTACAGGAGCTTATCTGTCTGATTGCTAAACTGAATTGCTGGCTATATGGACTAACTCACACTAAAAGTTTATAACTCAACTGAAGCATCCCCGGCACAAATGGATATTTAGAATTGTAAAGTGATATCTAATGATATCAAATTTGTAAGAGTCACTGGAAAAGGGAATATTTGCTACCTTTAACCCCCATTGTTCGAAGTTCTAATAATATTAGGGAGCAAAGATTTTTGGGTATGATCTGAGTAAGATATCTAAATAAGGAATCACAACATGGCTTCAGCTCTATAACTTGGAAGATAGGCGTACAAAACATAATCTAGGATAAAATTACCATGCCTTGGGCAATGCAACTGCTAACTTTCAAGCTTAGCCACACTTCTCAAATACTCCCTCAGCTATACTTTTTCCCTTAAATACTATATTTGATGCCACTTATAATCTTAACATGGACATTGATAACTCCTTCTACCAAAGTCTGAGTTGAAATAAATTCTCTCAACATGTTCAAGCCTAACTCTAAGTTGCAAGGTACTACGCATAACACCATAATACTAGTCTAAACCATAGATTCAATATCCTATGTATTTTTAGAGCTCTCATCTCAAGAATAATACTCCTTACCACTTCAACAACTAACTTCAACCTCTTACTAGGAATTTTACTTGCTCACAATGCATTTATCTACTTATATACCAACATGACATTCAAGCCTATCATTATAACCACATATGAACTTCTAGGTAACCAAACCACCTAAGAACTTTTTCATGTTCTATAATACCCCTATAAATAACAACTTTCATGCACTATCTCTAAGATGACACACCTATAATTCTCAACTAACTATGACATATACTGAAATCTTTGCCTTAATTTTCCTTCAAACTTATAGCCTTAGATAAAACAAGCATACAACAATATTTCCCTAATAAGGAACATTTACTTTCTCTTATCTAAACTATTTTTTATCCATTTTCAGCCACTCTCTTTACATAATGAGAGGTCACTGAAATGTTAGAACATGAGGACCTAAAGAATGAAAGAATACTATAAATAACTTTAGCACTTAACTAAGGCCTGAGGAATAGAGTATTAAAGGCATAGATTCATTAAAGAGATCTAAATTTTGTACATAGATGCCATAATGGGAATTTTCACTGGTCATTAAGAATATACCATGAGTTTTGGGAACCAACCATACTGTAAAATATGAGTACATGAGTCATGAACTACATGCCTTGAGTTTGAAGTTCAAAAATTCATGAATATGAGTCGTATTTCTGAGTGAACTAGCGCTCCTTATACTAGGAACTAAAAGAATACACGATTTTATATAAAGTGGATGAATATGAGCTATGATCATAGAGCTAACTTGTAAGGCATGAGTAGAGTGTTATAATAACTGAAGTACAAAGTTTTGTATAGATATAACAATAGGTAGAGTATCTTTTTCCCCTACTGTTGTTCTAAAACTCACTGACATCACTAATAGAATCTAATAACCTAACTTGATTCCTATTCTATCATCTCCCCCATAGATTAAATCTATCAAACACCCTAGATTCTTGGCCCTTAGAAATTTCTTGAGCTTTGAGCTAGCTGCCTTGGTAATGACTCACACTATGAGTCGTAGGGTGTATTGATGAGTCATACGGGTGAGTCATAAGAAAACCAATAAGTTTGTGGCTAGATTCTCCTCTAAATATGAGTGGCTTACTAAGATACATAAGGATATGCTACACCTGGTTAGGTGTAATTGTAGTGTGTCCAGTGTAAATCCCAATTTGGTTCTATATTGACTACGACTGGAACCTATGAGTGATACGTTCATATTATGAGTGGTGCCAATGAGTCGTAAGGATAACAGTGTAGGCTGCCTTGATGGAACTACCTTAGTTACGACTCGTGGTGATGAGTCATAAGGAGAGGCTATGAGTCAATGGTTGACTCTTTGTCAAAGGCGACCCTTTTTCAGCTTTTAAGTTAAAGGCATTCCAGATATTTTGCCTCTTACCCAACTTGAAACACATGTGTTATAACCCCTTTATGGTATAATTAGTCCTCATAAATACATCAAAGTAACTTCTCAAAACTCTCAAATTTTTCAAGGTTAAGAACACTTAGGGTTTTCAAAAGGTTGATCAATTAGGGCTCTCAAGGGTGATTACATTCTGTACATCTTACTATTATAGGCACGTAACTCTTTCCTCATTGATAATTTGTTAAAACATATGTATTAAAGTGTTTTTAACATGAAATTAATTTACGTTCAAAAATAAAGGTTGTGGGTTTTGAATGCTTATTGTTGAACAATATTTACCCATGATTTAACTATGATTATTCATGCTTTAAATATGGTTTTGAACTTATGGGTGCATGGGTAGGGTAAATCAATTAGGGAATTATGATTTTCCCAAATGTGTGGCTTTTGAAGTGGTTATGACCATAACGTCATATTGCAAAATTGGTTTTGAATTATGAGAAAGGTGAGACTTTTGTAAAATTGAACTAGTCTTGAACTATTGCATGATATAAAGAGGTATTTGAAACACAATGGTATGATTTAGTAAAAAAAAGAAGTCAGTGTCCCCCGTCTTGTATTAATAAACAAAGGGAGTTATTTTCTCCAAGAAAATGGAAAATTATTTTAGCATATTGTTATCACCTTGCAAGTGTAGTTGGTATCATGATACCAACAATGTATGCCATTATATGAAATATGGTTCATGATTGGAATTGTGTGATAAATATTTTAACTGGGTTCTAATAAGGGTTTTTTAGTTTATTCATGAAAGTAGAGGTATGGGAGACCAATGGTGGAAATCGCATTTGCCGATGTGCGATTCAAAGTGACCAGGGAGGTTCAAGTTTCCCTTAATATTATTTCATGATTAGGGAGGTTTGAGTCCCTCATAAATCATTACAATATTAGGTGCTTAAGTCACCTTAGTATATATTGGGAGGTTTAAGTCCTTCGCATGCATATATATGAGATTATTCTATAGTTCGTACAGCTACACGCACTGGGGACCGACTGGGGGTTGAGGAGTTGGGGTCCATATAGCCTATGGGTACTATTATATGATGGTTGAGCAATACAATCCAGAATAAAGTTTTGAAAATACATTCTAAGCCTTATTCCCTATCCTAGCATATGTTACACACACATATATATGCATTAGATTATGCCCATTAGTTTGAATAATGTTAAATTGTTGATCATGTAATTATATTATCCTTATCCCCGAGTTACATACTAGTGTTCACCCTGCTAACCATCTTCGAATGTTGTATCTCCCCCTCTGATGTAAGAATCAGTCATACTTCTACTCTTTCTACTTAGTAATTAGGAGTCGAGATTAGGTCATAAGCTGACATTGAAGTGGTCAGCTTACATACATTAGAAGTCTATATTTCATATTTTTTCCTCTTATGTCTTAGACTTATTTATGGATATTATTGGGGGCATGTCCTTACATTTTATTAATATTCAATTTTAGATTATTATTTAGAAGGCTTTGTTTGGACTACTATGGTTATTGGGTGTTGTCGATCAGTTGTTTGGCTAGTCGTTAGTTGTTTATTAAAGATATATAATCAACTTTTATTAAGAAATTGCATGCTATCTTATTATATGTTTGGTATTTATCTATCATTTGTGTGTGGTGTTTGGTTTGTTTAGGTGCAGGGGGTGATCTACAGTCCATGTGGGACTTGAGATACTCGATATGACCCGACCCTAGTTTGGATTGTGTCAAGGTAGTATCAGAGCCCTGGTTTAGTGTCATTATGTGTCCAAAAAATCTATGTCGAGTAGAGTCTCTTTTATGGGTGTGTGGCCTCCATACTTATAAGGAAGAGGTTATGAGACATTTAGGAATGTTTTTCTTTCTTGTTGTTTTATTTTGGGCTGTAGAGTCTAAGGTCGTGAAATCTTCCCTAATTCTTATTTGTTTGCTTTTCAGATTATATCTCCCAAACAATCTGAAGCTCATGGAAAATTTTCTGTCCTACTTGAGGATAATGCTAATGGGACACACCCTGCTTATAGGGTACAGACCCGATCCAGGGGTCTAGTTTTTGATTTCCCTTTCGGAGTTCCACTGGTCCCCTTTAGTCCTCCTCGAGATCTACATATTGATGTGTTAAATGTAGAATTTTATCAGTCTATTCATATGTTTGCTTAATTGGTAGCTTCTCAATCTGAGCATATAACTTCTATTACACCATCTTCTGAGGCCACAAGGGTTGGCCATCTTATAAGGTTGAGTCCTCCTGTGTTTACTGGTTCTAAAGTTATGGAAGATCCTCAAAACTTTATTGATGAGATAGAGAAAATCTTCCATGTTATGCATGATTCTAATATGAAGGGTGTAGAATTGGTCACCTATGAATTAAAGAAAGTAGCATACCAATAATATGAGGAATGAGAATAGTATAGGGGAGATAATGCCAAATCCACACTGTGGGATAATTTCTCTAGTTCTTTTCTGGAGTACTTCTTTCCTCAGGATTTAAGGGAGACAAAAATAGAAGAGTTTATTAATTTGAAGCAAGGCAGGATGATATTCGAGGATCATGTCTTGAAATTCTATCAGTTGTCCTGATATGCTCCTGAGTTAGTATCTAGCATAAGGGCTAGAATAAGGAAATTTTCTCCTAGGTTGTCCCATGATTTGATTCTAGAGTGTAAGGCTGCATTGTTGTGTATATGTAGAAGGTTGAGAAAAAGAAGAAAAAGTAGGTAAAGATAGGTGAAAGGCAGAATAAGAATTTTAGATTTTTTGATCAGGGTAGAGGTCAGCAGTAGAGTGGTAAAGATGGTGGAAAGTGATCTAAGAAGAAGTGAGGAAGATCTGGTTCCTATTCTTGCTAGTTCTGCTTATTCAAAGCCATCAGGTGATCATCACTCTTACTATAATAGTAGGTTAAGGGAATAGGGTGCCCAATCTCAAGCTGGTGGGGCTTAGTCAACTCCATTATATCCTCCTTGTAGATTCTACGAGCAGGTGCATCATGGTTTTTGTTAAGAGAGAGAACAAGTTTTTAAATATAGTCAGATTAGTAGTTTACAGAGGGATTATCCTTCTAAGGTTTCTTTAGGGGAAAATAAGATTCCTGTTGCAACTTTATCAGCTCCTGCACCAAAGGGTGCTACTTCTGCTTCTAGTACCGACATTAGCCAAAATTTCTTGTATGCTCTTGTTTCCTGTATGGACTCTGAGGCATTTCCCAATGTCATTACTGGTATGTTACAACTCTTTTCTCAAGATGTGTATTGCTTGCTTGATCTGGGGTCTACTCTTTTTATGTGACTCCATTTGTTGCTATGTATTTTTATTTTGCTCCCAAGTGTATCCCTGATCCTTTTTTGTTTATACCTCGGTAGGAGACTCTGTGGTTACTAGAAGAGTCTATAGGGGTTGTGTGGTATCTGTTGGTAGCAGAGAAACTCTGGTAGATCTTATAGAATTAGACATAGTTGATTTTGATGTCATGTTAGGGATGGACTAGTTGCATTCATGCTATGCCTCCTTATATTAGCGAACTCATAAGGTCATCCTTAAATTCACTAATGAGCTGGTCATTTAGTGGGAAAGGGGTTCTCTTGTGTCTAAGGGAAGACTCATATCGTATCTTAGATCCTAGAAGTTGATTTCCAAGGGATGTCTTTATCATTTGATCTAGGTTAAATATTTTAACTCGGAGGATCATTCTTTACAATCCATTCTAGTGGGTAATGAATTCCCTGAGGTTTTTTCTATTGATCTTCCCGGTATCCCTCCCAATAGGGAGATTGATTTTGGGATTGACCTTGTTCCAGACATACATCCTATCTCTATCCCTCCTTATAGAATAGCTTCGGCTGAGTTGAGGGAGGTAAAGGACCAGTTGAAAGACCTCCTTGACAAGGGTTTTACTCATCCTAGTGTGTCTCCGTAGGGTGCTTTTATTTTGTTCATGTATAAGAAGGATGGTTCACTTCAGATGTGCATTAATTTCTATTAATTGAATAAGGTTATGGTGAAGAATAAGTATTCTCTTCTTCGAATTAATGATTTGTTTGACCAGTTTTAGGGTCCTAGGTGTTTCTCTAAAATTGATCTTCGGTCAGGTTATTATCAGCTAAAGATTAGAGAGGTGGATACCACTAAGACTTCTTTCTAAACTCGATATGGTTAATATGAGTTCCTAGTCATGTCTTTTGGTCTGACAAATACCCAGGCAATATTTATGGATTTCATGAATCGGGTGTTCCACAAGTTTCAGGACTTATTTGTCATCATGTTTATAGATAATATTCTGTGTATTCCAAGAGTGAGTTGGATCTGCCGATCACCTCCATATCATGTTACAAACCTTAATTGATTAGAATTTGTACGCTACATTTTAAAGTACGAGTTCTGGTTGTAAGTTTTTACTTTTTTTGGATCATGTCATTTCTAGTGAAGGGATCATGATGGATCACAGAAAATTGTCGTGGTTAAAAAGTGGAATAGGCCCATGACTCCAATCAATAGTTGGAGCTTTTTGGGTTTAGTTAGTGACTATAGGAGGTTTATGGAGAGTTTCTCGACTATAGCTGCCTCGATGACTAAGTTGACCCAGAAAAAGGTAAAGCTCTTATGGTCAGATGCTTGTGAGGGTAGTTTTGAAAAGATGAAAGATAAGTTGACTTCAATTCTAGTTTTGACCCTGCCTGAGGGTAATGATGATTCATGGTTTATTGAAATGCATCCTATGTAGAACTTAGTTGTGTGTTGATGTAGCATGGTAGGGTGGTGACCCATGCTTCTAGGAAGTTGAAGTATTATGAGAGGAATTATCCGACCTATAACTTGGAGTTATTGGCTGTGGTGTTCGTATTGAAGATTTGGCATCACTATTTGTATAGAGTCCATGTAGATATCTTTTTTTATCATAAGATCTTGCAATATGTATTCACCTAGAAGGATTTGAATATCAGGCAGATGAGGTGGCTTGAGTTACTAAAGGACTATGACATGAGTCTTCATTACCATCCAAGTAAGGATAATACGGTTGATGATGCTCTTAGCAGGTTATCTATGGGGATTCTAGCTCATGTGGATGAGGATAAGCGGGAATTGGTGAAAGATATTCAGCATTTGGCTAACATTAGAGTTCATCTCTTGGACTCTAAGGATGGGGGTGTATTGGTGCAAAAAGTGGCATTGTTCTCTTTTGGTACTGAAATAAAGGAGAAGAAGGTATTGGATCTTATTTTAATGAAACATAAGAGATGTGAGTCAGCAAAAAGTTGTATCCTTTTAGATTAGTGGTAATGGTATCTTAAGGTACCAAGGCAGATTGTACGTTTCCGACGTAGATATATTATGAGAAAGGATCTTGGTTGAGGCTCATGAGTCATGGTATATGACTCATCCCAGTTCAATAAAGATATATCACAATCTTAAGGAGATTTATTAGTGGAACAATATGAAAAGGATGTCCTATTTTTGTGGCTAAATGCATGGTATGTCAACAAGTCAAGGTTGAGCACTTGAGACCTAGAGAATTGTACCAAGAAATTGAGTTGCCTGTATGGAATTGGGAAGTGATTAATATGGATTTCGTTACCGGTCTTCCTCGGTCTCACAATCCGTTTGATCTGATTTGTGTTATCGTAGATAGGATGACTAAGTCTGCTCAATTCTTGCCAGTGAGAACAATTTTTTTAGCAGAAGACTATGTGAAGTTATTCCTCCAGAAAATTGTGAAGTTGCATGGGACACCTGTTTCTATCATGTATATCATGGTACTCAATTCTCATCATAGTTTTGGTGTTATTTTTAGAGAGGTTTGGGAACTATGGTGAGCCTTAGTACCTTTCCACGACATTTGGATGGGCAAGCGAAAAGGTTTATTCCGACATTGGAAGATATGCTTAGAGCTTGTGTGATTAACTATGGTGGTAGTTTGGTTGATTTTTTTTGCCTATTATTGAGTTTTCATATAATAATAGCTACCACTCTAGTATTGGTATGGCTCCTTTCGAGGCCATGTATGGTAGGAGGTGTAGGTCTTCCTTCGGGTGGTTTGAAGTTGGTAAGGTTGAGATGTTTGGCCTAGATTTGTTTCACCACACAATGGAGAAGGTGAAGGTGATTCGAGATAGGCTTAAAGCTGCTCAAAGTTTTACAGATATGAGGTGAAGGGAGTTGGTGTTTAGTATTGGTGATTGGGTGTTCTTAAAGGTATCCCCATGAAGGGGGAGAGACAGTTTGATAAGAAGGGGAATCTCAGTCTTCGATATGTTGGTACATACTTGGTGTTGAAGAGGGTTGGTAATATTGTGTATAAATTAGAGCTCCTCTCTATCTTGAGCTCTATTCATCTGGTGTTTCATATTTTGATGCTGAGAAAGTGCATGGGTGATCCTTCGATGGTTGTTCCTTTGGAGGAGGTAGGTATTTCAGATTCCATATCTTATGAGAAAGTCCTAATCGAAATTTTGGATCGGCAAGTTTGTTGGTTACGGACAAAGGACGTAGCTTCGGTAAACGTTCTATGGAGGAACCACAAGGTTGAAGTGGCTACTTCAGAAGCCGAAGAGAACATGAAGTCCCAGGATTCATTGTTGTTTTTCGCTCTAGATAATTATGCTTAAGGTATGTGTATTCCTTGACATCTTTGTTTTCTGATATTGTTAAAGAAATGAGTGATTTCCTTAGAATCTTTATTTTATGTCTTTGTTAAAGGTAAGAGTACAGATATGTGGAGTCAATTCGTACTAATAAAGGCCTTGTCCCATCATTCAAGGATGAATGATCCAAGTGGGTGAGAATTGAAACACCCCAAATTTTTGGCCCTTGGAAATTTCCTGAGCTTTGATTCACTGCCTTGGTAACGACTCACCCTATGAGTCGTAGGGCGTACTGAAAAGTTATTGGGACGTGTCATAACCAAACTAGTAAGTTTGTGGCTCGATTTCGCTTTGAGTACAAGCGGCTCACTAAGATCTGTAAGGATTTGTTACGAGTTGTTAGGTGTAATCGTATGGTGTCCATTGTAAGTCCCAATTTGGGTTCTGTATTGACTACAATTGGACTGTAGTAGTTGTAGGGACCTATTATGAGTAGTACCATTAAGTTGTAAGGATAACACTGTAGAGTGCCTTGGTGGTACTTTCTTGGTTATGACTCGTTGTGACGAGTCATAAGGAGTGGCTACGAGTCAAGGTTTGACTCTTAGTCAAAGGAAATCCTTTTTCAGATTTTAAGTTAAGGGTATTCTAGACATTTCCCCTCTTACCCAACTTGAAACCCACATTTTATAACCCCTTTATGGTATAGTTAGCCCTCACAAACACATTAAAGTAACTTCTCAACACTCTCAAATTCCTCAAGGTCAAGAACACTTAGGGTTTTCAAAAGGTTGATCAATTAGGGCTCTTAAGGGTGATTATATTCCGTACATCTTACTATTTTAGGCATGTGACTCTTGCCTTATTGTTAATTTGTTAAGCATATGTATTAATGTGTTGTTCATATGGAATTGATTTGGTTTTGAAAATAAGGGTTGCGGGTTTTCAATGCTTATTGTTGAACAATGATTTTCCATGATTTAATTATGATTTTTCATGCTTTAAATATGGTTTTGAACTGATGGGTGAATGTGTATGGTGAATGAACTAGGGAATTGCGATTTTCCCAAATGTGTAGCTTTTGAAGTGGTTATGACCCTAACCTCATATTGTGAAATTGGTTTTGAATTATGAGATAGGTGAGAATTAGTAAAATTAAACTAGTCTTGAACTATTGCGTGATATAAAGAGATATTGAAACACAATGGTATGATTTAAAGAATAAAAGGAGTCAGTGTCCCCCACCTTTATTAATAAACAATGAGAGTTGTTTTCCCCAAGTAAATGGATAATTATTTTGGCATATTGTTATTACCTTACAAGTGTAATTGGTATGACGATACAAACAATGTATGCCTTAATGTGAAATGTGGTTCATGATTGGGATTGTGTGATAAATGTTTTAATTAGTCTTTAATAAGGGTTGTGTACTTGAGTCGTGAAAGTGAAGGTTTGGGAGATCGACACTAAAAATCGTATTTGCCGACACCGGGTCAAAGTGACTAGGGAGGTTTGAGTCCTCCTCAATATTATTTAATGATTATGGAGGTTCAACTGCACCGCAAATCATTACATGATTGGGTTCTTAAGTCACCTTAGTATGTGTTGGTAGGTTTGAGTCCCCATGTGCATATTATAGGATTATTCTCTAGTTTGTGTGGCTACATGCACTGGGGCCCAACCAGGGGTGAGAGTTCAGGCCCATATAGATCGTGGGTACTATTATATGATGGTTGAGCTACACAATCCAAACTAATGTTTTGAAAATGTATGTGAAGGCTTGTTACCTATCCCGGCATATGATATATTTATATATATATATATGTATATTCATCTAATTATGTGTATTTATTTGAATGATTTTAAACTATTGATCACATCATTATGTTATCCTTATCCTTGATTTACATGCTAGTTTTTACCCTGCTAACTATCTTCGAACGTTGTATCCCCATGCGATGCAGGAATTGATCGAACTTCTACTCCTCTTGCTCAGTGATTAGGATTCAGGATCTACTCGTGACTTGACATTGAAGTGGTGAGCTTCCTTACATCGGAAGTCTACATTTCATGTTTTGTTCCTCTTATGTCTTAGATTTATTTTTGGATATTGTTGGGGGCATGTCCTGCCACTTAATCAATATTTGGTTTTAGATCATTGTTTAGAAGGCTTTGTTTGGACTACTGTGGTTATTGGGCGGTGTCGGTCAGTTGTTTGGCCGGTCGTTGGTTTTCGATTATAGATATGTATTAATATTTTCTTAATATATTACACGCTATCTTATATGTGTTCGGGATTCATCCGTTATTGGTGTGTGTGGCATTTGGTTAGTTAGGTATAGGGGGTGATCTCTGGTCCACGTGGGACTTAAGATACCTGACACGGCCCGGGCCTAGTTTGGGTCGTGTCTAACTATTATTCTAAGTCTATGGGCCTCTGCAATAAACTCTGAATTGAACTACAATCACTCTACTGTAGAGTTCGGGATATAATCAGTACACATAAATTCTAAACTCAACCCGAAAGACTATACCTAAGAAAAGAAAACCCACTGCTAGTACTTCCTTTTGAGATACAACTCTTAACTTTCTGTATCCCCAATAGTCATCATATAATAACTTAAACACTTACTAACTTAGAATCTCCTGGAGTTTCACAATACCCTGACTCCACACTTTTACCTTCTAGAATTCAAAACTCTTATTTTATCTATTAGCTTGATCATCCACAATTCAAACTTAGATTCTAACACTCAACATGGATATCCATACAACTTCCTATACTCTAACACCCACTTACTACTACTGGATAGGAATCATGAAACATAAATCCTCTTAAATTGTTTTTGAGCATACTCAACCTTAATAGGCTTCTCTATCTTTCTGGTAACTACCTAATCTCTATCCTGACTAAGGAATTAACATACTCTAAGTCCCATTAATTTGTAAACCTCTCTCAAAGTGCTACCTTACAATCTACACAACACCTTTCTTGCCCCTTGAAGGAATCTAAGAGCATATTTGATTTTGGTCTCACTACATAATTTTCATAAATAAGAATGAACTCTTTCATAGTTTGGAACTTGAAGGCACTGATAGGATCCATTCAAGCATATGTGCAATCTCATAATTGTCTATAGGGACTATCTGAGAAAACTGTATCAATAGGAATTTAAGCTTGACAATTTCTATTACGTCTAAAATAAGGCAGAGTTGAAATGAATGGAGCAATTTAAGAATTTGTATAAGGTTTTTAGAGAACATCTCTAGTGCACGATCAGAGATATGAAAGAAGAAAAATATTTCTTAAATGCCTTGTACCATCTCAAAGAAAAGTATAGATTTCTTCGTACCATTTCGCAAGACTCTACTAAACATGACTTCATAGACACCCTAGGACACTTGAAATTTGTGCTTTGATACAAAGTTTGTCAAGACCTGATACAACCCCCTAGTCATACACAATGCTTAGAGCCATAAGTGATCCCAAGCTAACCCATGTATTGCATAATTCTTAAGCAACTGATTAA
>JAPEIP010000006.1:78858933-78913671 GCA_026120095.1 Capsicum chinense | reverse complement strand
GGTCAGGAATTTAATGCTTAATGATCAATGAAATTCTATTTACTAGTAGAGTTGTTTACAGAAGAGATAATAGAGCACATTTAGTAGACAGTAACACCTCCTCAACACTTAGATCAATATGACAGTGCAATATGGAGTATAGATTCAAAAGGGAAATTTAGTGTGAGCACATCTTGGCAATATGTAAAGAGCATCCTAATGAAATCTACAAGTAGATATAGATAAAAGGTGTGACTTTCAAGATTTGTTTTTTTATATGGAGAATGTGGAAAGGAAAAATATCAGTTGATCATACTATTAGAAGATGGGGAATAGAGGGACCATCCAAATGTTGGTATTGTCAGAATCCAATTCAGGAGACTATGTCTCATGTGCTACTGAGATTTTATACTGCTAACAGGACTTGGTCTTATTTTTCCTCTTTTTTAGGTATTAATATACAAAAGTTGAGCTTGATAAATACAATTCTAGCATGGTGGGAGGCACAAGTGAAATAAAGAGCGAAAGTATATTTCAAAGAAATTCCTAGGATAATAGTGTAGGAATTGTGGAAAAGAAGAAATTCTTTGAAATGTCATGGAAAAGGAGTAACATTACAGAGACTCGTTTTTAATGTCACTAAGCATCTGATAATGATATTAAAAGTGAGAAAACCATCTTTGGATTTTCCATTATAATTGCTAGACATTTTGGAGAAGTTGAATCAAATGAAGCTTAGACTTAAAACAATTCTAGTGGTATGGGAACTAACAAAGACTAATTGGGTGAAGTAGAACTATGATATAGTATCTAAAGGAAATGGTAGGAGTAGTTCTTGGGGTTTTTGTCTTAGGGACACACAGGGTGACTTGATACATGCAAAAGGAGTAGTAGTGGAAGACACTAATAGCATGGAAACAGAGGTTATGGCTATTCTATAAGCAACAATACCTTGTAATAATTCAAGGCAAATGAAGGTTATCATGCAAAGTGATTCGCTACTTATGAAAAAATTATTGACAAAGCAATGGGAAGTACCATAGAAAATAGCAGTTAAAATCAGCCTAATATGGTAGTTATTATCGGTTAAGCAGTTATATTTTAAACACATATACAAAAAGGGCAACCAACTAGCAGATTATCTTGCAAATTTGGCATTGGAAAAGTAGGATTTCAAGTACACATCATTCAATCAGCTACCAACTATAGGAAGGAGAATTTTAAATAGTGACAAGTAGCAATGTCCTTACTTGAGAGTGGCATTGAAAAAGAGGTACCACAATTACTATGACTGGGTAGAGTCATGATAAGTAGTCTAGATTCTACTTATTTACAACCATCAAAGTTTCATAAAAAGGGGGAATTACTACTTAGTCTATCTACACTAGCCAACAAAATCAGATTCTCAGTAGATTGGGGGGCCATATTGTAAGATTATTAGTGCATGCAATTGAAGTCATTGATAGCATCTAATTACATGTGGGTCCGAGCATCTCAAAATATCCTTCTCTACCATAACTACACATCTAAAGAGATACAGTTGAGGGACAAAGCAAATCATGGTTGGAAGATTATGAGGAGGGATCTGTTACCTGGATACGGCATCAATCTTCAGTGGATGAGGCCCAATTTATTAGTATGAAAAAGCATTGATTACACCCTTACACTAAAGAAACTATCTAGAAGGAAGGAAGAGCATAGGTTAAACAGTAATGGAGAATGTGTTAGTATTCAAAAAACATAATCAAGGGACTTACTCTTGCAAGCTAAAAAGGGAACTAAGCTAGATCAACCACGGAAGGGTGTTAAGCACCTAAAGAAGAAGTAGGTCAAAGTGGCGATTCTTGAAGACAAATATGGAGAAGGCGGTGGAAAGAGAGTGAGCTCAACTAAGCTCCATTTTAGAAACCCTACTCCTTTATTTCCTTTTTCAATTGGACTGGGTCAGTACGTGGACAGGCCCAATTTATATGTTGGATTATTTTTGTTGTTTTGTTTGGATGGGTTCGCCCATTCATGTTTGTATTAAGTTAAATAATTAATAAAAATCCATATTAACCCCCTCCTAAGTTTTAAAATATTTAATATGAAAGAAAAGGAACTGATAACTACATACAATGACTCTGGCTGACCATCTATGAAGCCTCTACCAATACTGACTACAGGTAGTTGAGACATTACCCCAACTATCCCTAATTAATACATATGAATAAGAATATAAAATATAAGAACTACAATTAAATTGAGTCCTCAAAATAAGAGAACTCAGCTCCTGCAGGCTGAATTCTGTGATCTGCTTGATATGATCCTGAGAGTAACCACCTAAATATGCATTATATGAAAATGTAGGGAAAAGAGGTATACGATCAGTACTTTAAAATGTATTGAGTATGTGGGATATGCATTAGTCATGAAAAATACTTAAAACATGCTTTAAAATTGAGGATATAAGCCATTTGCTGAAATATGTCTTTAAAACATGTCTATGTGTAAAAGTTTTAAGACATAGTGAAATTTATAAATCATGAGCTAAAATATTTTTGTAAACCGGGAAGCGGTAGAAGAATGAATATTGTATTTAATCTCAAGTTAAGTATGAATATGTTGTAAAACTATACTGAGGATCATGTATAAATATTAGGTCATAAACAATAGGATGTGAACTAATGCAATGACAAAGTATAAACGTATACTATGTAAAACTGAATCTCTGAATAGAATGACATGCATATCTGAGCTAAAACATAAGCTGAACATAAATAGAGAATTGTGGGAGCTAATAATAATAGACATACCCCAATCTGAGCAAATTGGTATCCAACCAGTAGTCCCAATTGGAAGAGTGCTAGTACCTTTCCAAGGGTACCAATACTGACTAGCGTGAATCCACTAAATTGATGTCTCAATAGACTAGGGTGTGGCAGGTGACCCCTTATAACCTACAATGGAATTATATTTCTAGAACTTAGGGACTTCTACTAAAGGTCTCAATCCTAAACTGAGGGGTAAGCCTTCATCCCTGCGTTCACTCGGTGCTAAGTACTACTCCTAACAAAACAACACTAAAAACTAATATACATACTTTTGAATGGTAATATTCTTGAAAATAGCAACATATGCATAATTTGAATTGCTCAAAATATGCCAGCTAATACAAACATGAAATCCTAGGTATTGGGTGCTCGTAACCCACCATCCCTGACAGATGCAACTAAACATGATAATATTAAAAGATAATCATAAAAGAGAATAAAGAAAATTTTATAGCACGAGTCCAAAATCATGAATTTACCAAAATACCGAGGTTTCATAATTACAAGTCTGTGAAAATACTAAATTTCATGGAAAAATATGATATGTCAATTAATATTGATTGAAATACACAAAAATTATGTTAAATAGTGCTTAATAGTCTTGAAACTAATGAATATCTTATAGCTTGGTCATATGCTTTAAATCTTAACTAATATCATGTAAAATATGCTTGGATTTGAGAATAGCATGAATGATATGATATGGGCCTAAGAAAATATGAGTAATATTTAATACATGCTTATGAGTGACAAATATATCATGGGAAATTGAATTTAGGCTTGGAGTAACAATTTGGGTAAAACCCTAGTTTATGAAGATCATAAAATTAATGAACAAAAATTACAATTGCGCATGAGTATGAAAGGAGATCCTAATTGAATATCCACATACCTTATTACTTTTGATTCTTGAATTGAAGATGTTAGAATTTGAACTTAGAGATGAAAAATCCTAATTTCTTGCTTTGGCGGAGGAAACAATCACATGTTTCTTGAGTAATTCGTGTGTTGTGTTAAGAATGAGGTATTTAAAGGTGTTTAGGCTTTATATTCAGCCTTAGAATAGCTTAAACAACTTAGTTTTAGTGTTAAAAGAGTGTGAAAAGACCAAAAATCCTTAGAAACAATTTGGAAAACTTCTAGAAGCAGTCCCAACAACATAGGCCATGACTCGTAGGGTTTGGCCATGAGTCGTGGTCAGGGACCCAAGTTCGTCCCTTGCTTCTCTGGTAACAACTCCCTCCTAATGACCCATTATTAGGGTTATTATCACTGGACACCTTTGACAGTTCTTCAATAATTTTGGCCATAACTTTTCACCCCAATATCAAATTAAGGTTAAATTGGTGGAGTTGGAAAGCTAATTCATTATTTATCCTTTGGTGGGTCTTGAGCTCAAAAATTCTTAGTAGACCAAAAGTTATTATCAGTTGAAGCTGACTATAGTTATATCATTCACAAGAATTTAATCGCTAAGGGATGTTTTGACTTGTCTTTAAGCTAAGAGTTATTTGAGGCCTTAATATATGTCTAAGTCGCTTATTAAACTACAAAAACATGAGGCTTGATTTTGTATTAACTTGAAACATGATTCCAATGTTGGCTTGGATTTTTGAGGTGTTAAATACCCTAATTGTGGATGTCTAAGGTCATCACATGGGCTTAATGGACATGCCCACTAGAATAAACTATATACTTTGTGTCCTAACATGTGGTTTCATTATCTTGGATCCACGTTGTTGTGCTCTAAAACACCACTTTTCTTTATAGTTAACTCCTTCCACTTGCCTTTTGTCCCGTACTTTTAGATGACTTTCCATTTTTATTGGAGCTTGTTTTGCTTTCCAGCAGTACTGCTACTCCATTCAATAGTCTTGTACAATATTTAAAAAAAAGCATTATTACACGCAACATCATTGAATTCATCAAAGTCCACTAGAATAAAACATAGCTTTAGCTAGAAATACTAGTTTTCTCATCTGAGCTCTATGTGATCATTTTGATTCTTAACTTGACTTGGATTCACCTGAAACACTGTAAACATTTACTTCAACGCATAGATACTAAATTACACCATTAGCAACTCATCAAGTATACCAATAAATGCCCAAAACTAGGCTAAATATGCATAGATAATGACACTTAGAAGTATAAATAAGCGTAAGATCACTGCTAACTTTATTATTCTTGACTATGAGGTAGATGATAGGGTACCAATTATCTTAGGACATCCATCCTTGGCTACTAGTAAAGCATTGATAGATGATAGAGAAGGAGTGCCCGAGATGAGATTAATGGATAAAGAGGTGGTTTTTTGAATGTATAATGCACTCAACACACCTTAAGACTATAGAAGCTTGTGCATGATTATAGTTATGAAAGTGGATAAGGGTGGGATGATGAGCTGTATTTCTAATTACCAGTTTGGACTCTCGTAGAGTTGCCAAATTTGGTCCATAAGCTTGAGATTAAAAATCTTGCATGTGATCCTATGTGGAGTGAAAAAAATAGTAAAAGTGCAAACTCTAATGGTATTTCTAGTAGAGTAAAGAAAAGAATAAAGTTGTTTGGTCGAACTTGAAAAGGATATTAAGAGACTGTGGATTATGGTTGTGATATGAGTCGTGTTGTTTTATTAAATCAGTCGCTGCATGGGAGGCAACCCATGTTGTATGAGAGTTAGTCATTTGTATATAGTGTCATATGTGTTTGTGTTTTTTTTTGTTTTGCAGATTAGGGGAAGTTTAAGTACCCAAAATTTAAGCTAAGGAGCATGATGCAAGAATAAATATAGGGTCCCACGACCCCTGTGATGGAAACCTGAGAAAGTGATATGTTGTTAGCTAGGCCTAAAGGCCTCAGAAATTATTTCTAATCCTTGTTCTTAATTTGATTTATACCTTGGGGATAAAGTATGATTTTAAGTATGGGGTGAGGAATCTTTCAATTTTTTAAGATGAAGTGCGCTATAGGATGTCTATTTTTTTATTTATTTTCAAGTTTTTATTTAAATTAATTTATGAAAAGTTTTTATCTTTGTTTATTTTTAGTTTGTTTTGTTTGATCCATTTAGTAGTGTTTTGTTCGATCCATTTAGTAGGAGCACACTACACCCACCCCTCGGTTTTTATTTTTGATACTTTTTTTAGAAGGCCCTTTGAACCTAGTATCCTTTTAGACTTTTAGTAGTAATTTTAATTTTGTCATTGGGAATAAATAGAGATTCTCTATCTAAGTGCTACACATGATTACTTATTGTAGTGGTATTGAATTCTAAGGCGTGATGCAAAAAATGAATAACTTGTGTGATACACCTAGGCTCTTTAATATGACTCTTGTGTGACTTTGACTTAATTTTTAATTCTTGCGATTGTTTGGTTGAGAGTCTATAGGTATCCTTATTTGTTTGAACATGTGTAGTGTGTGTTGAGGTTTTTGGTATGTTCCATGTTTGCATAGTGATGTCTTGAACTTGTCTGTTGTGTTTGCAAATCTAATTAAAAAATGTTGAGTTTAGGAGATAATATAGGCATTTCTTTGCTAGTAATGTTTTATACCTGCTTTATATACCCTTTCTATATGGCCTTAGTTAGCTCCGTTAAGTCTATAACTTATTCTTTGGTAGCTCATATGTAGCTTATTACTTTTATTTCAATTGGGCAGAATCTGATCCCACATAAGAGCTATAGTTGAAAAATTATGATGTTAAGGAGTGTTATACTAGATAAGAAAAAAAATAAAGTTGAAGCCCAAAAATAATAACTATGGGCGTGTTTAAAAAGTTTATGTGTTACTGGTAGGGAGTAGTGTAAACAAAAGAAAAATTGATCAAAAGTGGTGAATTTGTTGAATTCAAATACTCCCTACTAAAGATTTTTGGCTAGCTTAAAGAGACGGGACAAAATTAAAGAGAGGTATAAAGATAAAAGTGGTGAAAAATAGATTGGTTGGTGATGAGTTGTGTAGTGTATTAAAGCGCTCACGAAAGATAGTCACTATTACTGGCCAGAATAATTCCTACCCTTCCCTTATCCTATATTACAATCCTTAAAGTCCTACTTGATCTTGAGATTTGATATTTTAATATTAGTAGAGTACTACACTAATGACAAGCTTATGGTTCATTTTATGTGACATGTGAATTTTTTTGTGAGAGTGATCGAAATTTGATTCTTACTCTCATTATTGTGCTAAATCAAATATTTGTGACTAAATATGTGTGACTCTCTTATGATAAGGGCGTATGTTTAATGATGGATAAGTAATTTATATGATTTCTTTGATGAGTAATGTGCATGAGTTTTCCAAATTGGTATAGTCAATCTTTAGGCTAGGAAGTCTTGAAGTAGTATACATTTTCAATTGTAATATGACATTCCAAATGTAGAACTTGCCATTGATGTAGTTGTTTTTGTTCAATATTGAGTGTCTTAGTTCAAGTAGCAATGCTATAGTCTTCATTGGTTGTGATTACTATAAAGATTTGTTCGAGGACGAACATGGCTTTAAATGTAGTATGGTGATCTTAGGTATTTATACACCTGATTGTCATTGTCTGCAGATATTTAGCTTAGTTTTAAGGATAACTTGATGTAATTAATGAAGCATAAAGTGTGTATTTTTGTGATAAGTAGCATGTTTAGAGTTTTTAAGGTGAATTTGAAATAACTCAAGTGTTAACATGATCAAATAAAGTTTAGACGAGAAAACTAGTTAGGTTATCCTAAGCTATGCTTATTCAAGTGTATTTTGATGTGCTCTATTGTGTAGTATGTTCTAATGGTCATTAGGATTTGTCATTGGAGACAATTGGAGAAGATATAGAAGCTAAATAAAGCCTACACACAAACAACAAGAAGTGGAAAAAAAGAATCAAGTAGATGATGAGCATAGGACGGATATTGGGAGAAATTTTACCTTTTGGAGGCTACCATGCACCGCACCCCCATCATGAGAGGATACACTTACTTGGCCATTTTCACAGCCCAAACCATTGTGAGTGGCACCCATGCTACTTATTCGATGGGTTTACCAACTACCCCGGAGGACAATCCCATAATCCCTATTTCTAAGAATTAGACGGAACTAATCCATCAATATATCATCCAATATAAAACCAAATCATAAGTACAACTGAAGGTGGAAAATTACTTACATAAAAACCATCCCTAGGATCAAAAAGTCATCTGCACCAAAACATCTAAGCATTTCAAGAAGGGGATGTACCCCAAACTTGAAATAAAGCATAACTTCAGAACTAAAGAACTATGCCAATAACAAAAGATTCCATGGTAAACAAGATATGCTGCTCATTCTAAAATCTAGAGTCAATCGTAAAATCACAAGTGAGGTATCATAGAAGCAGTTGGAATGTGCACTGCACTCACAAATGTAAATGTAGGTGTAGTATCAGTACAGAAGAATAATAGTGCACTGGTAGGGATATTTTCCTATCCCAAGATGATAATATGAAAATCTAACCAAGTTATAGTACAATAATTTAATTCTTGCTTAACAAACATACACTTAACATAACAACCAACAATGAACGATTAGGAATCAAGTCAATAAATCAATATATTATCACTAAGTCAAGCTTAGTCAAGTCAGTCCAAAAACAAGTCAGGACAATTTATTAAGCATAAAAGATTTACTTTCTGATTCACTCATAGAACCATAAAACTAGCCTTACCCTTGTACGTGCACACTAAGGAATATATAAACCACCGTCTAGCCATGATCTGCAAGGGATATTTACATCCATGTACTAAAACTCCAAACATAAGTGTTAGCCAACCTTCTTCCTCTAATAGGCCATAAGAATATTCTGAATATCAAACATTCAATATTTAGGAAGTAAGGTAGGTCAAAATTATATATCAATTGCAAATCAATTGCAAATACCACACCAAAAACATGCATTAACAAGTCATACTACAAGGTAATTAATATATACATATAGCACAAATTATATTAAACTATAATACCATTACCTTCTTCGAACCAACCTTGCACAACTTCTTTATGCTGGAGCTTTGGCCTTTTATGTAATTTTTTCTTTCTTGTGGTCTAGAACATGAACATTAATACATAATTAACAACATTTCGGGATTTATAACTCACACCTAACTCCTAAGAGAAATTTATGATCATTCCCTTCTTGTTCTAGGACTTTTCTATCATAATTCACCTTAAACTATCGATTTTATGGATAAGTTAGAGAATTAACAGAATTCAAGACTAAAGTAAATATTAATAATTAAAACCCATTAACTTATTCCTTAATTTTTCTCCTTGAACCAACAATTAACCAAAATTTTCCCTAAAACTCTCCCCTAATTCTATGAACTAACAATTCTTAGGTTTAATAATTAAACACGAGTTAATGGGAATGGATTTCATACCATGATGAATCCAAACATAGAAATTCTTGTGTGTTTTTACCAAAATTGCACTTGTTTTTTTCCAAAATAAATTTAATAAAATAAACTATTTGGCATAAATGGCACTTGATTGCCTTTGACCTCTGTTACAATGGGAATCCGTTTTCCATGGATCTTATTGCTATAGTGGTGTGAATACTTATATAGTGGCATAAATGTCATAGAATGTCACTCTTCACCTAAAAATTCTACTTTTTCAACACATAAACTTGGGACATTCCAAACTATGCCCTTTATGCTAAAATAAATTCAAAGAGTTCTACTTACCCAAATTTAATTATGTAAATTATATGGGTTAATTATAAACTTAGATAACTATAAATAAACAAAAATACCACTATCTTGATTTAAATCATTACTGTATTTTCTTAGGCCATACCTCGCGCTTAAATCGATCAAAAGTAGCGTACCCTAAAATTTGTAACTTATAACCCAAAAAGAATTTGGATATGAGATTTTAAATATAGGAATCATGCATAACGATAGAGAGGGTTATTAAATCCATTATATAGACCTGCACTGCACCCTTCTTGTCCATGCGGTGCAACCCCCCTTCCCCCCACACCAAAATGACTAAAAATTGGTCCTTTGCTTGGTTTAAGTTGAGGGCAAAGTGGTCAATGATTATATTAAATATGTCAAGATTATAGAAGACCTAAATTACTATATAAATATTACTTATCTGTATATACCAGACATCTTTGGAACTACATACATTTGAAGAGAAGAGATGACATCAAGGGCTCTACGTTAGGATTTTTCTTCCTTTAACTTTTAGGTTTCTTGTGGTTTTAATTTTGAACTCTTTAAAGGTGATTATTTGTATTAATATGATTTTATATACACCCTCTTTATAGGTTTGAGTCTACAAGCATGATTTCTTAGCAAACGTTCAAGTTGGTAAATTTTAATTATCATAAGTTGTTGTTCTTGTGTTCTTGTACTCACTATTCTATTGATTTGCAACTACTAGAATACATCCATATTTTTTTGTGATCCAATAAGGAGTAAAATTATATTAAAACATGAAACGTTTGGATTGAGTTCTTGTCTTTCTGATGAGTTAAAGATAAGATCTGCGGTTAGGATAGAAATATACCTAATTTGCCTTGTCTGGCTCAAATACGAGATAAAATTAAATGCATTTTAATTAGTTCTCATATCTATGCACAATGATATAGTTGTGAGTCTAATTTAAATAGATGATTAGAGGCCCGACAGATTATAATCATGATATTATCCCCGTGAATCAACAACCAAGATAAATAACTTGACCAACAAGACTGTGTAGCTTTGAATGAATGTTTAAGATACCTTGACACTATAATTCTCCTAATTATTATTTCCAACACTTTCAATTTCCATTATTGTTCATTCCTAATTTTAGCATAATAATACTTAAACTTTGTTTGGTTACAAATCACACTCACTTAACTTTGATAGTAATACTTGAATTGGATTGTGTTCTAAATGTCAAATTCTTGTGTTATTGATTTTTGACTTAGAAAATCCACTTTATTATTTGTGCGATCATGTATACTTGGGTGTGCGGTTAGATGCAGACACAAATCTGTATAAATCTTGGTCAACATCAAATAACATTGTAATTTCCTAACTCTTAAACTCTCTTTCACAAGAAATCTCTAACAGTGTCATCTACTTTACCACTCAAGAATTGTGGAGTGATATTATGGCTAGATTTGGTCAAAGCAATTGGGATAAGATCTTCCAATTAAAGAAGATTTGAATATTTTTTTGAAGGTGATACTGATATAGCAACCTATTACAACAAGATCAAATAGTTGTGGGATAATATGGACAATATGGATTTTTCTACTTTATGTACCAGTGATGCAAGGGTTAAGAATTTGGAAGCTAAAAAATATGAGAGACTAGTAAATTTTTTAATGGGTTTGAATGGTGACTATTGTGCTAGTCATGGTGATATACTCATGATTTCTCCTCTTCCTAGTAAATAGAAATGCAACTAATAACCCCAAGATATAAAAAAGGGACAAGTTTTAAAAGGTTCTGAGGATTTTACTAGTTCTACATATACTGGTATACCTAGTTTCTTTCACTCTCTTGATTGTTTTATTTTACTCAAATCTCACTCTTAGACACTAGACAATGGTTCTTTAATGTGCATGTCTTTTAACAAAGAATTTTTCTTTACTCTTACACCTTTGAAGAAACCTAGAATGGTTAAGTTGCCTAACTCTTAAAGAGTAGAAGTGACTCACTATGGTTCAGTTTTAATCTTCTCTAGTCTCATTCTACACAATGTTCTATATGTCCCTTGTTTCAAATTTAATTCCTATCAATTCACAAATTGGGTAAACAACTAATCATGCACTCCTATTTACTGCTACCTCTTGTTTTCTATAAGATCCTTTGGTAAAGAAATATTTGGAGATTAGTAAGGAAATAGATCGAGTCTACATCTTTCAATCAAGGCCAAATACAACCATTTCCAACAATGTTTTCTGGCCTAGTAGTTCTTCTATATTTAAGAACTTTTCCACTCCAATTTTCAAGTTTTGTTCGAATTTATTTGATTCCAATATAAATGAGAAATTATGGCATTTTTATAGACTGGTCATATTCCTTTGAACAACATGAAAAATATATCAAGTGTTCATCTTACTTCTTGGGAAAAATTTATAATTCCTTGTGTTATCTATCATATGGCAATGCAATCCACATTGCCTTTTTCTTTAAGTTCTATTTGTACTAAAAAATTCAATTTATTCATATTGATACATGGGGTCCTACAATGTTCTAACTTATGATGGATTCATATTTTCATACCATTATGGATGACTATAGTAGGGGCACATGGACTTTCTTATTGAAAACTAAATCAAATACTTTTCCAATTTTAAAATCCTTCTTATCTATGGTGGACAGGCAACTTAGTGTAAAAGTTAAGATAATTAGGTCAAATAATGTCGTTGAATTAGGTACTGAAAGTACTCAGGTAGATTTTTTTCGTTCACAAGGAATCATTCATCAAACTACTTGTGTCCACACTCCACAACAAAATAGTGTTGTGGAGATAAAACACAAGTATCTCTTAGAAACTTCTAGGAAATTGTTATTTTAGTCCTTCTTGCCAGTTCCTATTGGGGTGATTGCCTATTAACAACCACTTACTCAATAGATTCCTCAACAAGGTTTTGGATTTCAAAACTCCTTATGAATTTATATTCCATTCTAAACCATGTTATTCTCACCTAAAGTGTTTTGGTTGTCTTTGTTTTCCTTCTACTCTCACACCTTAAGAATAAGACATCTATCAAACGTAGTTCCTTATGTACTTTTAGGTTACCCTCACAATAAAAAGGGATATAAAGTCCTTAATCTCACTACTCTAAAGCCTTTTGTATCTAAGGATGTTGTTTTCCATAAAGAATAGTTTCCTTTCTCTTACATTAAGGACCCTATTTCTCTTGAAAACTCTCCACCATCCTCACTGTTCCCAGTTGTCCTTTATTGACATGATGATTATACCAACTTTAATATTTCTGACTTTTCTCCTACTTCATTGTCTCCTCCTAGTAACACATCTACTATTCCAAGAGATCAATCTCTTATTTATCCTCCTTCCTCCAGTACTATTACTCTTACTCCTTTTTTAAGTAATCTTATACCACCTCATGTTCAAGATTATATAATTAAAAGATCTTCTAGACCTTAAAAGTCTTCTCTTTACCTCAAAAACTGCATCTCCAATGCTCTACAATTCACAGATATTAGTAATTTCTATTTTCTATCCACTGTCACACCTCCTAGTTTTCCCTTATTTGGACTCACTATTTCAAATTAAAACTTTCTTTATTCTTTATCCCACATCCAAGAACCTTTTTCCAGCAAAAAAACACGTTAATCATTCAAGCTAGAAAAAAACAATGGCTAAGGAACTAGCTAGATGCACTAATTTTGACTCAATATTAGGACTTGATGGCTTTTCCTGATGGATAAAAAGACTTTACAATGTAAATGAGTCTATAATGTCAAGAACCATTCCTATGGGAGTATAGAAGGTCAAATGAAAAATTAATTATTTGCGGCGATATTTAAAAAGAGGGGGTTGACTTCAATAAAGTCTTTTCACCTGTGGTAAAAATGACTAAAAATAGATATATCTAGCTATATGTAATGACCAACCAATCATCTCCTTTATTTATGTGCATTTTTGGTGGTTTGAACCTTCCTACAGAGGCTACAGGTCATTATGACTTACTGAAACTATCGGTTAAATTATCAGACAGTTTATTTGGATTTATTAACGTTTCCCTATTTTGGAGCTTTCGCTATTTTGGATTTGGTTTCGAACCAAAAACCCTAGTAGATGACATCAAATAAGAATTTTGATAGTGTCTTTAGCTCCAAAACATTAATTTTAGGCTAGAGGGACCTTGATTCAGGTCCTAACTCAGGTCTCGATTCTTTCAAACTTATTTTGGGCTATTAGGTGGATTGTGTGAAAAATAAAACTATTGGTGTGAGCCCCATACTTAGTCGTTATAATATTGGATGAAAGTTTTGATGGTTCCATTGAGTCTGAAATATCAAATTTGGTATAGTAGCATATTTTATTTGCACAGATAGGATTTCGAACGCATCTTGAACTCCCAATCAAAGTCCATTTGAGACATAACAGGTGCATTATGTCACTGTGTGACCGCTTAAGTGATATTATGATCACCTAAGCAATTATTATGTATGTGACTATTTGTATTTTAATCGACACTAGTCACCCAATCAGTGATTGAGTACGCGATGCTCAATCTGCTAAATAGATATTGCGAACGCGATTTGAGGTTTGGTAAGTGATACTTAGCCCTTTTTGGCAGATTGCATAAGGGACAGGTGAGTTGCTTAAGCAATTGTCAGGTAAGCGATAGGATGATCACTTAGGTGACACCTGGAACTATTTAATCCTCTTTCTCCACCCAATTTTTTATCACTTCTTCCACTATTTTTATACTAAATTGAGATCTCAAAGAGGGGAAAAAGTAGGAAATCATCCACATAAGTTGAGGTAACCTATCCCAACTCTTTTGTTCATTTAGAATCAATTTCCCTTTGATTTCCATCCTAATTCTTGATAAAATTCTTATAAATTTAGGCTTTAATTCCAAAACTTTGAGGGTTGATTTGGAACCTTATTTATTCTCTATTTATGCTCAAATTTTAAGCACAACTTCATTATTCTTTGAGGGACCTCATGAAGAGTTTAATTTGGATTGTGTTTATGGGCTCCGTAGGCCTGTTCTTAATCTAAAATAAAATTTGAACCATAATACAACAATATGGGCCTCATTTTAATTCTAACAATATGTAAATGACTATTTTGATAGCATAATGGCATTTTAAGATCACGGAGTAAGTCTAATGACTTATGGATGATTCAAGGATTGCAGTTTGGCATTGAGGTAGGTTTTTGTATACTCTTCTTCATGAGATGGTGTTTTATATATATTGTATGCTAGGTAGGAATGTTAGGATGTGATTAAGATTATAACATCATGAGTTAGCCTAATTTATGAGTTTGGGGGCTAGAAGGATAATTGACCCTTAAGGTAAAATACTTATTATACTTCTATAATTGTATTGTCATCTTCATAGAGATGGGATTTGTAGTATGCTTATGGCATTATGTTAGATAGAAAATAGAATTTGGGTGTTAGGAATGTGATTAGTATAATTAGGCTTATTGGCTTGTTTAGGCTACCTTGGAATCGTGATTTAGGTGGAATTCCCTTAGTTTCTCATGTTTGTGAAGAATTTGTAATGCCTCAGGTCTTTGGTCCTTGAAAATTTCTTGAGTTCTGAGATTTTTGCCCTGCCAATGACTCACCTGATGAGTCATAGTATGTCTTAACGGTTCAGATGACCCTAGTCATAAGGTATCCAGTGTATGGTGTTTTAGTTTCTATCTTTGGTATGACTTAGGGACACGAGCCATAAAGACTCAGGTCAAGTCATTGGGATGGAGTTATAACTAAACCATAAATTAAGTGTTTAAGTTGTTCTCTAAGTACGAGTGGCTTATCATGAGTCGTAAGGAATTGTTAAGAGTCATTGGGTGTAAATCATAGGATGTCCAGTGTTTACCCAATTTGGTTTTGTGGTAACTACGACTGTACCCTATGAGTCATAGGGTCCTATTAAGAGTGGTGCCAGTGAGTCGTAGGGTCAACAGTGTGTGGGGGTCTTAGAAAATATCTTGGTTAAGACTCATGGTGATGAGTCATAAGGAGTAGCTACAAGTCAACGGTTGATCCGTAGTCAATAGTGGCACTTTTTCATCTTTTAAGTTAAGGGAATTCTTGACATTTTTCCTCTTACCCAAATTAAAACCCATGTCTTATAACTTCATTAGAATGTCATTATCATTCAGAAACAAATCAAGTAACTTCTCAAAAACTCCAAAGGATCTCTAAATTTTCTCAAGCAAGTCAAGATAAGGGTTTAATCAAGTTGGTTATCTAAGGGTCCAAGGGTCGATTTCCCTCCAAATTTTATGGTGCTTTAGGAATGTTACTCTACCCTCATTGTTAATTTGTTAAAAGTATGTGTTCAAAGTATTATTAATGAGATGTTTGTGTTGGCCTTGAAACAAAGGTTGGTGGTGTTTGAATGTTTATGAATTAAACAATGATTTTCATGGTTAACATATGATTTTTCATGTTTTAATTATGATCTTGAATTTTTGGTGCATAGGTATAGTGAATGAACTAGGGAATTGTGATTTTTCCCAAACTTGTGACTTTTGAAGTGGTTATGACCCTAACCCCATAATATGAAATTAGTTTTAATTATGAGAAAAGTGGAAAATTGTAAAATTTAACAAATCTTGAACTATTTCATGAGATAAAGAGGTAATTGAAACACAATGACCTTATTCAATAGACAAAAAGAGTCGGTATTCCCCCACCTGGTATTAATGAACAAAGGGAGTTGTTTTCTCCAAGTTAATGGACATTATTTTGGCATGTTGTTATTACCTTGCAAGTGTATTTGGTATGACGCTACCAAAAATGTATGCCTTAATATGGAATATGGTTCAATGAATGGGAATATGTGATAAATGTTTTAATTAGGATTTAATGGGGGTTGTGTAGCTGAGTCGTGAAAGTGGAGGTTCGAGTGACTGGTACTAAAAACTACATTTGCTAACATATGGATCAAAGTGACCAGGGAGGTTCGAGTCCCCCTCATTATTATTTCATGAATAGGGAGGTTTGAGTCACCCGTAAATCATTACATAATTGGGTACTTAAGTCACCTTAGTATATGATTGGGAGGTTCGAGTCCCACATGAATATATATGATATTATTCTCCAATTCGTGAATCTACACGCACTAGGGCCAGACCAGTGGGTGAGAGCTAGGTCCCATATAGCTTGTGGTATTTTTAATAACGATTGAGCTACACAATCCAGGCTAAAGTTTTAAGCACAATTTAAGCATGTGAAGTATATATGTATATGCATTTGATTATGTTAGCGTTATCCTTGAGTTACATGCTAGATGATAAAGCCCAAGATACACCTTTATTCCGAAGTTAATTGCGATCGCTATCAAATATAGTAACCCAACAAAGATTGGGGTCGAATCCCAAAGGAATACATGGACTTGTAGATCTCAGATGTTGTATTCAATGGGCAAAAACTGTAACATTAAATGGGAGATTTTATAGAAACATAGAATACAGATAAAATATTAACTTCTGTTTTAATCAGTATTGGTGAACACTAGTATTGTGTTCCTGCTAACTTCTCAACTCCGTAGGATTATCGTGCTTTGTTAACCAACCTGATACCTTGCATGCAGAATTGATAAGTTATGTACCTTCTACAGTCTTTTGGACGAGCAGAAGGATTTCACCCTTTACCTTTTGAGTCTCAGGATATCACCTTACTAACCCTTATCTTAATCCCAGTTAACTATTACCTTTTAAGTCTCTAGCTATTAGATAAAATCTAACCATCTTACATAGATAATACCTAGTATCGTGGATCAATAACTAAACTCCAAATTACTATTGTCATTATCTTGTCCTAGTCATTACTTCTCTTTTGGAGTAAGTAGAAATTATCTAAGCGGGATCTTAACATTGGCCACCATTAAAATAACTATTAAAGTGAAGATAATACAATGCATGAATAGGTATTAGTTTAGAATAATAATAGTTCTTCCCCTACTTTGTCAATCTGCCAGGGTTTCGACAACCCTTGCTATGGGTTTTAGCCACTCGTGCTTATGAAATAATTAATAACACATGATTTAAAGCATAGATAAAATCACAATAATAATAATAAGTAAATAAAACAACAACCATAACTTAATTAATCCACAGAAGTCAATACACGAGACTTCCAAGATCAAAATAGAATCTTGGAATCAAAATATGTTTATTAGTATCAAAAGTGTGTTAATCCTACTAAAAAAATACATATTGGATATTTATAGTACATGAGTAAACCCTAAAACCGAAGCCCAAACAAAATAGGAGAAAATAGGGTCGTTGGTCGGTTATGGCCCCTACTTGCGCCTGAACCTGGGTGCAGGTAGTACCTGCGATCAGCAGGGTGGGCGCAGGTACCAGGATGAAAACATCCTGTAGGTCAAGTCTCGGTATTTTAGACTTGTGGCACTTGCTTTGCTCTCTTGTGGTTTGTAGGTACTACTTGCAGTCCACATGTTGACTTAGTAAGTGTCGAGAGTCATGTTTTTAGATCTTCTTCAATTCTTTAACATGCTTCGACCACTAACAAGCTGAAAAGTATCCCGTACATCCATAATTGCTTCAAAAAGTAGCCAAAAACACCTTTTTCATCTTTTTCACGAACTTAGCATGCAAAACATGATTTCCTACAAAACATACCCAAAATGCATCATATCTAACAAAAAAACATCATAAAATTGCATATTTTCCTCGTTTTAAGCATCGGAAGTGTTACATTTCTATAGCACATCAACACCCTCAACTTAGAACATTTGTATGTCCTTAGGGCATAAAACACAAATAAACAAAAATAATGCTTAACTAGAAGAATCTAAGTTATTCAAGGCAGTCAATCAACACTTTAAGCTCAAAACACAACGCCCTCTCCAACCTCACTTTTCAAAACCAACTGTGTATGAACATAAAGCACAACAATATGACATAACGGAATCAAGGTATGGCAATTACATTAGCATCAGACAGCCACGTATATGTATAAGTTACACAACCTGAAACATGCAAATGGCTAGCAATATGACTCATGTGCCCTCATACAACGAAATCCCACTCACTCATATGGAATCATACATGTCAATGCTGGGATAGTCAAGAGACACTCACACTTAGAAGAGAAGTTCCAAGCAATGTGCGTCAAATGCCATAGGCTTTCCCTTATTTTTTTTACCTTAGTATTCACATAGTTAATTTAGAATCACTATAGGACATTTCTCGGCTTGTAATATAGGCTTAGGGGCTGGTATGGTGCATATGGATATATCAAGTGACTATGTCTCCATGGCACTACACTAACCTTGGTGTTGTGCCTAAGCACACACGCTAGTGTATGTGGTCTCACCAAGTAATGCAGTGGCCTTAAATAAAGCTGAATATCGACTCCTCAGATACTTGTGCTAAATAACTATTCAATTCTAGTTTGATTATTGAGATTAAACTAGTACAAACATAACCAAAAGAGTTTTGAAAGTTTGTAATTAAAAGTAAACTAAAGTAATGCGGAAAAGTAAAGACTTTGGATAATCAATAGATGAAAGCTTGGGGTTAAAGCACTATAAACAATTATACTAGGCTATTGAACTTCATTTGTTAGAGTGCTTATCTTGGTTGTTGATTAGTAGGGTTTATCGTATGATCATGGTCTCCTGAACTCTAACCTTCTACCTAATTGAACATTACAACTACATCATTGAGCGGGTATATAATAATCCATTTAGATGTATTAAGATATCATCCTACATATGAACTAAGAAAGGCTTCTAGGTACATTCCTACACTAATCGCTAATTTAAATTTCTTATTTTATAAAAGAATAAGAACCTTACTCTATTCATCCCCACGTTCTATCTTTCTATTGCCCCTCTCAAGTTCACAAGGTTGATAATATATGTATTATAATGGTAAAGAATCCTTAAAATAGTGATAATAAGGATAATAAAACAACTACTTATGATAATCAATTCAAAAAAACTCAATTTAAAGCGACAGTAAACATGTTCTTGGCCTTAACCCCGGAAAGGGGGTATTTAGACACTCATGGACATAGTCGTAATCAAGAAAATTGAATACAAGAAAAAATCCATTAAAATGCTAAATTAAAAAAAGAAAAACCCTAATTGAAGTATTTTATAGCCTATATCTAAGTTTCAAAGTCTTCCAAGGTGTTTTCAATTGATTTAACATATCCTTTTATAATGGGACTCGATTTTCTAAAGTTTGTAGCTCACCGCGATGCGGGGCTAGTTTTTTGCATCTAGATCTGTGAAGCATCCTTATCATGGTGAGATACTAGATTTTTCCACTGTACCCCTCACAATGATGTGGGGCTATTTTTACGCGTCTAGCTCCGCAACGTGGTCTTGACGTCCCAGGTTTCTATTCTTGTCAAGTTTTGTTTTGTGCTTTCGTTGCTCCATTCCAAGCCTTTTTGTGTTTTTTACACTTGATTTAAAGCTTATATTTCCTTCAAATATCATCATAATAAACTCATAAAGAATCATATTCCACTATACACAATATATTAGAGCTCAAAACATCACAACATCCAAGACGATGAACTAGAAACTTAAGTTAAGAATATTAGTTTTGTCCCTTTTTGATCTTTCACTTAGTTTTGACTCTTGGCTTGATTAAATTGAACTTTAAACACTATAAATAAGTTTTTCCAAACATAAATATACAATCATACCGATAGGAACTCATTAAACACATTAGAATCCATCGCGATCAACTAGAACATCACCTAGCTCAAGCTAGTAACACTAGTTTTCTCATATGAAATCTAAATGATCAAATTAAGTACAAACTTATTTGAAATACACCTTAAACATTATAATCAAGTAAAACATTTTGATACTCAATAATATAATTATTAACACATTAAGCACATAAGAAGTCCTTAAAACAAGGCTAAATAAGCTAGGATAACAATACTAATGTGCATAAATCCACCTTAGATCACTTGGGGTCTCACTTATTAGCCAATTTCCTTTTTATTACATCCTTATATATCCTTGTTTATTCCTTTTTGCATAATCAGGTTGGGTATGGTATTTTTTTCTTTCTTTTTCACAATTTTTCTTTTCTTTTGCCACCACACCAAGCCTTACTAACTTTTTTCTCTTATTTTACCCTTCTTCATATCTATTTTACACTATGCACCACTATGATAGTCACCCTCAACTCAAAAATTTTACCTGAGTTGAGGTGAATAATGTCTAAGGAGGACCAGGCCAAAACAGGTTTACTATAGCCCAAATGGGAAGGTGAATAGTTGAAATAACAAAAATAGGCTACAACGATCAAAACAGGGATGAAGGGATACAATGCACACATGGAAGGTCATTTAGGATAAAAGTGTAGTAAGTCAAAAATGGCTTATTATCCTTTCTTAATAGACTCTCTTTCAACCTAGGCAATACTATCTAGGCAAGTTCTAAATTCAACACACAAAGGGAACTAAGTAGCATCTCACACACACATAGCGCAGAGTCAATATTACAAATTACTGTCTATCTGGTTCGTGCAATTATTCACAAGTGCTTATCATGTTCCTAATCCTAATGTTATAACAAGATCAATGATGTTCACACATATATACATTCACACAATTTTAAAATACAAAATTTTAAAGGGGATTATTTTTCTCAAAAATCCATAAAAATATGATAACTGCCCTAAATACTTTTAAATCTCTTAATTACACAAAATATATCACAATACGCAACAAAACACAATACAACATAAATTATCCTAAACATGCTAGTTCTATAACTATACCACGATCGATAGGAAAAGAAGCACGGCAATAAAAACCAGCGGCAGCTATGGTACATCCCAACCCCAACTAAAAAATGTGCACTATCCCCAATACGCTAAAATAATATAAAACAAAAGGAATGAGGACATACCTGGGATGCACTAGACATCCATGTAATGATCTTTCCTCGATGAAGGTATATCCATTGGTAGAGTCAATGGTGGTCGTGGTGCACTATAATAAGATTCAACCACAGCTAGATCGACATGCCTCTGCCTATGAAGAAGTACAGTCTCCGTTGAATCCTGGGTGGCCTTTTTCAGGGCTTGCTCATATTGCATGTCTAGATTCTGTAATTCCCCCACTCGGCCTCTCTTGGTCCCAACTACAGGGACTGTCATATCATTCTTTGTGAATAAATCAAAGCATTTGGGACTATGCAGAGGTAAAGTTTGAACAATTGAGGGTATAATAGGAGGGATGGCAGATATGTGGCCCTCAGTGAGAAAGCGTACCTCTGTTCTAAGTAGGTATACTTTCTCCCTAATATCTCCTAGATATTGCATCTTAATCCTACTGAACTGGGCTAATACTCGAGTTTTAAAAGCCTTTATCCGTGCATAGAACTTATTTTATAGCTATAACATCACATCTCGATGCACAGAATATACTCTAACCTCAGCCATCTCTTGTGTAGTTTAGACACATGGCTAGATATGCCATATAATGTTGCCACCCCAATCTCAGCAATTGGTAGACTAGTGGTTGTTACCTTTATTCTCTCCTAAACAGCTGGTATATCTGGCATACTAACCTTTGTAACAAGATCCTCATCAATAGTGTCAATCATAGACACCACTCGCATATTATCTGTTCGATGTACTATCATACACACCTCAAAAACTACATGCTCATCATTCAGTTTGAAGGTAATATCCCCAAAGTCCATATCAATCAATACTCTACCTGTGGATAGGAAGGGTCTACCCAATATAATGTGGGCTTAAAAATTTACCACACAGTCAAGAACTATAAAATCGGCAGGGAATATAAGGGATGTCACCCTTATTTCTACATCACACAAAACAACTATCAGTTTTTTCATAGATGAGTCAGCCATCAATATTTTTACAAATGCGGGTTGGAGTTCCCCATCCTCAACAGCTTGTACACAGCTAGTGGCATCACATTACTCCTAATACCAAGTCATATAAAGCCTACTTGACATTAAAAGTCCTAACATAACATAGAATGGTGACTGCTCTAGGATTAAAACACCCTGGGTTCTGATCCTTGCTAATTTCTCAAGTATTAAGTTTTCTGGTCATCGTACGACTCACAATACTAATCGTATGGTTAGGTTATGGGTCAGGTGACCCAACTCATATGATGTCCACTATTTGGTGGTTGAGTTTTTATTATAGTTATGGTTTGGTGGTACGGGTCATATGGTTGGTGATGGGTCATTGGGTTGGTCCTTTACTTAATCAGAAACATAGTGACTTAACTTGGATCTAAGTATAAATGGCTTACTATGATCCATGAGGATAAGGTATGAGTGGTATAGAGGATTTGTATGTTGTCCAGTGTCAAACCCTTTTATTCTTTCTTAGATACGACTTATCGGTACTACTTGTATGTTATAGGTATGAGTGGGGAAAGGGGAGTTGTATGGTGAACAGTGTGTGTATGTCTAACTTTTTGTTCTACGTATTACTTGATGGTACCACTCATATGGTGTGGGTACGAGTAGAGGGGTCAAATCATACCCACCTACAGAAATTCTTATAGTTTAAGTTGGGGGTATTATGGACATTTCCCCTCTTAAATATTTTTGACCCCACGACTTAAAACACTCTTGGAACTTCATTAAGAAACTATTCCTAAATCAAACACTCTCAAATCTCCCTTAAAATCTTGGTTCAAAAATAGGCTAAGGTTTTGTTAAGGTGGTAAATTAAGGCTCTTTAGGGTGGTTTCTCTCCGTCTTCTTTGGTATCTAAGGTAGGTTAATCCTCCCTCATTGTTAGTTCAAACTAAAAGAATGTTTTACTAAATGTTTTTCATGGCATTATTGTGGGTTTGTGTTGGTTTTGAAATATAGGTTGGGGATATTGGTTACTAATGGTTGGATTTCCTTATGGTTTTCATGTCATAATGTTGGTTTGAACATGTGATTGCATGGGTATGGTTGGTTCTTGATTTGGTTTTGGAAACTATATGCCCTCAACATGTTTGTTAAAATGCCTATGAGAATGCTTTTGTCACATAGTTTGACTATTATTGAAATCTTTGCATTGCATAAAATGGTAATGAAACTTAAAAGTTTTGGTTTGTTTTTAAATGATTTTGGAATGGCCTTGGTGTCCATGGATTTGGTTTAATTGGAAATCTTGTGGGGTACATGGGAATCCCCTAGCTGTTGGCTAATGACACTGTTTGCAAGCTATAATCGATATGGCGATAGTACTTCATAAGGACTTGGTAATTAACTTCTGGAATTGGTGGTTTGGTTATGTGCTAAAGGTTTTAATTGGAAAATAATGGCGGGTTGTGATAGCTAACCGTGAAGGTGTGAGTCCAATGAACAGACACTGGAAACTTATGTTTGCCGACATAAGGGTTGGTCATAGTGACCATATACTAGTGGAGTACATGGGAATCTCCTAAGTTATACTTATATATATATATCATAGAAGGAGAAGGGTACACTGGAATCTCCGGCCCCTATGATATCTCTAGTTCGTGCAGCTACATGCACTGGGGCCCTTCTGAGGGTAACACTGGACCCATATAGCCCGTGGGTGGTTTTAGGATGGTCAAGCTACATAGCTCAGATTAAGATTTTAAATACATGCTAAACCTAATTCTTTTTCCTTACATGATATTTAAGTATATATGACACGACCCACCCTGGAACCTTGTCATAATGGGCATCCCAAGTTCGACTAGGATCGGCGACCACCCCCATTACCCATCCCAACCTCCAGCTGCCATCCCTGAGCTGGCTGAACTTCGAGCATGTAAATAAATAGTGTAACAGCTCACATAAGGACTCTGGATAAGATCACAACCATGATTGACCCAACTGAGTCCAACCATCCCATACCAATAATCCAACCATACCAAACCCTACCAAAACAAGGTCCATAAACCAATCCAAAACCAAGGATATTCCTAAACATAATATAATTAATCCCAAAATAAAATAGGATGGAACAACCAACAATCTCGTCAAATGATGTTAGCCCACCGGCTTATTCCAATGCCAAGGTCGACACTAATATCGATCCCACCCATTCCAACCCATAGAAGTACCATAAAGCCTCTAACTAAAAGAGTAATGAAACCCGGTTAGGACATGCCCCAAACCATAGATAAAACCAATATCCAAAATAAAACCGAAGTGTCTAGAAATATCCATAACATGAAATGGAGCCTTCCAAAAGGATGGAAGCTCACCACTTCATTCCAAATGTTGTACCCAAGTCAATCACTATGTAGGAGGAGTAGAACGACCAGTTCCAGCAGATCGTGGTTATACAATCGCCAGTAGACGGGGTTAGCGAGTGATCCCTAGCATGATCTCAGGATAAGGATAAAATAATTCCATTTATTAAACCATGTAAGACCATCCATATGAATATAACCATACACATATATATTACCATGCTAGGAAAAGAAACAAAGTTTAGCATGCCTTTAAAACTTTTATCTGGGTTGTGTAGCTTTGTCGTCCTAAACCACCTACGGGCCATATGGGTTCAACTTTTCGTAGCTGAAAGGGCCCTAGTGTGTGTAGCCACACGACCAAGGAAGAAACCCTTTGGATGACTAGTACATCCCCCAAATATAGTGTGACATCATGGACACGATCACCAAGACCAAACTTATATCGGCAATTATGAGTTTCCAGTTTTGGTCCCCTCGGGACCTCTACCTTCCACGACTTTGCTGCATATCCCACCATTATTTTCCAATTAAATCCAATTTCCAAATAACCAAACCTTTATCCATTTATTAACCAAGGCTATTGATATTGGTATCGTCATACCAACCGTTACTTCCAAGTATCAGCCATAGTCAACCATTTATAGATTTAAAGGGACGTTCAAGTGCTCTTCCATTTACCATATTAAGCCACTGGGGGATTCTATGTTCCCCCCCAAGCATAACCATTAGCCATTTACCTTTCTAAGCCATTAAAACTATGCATAATTCATTTACCAAGTTTTAAAACATGCAAGAGTTCCACTAAAAGTAGTCAGTCCAATGAACATATCATTATAAGCATTTTGTCAAACACATTGGGGGCATAATATGACAAAAACCAATTCCAATTACCATTAAACTATTCCCATGCAATCCAATTATAAAAAATCACCATTAATGCATATAAAAATATAATTAAAACCATAGGAAACCATAACCAACCATTTAACATCAAAAACCCCAATTCATATTTTAAAACCAAAATCGTACAATCAATGAAATCATGAAAACATTTATAAAAACCATGTCTTTAGTTAGAATTAACAATGGAGAAAGAGAACATGCCTTAAAAAAAGATGATGACAAAAACAAATCACCAAGACAAGCCCCAAATCAATCCTCTAGTTGAAACCCTAGCATCCCTTGCCTAAAAGCTCTTGAGAAAATTATGAAGTATTTTAGAAGAGTTTCTAAATGTTAATGAATGGAATAATAGGGTAAATAACCTCCAAAGTAGGTTAGCAGTCATGGGGACTTATTAGGATAAGTGGGAAAATATCCAGAATACCCTCACTTAAGTTGCACAAAAATCCCATCATAGGGATACGACTGACTCTCACGAGTCGTATCTTTCCAATATGAGTGGTACCCTCCACTCGTACCTTGACCTCAACCCTTGTATCCAATATTTTCCAGTGTACAAATCATCCAACCAAGTTGTATTGATAACATACGATCTGCACCCCTGGCAGATTTAAACCCAAGGAAGATTTAGACACTGTCCACCATATGAGTCCAGGGTACGACTCATACCCTGGTTTATGGCTCATGGTGAGCCACTCGTACTCAAATACAACCTAAGTAACCAAGTCTAAGAATAAGTTAAGGATCCAAACAAGCAGTAACTACCAATACAATTCGAATCCCTAAGTCATACCCATTCTAGTAACCAAAATCCATCCCACCAACCAACACTGGTAAGTATACGACTAGACAATACCATCCATACCCCAACATATAACTTGTACACAAGAGTCATATTGGGTCTAGAGACCAAAATTTTAAGAAATTTTATAAGGTACAGAAACCAAGGTGTTTCAGTCTCCCATACTAGGAATATTCGTCCTCGAATGACGGATAAGGTAGGGGTAACCACATGCACGAGTCATTTGCATTATGTTATCAAACATATTCCCAATCATTAACAAAGTTTGAAAATAAAGATGCAAAGATTTTAATCTTTTATTTAACAAACTCTAAAAATAAAGTTGCGTTAAAGACACATACCTTCCGCACGAATACCAGGAGAAGAAAACAAATGCAGATATTTGGATTTCATGTCCTCTTCCGCTTCCCATGTAGCTTCTTCTACCTTATGGTTCCGCCATAGAACCTTAACTGAATCCACATCCTTTATCCACAACCAATGAACCTACCTATCCAAGATCTCAACCGGGACCTTTTTATAAGACAAAGAATCATTGGGACCCATTTCTTCCAAAGAAACAACTGAAAAAGGATCAACAATGCATTTCCTCATCATGGAAACATGAAAAAATGGATGAACCATGCTAAATCTTGAAGAAAACGCCAGCTCATAAGCCACACTACCAACTTTTCATAAAATCTCATAAGGACCCATATATCGGGGACTGATCTTCCCCTTCTTGCCAACCGCATTACTCTCTTCAAGAGAGATACCTTGAGAAAAACCTTATCCCTAACCTTAAACTCCAAGTCTCTACGCCTAACATCCGTATAAGACTTTTGGCTACTATGAGCAGCCTTAAGCCTATCCTAAATCACCTTTACCTTCTCCATAGCCTGGTAAACAAAATTGGGATAAAATATGTCCACCTCACCAAGATCAAACCAACCAATAAGAGATCTACAACTCCTACCATATAATGCTCAAAAGGGGCCATACCAATACTAGAATGATAGCTATTATTGTAGACAAACTCCACCAAAGGTAGATGCTCAATCCAATTGCCACCAAAATTAATTGCATGAACCGGAAGCATATCCTTAGTGTCTAAATAGTTCTCTCTGCTTGCCAATCTCTCTGCGGATGAAAAGTAGTACTCAGACTCACCTTAGTCCCTAATCCTCTATGAAAGGATCACCGTAAGTGAGATATAAACTACGTGCCATGATAAAAAATAATTGAAACAGGCACTCCATCCAGCTTCATAATCTCCTAACTATATAGCTTCGCATAATCCTCCACCAAAAAGGTAGTCCGTACTGGCAAAAAGTGTGCAAACTAAGTCATCCTATCCATGATGACCCAAATTGAATCATATTGATTCCGAAACCGAGGAAGACCTATAACAAAGTCTATATTGATCACTTCCCACTTCCATTAGGGTAAATCAATTTCTTGATACAACCTTTCTGGCCTCATGTGCTCAACCTTAACCTGTTGACACACTATGCACTTCGCCATAAAATCAGCCCTATCCCTCTTCATGCCATTCCACTAATAGATCTCCTTGAGATCATGATATATCTTAGTTGAGTCGGGATGAACAACATAGCATGACTCATACGACTCATCCAAAATCCTTTATCACAACCCATCAACATAAGGAACACACAACCTCCTTTCGTACCGTAAAGTACCATCACTACTGATCTCAAATACCACTACCTTTTGTCCACCAACGTCACTCTTAATTTTCATCAAGATAAAATTTAGCATTTTCTTCTCCTTAATCTCCATACCAAGGGATGATCTAACCACTTCTTACACCAATATACCACCATCCTTAGAGTCAAAGAGGTTAACTCCAAGATTAGCCAAGCGGTGAGTATCCTTTACCAATTCCTACTTTCCTTCCTCCGTATAAGCCAAACTCCCTATGGATAACCTGCTAAGAGCATCAACATCCACATTAGCCTTACCTGGGTGATAGCGAAGACTAATATTATAATCTTTAAAAAGCTCATGCCATCTCCTTTGGCTGAGATTAAGCTCTTTCTGGGTCAATACATTTGTAGACTTTTATGATCAGAAAAGATATCCACGTGAACACCATACAAATAATGCCACCATATTTTCAAAGAAAACACAACTGCCAATAGCTCCAAATCATGAGTAGGATAACTCTTCTCATGTACCTTCAACTGTCTGGAAGCATAGAAAATCACCTTCCCATGCTGCATTAACACACAACCAAGACCTACCCGAAATGCATCGGATAAATAATAAACCCACCATTACCTTTTGACAAATTCAGAATTGGAGCTGAAGTTAATTTATCCTTCAACTTCTTGAAACCCCCTTCACAAGCATATAACTTAGAAAACTTAATCTTCTTCTGAGTTAACTTAGTCAAAGAAGTAGTTATCGATGAAAAGCATTCCAAAAACCACCTATAATTCCTGGCTAAACCCAAGAAGCTCTGAATGTCAGATGGTGTCATAGCTCTAGGCCACCTCTTCACCACAACAACCTTTTATGGATCCACCATAATCCTTTCACTAGAAATAATATGACCTAATAAAGTTACAGCGTTTAACTAAAACTCACACTTAAAGAACTTGGCATACAACTATTGTTCCTTTAAGGTCTGCAACACTGCACAGAGGAGATTTGCATAATCTACCTTACTCTTTGAATAAACCAGGATGTCATCAATAAACAAAATGATGAAAAGATCTAAATACTAACGAAAAACCCTCTACATCAGATCCATAAATATTGCCAGAGCATTAGTCAAACCAAATAACATCACCAAAAACTCAAAGTGCCCATACTGAGTATGAAAAGCCTTCTTTCGGATATCTACCTCCCTAATATTTAGTTGATGGTACCCAGACCAAAGATCTATATTAGAAAAGAACTTGGCACCTTATAACTGGTCAAATAGATCATCTATCCTTGGAAGAGGATATTTGTTCTTGACCTTCACCTTGTTCAACTGCCTATAGTCAATGCAAATCTGAAGGGAACCATCTTTCTTACACACAAACAACACCAGTGCACCTCAAGAAGATACACTAAGATGAAATAAACCCCTTATCCAGAAGATCCTTAAGTTGCTCTTTGAGTTCCCATAACTCAGCCGGAGCTATTCTATATGGAGGAATAGAAATTAGACAAGTGTCCAGAATTAGATCAATACAAAACTCTATTTCTCGATCCGGAGGAACACTAGGAAGATTATCTGAAAAAACCTCTAAAAACTCATTAGCCACTCGAACTTACTGGAAAAAAGGACCTTTCGAGTTAGTATCTTTAACCCGGACCAAGTGATAAAGATAAACTTTAGAGATCAACCTCCGATCTCTAAGATAAGAAATAAACCTCCCCCTAGGAGCTAAAGAAACACCTTCCCACTCTATAATTGGTTCACCAAGGAACCTAAAGATAACCCTATAAGTCTAACAATCGAAGGATACATAACAAGAGTGAAACCAATCTATACAGATCCATCATGGTCTGTTTGCCACCAACAAATACCACACACACCCTATAGACTCTCTTAGCAACAATCGAGTCACCTACTAAGGTAGAAATAGAAAAAGGATCTGAAATACCTTTTGAACCAAAAATTAAAAGATACAACCATATAAGGAGTCACATAGGAGAGATGGGCCTCAGATCAAGAAAATAATATACATCACAAGAGAAAAGTTGTAACATACCAGTAACGACATTCGGTAATGCCTCAGATTCTTATTGAGATACCAAAACATATAATCTGTTTCGACCAACACTAGAATCAGGAGCAGTAATAGAAATAGATACAATACTACCTGGTGTAGGAGCAGAACATGAAGCCACAGGAATCTTATTTGCCCTCGTAGTAATTTTTTAACCGGACAATCCCTAAGCCAATGGCCTACATAGCCACACTTAAAGTATTTATACATTTCTTCATTTCAATAACCCCAATGAGGATGAACACAGAACCGATAAGAAGGGCATGAAGAAATTGACTGACCTCTACTTACCTGAGATTGGGCACCCTGCACCCATAAATTGTCACCACCATGATGATGCCTGTCGCCCGACTGAGCACCTCTCTGGTAAAAAAACCTACTCCTCTTACCCTGCCTATACCCAAACTCTACCAACTTTCTCTTCTCATCCTCTACCTACTGCATATAAATAGTCAACCTAGAGATGTCCATATATTTAATCAGTAAAGAAGCTTACTCTCCTAAATCAGATATCTATTTAACCCAAAAGAAAACTTTCTCATTTTAGCCCGTATGTTAGCCACCAAATCAGGGGAAAACCTTGACAATTGGTGAAACTTCAAGGAATATTTCTCAACAAATATTTTCCCCTACTTGAGTTTAACAAACTCCTCCATCTTTGCTTCCGTCAACTATTGGGGAAAGAAATGATCTAGAAAATCACCAGAGAAGGCGTCCCATAAGGATGACTCCTCCACATCTCCTTTATTTCTATCCCACTTTTTATACCATTGATTGTAACCTCTCTAAGCTGATAAGCTGCAAAGTTTGCCCCCCTAAATATCTTTTCCATTTTATCTAAGAAGCCATATGGATCCTCTTCCATCTTTACTCCAGAAAAAGTAGGAGGACCCATCTTCATAAATTGGCCAACCCTTGTAGCCTGAGTAGATAGAGCACCAGACATATCCTGCTCAGACTAAGCAGCAACCAATTTAGCAATAGCATGAATAGACTGACAAAGTTCTACATTAGTCATCTTACCTTGATGAGGACTAGTAGCAACCGATAGAACTCTAGAACTATTAAGGATAGGACCATGAGATAAAAAATAAACCCCAAAAGTATGATGCACCCCTTCCGCATTACCCCCAGAGAGGATAGAAGAATTTTTTGTGTTCTAAATTTATGAGGCATGATCAAAAAGTTGACCAAACAAAGATTAGACAAAATTCCAAGACTGAGACTCCAAGGTTGAAAATAGAATACCAAGCAAGTGAAACATTCCTAAATACCTTGCAGCCTCTCCCACATGAGTGTGGTGCGCTACATACCCCGAAAAGAGACTCTATGTGAAACAACTTAGTGGACTCTCAATTGACCATGTACCTAGGCTCTGATTCCAACTTGATATGACCCGCCCTTAGGCCTTGCCGTAATGGGCATCCTAAGTTTGATAGGACTGAAGACCACCCGTGTTACCCAACCCAACCTCCAGCCATCTTTCCTAAGTTGACTAAATTGTGAGCATGTAACAAGATAGTATAACAGCTCATATAAAGACTCTGGTATAACATCATAACCATGATGAATCCAACCGAGTCCAACCATTGTATACTAATAATCCAACCATATCAAACCCTACCAAAATAAGGGCCATAAACCAGGCCATAACCAAGGATGTTCCAAAAAAATAATATAATTAATCCCAAAATAAAATAAGATAGAGGAACCAACAATCTCATCCAATGATGTTAGTCCACCAGCTTATTTCAATGCCAAGGCCGACACCAATACCTATTCTGCCCATTCTAACCTATAAAAGTACCATAAAGCCTCTAACCAAAAGAGTAATGAAATTTGGTTAGGGCATGCCCCCAACTATAGCCCAAACTACTATCCAAAATAAAACTAAAGTGTTTATAAATATCTATAACATAAAGAAGAGCCTTTCGAATGGATGAAAGCTCACAACTTCAGTACAAATTCTATCCCCGAGTCAATCACTATATAATAGGAGTAGAACGATCTATTCTTGTATAGTGTGGGTATACAGCTGCCAGTAGACAAGGTTAGCGAGGGGCCACTAGTATGATCTCAGAGTAAGGATAAAACATGTCATATATAAAATCAAGTAAAACTATCTATATGTACAAAACCATACACATAGGTATATAACCATGCTAGGAAAAGGATCGGATTTAGCATGCCTTTAAAACTTTTACCTGGGCTGTGTAGCTTTGTTGTCCTAAACATTCCATGGGCCATATGGGTTTAGCTCCCCCTGCTAAAAAAGCCCTAGTGTGTATAGCAACATAACTGGGGAACAAACCCTTGAGATGACCAGTACATCCCCCAAATATAGTGTGACATTACGCACACAGTCACCAAGACCAACCTCGAATCGGCGAATCTAAGTTTCCAGTTTTAGTCTCCTCAGGACTTCCACCTTCTACAGCTTTACTACATGCTATTATTGTCTAATTAAAAACAATTTCCAAATAACCAAACCATTATCCATTTATTAACCAAGTCAATTAATATTGGTATCATCATACCAGCCCTTACTTGTAAGTATCATCCAGAGCTAACCATTTATAGGTTTAAGAGGGCTTTTAAGTGCCCTTCCATTTACCATATTAAGCCACTTACGGGATTCCATATGCTCCTCAAGCATAACCATTAGCCATTTACCTGTATAATTCATTTATCAAGTTTTAAAACATGCAAGACTTCCATTAAAAGTAGTCAGTGCAATAAACATAGCTTTATAAGCATTTTGTTAAAGACATTAGGGGCATAATATGACCAAAACCAATTCCAATTACCACTAAACCATTTCCATGAAATTCAATTATCTAAAACCACCACTAATGCATATAAAAGCATAATTAAAATCATGGGAAACCATAACCAACCATTTAACATCAAAACCCCCTAATTCATATTTGAAAACCAAAATCATACAATCAATGAAATTATGAAAACATTCATAAAATCCTGCCATTATTTAGAATAAACAATAAGGAAAGTGAACATGCCTTAAACCAAGATGATGACGGAAAAAAATCTCTAAGACAAGCCCTAAATCAATCGTCTAATTGAAACCCTAGCTTTCCTTGACCTAAAGCTCTTGAGAGAATTATAGAGTGTTTTAGAAGATTTTATAAGTGTTAAATAAAGGAATAATCAGGTAAATAACCTCCCAAGTTGGTTAGAAGTCATGGGGCCGTAATTAGATAAGTAGGGAAATATCCAAAATACCCCCACTTAAGTTGCACCAAAATCTCATTATAGGGATATGATTGACCCTCACGAGTCGTATCGTTCCAATACGAGTGGTACCCTTCACTCGTACCCTAACCTTAACCCTTGAATCTGACATTTTCTAGCATACGATTCATCCAACCAAGTCATATTGACAGCATATGATCCATACCCTTAGAAGATTTAAACCCAAGAAAGATTTAGAGATTGTCCACCATATGAGTCCTGGGTATGACTCATACCCTAGCTTAAATCTCATGGTGAGCCACTTGTACTTAGATCTAACCTAAGAAACCAAGTCTAAGATTATGTTAAGGAGCCAAACAAACCATAACCACTAATATAACTTGTACCCCTAAGTATACCCATTCCAGTAACCAAAATCCATCCTACCAAACAACACCAGTAAGTATACAACTGGACCATACCATTTGTACCCCAATACATGGCTCATACCCATGAGTCGTATTGGTTCCAGAGAACAGACTTTTAGGAAATTTTCTAAGGTATATAAACCAAGGTGTTTCAATATATGTATGTGATTGCATATGGTTATTTACTTTGGTTTTGAATGATGGAATTATTTTTTTTTACTCCTTGGTACATGATAGCATTCACCCATTAACCTGTCTTTGAGTGTTGTATCCCTATACAATGTAAGAACCGTCCATACTACTCCTCCTGTTTGGTGACTTAGATTCGAGAACAACATTTGTATCAGACTAAAGTGGTGGGATTACATACTTTGAAAGACTCCATTCATGCTATAGATTTTTGTATACATTTTTTTATTTCTTGTACTTTGGTTTTGGTTATGCGCGTGGGCATGTCCTGACCAGATGTTCTTTATTTTTTATTAGAGGATTTGTGTGACTACTATGGGCATGAGCAGTATCGGTATTGGTGATAGCCTTGGCATTGGTACTGGTATTAGGGCTGACACCAATTGGATATTAGGGGTGGTCTTTGGTCCTAGTTAGACTTGGGGCACCCGACATGACTAGGCCCTAGTTTGGGTTGTATAAGGGATCCTTTTTCTTTTCTACTAACACTAAGGAAGGGGTCGCACTATAAGGGTGCAGCTAATCATTGGTCTCGACTACCCAATACTCACCACTATTATACTCAAAATTATTATCACCCCATGTCGACTTCTTAGACTCTACCTCAGGTGTCTCATCACTCTCAGTGCTATCAATATTCAACTCCTCAATAGTAGGTACATAGGGATTATTATTAGTGGCACCAAAATTAGTGGTGATAGCTAGACAATGACTTATAGCTGGTGGACTCTAAACTTTTTCACTCGAAAGAGTAACAAGCTATTTCTGTTTGATCATAGCAGACATTTGCCCAAATTACTGTTCCAACTGCTTTATAGCAATGGCATGAGATTCCAACTTCTAGTCAACCCTGAAATGTCAGCCTTAATCTCCTTAAGGATGTTCTCTTGATTTTCTTGACCCTTCACCAGTTTGGTCATCATTTCTTCCATTCTTGATTCTATATCTCATTTTCCAAGTAGAATGTCCATGTCTCCCTTCTCCTTGTAATTATTTATCCATCTCTAGTAACCTTCTTTGTCCCTATGACGATCTCTATATATGCCATCAATATAGTTCTAACCTTGGTTTCCTTTCCCTTGGGCTCAAAAACCTGCCAACTGATGATCTGAATACCTAGCCTCCTCTTTTAATATAGAATTATAAGCTCCGAAAACTACACCTTATGATCCTACTGTGTCAAATTTCTCAGAATTCATGGTTATGAACTTCTTTTCCCACAAACCAAGATCAGTCCTTAGTACAACAATCTGTTGTGCTATAGAATCATTAGCTACTCTCTGGTCACTAGCAGATCCAGTGGCATAAGTGTCAGAACCCCTTTTTTTCTCTTGAGTTTTCCACCCTAGGTTAGTGAGAGATATTTGGTCTAAAATATTTAAAGCTATCTCCCAGCGTAGTCTCATAACTCCAATAAGCTCATCCCTAAAATTTGATGGTTGGGCACCATGCTCAACTTCTTATTAAACTTGCAACAAGGCTCATACATGGACTCAGACTGTAGATGCCTGAAATCATAAATCTTATCCTTAAGCTACAATATCTTGGATGAAGGAAAGAACAGGTTCAAAAATTATTTGTGCAACTCATTCTATATAGTGATAAATGCTCTTGGAAGTTCCCCTAACCATAAAGATGCTTCTCCTATAAGGGAGTAATGGAACAACCTCAATCTAAGCGCCTTCTGATTCATCTTTGGATATGTATATGAAGTACGAATTCTAATAAAATTTGCTAGATGCATGTTTGTATTATAGGCAACCCCGCAAACACTCCCTTCGTGTATAGAGGTGGATCATAGAACTCGATATATTAAAATTAATGACTAGTGGAAAAATAGTACCAACATTGGCACCAGTCTCTGTCGGCTCAACATACCCCAAATCCTTTTCATCATCTTTATATGGTTGCAAGTACTAGTATGCAGGGATAACATAGGATCGACCACCTCGAACTCTGTTCTGGTTTCCACCATGTATTATTCAGCTCTCTACTTCATATATCTACACAACTAACTCTGCCTTCTAAGCTATCCACTGAGCATCTTCTGATTCCCTTCTCTTATTTTCAGCTTGAGCTAATAGCACCTCCATCTTATGTTCAATGATATCCTAAACTCTTTTAGGAGAAGGGGGAGGTATATCATCATAAACTCTAATAGTGAGATTGTCTCTCTTTGGCTCTATCATTCTACTAGGTGTTTGTAGGATCGTCTCTGGATTTGAATTAAGTGGGAGTAATGGATTGCCTCTAATCTGTGTGCTAGGCATACATTGGTGTATACCAAACTAAGAACCAAAAAAATACCGAAAAACTACAACAACTTTAATTCACAACTAAACACTGTATTCCTTAGCAACGGTGCCAAAATTTGATAATGCCCAAGATATACCTTCATTTCGAAGATGATTGCAGTTATTGTCAATTACAGTAACCCAACAAAGATTAGGGTTGAATCCTCAGGGAATACATAGTCTTATGGATCTCATATGTTGTAATCAACAGGTAAAAATTGGAAAAGTAAATGGAGGGTTTATATAGAGACATTAGACAAGGAAAAAATATCAACTTATATTGTAATCAGTATTAGTGAATACTAGGACTGTGTTCCATCTAGTTTTTTAACTCCATAGGTTTATCATGCTTTATTGAACCAACTCGACACCTTGCATGTTGAATCGATAATTTATGTACCTTTTACAGTTTTTTGGACGAGCAGAAGGATTTCACTTATTGCTTTTTGAGTCTTAGGATGTCGCCTTACCAACCCTTATTTTGATCCTACTTAACTATTATCTTTTGTGTCTCTAGTTATTAGATGAAATCTAACTATCTTACATAGATAATACCTAGTAGCATGAATCAATAACTAAACTCCAAACTATTATTGTCATTATCTTTTCCTAGTCACTACTCCTCTTTTGATTAAGAAGCAATAATCTAGATAGAATCTTAACATTGATGTAAGAATCCACAAAATCCTAAGCTTAGCTCATTCTATTAAAGCTTGATAAAGGGTCCTCGACTTAGAAAAGTTTATCTAAATATTAGGACAACTTTTTGTAAAAATAATGGCTCACTACGATTAGGCCTAATCACGGTGAGTATCACAATGAGCCCTCCATTGCATTGCATTGAAGGCCATTTTTGGCATTTGTAAAATTCCAGTAGCTCACCGCGATAGCCCCGCATCGAGGTGAGGCTTAAACTGACAATTGTCATCAACCAGTGAGTCACCGTGATTCCACTGTACCGCTGTGGATATAGCGATAACCCTGTCACCACATCGCGTTGAGGCTTTAATCTGCATTTTAGTTATGGGATTTTAAACCTCAAGGGTAACTTAGACTTTTCCCATGACTCATATTAGCCTTTAGACATGAAATTATGCCTTAAATACCCTATTATATCACATTTACTCACTTTCTCTCAAGAACAAAATCATTCTCTCTCCAGAGGCAAAAACCCTAGTTCAACAAATCAAGGTCAATCCCAAGAATCTCTCCAAGAACTCCAAGAGAACTCATAATTAAGGTATGTTAGATGTTCATTCAGGGGTTCCTTCCACCCATGAAGTTCAAGAATCCTTTTTTGAAGTACAAAGATTGTGTAATTATGATTTCCATATTTGAATTAGATTGAATTCATGTTCATGATATTAGTTGAGTCTCAATCCATGACTTAAGTGCATGTTTTTCCAGAAATTGAATAGCAAGTGTGAAGAATATTTGATTATCTTGATAAACCCTTGAACTTACAAAGTGATTAAGGTGTCGATGATGTTATTTTGATTTTAATCCATGATCTAGATTAAAAGTTCCAAGAATTGATCCTAATATGTGTTGAACTATATGATATTCATGATAAGCCCTTCAATGAGCAAGTTGATTATTGTAATCATGTCAACTCTAAGTGTTTATGATTTAATGTAACAATTATACTTTCCATGTGTTTGATAAATTATCTATGAGAATTAAATAATGCTTTTATAGCATGCTAATATGTGTTCTCCATTCATGTACAAGTTAATGCATTACAAGTGTGTGATGAAATATCTCTATGAATAAATTATGACCAAGTGAACATTTATATGTTAATCAAAGTTATGCTTTGCTTTACTTTTCATGCTATCGAGTCCTGGGGATATTTAATACCTGATCATTTAGCAGTTTTTCTAGAGCCAATGTCAGTTACAACATAGTATCAGTCATGTCATAATCAGTAGTACTCTTAGTTCGTTATAGAACTCTGTAGAACTCAGTCAGTTATAGAACTTAGGAAAACTTAATAATCTAAGTATCAGTCCAGTCCAGTTCAGTGTCTTTCAATTGGGAATAGGATTCAGCACAGAGCAAGCCTAGGGATAGGGGCACACTTATTGGTTAGGACTGGGTCCTTAGAAGTAATCCCTAAGTTCCAAAAATACGTAGCCAGCGTAATTTATGAGATGTCACCCATTAGATAGGACTCACATACTCAGGGATCACCCGGTAGTTTAGGACAAATCTCAGGGGTCACCTGCTAGATTAGAACTGACTCCACTACAGTTGTTAGTACTCGTGGTGTGGTATTAGAACCCTTCCAGTTGGGGTTATAGGTTAGACTCTAATTATATTAGAAAGGGGCATGTCGGTTAGATGATTACCTTCCATAATTTTGGTTTCAGTTTAGTATAGAATTCAATTAAGTTCTATAGAATCAAGACTGTTAGATACAGCCAATCAGTATCAGTAACTTAATTATCAGAATTCAGTACTTAGCTTTGAAAAAGCTCAGTTACAATATACATTCACGTACATGCGCAGTATTATATACTCAGTAGTTTTAGTTTTCATGTACTCTTGTGTTCAGTTACTCTATATCATTTACTCATTATTGTTCATGCATATGAACCCTTGTATTCAGCCTTACCTCATCTAGCATACCAGTACATTCCATGTACTAATGCATACTTTATCTTGTGCTATGATGTCTTATATCATAGGTTTAGATGCTCTCGTTCTCAACTGCGTAAAGATAGATTCAGATTTAGCCAATAGTAGATCTAAAAGTGAGTTTTCATCTATCAAGGATATGCTTTATTTCAGTATTTCAATACACTTAGTATTTTAGTAGAGGGAGTTAGTTGGGGGATTGTCCCATTAACTCCATTTTAGACAGTTTCAGTTAGAGGCTTTTCAGACTAGTTGTCAGACAATATTCAATTTTATAAATTATTATTTTCGTTGTTATACTTTATTAGTATTTAGATTTTTTACCTTACGAAAATTCATCAAAATTATGCATTTATTTCATGATTATTATACAGTTCTCATAGCAGACATCATTCATGGGTTAGCTTATGGTCCTTCAGGGTTATAAGCACCGTGTGGCACCCAGGGTGTACTCTCGGGGTGTTACAAACTTGGTATCAGATCCTAAGGTTCAATAGAGTGATAGGGAGTCTTAAAGTTGCATCAAGTAGAGTCTTGTGCATGGGTGTGTAGCGCGCCATAATTATGGATAGAAGGCTATGAGATGTTTTAACAAAAGTTTTGCTTCTTTCAGTATTCATGTCGTACGAGTGAGCATGAGCTCAAGTTAAAATCTTTGTATAATTCATCTCTTCCTTATGTTGTTAGAACATGCCTTCTAGAGAAGCTAATAGTAGGAGTAATGAAGTCCACTCAACTTCTTCGCCCGTTCAAGCAGATCCCCTACACGAGCATGACTCTCATGCTGAATTTAGAGCTACTTTCACTACCTTAGCTTATTTAGTAGTTGCTCAGAGAAATTTGCAAACTATTGTCCTATCTAGGCTTTTGACTTAAACTCAGTAGAATGAGGGAGGAAAGAGAAGGAGAGGAGTGTAGAAAGAATAAGAGGGCTAGAACAAATAACTCTATGCCAAGATCAAGGGGTAGTAACTGCTCTCAGTTGCATCAGAGATTCTCAGCACCAGTTCCACTTTCAGTCCAGGCACCAGTATCTAAATCTAAGAATATTAGTATAGATGGAGCACAAGGCTCTAAGTCACAAGGTCATGGGAAGGGTGTTCATACTAATCCTCTTTGCGGAGAATCTGGTAAGAACCATAAGGAAGTGTGTAGAGCAGGCAGTGATGTGTATTTTGGATGTGGAGAGCCAGGTCACAGAGTCCGAGAATGTCCAAAGGCTGGTCCACAAAGTCAGCATAGTTGTACTTTAGCTTAGTCTGGTCGCCGGAATCAGAAAGGTGCCACTTCCAGTACCACTAATGGTCAATGGTAGAACAGATTTTATACACTCCAGTCTCACCATGATCAAGGAAGTTCTCCTAATATAGTTATGGGTATGTTCTGAGTCTTTCATTATTATGTTTATGCTTAGTTAGATTTCCAGGCTTCTCTTTCATTGTAAACCCTATATAGCCATCAACTTTCATGTCAGACCTAAAATATTAGCAGAGCTCTCCTTAGTGTCTCCCCCAGTCTCTAGCATAAAGTGGTGACTGTTTAGTTTAGATTTATTGATTAAGTGGTTCACAGAGTTAGAATAATGGCTTTAAGCTAAGAGGGAGATGGTAGAATCAGTAACTAAGACCAACTTTTAGATTTTAATGGTAATGTCAGTATGCGTAGGAAAGAGATAGGAGGGGACGATGGCCAATCCATCATTACCTCACTGCAAAGTTTTACACTTCAGCTATCATGATATCTACTCATGCCTTACATATCTGCCCCATGATCATAGCTCATGTTCGTGCATATTAACGAAAATCATGTACGATTCTAGTTCCTAGTATAAGGATTCCAGTTCACTAAGTGTTATGAATCATGTCCTAGAAATGCAGAAACTCCAAACTCAGGTCATGCAGCTTATGACTCATATACTCATGTCATGCTTTACAGTATCCTTAGTTCCCATGACTTAAGCTATGCTCCTAAATATCAGCTAAATTCAGATTGTGCCATATATATCCTCAACTTAAACCTCTTGATAAATTCATAAAGTCGATATTCTATTCCTCAGGCCTCAATTAAGTGTCAAATTCAGTATAGTGTCCATTCATGTTTGAGGTCCTCATGTTTTAACTTTTCAGTGAACTCTCTGTATGAAAGGATGCAGTGATGAGCAGTTGCTTAGATAGGAGAAAATATTGTTGCATCCTTTCTTTACTCGAGGATGTAGTTATGATGGTAGTATTGAATATCATGTTGATGTGTAAGCGGCTAAATGTATTTTGGAAATTTGAATAGTCTTGAACTTAGTGGGAAAATTCAGTACAGTTATTTAGACTAAGTACAGTTTGGTCTTACATGCCCAGTATTCAGTTCTCAACCATTCGGTTAATCAAATAAGTTAGTATGTTTTAGCCTTCGTGCTCAGTACCCATATGAATATTTTTAGTAGTCTCAGGTGAAGTGTCATACTAAGGTGGAGTGTATTATTGAGAGAGGATTTGATGAATATGTCTAAGCTTTAAAGTTTGTAGTTACAGTGCATAAGGCTTAGTAACTTTATCTTAGATAAAGTTTCATAGGCCTCGCCTTATGCTACAGAATTTTAGCCAAGTTGCAATTTTACTCAAATGTTTTATTCAATTCATGCCAAGATCCCTTGCTCCCTAAAGTCATTAGAACCTTATCAAAAGAGTATCAAAAGAATGCTCTAGTCGAGTGTAAGTTTTAAGCATGATTTAGTTCATATAGCCAAGAATTCAGTTTTGTTTAGCAGTCAGGCGGGCAAGTTCGTATCATTTCCTATCTTTCCATCTAGTTGTACTATCCGAAGTTTCATAAATATAACCACTCCAAGATAGAGCATCCTAGTAGTTATGAGTTCAACCTACTTCATGCATCATGCCTCAGTTTTATATCCCAGATATTTAGTCATGATTTAGTTCGTAGGTGCCCCATGCATCATCTCAGATTTTCCTTAGTATCTCAGCCAAGTCAGCATTCCTCGAAGGATATATTATACCAAGGAAGATATTTACTATAAACCTTGAGATTTCATGTCCTAAACCTTTTAGTTTCTCTTCACGTAGCAAGATCTAGTTAGGAGGAATGAGTACCCATAAGTTGACTTTCTCGTTCCAATCTCAGCCGTATGACCATTCCCGTGTGATGACATGTATTCAGAAATCAGTTTAGTTCATGATATTCAGTCCATGTATCATGTTTTAAACTCAATTATGCTCTCATGTTCCAATATATTCATGTTCAGTAAATGATCTTATGTTCATCAGTACTCTCAGATTAGGAGAATAGTCTTCCTTAGCTTTACCCAGTTCCATGTTTAAGATATAATTATAAACTTAGTATTAGTTACCGTTGCATATTCAGTCATGCATTCATGAATCATTTTTAGTCATAAACTCATGCATTAGATATGAATGTTCAGTATACAAACCCATCTTATCAAGTAGCTTTAGTCATGTATTCATGCATTCAAATATGCATGTTCAGTATGAAAAACTCAGGATATCAGCAGTTTCAGTCATGCAGTCATGCTTTAGTTGTGCATGTCCAGTATGTACTCTCAGTTTATCATTTCTCACATCTTAGTCAATCTCATTCAAGGATGAAGTTCCCAAGAGGGAGATATTGTAAGACCCCGCAAAATCCTAAGCTTAGCTCAATCCTTTAGATCTTGATAAGGGGTCCCTGACATAGAAAAGTTCAGCTACATGTTAGGACAAGTTTATGTAAAAATAGTGGCTCACCGCAATTAGGCTGCGTCGCGGTGAGTATCACGATGAGCCTTCCATCGCATTGTGCTAAAGGCTATTTCCGTATTTATCAAATTTTAGTTGCTCGTCACGATTTCCCTGCATCGCAATGAGGTTCAAATTGATAATTGTTACAAACTAGTGAGTCATCATGATTCCACTACACCGTTATGAATAAAGCACTGACCCAGTTCCCACATCATGTTGAGGCTTTAATCTGCATTCCAGTTATGGGATTTTAAATTCCAAGGGCAGCTTAGACTTTTTCCTATGATTCATATCAGCCTTTAAACATGAAATTATGCCCTAAATACCCTATTATGTCACTTTTCCTCACTTTCTGTCAAGAACAAAATCATTCTCTCTCAAGAGGCAAAAATCCTAGTTCAAGAAATCAAGGTCAATCCCAAGAATCTCTCAAAGAACTCCAAGAAAACTCACAAATTAAGGTATGTTAGATGTTCCTTGATGGATCTCTTCCACCTATGAAGTTCAAGAATCTTTTTTCGAAGTATAAAGATTGTGTATTTATGATTTCCACATTTAAATTAGATTGAATTCATGTTCATGATATTAGTTGGGTTTCAATCCATGATTTAAGTGCATGGTTTTCCTAAAATTAAATAGCAAGTGTTAAGAATATTTGATTATCTTGAGAAACCCTTGAATTTAGAAAGTGATTAAGGTGTCTATGATGTTATTTTGATTCTAGTCCATGATCTAGATTACAAGTTCCAAGAATTGATCCTAATATGAGTTGAACTACATGATATTCATGATAAGCCCTTCAATGAGCAATTTGATTGTTATAATCATGTCAACCCTAAGTTTTTATGATTTAACATACCAATTATGCTTTCCATGTGTTTGATAAATTATCTATGAGAATGAAATAATGACATTATAGCATGCTAACATGTGTTATCTATTTATGTACAATTTAATGCATTACATATGTTTTATGAAATGTCTATATGAATGAATTATGACCAAGTGAACATTTATATGTTATTCAAAGTTATGCTTTTCTTTATTTTTCATGCTATCAAGTCTTGGGGGTATTTAATACCCAAAAATTTAGTTGTTTATCTAGAGCTAATGTCAGTTATAGATTAGTATCAGTCATGTCATGATTAGTAGTACTCTCAATCTATTACAGAACACAGTAGAATTTAGTCAGTTACAAAACTTAGGAAACTCAATAATCTCAGTATCAGTCTAGTCCAGTTCAGTATACTCAGTTCAGTGTCTTTTAGTTAGGAGTAGGATTTAACACCAAGGGGGCCTAGGAATGGGAGCACACCCGTTAATTAGGACTGGGTCCCTAGAAGTAATTCCTAAGTTCCAGAACTACGTAGACAGCGTAGGTTATGAGATACCATCTGTTAGATAGGACTGACATACTCAGGGATCACCCGCTAGTTTAGGATTGATCTCAGGGTTCACCCACTAGATTAGGAATGACTCTATAGTAGTTGTTAGTACCCGTGAAATGGTATTATCACCCTTTCAATTGGGGTTACTAGTTGGACCCTAATTAGATTAGAATGGGGCATTTCGGTTAGATAATTATCTCCTACAGTTTTGATTTCAGTCTTAGTATAGAATTCAGTTCAGTTCTACAGAATTAGGACTGTTAGATACAGTTAATCAGTATCAGTAACTCGGTTATTAGAATTTAGTACTTAGCTTCAGAAAAACTCAGTTACAATATACATTCACGTATATACATAGTATTGCATAATCAGTAGTTACAGTAGTTTTAGTTTTCATGTACTCTCGTGTTCAGTTACTCTATATCATTCAGTTAGTATTGTTCATGCATATGAACCTTTGCATTTAGCCTTACCTCATCTAGCATACTAGTATATTCCACGTACTGATGCATAGTTTCTCTTGTACTATAATGTCTTATATCATAGGTTCGAATGCTCCAATTCCTGACCATGCATAGACAGATTTAGATTCATCCAGCTTTAGATTTAGAAATGAGTCCTTATCTATCGAGGATATGCTTTATTTTAGTATTTCAGTAGAGGGAGTTAGTTGGGGGATTGTCCCATCAACTCCACTTTCAGATAGTTTCAGTTAGAGGCTTTTCAGACTGGTTGACAGACAATATTTAGTTTTATAAATTGTTATTTCAATTGTTACACTTTATCAGTACTTAGATTTTGAACCTTATGGAAATTCATCCAAATTCTACATTTATTTTATAATTATTGTGCAGTGCTCACAACAAATATTATTCATGGGTTAGCTTGTGGTCCTTTGGGGTCATAAGCATTGTGTGGCACCCAGGGTATACTCTCGAGTCATTAAAGTTGGCTAATGCTAAAATAACTATTAACATGAAGATAATACAATGCATACATGGGTATCGATTTAGAACAATAATAGTACTTACCCTACTTCATTAATCTGTCAGGGTTTCCACTACCCTAGCTATGGGTTTTAGTCACTCAAGCTTATGAAATAATAAATAACATTCATGATAGAAAGCATTAATAAAATCATAATAATAAGAAGTAAAAAACCTACAATTGTGACTGAATTAATCAACTGAAGTCAATATAAGAGACTTTCAAGATCAAAATCAAATCTTGGAATCAAAATATATTTATATGTATCAAAAGTACGTAACTCCTACTAAGAAAATACCTAAAGGGTATTTATAGTGATAAGGAAACCATAAAACCAAAGCTTGGGCAAAATAGAAGAAAACACGATCGGTGGCCACATATGGCCCCTTCTTGTGCCCTGACCCTAGGCATAGGTAGGACCTATGTTCAGTAGGATGGGCGTAGGTATAGGGCACAGGTATCAGGATAAAAAAATCCTGTAGCTCAGCTCTCGATATTTTGGACTTCTGGTACTTTCTTTGCTTACTTGCGGTGTGTAGGTCTTACTTGTGGTCCACATGTTGACTTAGTAAGTGCCAGGAGTCATCTTTTTAGCACTTCTTCAATTCCTTACGATCTTACTGGCGGCCCATAATTGCTCCAAAAAGTAGCCAACAATACTTTTTTTCATCTTCTTTATGAACTTAGCATCCAAAACATAATTTCCTACAAAACATACCCAGAACAAATCATATATTAAAAAAACCTCAAAAACTTACATATTTTCTTTATTTTAAACGTCAAAAGTGCTAATTTCTATATCATATCACTAGCATTCACTCTGCTAACCATCTTCAATTGTTGTATCCCCATGTAATTCAGGAATTGGCCCTACTTCTACTCCTTCTGCTTAGTTATTAGGATTTAGGATTAGTTCATGAGTTGACATTAAAGTGGTGAGCTTCCATAAATCAAAAGTCTATATTTCATGTTTTGTTCTTTTATATATCAAACTATCTAGACTTATTTTAGCTATAGTCGGGGGCATTTCCTAATATTTTGTTGTTATTCAATTTTGGTTCATTATTTAAAAGGCTTTATTTGGACTACTGTGGTTATTGGGCAATGTCAATTGATTTTTTCATTGGTCATTGGTGGTTGGTTATGTATATGTATTAAAATTTTCTTAGGTTATTGCATGCTATCTTATTATATGTTCAGTATTCTCCCGACCTTGGGATGTGGTCTATTTGGTTTGGTTAGATACATCTCCAGTCCACATGGAACATAGGATACACATCACGGCCAGCCCCTGGTTAGGGTCATGACAAAGGTGGTACTAGAGCCTAGGATTGGTTTCATTGGGTGTCCAATAAATCTGTGTCAAGTATAGTCTTATTTATGGGTGTGTATCATGCCATACTAATAAGGGAGAAGCTACGAGGCATTTAGGAATATTTCTCTTTCTTATTTTTCTATTTCAAGCTATAGAGCTAAAGTCTTATATCTCTTCTAATTCCTGTGTGTTTGTTTTTCAGACAATGCCTCTTAGAAGATCTGATATTTGCGGCAACCCTTCTCCCATTTGAGGATAATGTGGATGGATCTCGTCTAACTCTAGAATTTTAGACCCAGTCTAAGGTCACTACTTCTAATTGCTTTAAGGGAGCTCTATCGATTTCCCCTATACCTCCTCAGGCGCCTTGAGTTGATGTATCTAATGCAGAGTTTTGCCAGTTGATTTATTTGCTTACCCAGTTAGTGGCCTCCCAAACTAAACATATTTCTCCTATTCCACCATTATCTGAAGCCACTAGGGTTGTCCAATTCATAAGGTTTAATCCTCCTATTTTCACTGGTTCTAAAGTTCAGGAAGACCCTTAAAACTTTATTAATCAGATAAAAATATCTTCTATATGATACATGCTACTAATATGGAAGGTGTAGAGTTTATAGCATATTAATTAAAGGATATAGCATACCAATGGTACGAGGAGTGGGACCTATACAAGGGAGATAATGTTGACTCCACTTTGTGGGATGATTTCTCTAGTGCTTTCCTTGACCATTTTTTCCTCGGGAGTTAAGGAAAGAGAAGGCTAAGGAATTTTTGAATCTAAAGCGAGGTAGGATATTAGTAAAAAATTATGCCTTGAAATTTCATGAGCTATCACATTATGCTCCTGAATTGGTATCTAGAATGAAGGCTAAAATAAAGATATTTGCTTTTGGGTTATCCTGTGAGCTAATATTGGAGAGCAAGGTATCCTTGTTGAATAAGGATATGGACATCTCTAAACTTGTGGTGTATATAGAATGAGTGGAGAAAGAGAAAAAGAAGTAATCAAAGATGAGTAAAAGATAGAATAAGAATTTTCACTATTTAGATTAGGGTGAAGGTCAGTAGTAAAGTGGTAAAGATGATGGGAAGTGATCTAAGAAGAAGTGGGGCAATTTTGGTTCCTAATCTACGACTAGTGCTCCCTATCCAAATTTATTTGGTGACTATCATTCTTAGTATGATAGTGGGTTTTAAGCATAGGAGCCTAGCCACAGGCTGCTAGGGCTCAGTCAGCTCCGTCATATCCCCCTTGTAGATTTTGTAGTCAGGTACACCATGGGTTTTGTGAAGAAATAGGAACAAGTGCTTCAAGTGTGGTCAGATTGGTAATTTTCAAAGGGGTTGTCCTTTTAATCTTTCTTTTGGGGAGAATAACATTCTTGTTGCTGCTTCATCCACTCCTATACCAAAGGGTACTACTTCTGCTTCTGGCTTTGGCATTGGTCAAAACCGTTTGTATGCTCTTGCAACTTTCTAGGATTTTAAGGTGTTCCCTGATGTTGTTACTGGTAGTCTTAAACTATTTTCTTGTTATGTATATTATCTACTTAGTATTGGGTCTCTCCCTTATGCAAACCCTTATGTGGCTATTCATTTTAGCTTTAATCCTGAGTGTATTCTAGATCTCTTTTTTGTGTCCACCCCGATGAGTAACTCCATTATGCCTAGAAGGGTCTATAGGGGTTGTGTGATGTTGATCAATAGTAGATAGACCTTAGTAGATCTGATAGAGTTAGACATGCTAGACTTTGATATGATTTTTTTAATAGATTGGTTCCGTTCGTGCTATGCATCTCTTGATTGTCAGACCTGAAGGGTTAGTTTCCATTTGCCAAATGATCCGGTAATCAAATGGGAAAGAAGTTCCCTAGTGCCTAAGAAAAAGTTCATCTCGTATCTTAGAGGTCGAAAATTTATTTCCAAAGAATGTCTCTACCACTTAGTGCATGTTAAGGATTATAGATCTGAAGGTCCTTCTTTGTAGACTGTACCTATGATCTATGAATTCTATGAGGTATTCCCTAATGAACTACCTGGTGTACCTCCTATTAGGAAAATTAATTTTGGTATTGATATTCTTCTGAACACTCATCCTATTTTTATTCCTCCTTATAGAATGACTCCTACTGAGTTAAAAAAACTCAAGGAGCAGTTAAAAGATCTTTTGGTTAAGGTTTTTATCTTCCCTAGTGTGTCTCCATAGGGTTCTCCTATTTTTTTCATAAGTAAGAAGGATGGTTTCCTTCGGATATGTATTAACTACCGCCAATTAAATAAAGTAACCATGAAGAATAAGTATCCACTTTCAAGGATTAACGATCTCTTTGATCAGCTTCAGGGTGCTAAGTTTATTTTTAAGATTGATCTTAGGTCTACATACCATCAATTGAAGATTAAGGAGGTGGATATCCCCAAGATTGCTTTTGTAATGTGGTATGGTCATTTTGATTTTTTCGTGATGTCTTTTGGCTTAACTAATGCCCTGAACGCATTTATGGATCTTATGAATTAGGTTTTCTATCAATTCATAGATTTGTTTGTGATATCTTTATGGATGATATTTTGGTATATTCCAAAAGTGAGGCAGATCATGTCGATCACCTCCTCCTTGCATTGTAGACCCTAAAGGATAAGTATTTATATGCAAAGTTCTCTAAGTGTGAGTTCTGGTTGAATGATGTGACATATCTAGGTCATATTATTTCTATTAAAGGGATCATGGTTGATCTACAAAAGGTTGTGGCGATTAAAAAATGGCCTAGAACTATGACTATATCTTATATTCAGAGCTTCTTAGGTATAACTGGCTATTATAGATGGCTTTTGGAGAGTTTCTCTTCTACCGCTGCCCCATTGACTAAGTTTCCTCAGAAAAATGTGAAATACTTATAGTCTGATGCTTGTGAGGGTAGTTTCAAGAAGTTGAAGGATAAGTTGACTTCGGCTCTGGTCTTGACTCTACCTAAAGGCACTGATGATTTTGTTGTCTATTGTGATACATCTTGGGTGGGATTGGGTTGCGTATTGATACAACATAGCAAGGTAGTTTTTTGTGCCTCTAAACAGTTTAAAGTTTATGAGAAAATTATTCAACCCATGATTTAGAATTATTAGTGGTGGTATCTCCACTAAAGATCTAGCATCATTATTTGTATGGGGTCCATATTGATATTTATTCTGATCATAAGAGCCTACAATACGTGTTCACCTAGAAAGAATTGAATCTTAAGCAAAGGAGGTGGCTTGAGTTGCTAAAGGACTATGACATGAATCTCCACTATCATCTAGGTAAAGATAACATAGTTGTTGATGCTCTTAGCTGGTTGTCCATGGGAAGCTTATCTTATATAAACAAGGAGAAGCAGGATTTGCTGAAGGATATTCACCGTTTAGTTAATCTTAGAGTTTTTCTCTTGGATTTAGAGGATGGTGGTGTAATTTTTCAAGATGTGGAAAGATTATCTGTTGGTTCTGAAGTAAAGGAGAAGTAGGTGTTGGATCCTATTTTGATGTAAATCAAGAATGATGTAAATGGGTAGAAAGTGATGGTTTTCGATATTGGTGATGATAATATCTTGAGGTACTAAGGAAGACTGTGTGTTCTCGATGTTGATGGGTTGAGAGGAAGAATTTTGGTTGAAGCTCATGATTTGCATTATACTATTTATCCCAATTCAGATAAGATGTATCATGATCTTAAATAGATTTAATAGTGGAATAATATAAAGCAAGATGTTGCCAATATTTTGGCTAAGTGCATGGTGTGTCAGTAAGTGAAGGTAGAGCACTTGAGGCTTGGTAGGTTAACTCAAGAGATTGAGCTGTCAATATGGAAATGGGAGGTATTTAATAAGGATTTTATTATCGGTCTTCTACAGTCTTACCAGCAATTTGATTCGATTTGGGTCATAGTGGATAGGATAACTAAGTATACTTACTTCTTGCAAGTGAGGACAAATTTCTCTTTTGAGGATTATGCCAAGTTTCTTACTAAGGATATTATGAAGTTGTGTGGTACTCCAGTTTCCATCATGTTTGATCAGGGTAGTAAGTTCTTATCTCACTTTTGGAGGTCATTCCAGTGAAGTTTATGGACTAAGGTGACCCTTAGTACCCCTTTCCACCTGTAAATGCATGGAAAAGAAGAAAGGAAAATTTAGGTTTTGGAAGATATACTTTGAACTTGTATTTTCGATTTTGGTAGTGGTTAGGTTAACCACCTTCCTCTCATATAATTTTCCGATACTAATAGTTATCACTCTAGTATTAGTATGACTCTGCTTGAGGCCTTATATGAAAAGAGGTCTAGATCTCCTATTGAGTGGGTTGAGGTTGGTAAAAATAAGTTGTTTGGACCTGATTTATTTCACCAAGCCACGAATAAGGTGAAGATGATTTAGGATATACTTAAAGGCCGCCCAAAGTTGCGAAAAGTCCTATGTGGATATGAGGCGAAGGGAGTTAGAGTTTAGTGTTGGTGATTGAGTGTTCTTAAAAGTGTCTCATGTGAAAGAACTGATGTGGTTTGGTAAGAAGGGAAAGCTCAGTCCCTGTTATGTTGGTCCATACTTGGTTTTAAAGTAGGTTGTAATGTTGCATATGAATTGGAGTTGCCTCCTAGTTTGAGCCCCATTCATTCAGTGTTTCATGTTTTGATATTGAGGAAGTGCATGGGGGATCCTTTTATGGTTGTTCCTTTGGAGGATGTGGGTATCTCAGATTTCTTATCCTTTGAGGAGGTTTTGGTTGAAGGACTTGGATTTGGTAAAAGTTTTTTGCAGGAATAAAAAGGTCGAGAAAGCTACTTGGGAAGCCAAGGAGGACATAAAGTCCAAGTATCCGTTCTTGTTTCCTGTTTTGAATTATAGTGCTTAAGGTATCGGTATTTCTTAACATCTTTGTTTTCCAACTTTGTTAAAGAAAATGGTGATTTCCTTAGCATCTTTATTTTCTTTCTTTGTTAACGATAAGAGTAGAGGTATGTTGAGTCAAATCGTGCTAATAAATGCCTTATACTATCATCCTAGGATGAATGATCCTAAGCGAGGAAGTAAATAACGCCCTGAGTTATTGGTCCGGGAAAATTTCTTGAGTTCTAAGCTTTCTACCTTAGGAACGACTCACCTAATGAGTTGTAGAATGTCTTGACGGGTCAGATGACCCTAGTTATAAGGTGTCCAGTGTATGGTGTTTGAGTTTCTATCCTAGGTATGACTTGGGGACACGGGTCATAAAGACTTATGATAAGTCATTGCGATAGATTCGTAATGAAATTAGAAATTAAGTGGTTAAGTTCTACTATGAGTATGAATGGCTTACTATGAGAAGTATGGACTTATTAGGAGTCATTGGGTGTAAATTGTAGGATGTTCAGTGTTTACCCAATTGGTTCTGTGTTAAGTACAACTAGATCGTACAAGTCATAGGGTTCCATTTCGAGTGGTACCAGTGAGTCATAGGATCAACAGTGTGTGGGGGTCCTAGAGACTATCTTGGTTACGACTCGTGGTGATGAGTTGTAACGAGTGACTATGAGTCAACGATTTACCCTTAGTCAATCGTGGCACTTTTTTGGCTTTTAAGTTAAGGGCATTCTGGACATTTTTCATCTTACCCAAATTGAAACCCATATTTTATAACCTCATTAGGGTGTCATTAGCACTCAGAAACAAATCACGTAACTTCTCAAACACTCCAAAGGCTCTCAAAATTCCCTCAAGCAAGTCAAGCTAGGGTTTCATCAAGTTGGTCATCTAAGGACTCATGGGTTAATTTCTCTCCTAATTTTTTGGTGTTTAAGGCATGTTACTCTTTCCTCAATGTCAATTTGTTAAAAGCATGTGTTCAAAGTACTGTTCATGAGATGTTTATACTGGTCTTGAAACAGGGGTTGGTGGCTTTTGATTGTTTATGAATTAAACAATGTTTCTCATGGTTTACATATATTTTTCATGCATTAATTATGGTTTTAAACTTGTGGGTGCATGAGTATGGTAGATGAACTAAGAAATTGTGATTTTCTGAAACTTGTGACTTTTGAAGTGGTTATGACCCCAACCCCATAATGTGAAATCAATTTTAATTAAAAGAAATATGGAAATTGTAGTCTTGAACTATTGCATGATATAAATAGGTATTTGAAACACAATGACCTAATTTAATGGACAAAGGAAGTTTGTGTTCCCCCACCTGGTATTAATGAACAAAAGGAGTTCTTTTCCCCAAGATACTAAAAATTATTCTGGCATGTGGTTATTACCTTGCAAGAGTAGTTGGTATGATGATACCAACAATATATACCTTAATGTGGAATATGGTTCAATGAATGGGAATGTGTGATAAAAATTTTAATTGGTCTTTATTAGGGTTGTGTAGCTAAGTTGTAAAAGTGGAGGTTCGAGTAACCGATATTGGAAATCGTATTTACCAATGCGGGGGTCAAAGTAACCAGGGATGTTTGAGTGTCCCTCATTATTATTGCATGATTAGGGTGGTTCGAGTCCCCCGTAAATTATTACATGAAAGGGTGGTTAAGTCACCTTAGTATATGATTGGGAAGTTTGAGTCTCCCGAGCATATATATGAGATTATTCTCCGATTCATACAACTACATGTACTGGGGCCCGACCGGGGTAAGAGCTGGGGCCCATATAGCCCATGTGTATTTGTTATAACGATTGAGCTACACAGTCCAAGATAAAGTTTTAAGCATGTGTTAAGCCTTGTTTTCTATCCCTGCATATGATCTATATATGCATATGAATTCGATTATTGCATTGATTTTGAATGATTTTAAACTATTGATCATGTCATTATGTTATTCTCATCACCGAGTTACATACTAGCATTCACCTCGCTAATCTTCTTTGGATGTTATATCCTCACGTGACACATGAATTAGCCATACTTCTACTCCTTCTGCTCAGTGATCAGGTTTTGAGATCAGCTCATGAGTTGACATTGAAGTAGTGAGCTTTCATACATCGAAAGTCTACATTTCATGTTTTGTTCTTTTATGTCTCAAAATGTTTAGACTTGTTTTATCTATAGTCAGGGGTATGTCCCAACATTTTGTTTGTATTCAGTTTTGGTTCATTGTTTAGAAGGCTTTGTTTGGACTAATGTGGTTATTAGGCTGTGTCGGTCAGTCGTTTGGCCAATTATCGGTGGTTGGTTTTGGACATGCATCAAAATTTTCTTAAGCAATTTCACGTTATCTTTATATATATTTAGAAATCACCCGACCTTGAGGTATTGTGTATTTGGTTTGGTAAGGTGCAGTGGGTGATCTTTGGTCCACATGTGATTTGAGATACCCGTCGCGGCCAGGGCTGGTTCGGGTCGTGACAGAATTTTTACCTTAGCTAATTATGGCTTATTTAATATGGATAAGAGTTTAGATACCTTAGCCTAGCCCGATGTGTAATTTGCCTAATTATGAACTCAGGAATTAGAAGTGGGATCCTCTAGCCAATCTTAGACCAAGACTTGTATTAACCTTTCTGGTCTTAGTTAAGCATGTTAGACATAGTTAAGACTAATGAACCTTTGTTATAAGGTTACTTCGTGACTCGGTGAATTTTGAAGATTTTTTCCCGAATTATGACAATACCGCTTATAGATATGGTGTGGTTTATAGTTATGATTAATGGCTCATAGTTATGATGTGGCTTTCGGATATGATTAATGATGCGTCTTATAGGCTTGCTTAACAATGTAGTTATAAATGTGATTAATGATAGAGTTTATCAATATAATTAGCGGCTTATAGATATAAGCATTGGCATAATCTATGGATATGACTTTTAACATGGCCTATGAGCATGGTTATTGGCATGACTTAATAGATATGAGTAAAGGGGATGACCTTTAGTTATAGTTTATTGGTATAGCCTATTGAGTTAGGTTATGTTATGTTTATTATGGATATATTATTATGCCCAAGACCGTGATTATGATATTGGTTGGATTTCAAAAATTGCTTTATCCTTGTAAAGGATTCTACCGTAGTTATTACATGTTTTGATTCTTATGATCCTATTGTTTTGATACTAGAGAAGGCATGCATAGATTTGGTACATTTACGATCACTAAAGCAGTGAATGGTACGATTCCATCTAAAATATGATTTCATTACTCTTTTTCCTAAAAAGGAATTTATTCCCACTTTTCACTTTTAAAATAGCTTTCTTCATAAAGGGAATCTTACCATCATAGTGAACAATTTATAATCCCTTGAGACTAAAAATGATGATTTATAGATTTGACCGAGATAGATTTCGGTCCACAATTTTGCTACTAATATTTACCCCCGTCCTGAGATATTTTGATCTTTTTTACACTTTTATGATGACTTAGTCCCGGAGTTTACTCAGACAATGAATTTATGGACTTATACTCTTTTAGCCACGGTCCAAACCG
>JAPEIP010000006.1:78825684-78858779 GCA_026120095.1 Capsicum chinense | reverse complement strand
TATATATATATAATATTAGGCAGAGTATATCGATGATGATATTGATGATATAAGTTCTGGTTTAAGTCTGGCGATTGATGATATTGATGATATGAGTTTTGATTCAAGTTTGGGGATTGATGATATGAGTTCCAGTTCATGTTCGACTATTTATGACATTAATGATATGAGTTTTGATTCGTGTCCGGCGATTGATAATGATATAGTGGTTAAGGTATTATGGATTATCCTTGCATTCATTCATGCATGTGTATTGACTATCACCAATATATGCCAATATCTATCAATGTTTTATTTATTTTTTTTAGGGAAAGGGGGGGTTGCATAGGTATAGGTATTGGATATGGATTGTGGTGTGTTGTGTGTTGATTAGACCTTGCGAGCCTATGGCAGTGGGGGTTTATGAAAGGTTCGATTAGGTTTTGTTTTTCCGGGCTAGCTGATTACTTTATATTTTCATTGTTACTATGGTCAGTTCGTTATAGCTTGATTATTGGACTGATAATGAGATTTGAGGTATGATTCTTGTTATTTTATCTTACGGTTATATTATTGCACATGATTATCCATTGGTTAGATATTATAGTTTCAGACCTTGATATTTTGATTTCTTTATTTACTATTGCTTCATTATGGTAATTATATCATGTTTAGATGTATGGATTAGAGACTCCAATTATATTAGAACTAGTTTCTACTATGATTAGAAGGCCTTGGGATGTTAGTGTAATGACTTAAGTGGTTCCTTGAGTTGGCCGTGTTTATTTATATGTATCCATCTATAGTGGAGTATATTCATTCCTTAGCCTTGTATACTACTACATATCCTTTTTTTATTTTTAATTTTATATTGGTCAGTGATATACGGTATGATTTTTAAGTTCCTAAGTATGGATAGAATAGGATAGTTTATCCTTATAATCTCCTTAGCTTTACTATGTAGTTGTTAGATATCTGAGTATAGTTTACGTTCTTGCTTGCATGTTACTTATATCTGTATTATCTTTGGAGATCAGTCAGTTGTTGCTTACTGAGAACCATATATTTGGTACTCATGCTACACTTCTGTAGCCTGCAGATCATAGTATGGGTTCTCATCATTATTGTGTGCATCGTGGAGAGCAGCTTTAGTTCAGAGACACTGGGTAAGATCCTAGCATTTGGAGTATGGCTATTCTCCCTCTTATGTACTAAACTAATCTTTATGTTGTATTCAGAGATGGATTGTATCAATATATTCATTTAGTATTTCATGTTATAGTTTAATTATATTAAAAATTTTTGTACTGATTCCACTAGGTTTTGGGACTATCTTGTGTATTTGAGCCTTTTTACTATATTTATTTCGTATTCTTCCTTCATTTCTCTTGGTAGTCCGTTACTAGTAGTTTCAGACTACGGGTTGGCTTACCTACTGATGAGTTTTAATAGGTTCCATCATGACTTGAGAAATTAGGTTGTGAGTCTATTATTATCAGAACGCGATGGGGTCTCTACCGGTTAAATATTGATAATGTTTTTCTTCATGGGGACTTACATAAAGAAGTCTACATGATGTATCCCCCTTGTTTCACGCTCCCCTCTTCTACTCATGTGTGCAAGTTACAGAAGAGCCATTACGGGATCCAATGAGCATTAAGGCAATGGTATTCTAATTAACCACTTCTTTGAATTAGAAAGGTTTCACCCAGTCCTTGAACGAATATTAATTTTTTTTAAAATATACTAACTCTTTTATCTCTATAGTGGATGTATATGTAGATGACATTTTATTAATAGGAAATAACTTGGATGAGTTATATTACCTGCTTTTAAAGTCTTCCTTCATGCTGAATTTCAAATAAAGGATTTGGGAGACTTACATTACTTCCATGGAAAGGAAGTATTGAGAGAATTCTCTGGTTTGATTTTTTCCCAAAGAATATTTACAGTGGATCTTCTATCTGGATTTCACATGAATAAGACCACTATATCCTGTCCTCTTGATCCTACTGTGATGTTGATATTGCATACAAGTGACCCAATTCTGATCCTACTTCGTACCGGTAAATTTTGGGAAGTTGAACTATTTAACTTACATGATGCTAGATTTGTCCTTCACTGTCCAACATTTAAGTCAATTTATACAGGGCCCCCAGCAATCTCACCTTCATGAAGCTCCCAAAATATTTCCTTACTTACTCAACGACCTTGGCCTTGGTCTTTTCATGTCTACGGATTCATCTCTGAAGCTTTTGGATTTTTGTGACTCTGATTGGGCTTTTTTCTCGAACTCGCACAAATCTATTAGTGAGTTATTCATTTCTCTTGGTTCCTCCTAGATTTCATGGAAATCAAAGAAGCAAATTTTTATTTCGCTCAGTTCAGCTGAAGCTGAATATCACTCCATGTGTTGTGTCCTCGTGAAACTCACTTGGTTGATTTGCCTTTTTGTTGATCTTTCCATTCAAGTTTGACTACCAATTCCTCTCCATTCGGACAGCCAATCAACAAATCATATCGCCCAAATTTTGTGTTTCATGAACGAACGATACACGTTGACCTTGACTGCTATTTTTTCAACAATATTTTGACCGGTTTGATTTCTCTGCAATTTGTTCGCTCATTTTCTCAACTCTCTAATGTCTTTACTAAACTCTTCATGGGTCTTTGCACCATAGTACTTTGGGCAAGTTGGGAGTGATTTCATCCCCGTCCAACTTAAGGAGAGGTATTGGTGGTAGTGATGAAATCATTGAAAATGGAGAACAAATGTATGATACTCCTAGACAAGAATAAAAGGAATTTGGTTAAGTATTTAGGGCATAAGCTTATTGGGCTGCGCATTCATAAACTTGGGCTTTCTTTTTTTTCCACAACAATCATCTTATGGGATGATTACAAAACATCACTTTCATGTTATTTTGGCTATAAGTATTTCTTTTTTGTTTTTTTATTAATTTGTCTTTTCCTTAGCAAATAGTCAGTTCCAAGAAAATGCTCTTTCAGGTGTACGTAACACCTACACTATACAGAGATTTATTTATTCAATACAGAGAAAGGAAAAAAATTTCAATCCTCTTTCAATTTTTGTCAACTTGTCCCAATTGAAAATTGTTATTCTTTTTATGGAAAGTGTGATAAGTTCAAAAAATTTGATGTTATATCGAATAGTTACTTTTATAAGGTGTTATTTTTAATATTTAAGTTTTCAGGTTTGTTACCTCTAATTGTTTTATTGATAGCTTTTCTTTCAGAAATTATTATTATTATGTTTATAGAATTTAGATCATAACTTGTTGCTTTCTGGATGCTATAATGTCTAAAATCACATCTGTATCTTAGCTTCGAGATTGAGACAGTAAGCCTCTTGCAGTAGATTTCTCACAAATTTACTTGGATGAAGTTTGCTGGGTTAAGAAGACACATTTACAGCCTTGGTTCTCAAACTCCTTTCTATGAACATGTAGGTATATCCTCTGGTTCTATATCTTGGCCTCCATATCTAGATTTTGATGCTCGGGTGAATAAATGTGTCGGACAACATTATGCAAAAAATCAAGAAAGAGATAAGAATGAAATGCGAGCAGAGAGCAGAAAGCAGATTAGGCAAGGAACGGGTGAAGAAATGCAACAAGAATTATGTAAAGAAAATAGAAAGGAAGTGTGTCAAGAGGTGCATGAGCAAGTTGAGAGCCGCATTGGTGATAGTCATTCATTTTTCCTTAGAGTGCACAATCTAGATCAAAGTGTCCATCCGTATCAAATGTTTCAAGCGCATATCTGTTAGTAAATTTTCTGACGGATTCCTCCTAATGAAAGGTTATCTATTATTAACGTAATAATAACCATACTTGCTAATGAATTTGAAATTTTTGTTGGCAACTTACTAACAAACCAGTTTCACAACTAAAATTACTAACTAATTATCAGCATATTTTGACAATAATATCTATGGGACTTACCAATCAAGTAGGTATTCGTTAGTATAGTTGTGCGGTAACTGAACAACGACACTTTTTTCGTTATTACATCAACCAATTACAAGAGAAATTTAAATAATAAAAAAACCAAATTTACTGACTTGTATTTTATCTATAGTAAAGTTACTAATTGAATACCAACTGAATTTTAGTCCTCTATTCGAATGTACTTGTCACTATTTTTTTAATTTAATTTTATTTTTACATATCATTTTTAACAAATCATGAAAAGAAAAAAAAACTCATGTTTTACTCAATATTAATTACTACTTATTCTTCAAATTATCTTTTTAATACTACTTATTACTAAACATCAATTAATAGGGGTAATATGATAAAGTCACTATACTAATCATTATTTTTTTAATAATTGTACCAAAATAAATTATGACAAGTAAATTCAAATGGAGAAAATAGTAAATTTATAATGTGTTATAAATATATTACCATATATAGTGAATGCTTACTTTACCATATATACTGTACTATTTATGGAAAAGTTAGAAACCTTAAGGTTAGTTTTTCCCTATAAATAAAGGAGATTTCCTTCATTGTAATTAACTCATCAAGAAATTCCTCAAGAGAAATAAGAATTACTATCTCTTTTCTCTCTCTCTATTCATCTTCTTATTTGCTTTATATTTTATAGTACGTTATCAGCACGAGACTCTGCCAAACAAGGTGAGATTATAAATCTAAAGGTAATTTCACGGTTAGTGATTCCTTATATTATTTGTCTTTTGCTAATAATGATATAATTATTGTTGGATTTAAGGAAAAAATAATTGATTTGGAACCACTTATGCTTTCAATTTGTTCATATAGAACAATATTGTTAAAAGATAAAATGATGAATTTAAGTCTCATCTCATTAAGAGGTTAAGACATTGGGTTAAAAATTTTAATGCACCATGATGATAAGACGTTGGGTTCAATTCTCACCGAGCTATGCCTAAGACGCCTTTATATGGATAAGACATTTGAGTTTGAATCTCAATGCACCATATTAATGATATTATGATGGTTAAGGCAAAAATAATACGTATTTGATAAAAAGTTATGAAACTTGTCTATTGATTATGTTCCATTCCATAAAGTGAATGTGGTAGCAATATATGCTAAGTCTGAAAGATATAATTTCTCCATTCTTGAAGTGAATGTGTTAGCAATATGTGATATACTTTGAAAGATATGTATGCCTCGATATGCTCCTAAAGTAGAAATATCATAAAAGAGGTTATAAGCTATCAGAATTTGATAGGCTTAAGGCATGATTATATTTCATTCCTGGGGAATAAGAGGTTTATTAATGCAAATGTGCACTTGATTGTGATGGTATCACAACTCACCTCCAAATGAGGATGAATAATTAAGAAGAGTTATTTTGCAATCTACTTTTAAAGTAGCAAATCTGAAATTTACTAAAGTAAAAGGTACATGTCATGGTAAACTTAGAGTTTGCTAGAATAAAAGTTCATCAAATTGACATGAGCGATTGCGACATCTCAAAGATGTGCATACTGATTATTAACATATATTGAAGAATTATAAAATTCTTCATTACTTTTAATGTTGTTTGTTCTCGTGACGAGTTGGTTGGACCAACTAATATTGGGATTGGATCCTTTAAAATCTGAAAATTATAAAAGGTTAATATGGGCCCGTTCACCTATCATGTAATATGTTGAAAAGATGCATCAATAAGATGATCACATGTACATTTATTATCAACCTATAATTTGACATTCATGAAGTTCTTTGCTCAATAAAATTGAGTTAAGAGCATAATTTTCAGATTGTGTAATCAAGGTAATTCATCTTGATAATGCTAATTAAGTTGGTGTTAATGCCTTTGATAAATATTTGAATCATTATTTATGAGAACAAAACCACATGTGTTGGTCTGAAATATGATATATTTCGTGCAATAACACTTATTTGCATTAGACCAGAAATTATGATTAATACTTCCCTCTCAATTGATTCAAGGTCAGGAATTAATTATTCCATCTAGTAGTTTTGATGTGTGGTATTTGATAAATAAATATACCATAATGCATAAAGATGGATTCCTCAAAGAAGATGGAGGATGTATGTTAGTTTTCGTAACATAAGGGGGATATTATAAGCAGCTGTGAAATATGTTAGGAATTATCTCATTCAAAAGATAATTCAAGTCAAATGCCAAAAGTATGTCATATTTAAATTGCAAGTGCTCCTATTTTTTGTCCCTAAAGGACAAGGTCCATGCATGCGTGAAGCGTGATAGAATAATCAATTTCAAATAAAATAATCCTTGAAAAGGATATGGAGAAAATATTCATAATAAGAAGGCAATGTATTCTTAAAGAGCCTATGACATAACAGTTCATGAAACCTTATGAGAGGTTCAAATACCTAAAAATAACAAAGTAATGAGATCTCAAAATGTAATGTCATACTGTGAATCAATACAAAATGATATATCATCAATGATATGTTTGATACAATATTTGTACAATAATGTGGAAGATTGTGAGGATCTAAATTTTACGTTTATTGCGCATGATGACGTAGAAACATTTATCAAGCAACATAAAAGGATGCATCTTGGTAAGCATAACACTTATTTGATTTGCAGTCCAGACACTAGAAGATATAACATAGGAAATGTTGGATATTGACACTTGACAAAAATCTATATGAAAATCCCTAAATGTTTCAAAAAGCCTAAAGCATATAAAGTTTATAGGAAACTTATTTATTATCCTTATAAGGGATGAAATTGATGATTTTAATATTATTAAAGCTCTTGGAGAGTTATCAAATGCAATAGAATATTTGCTTAAATGAGAAACATGCATAATTGAATAAGGATCCATTCCAACCTAAAAAAAGGAATGAGAAACTCCTTGATCCTGAAGTACTATATCTTAGTGTAACTGATGCACTAATGTATCTTGCAAATACTACAAGGAATGATATAGCCTTTTTTTAGTTAATTTCTTAGCAAGATATAGTTTTTCTCCTGCTAGGAGACATCAGAATGGGATCAAACAAATGGATCTTATTTTATTCTAAAAATTTCAGTCCCGATCTTGTTAATTATGTTGATATTGGGGATTTATTTAACCTGGATTAATCTTGGTCTTAAACATGCAATGTGTTCACATCTGGGGATATTGTCATATCTTGGATATATACAAAACAGTCTATCATATCCACCTCATCAAACCATGTTGAGATAATAGGTATTCATGGAGAAAGACAAGAATGAGTATGGTTGAGATCCATGATACGCCTCATTCGAGAAAAAGGTGGTGTGAAATATGACAATGTACCCATAATTTTATACGAAGATAATGCAGCATGCATAGCACAACTTAAGGAAGAATTCATAAAAGGAGATAGAATAAAGAACACTTCATCAAAGCTTTTCTATACACACAAGCTACAAAAGAATGATGATAACGTGTAAAAGATTCATTCAAGTGAAAATGTACCAAATTTATTCACCAAGTCTCCTCCAGCTGCAACTTTCAAGAAGATGGTGCACAAGATCGGGATGCAAAGGTTCAAGGATGTTCTCATTAGGGGGAGTTAATACGCGTTGTACTCTTTTTTCCTTATGAGGTTTTGTCCCAATGGGTTTTTCTTGTAAGGTTTTTAATGAGGCAGGCTATATGCGTATTACTAGAGATGTGCACTCTTTTTTCTTCCTAGATTTTTTTCCTACTGAGTTTTTTCTAGGAAGGTTTTAATGAGGCACATTATCTATTAATTAGATATTCAAGGGGGAGTGTTTTAAATATATCACCATATATAGTGAATGTCTACTTTACCAAATACAGTGAATGTCTACTTTACCATATATAGTATATGTCTATTTATGAAAAAGTTAGAAATCCCAATGCTAGTATAGAAAATTGAAGGAAAGGTGTCTTTTAAACCTTGAATGAAGGATTGGTGACATTGACAAACTTAAAAGGTCAAACATAATTAAAAAACTTGATTAAGTTAACTGTGGACTTGATTAATATTTTCAAAACTTTCTAATCATTTCAAAAATATAAATCAACCCACACCCCTCTCCTTTCTAAATCAACTGAATCTCTCCTATTTTTCTCTCGACAATCTCTCTCAACTCTCTCCCAACCAACAGTTCTATAAAATTTCTACCTTTAATCCCCAGCAACTTTAAGCTCCGGTGACAAATAGCTGGGCGAGTTCCTTTTTGAGTTTCAACCGTCAATCGACATGATAAGTAGTGCTCTCAGGCGACAACAACTTCGAGTTCTTTGTTGTCCTATTTCTTTTTTCACAAGTAAAAAATTATTTTCTTTTAGTTATCAAGAAACAGAGGAACTTGAGCCAACTTCTCTTCTAGTATTGGTTAACAATTTCAATATTTCTTACTTAAATTTGAAATTTGGAATGAATAAAACCCTAATTTCTAGCATTTCTTCTCTACCCTTTCCGATATGAAATATAATTTTTTATTGTTATTGTAGTTCTTGTTGTCGAACTATTGATTCAATTTGTTGGTGATTTTTCGTCACCATTGATAATCTAGTGTGTGTGTTGTGTTGGAATTCTTGGGTTGATTTGTTATTTTTCTTGCTAAAAATAGTGTTGCAACAGATAAACCATCTAATACAACAGATGAACCATCTATTGCAATAATGAACCATCTAATACAATAGATAAACCATTTGATGCAACAAATTAAACATTTGATGTAACAAATTAAACATCTGACACAACAGATGGTTCATCTGACACAAGAAATTAAATATCTGTTGCAACAGATGAAATATATGATGCAATAGATTAAATATCTGACACAACAATGAAAATCTGATGCAATGGATGAATAATCTAATAGATCATTCATCTGTTGCGACAGACGACTCTACTGTTTGGAAAAAATCTAAAAATATTAATCCAACAGCTAACTCATTTGGTAAAAGATGAGTGATCTGTTTTATTATTTCCAATAAATTAATCATCCACTACAATAGGTTGGTTATAGGCTGCAATAGTGTGGTCTATTTTTATTATTTCTAACAGATTACTCATCCACTACAAAAGGTTGGTTATCGGCTGCAACAGATAACCTACCTGATGCAATAGATGAGTGATCTATTTTTATTATTTCTAATGGATTACTTATCTACTGCAACAGGTTGGTTATAGGATACAACATGTTAGTTATAGGTTGTAATAGATAACCTACCGGTACAACAGATGCGTGAACTATTTTTATTATTTCTAACGGATTACTCATCCGCTGCAACAAGTTGGATATATGCTGCAACAGATATCCTACCTGGTGCAACAAATGTGTGGCCTATTTTTATTGTTTATAATAGATTGATCATCTACTGCAATAGGTTAATTATATGTTGTAATAGATATCCTACCAGGTGCAACAGATGTGTGGTCTGTTGGAACTATTATTTTACTATTATACATGTTTGATTTACTGTTACCCTTTTTTAATGATACATTAATCAATTATAATCTATTTTAGATTCTTCTTAATTTTAGACAATATGTCTTCCAAAAGAAAAGAAACCGAATCAAGTCCAAGTAAAGGAATAAATGAAATAGTTAGGCTACATCCACCACTCTATGAGCTTGTTTTACAAGCATTTTCTCAATCAGGAGCAGAAGATGATGAATATGGGGAGGAGGAATGTTTCAAAAGATATGATTCAAATACTAATAGGTCTTCCACTAAAGAGTTGGTCAAAACCTTTAGTATTGACCGTTATCCTGTTAGATTGCGGTGCAGTAATGTCATAGATTTAATGGGTGATTTCATGGTTAAGTCGTCTATGGGAAAATATTTCGACGCCTTCAAAAAAATACTTTGAGAATAAAAATTGGATGCCTATTTTGGGCAATATCTTGATTTTTCGGAGGACAGCAATGCTAGTTTTCAAATAAAAATTATATATGATCTTCTCAAGCGTATGTTTATGTATGAAAACAAAGATAAGATGAATGAGGTGTGGCAAAATTACTATGGTATTCCTGTTTGTTTTAGTTAGAAGGAGTTTGCCATAGTTACTAGATTAAAATGTTATCCTCCTTCTCCTTCTCAAGTTATACCTATTCTAACCCAAAAAAGCACCCCGCACACCCAAAAAAGGCAAAGACAAGTCGAGTGATCGTGATGACTTGGTGTCCCTTGTTGGTCCAAGCTTCAAAATCATAAATTTGATAGAAGCATTGAAAGGTAAAATACTTTCAAAGAAGGACAAGAAATCATTGTGCTTGGTTTGGTTTGTACATAATGTTCTTTAGGCAAAAAACGTTAACAACAATATACCATTTGGTTTGATAAAGCTCTCTGAGGATCTTGAGGTGTTTAACAGCTATCCCTGGGTTTATGAAAGCTATAAAATGACTATCAAATATTTGTTGACTTTATTAACTCTAAGGACAGTCAACTTATATGGCTTTCCATGGGCTTTCATGATAAGTATTTCTTTTATCATGACATAATTCATTTTTTTATTTTTCAATAATGCTTTTGATTTATTGGCATTATTTTATAGGTTTGGGAATTTGAAGTCATTCCTTAGTTGAGACAACTAGTGGACTACAAGAAAGAAGTTTCGTATCCAAGAATCCTGAGATGGTTGTCGGCCAAAACTGATAAAAATGCATAAATTCTTGATCTCTTCAACCCCCCGAAGGATGCAGTAAGTGTAATTATAATTAAGTTTTTGTTTTAATCAATGATTTTATAAAAATTATTTCATTATCATTCTAATATATGTACTGATTTATTTTAGATTGTCCATCTGTGGCTTGTTCCAACCAATAGAGAGTTGAAATGCCATTTTTTCCTACTTTATGATATGTGCAAACTTTATTAGACCCTAAGGTCATTGATAGAATAAAGGAGGAATTGTTTGGAGCAACATCCATCACAAGAAAAATAATTTTGGAGGGTGGGCTTGTTGTTAATGATAGTAGTGGTAGTGGTAGTGGTGCTCCTCTTACAGTTTTTAAAACAACAAACCATTATGATTATGATCATACTGATTATACAGATTTTACAACTTCTAGAGAATGTTTAAAATGTAAATGTCAAGATTGCAAGGCGAAACATGATGGAGTGATTAATGTTATTAATGCATTAACAACTTCTATAAAAGAAATGACATCTAAGAGGGGTGTCATTCCATCAAAGTAGATTTCATGTTCATACACTCCACTAGAGATCAAGGTGGCTAAGAGGAGAAGGAAAGATATTTTCAAGGCATCATAAACCATTGAAAAAAAGTAAAATTGCAACTAGAGATCAATGGGGCTAAGAGGAGAAGGAGAGAAATTTTGAAGGCTTCGTCAAGCACTGAAAAAATCAAAATTGCAACTCCTCAATCTTTGTCTTACACCTTTGATCAATGTACAAGGGCCATAAGAGAGAAGCATAAGCTGAAAAAAGTGAATGTATATTATTTGTTCTAACAAAAAAATAGACACATGTCTATTTCAATAGATTATACATCTGCTAAAAATTATCAAATAGATATATACATCTATTACAACTGTCATATAACCTGTTGCATCAGATGTGCTATCTGTTGCAACATATGTCCTTCTATTTCAGCAAATCAAACAGGTCTTAGTACTGTTTTAATTTGTACCAATAACTGAGTCATATGTTACAACAAATAGGTCATCTATTTGAAATTATCATACAGCTCTATTTTACCTGTTTGAATTTGTCCCAACAGATAATGTATCTGATATAATAGATAATCTCTATGATTATTAGCATTGAAAATTTTGGCTTTCTAGGTGGATGTCACAGTAGAAGCTACTGCTGAACAGTATAATATCATAGTTGATAATCTATCAACTACTTCCATAGAAGAAGAAAAAGTGTAGCCTGCCATTTTGCGAGAATAGAAAAATTACCTATTTGGAGGGTTTAACATCCCGGACGAGGCTCTAAAAAAAATTAACAAAGTTGATTAACGACTATTCAGAATAAATTGCCGATGGGCTGTTAAAGCATCACGCGGGCAGGTACATAAATTAGCTCTTAAAGATATTGATCTATACAATTCTTGTTGTAAAAACATGATATTAACACATATAAGTCATGTAGAAAACAAAATGATGGACACTATAAAGTAAACAAATCGAGTCTTGGTTTTGATATGTTCGACTTTGTTGTTGCACATCCCGGAATGAAGGATTGGTTCTATTTGATGTCACAGACCCAAACTTGATGGAATGATGAGGTTTAAATGTAATACATATTACTATTAATTAATACTTTATTTAGTTGCATCTGTGTATTAATTTTATTGTTACATAATCTGAAATATTTGATAATATGTGCAGCACATCGATGTCATTCTTTACTACCTCTGAAAGAAGGCCAAGTTGAAAACATAAGAATAATACAGATATATGATAGGATATTATTTATACTTAGTTTACATCAATAAGGCCTACGATAGGTTTTGTCAACAACAGCCGAAAGTTTCTCGAACTGAGGAATGCTCAACATCATCAAAGGTTTTAGCATTCCAGCTGGCTTACCTTGGCATTTGGTCGAGGAATTATACATACCAATTAATTGCGATGATGAATTCCATTGGGTGTTAGATGTCGTCGTTCTAAAAGAGAGGCACATCTGAGTTTATGACTCAATGTAGGGAAGGAGATATTTCGCACCATCGTTGGAGATACCAAAGCTGGCCAAACTATTGACTACTTACCTTTATATGACTGACTTTTTAGATCAAAAGATTTGTACTGATTGGTTGACGATTGAAGTATACCAGCATAAAATAGTTAATCCATTCTATATAGAATATGTTGAAGGAATTTCTCAACAACCCTTTGGTAGCCTGTAAGTATCATGATTTAGTTTTATTTTATAAATTTCACAACGCTTACATGAACTGCAAGATATGGATTATCTATTCTTTTTTAAGATGCAGGAATTGCAGTCTTTTTGTTGCCACTTACGTCGAGTATTTGAGAGATGGATTACAAGTACAAAATGATGGACTTGATGCCGGATTACTCCACAAAATATATGTTGCTCTTTTATGAAAATACGGAGAAGCAAAATCTCAGAAATCGTATCCAAGCAACATTAAAGATCCACGACGACCTAAGCCAAATTCCATAGTACCAGATGAAGAACAACTTGTCCATATTGAGTAGATCTTTATAGCTTGAGTCTGTCAAAGTAATAACCTTTCCTTGGTAATTGTGGCACTAAAGGTTAAATTGTTGATTTATTTGTAGAGTAGATTATTTGTACCCAAAATAATTTTTTTATATTTCATTAATTTGTTGAGTTATTTCATGCATTTTTTTACGGCTTTAATTTAATTAATGTTGTATGTGAATATAATTTAATCCTTAGTTTTGAACTTATTAATTGAAATGGAATACTAGATTCAAATATCACAATAGATAATACATATGTTGTAACAGATGACATACCTGTTGAAAATCATCAAATAGATTTAGACATATGTTGCAACATTTAGGTCATCTGTTGAAAATTATCAAATAGGTATTCCTACTTTTTGATTTGTTTCAATAGATTACCTATCAGTTACAATAGATAGACTATATATTGCAATATATTATATATCTGTTGTAACAGAGACTGAGAGACATCTTTATACTGCAACAGATGACTAGCCTATTGCAATAGATAATCAATTTGTCACAACAGATATACTATTTATTACAATAGATAGAAGATCTGTTGCATTATAAAAAAAATCAAATTTCGTTAAACATACAAAATTATTATGGTGTTTATCTTTGTACATCTTCTTCTTTATACACAGTATCCAACCATTTAGTTAGTACCCCATAAGCCCATACCTCTTTCATCTTTATCATAATAGCATCGCACAAATCAGACATTTTTGTGCCGATCAGTAAATATTTGATGTATACAAGCGAATACGGCCCACACGCGACACCGGTTTTATTTTTTTGAACCTGCATGCCCTTGTTTTAACATTTAAAATCCCATGCTTTCTTAATTAAGACTTTCGCTGGCAAATGGTCCATCAGTTTACTCTTCCTCAACAAGATGGGGAGCAACTCCAACAGTGGTTGCACGTGGATAAAAAAGTGGTGACTTTGAAGACAAGTAAGTTGCAGTCATAAACCTTAATATTTTCCTCCTCAAGAAGTATCTCAACAGCGAGAAAATGTTTGACTTTTCATATACATGACTGCAAGAATTCTCTTTGCCTTGCTCCAGCTCTTGTCATGTAGGTATAGACTTTTTCCTCTAACATAGTTAATCATATCTTCCTCCTATTTGTACATAGAAACTAACGTATCGAATCCTGTGCCATCGGGAGTTGACACTAGCTTATGAAGCCTACTATTCCTATTCTTGAAATTATTGTAGAAGTTGAGGTCCATTATTCTATCAGCAGCATCATAAGCATTCAGGTATGCTAACTGCCTGCCCTTCATGAAGCAGAGAATTTCATCAATATACTATGATATAAGATGATAATTTTTAAATAAGTTAGTAATTATAAAGAAGTAAAATATAGTGGAAAGATACAATAGATAGTCCATCTATTGCAGAGGGTTCTTTGAATCAATTTACAGATTACCCAGCTAACGCAACTTATGCAACAATGTTTAATCTGTTGCAATAGAACAACCACCAGTTACACCAGGATACCCAGTTGTTGCAACAAATGACACATTTATTGCGTAGCTTCTTCTTCATGGAGTAGATTAGAAGGCTAGGTTAGGAATAGTAAACTTACCCTATCTACATACGACTAATGCGTAGCCGTCATACTCCTGAAGTCTTCACAGTAAAAACGTATGCATGGTGTATTCTTCTGCGGGCTCCTTCTTCTTGGGATACTTGGTATTTCGCAGTTCCCTTCTCTCTTTGTTGCCAAATTTTGTATATATGTACACCTTTTGCAGTGCTTCAACAAATTTTAGAGAGGGAGGAGTTGCAAATTTTTTTATTTTTAGACTAGAGAGTAACTTTTCATTTATTCCTCCTAACCACCACTTTAGGAGTGTATGGCTCCCTCGTATGGTTCCCTCACCTTTTTGGATGGTATGACACCCTTCTTAGATTTTAATTCCTCTGCAGCTTCAGAGACTAGTTTTTCGAGAAGTTTATCTTGTCTGTCCTTACACACATTGTAATTACAATGAGAATATGAGGATGAAGAGGGGTGAGAGGGACCACTGTTAGGGTGGGAGAGACTGGCGTATGGTCTAGGGGGACCTGTGTAAGAGGTGATTTTAAATGTATTTATTTTTTCTTAAGCATCAACATGCTCATCATCACGACTGGAAGAAGCATCAACATCAGGATAGCTACCACCAGAAACACCCCCAGAAGAAGCACCCAGATCTGTTATAGTAGGTTGGTCATGTAGAGCTTTAACATTAGGCTGACCTTGCCTAACTGCTCTTCTTATGGCTATTGCTCCAGCCAATTCCTTCTTTATTAACTCCACTATTGGGTCTGCTATTGTATCAACAAGACCTTGAGTAATAAAAGAAGTCATCCCCAACTCCTGCTCAGTAGGCACGATCTAAGAATGCACAACCTATGAAAAAGACAAATAAATATAAATCATATAATTATAATTTACAGTCAGTTGGGTTACATGTTAACACAGTCAACTTCTGCAATAGCTGATCTATCTTTCATAATAGTTTATCTGTATGTCATAGTAGATTAATAATATGTTGCATCAGATTACTCATCTGTTACATAATTTGAAGTAGATGGGTATTCTGTTGAGTCAGGTTCATAGAACCAGAGCAAGAAATAGAATAGATGGTTAATCTATTATGAAATATGGATCATCTGTCGCAACAGATTACCTATCTGTTGCACCTGTTATAGTAGACGGGTAATCTGCTATAACAGACGACCCATCTATCACAACAGATGGCACATCTATTTTAATATCTTTCTTTGAGTCAAATTATTTTACTCAAAAGAAATTAACTGCATCATTCGAAGGGTTAAAGAGATCATCCTCATTAATTCTTATGCTGCTCTTTGCAGCCAACCACCTAAGGATCCTTGGATGGTAAACCTCATCTGGATAATCCTTGACCTACTTTTGGAGGGGAGAATGGCTTCAAATTCCCAAGCCTAAAATATGTAAACAAAAGCAAGAAAAAATTCATAATAATTATTCAATATAAATTAATGGATGAGTAAACAAATAGTGATTAAATTTACCATGAAAGCCCAAGAAAAGCTATATAATGTGATCGTCTTTAGGGATAGATTTGTCAGAAATATTTGACAGTCAAGAAGTAGTTGTCATATCTTAGGGATAATTGTTAAATTTCTCAAAATCATCAGCAACCTTCAACAAATCATCTTCTATAACTTTTTTGATGTCTCTTGCCAATATAATGGCATGGGCAAACCAATCAAAGAACAATTTCTCCCTGTAATACTTTGGTATGTACTCAATTGAAGTTGTACTGCACCCTATGTACTCATCCCTAGTTCTATCTAAATCAATTTTTGTATTAGTTCAATAATATGTTAATATGAAATATTTCTACGTAGAGTATTCAATCGACGACTCGGGTCAGGAGAAACGCAATACCATCATCATGCAATCGCAAAGACTCAATTGAAGTTGTACCTCACCCTATGTACCTATCACTAGTTCTATCTAAATCAGTTTAGATATTATCTCAATAATAAGTAAATACAAAATGTTTTGACGTAAAGTGATCAATCGATGACTCGGGTCGAAAGAAATGCATATCACCATCATCCAATCGCAAAGACTTAATTGAAGTTGTACTTCACCCTATGTACTCATCCATAGTTCTATCTAAATCAATATTGGTATTATCTCAATAATAAGTTAATATAAAATATTTTAACATAGAGTGACCGATCGACGACTCGGGTTAGGAGGAACTCAATACCAATATCATGAAATAGAAAAGACTCAATTGAAGTTATATTTCACCCTATGTAATCATCCCTATTTCTATCTAAATCAATTTAGGTATTAGCTCAATAATAAGTTAATACAAAATATTTTGACTCAGAGTGATCGATCGACGACTCTGACTTAGGTCGGTATAAATACAATACCAACATTATGCAATCACAAAGATTCAATTAAAGTTGTAGTTCACCCTAATGTAATCATCCCTAGTTTTATCTAAATCAATATAGGTATTACCTTAATAATAAGTTAATACAAATGTTTTGACTTAGAGTGATTGATCGATGACTCTGACTCGGGTCGGTAGGAACACAATACCAATATCATGCAATCGTAAAGACTCAATTAAAGTTGTAGTTCACCTTAATGAACTCATACCTAGTTCTATCTAAATCAATTTAGGTATTACCTCAATGATAATTTAATACAAAATATTTTAACTCAGAGTGATTGATCGACGACTCTGACTCGGGCCAGTAAGAACGCAATACCAACATCATGCAATCACACAGACTCAACTAAAGTTGTAGTTTACCTTATGTATTGCAAATAAATCTGTTGCGATAGACGACTGGGCTGTTGAAAATTTTCAAATAAATATTAATATTTGTTGCAACAGGTGACATATCTGATTTAATTATCAAATAAACATTTGGATATATTTTGACAGATGACTAAGCTGCTGGAAAATTTTAAATAGATATAGATATCTGTAGCAACATATGATATATCTGATTTACTTATCAAATAGAAATTTGCATCTGTTTTGACAGATGACTGAGCTATTGGAAAATTTCAAACATATATTGATATTTGTTGCAATAGATGACATATCTGACTTAATTATCAAATAGATATTTGCATCTATTTTGACACATGACTGAGTTGTTGAAAAATTTCAAATAGATATTTATATATGTTATAACAGATGACATATCTGTTTGAATTGTTTGTTTTAATTTTTAAGCAATCTTCTATCCAAAAGAAGAAGTAGAAAGATAGTAAAATATTACTACTAAAGGCTGTAAAATATATTTCTTAGATATCTCAAAAATCTCATTGAGTAGTCTAGTCTTGTCTTTTTAATGTCACCCATCTTTCTCGTTCCCCTCAAGTTATTAATGAATATGTAAACCCATGTCTAGAATTATCTCTCCTTTATCCCTAAATTTATTCATCTCTCATCTTTTTCTTTCTCTCCTCTTTAGAGTTATCATAGCTGTCTCATTTTTTCTCTTCTCTTTCTCATAATGATTCTTTCGGATCTAAACCGATCCATATCTTTCCTCGACTATAATTATTGTTTGATCCCCTTACTTTTGACATTGCAAGTATGGTTTACTATTGCTCTTTCATTCTCGCCTTCTTCTTTGCAAGTTACTTACAGTTATTTTATTATTTAATTACCATTTACCCTTATCATATTTATTTAAAAATTTTGAAGAAACTTTTAAGTCTTGAATGAACAAATCGTTGTTTTCACTACAATATGCAAAAAAAGTCATCTATTGGGAGAAGTTTAAAAGTCTTGTTGGCAGTATCATTATTTTTCCATATATATTTTATTTGTTTCTTTGTTGTTGATAATTTTATTGATGTTATTGGTGGGATTAGTGTTATTGGAACTTGTGATGTGGTGTTATTGATGGTGTTGGGACAAAGGATGTTGTTTCTTTGTTGTTGATGGTGTTGGAATAAATGATGTTATTTCTTTGTAGTTTATGTTGTTATTGATGTAGCAACAGATGGAGCAACTGTTGGAATAAATCAAACCACTAGAAAAGATGGTTTGATGTATTCCAATAGACTCTACATATATTGGAACAATCTCTACATATATTTCAATAGACTCCACATATGTTGCAACAGACTCTACATCTGTTGAAACAGACTCCACATCTATTGCAACAGATGGATAATGTTCTTTCTGTTCTTCTCTTATTTGAGATTAATTTTTTTCCTCTTCTTTGTGGATATAAGGAACTAAAAGTTGATCAACTTTTTTCCTACTAACACAAGAGAAAATAGTAAAAATGGGCTTAGAGGAATAAGCTACTTGCAGATAAAACTACTTTATATGTGAGAGGTATGTATTACTGATAATGTTATCATGAAAACACACATAGAGTATACTGATTTAGTGAATGCAGTTTTACTAATAAGGCTGAGGGACCATGAATATGATTCTAATACCCTGTTAAGATTTAATGTCAGTTGTTGCTCATGCTTATATGTCAAGAATTATGAAGGGATCAAGTTTTGGTGGTATTATAAAGAGATTCAATAGCGATTGGACAAACTTTTAAGGTGCATTAGACTCTGAGAGGGCCTTCGAAGTCTCCCACTGCTTCAACTAAGAATGGATATCAATATAGTTATTGCCCTAGCCTAAATTTATATAGTTGGATTTCTTGGGGTGATGATTATACGCTAGAAGGTGTGGTAGGATAATACCTGCGACGAAAAATGGGTAGTTGAAGAAAGACTATATCATCTGAGAGCTAATTGAAGATAAAACATCGGGTAGAAAGGAACTACTAGTAAATCTAGCCAATGAAACTGAGTTAGAACATGAGAAATCTGAATCAAGTGCAAATATAAAAGTATATCCAATAATGAAAAATCCATCTGTTGTTTCTTTGAAATAAAAATAGTGCAGATGATCTTTTTCTAGGGAGATGCAACTAGGTAGCGTGGTCGGGATGATCACCTACATAGAAAATAGCAGAACACCAAGAAAGCAGCTTTGCAGACACCGAGGGTTGAAATAATGTATAGTGAGTCGAGAAAACTTGCGCCAATAATAGTTGTAGTTAAAATAAGCAAGCTAAATAAAGGCGGCAATTTTTGAATTTTAAATTGTATCCCATACCTTCTTGTTTGTGGTTCCATTAGGTCCACTGCTATTGACCTGATCGAAACCACAAACAAGATTGAAAGGCAGATTGAGTATCATTACTTCCTTTGCAATATGTATATAATTGATTGTGTTTTCTAGCCTTAGCATACTTTCAACATATCTTGGAGAAGATCATAGGCTTGTTGTAGTATGTGAATTCCAATAATTTTCAAGCTTGCCTCTAGCTTGCTGATTCGGTATTCAAGATTGTTATTGAAGTCTTTAAGGTTGGTATAGAATTCCTGGTCTTTTGTGAGCTAGTGAATGAGGAACACTTTCTTTGAAGTTGTGGCACCGCAAAGGCCTTCGCAAGGCTTTCAAAACACTTTCTTTAGAAGGCTTAAATAATACATGAAGGGTTCACTATGTTTGTTTTAGGTCAAAATATGTTGATACACACTAAAGTAGTGGTCCCAACAGTTGAAAAACTCACTTTTATCGAGCGTTGTTCAATGCAGCTTGATCAAAAAACCTTCAAAGGATTTGATAGGTCACTTAGCCTATAATTTCATAACGTTTGATCTAAAATGATTCCACTAATCCTATCAAACGTTACATAACTCCAGCTCATTACCCTATCAAAATATTTGCCCAAGTTAGTGCACAAATCAAACGAGCTCAATCTCTTAGCTTTTCTGCTGATCACTCTTGTCCTCTATGGGAGAAGAGTGATCAGCAAAATAGCTAAGAGATTGAGCTCATTTGATTTGTGCACTAACTCGAGCAAAGGTTTTGATATGTTAATGAGCCTGGATTTACGTAAAATTTGATAGGATTAGTGGAATTAAGATCAAACATTATGTAGTTCCAGGATAATTAATCTATCAAATCTTTTGAAGGTTTGTTAAGCAAGCTTCATTGAGCAATGCTCGATAAAAGTGAGTTGTTCAACTATTGGGACCACTGCTTGAGTGTGCATCAACATATTTGACCTAAAACAACATAGAGAACCCTCCATATATCATTTAAGTCTACTAAAGAAATTTTTCTAGAAGCCTTGTGAAGGCTTTTTATAATGCCACAACTTTGAAGAAAGTATTTCTCATTGACGAGCTCACAAAAGAGTAGAAACTCTATAATGACCTCAAAGACGGCAACAACCAGCTTGAATACTGAATTAGAAAGTTAGAGGCAAACTTGAAAATTATCGGGATTCACATACTACAGCAAGCCTCTGATCTTCTCAAATATATGTTGAAAGAATACTATGACAAAAAAACACATTCAATTAATCCATATTGCTAAGAATGTAAGGATACTCAATCTGTATTTCAAGCTTGTTTATGGTTCCAATCAAGTCAATAGCAGTGGACCTAATCGGAACCACAAACAAGAAGGCATGGGAAGCAATTTAAAATTCAGAAATTGTCATTTTTTCTTAGATTCCTTGTTTTAACTGCAGGTGTTATTAGCGCAAGTTTTCTCAACTTACTGTACATTATTTTAACCTTTGATGCCCATAAATCTGCTTTTTTGGTGTTTGGCTATTTTCTATATAGGTGCTCATCCCGACCACACTACCTAGTTGCATTTCTCTAGCAAAGTATCCATCTGCATTATTTTTCTTTCAAAGTAAAAACAGACAAATTTTCATTATTGGATACGCTTTCATATTTACACTTGATTCAGATTTCTCATGTTTTAATTTAGTTTCTTCGATCAAATTTGCTAGAAGTTCCTTGATACCCTATGTTTTCTCTTTAATTATCTCTCAGATGATATCGTTTTTTATCAACTCCCCTTTCCCTCGCAGGCATTCTCCTTCGGATCCTTCTAGCATATAATCATCTTCTTGAACAACCTTTCTATGTATATTTGGGCCAGGGGAATTTTTATTGGTTTTTCATTCTTGTTTGATGCAGTGCGAGGTTTTGAAGGACTTCTTAGAGTCCAATCTACACTTAAAGTTAAGTCCAATCGCTATTAGATATCTATAATGACACCAAATATTAATTCCTTCTCAAAACTTGACATACAAAAACATGAATAACAACTGGCAGTAATTCATAGCAGGGTATCAGCACCTTTTTCATGGGGCCCTCGGCCTTATTAGTTCAAACCTATCAAACTTAACTGTACAATGCAGAATCTTGTTTGAATGATCAGTGTCTAATCAGTTAAAAACTGGATTCACAAAAACATTGTAGTTTGTGTGTGTTTTCCCAATGACCTTATCAGTAATACTTAACTCCTACACATAAAAGTGGATCCATCCATCTGCACACACCTTATTCTTTCTAGCCATCTATGGCTTAAATTGAATAAACAGATGACTAACATATTGCAATAGATGCCACATGTATTTAAATTATCAAATAATTATAGACATCTGTTACAACATATGATCAATTTGTTGCAACATATGATTTATCTATTGAAAAAATCAAACAGATATATCCATCTGTTGCAATAGATTGCCAATATATTGTAAATTAACAGACAGATGGGATATATTTTTGTAACAGATTACCCATCTGTTAGATTTATTTTAAAGCAATTTTCTTTTTTTTTTGAAATAAAATAAAGATAAAATGTTGTATTTAGATCCGTTTTTTAAATTTACATAATCTTTAAAAGTCACTAGTTTTATTTAAAAAAAGGTGAACAGTCCTGGCTTTTTGACTAACCCATTTGAATTCAATTCTTTATAAATAAGTCCCCCCCTTACTCGTTCATTCTACTCTACTTCTAGATATAGTTGTTCCAGATTTGTGTAGATGATTCATCTCGATCCCATGCGGGAACTTGAAAGGTAGAAACTTCAGAGCAAGGTTGAGGAGGGCCCTGCTACTCTCGGATGACGATTGGCCGGTTGACAATAATAATAATAATAATAATAATAATAATAATAATAATAATAATAATTGTAGTAACAATAATTAGGTTATGTTTTTTCTTTTAGCATATGTATTTTCTTTTTTTATATCGGATCTACCCAAGGGTATGTTTTTTTATTGTATATATTTGTATATAATGGATTCCAAAATCTATGTTTGGCTGACTTTGGATTTTTAATTCTTGTTTGATATTTAATTATCATTCTGTCTATTCCTTATTCTCAATATGTCGACGGTTGGAGGTAAAGATTAAGCATTTTTGGCAACCGATGAACCATATATTGCAACAGATGGTTAATCTGATGCGATAGATGGATCATATATTGCAACAGACAGGTTTTAATTTAGAAAAGGTTATTGTTGTTATTGAGAGGGTGAAAAGTCATGACTTTCTGATTATTTAATATGAAAAATAGTTCGTAAATAAATAATAAGAAAATAAATGATAAACACAATTTATAACCATAAAAGAACGGTTATTTAATTTTAATAACTGATTGTGACTTTTCACCATTTTTATTTTTTGATCAATTTTTTAAAATTATTTATTTAATATAAAATTCACAACATTGGATTAATTAAGTTATATGATGATTGTTAAAAAAGGTGAAAAGTTGTGACTTTTTGTCTAAACACATTCAACAATATTGTTGATGCATAAAATTTCCCATCTGTTGTGACTAATGAATCAGCTGTTAGAAGAAATCAAAAAAACTCCTAAAACAGATGGTCAATTTGTTGCAGTAGATGGTATATCTATTGCAATAGATGGGTTATCTGATGCAACAGATATACATTCTCTTGCCACAACTCAATAAAAATGATTATTATTTTATTAAAAAAAATAGTTATTAAAAAGGTGTTTTCAATTTTTAATTGAGAAAAATGTTATTTAAATTTAAGAATTAATTACTAATAATAATCTGAGAAGTCATGACTCGTCAGAATAGTAGAAAACTCACCATCTTGATTTAATTAAGTCATTTCTTTTCACAAAATAATAAGAAAATAAATGATAAACATAATTTATAACCGTGAAAAATTATTATTTAATTTAATAATTGACATTAATATTAAATAGGCGACAAGTAGTGACTTTTCGCCATTTTTATTTTTAAATCTATTTTTTAATTTATATAATAAAAAAGCCACCAAATTTGGATTAATGATATGGTGATTATTAAAAAAGATAGATTATATGTTGCAACAAATAGATTATCGAATGCAATAGGTTATCTATTTGTTGCAACAGATGATATATCTATTGCCACAGATGAGTTATCTGACGCAACAAATATAGAATATTCTATCACAACTCAATAAAAATGGTTCTTGAAAAGAATATATTAATAATAATAAGCTAAAAAGTCATGATTTATCACAATATTGCTTAATTTAATTAAGTCATAACTTTCCACAGTAATAAAAAATGTAATTAATAAATGAAGGTGAACAGTCGTGACTTTTTACCTAGCTCATTTGAATTTAATCCTCTATAAATAGGTCCCTCCTTACTCAATCATTCATTCTAATACACTCTATTTATTTATTGCATCTTGTTTTTCATATCAGGGGGATTGGTGGTGGAGTAAAGCTATTAAGAAAAAGATGGAGACGAAGAAGGCGACTTACGTTAAGTTAGTTGAGAGTAAGGATGAAGAGGAGGAGCGGTGAGCAGGGAGGAGTATAAGTTAGCTAAGAAGGAGGCTAAGTTAGTAGTTACGACTGCCAAGACAGCAGCTTTTGAGAGTTTGTATAAAAGATTAGAGGAGAAGGGCGGGGAGAAGACATTGTTTAGGCTTGCGAAGGTTAGGGAGCAGAAGGGTCGGGATCTGGACCAAGTAAAGTGCATTAAGGGAGAGGATGGTAGAGTTTTGGTGGAAGACGTCCTCATTAAGAAAGATGACAATCGTATTTCCATAGGCTCTTTAATGATGAGGGGAATAAAGGTGCCATGTTAGGAGAGTTAGAGCAGTTTGGAGTGTGTCGCGACTTTGTCTTTTATTGGTGTTTTAAGGTTAAGGAGGTTAGTGAGGCTATTCGCAAGATGCAAAGGGTCAGGGCGATGGGGCTCGACAAGATTCTAGTAGATTTTTAGAAGTTCTCTGGCCGGAATGGTTTGAGGTGGCTAACCAACTTATTTAAAAATATTTCAAGTCAGTAAAGATGCTCGAAGCATGGAGATAGAGTACAATAATTTCTCTGTATAAGAACAAGGGTGACATTCAGAGATGTAATAATTACCGAGATATTAAGTTATTGAGTCACACGATGAAGATTTAGGAGAGAGTGGTAGAGCGGAGGTTGAGGAAGATTGTGTCTATTTCAGAGAATCAATTTAGTTTTATGCCTAGTCGCTCCATGACTGAGGCAATTCACCTAGTGCGGAGACTGGTAGAGCAGTACAGAAAGAGAAAGAGGGATCTTTACGTGGTGTTTATTGACTTAGAAAAGGTGTATGAAAAGGTCTCTAGGGAGGTTCTTTGGAGATGCATGGAGGCGAGAGGGGTCCCGATGGTGTACATCAGAGTGATTAAGGACATGTATGAGGGGAAGAAGACTCGATTAAGGACAGTGGGAGGAGATTCTGAGCATTTTCCATTCTTGATAGGGTTGCACCAGGGATCGACTCTAAGTTCGTTTTTATTTGTTTTGGTGATGGATGTGGTGACGCAGAATATTCAAGGCGAAGTGCCTTGGTGTATGCTTTTCATGAATGATATTATTTTGATTGAGGAGTCGCGATAAGGGGTTAAAAATAAGCTGGAGGTTTGGAGACAAACCTAGAGTCTAAAGGTTTTCGGTTGAGTAGGACCAAGACGGAGTACTTGGAGTGCAAGTTTAGTGAATCGAGGCAAGGGGAGGTGATAATAAAGTTGGATTCCCAGGCGGTTTGCAAGAGAGATAGTTTTAAGTATCTTGGGTTTATGATTCAGGGGAATGGAGAGATAGATAAGGATGTCTCTCACCGTATTGAGGCAGGTTGGATGAAATGGATACTCTCTTCGGGAATTTTATGCAATAAGAAGGTGCCCCCCAAGTTGAAAGGAAAATTCTATAGAATTGCATTCCGGTCTGCTATGTTGTATAGAGTGGAGTTTTGGCCAGTTAAGAATTCTTATATCCAAAAGTTGAAGGTGGTGAAAATGAGGATGTTGCGTTGGATGTGTGAATTCTCGAGGGATAACAGGGTTAGGAATAAAATTATTCGGGAAAAGGTGAGAGTAGCGTCAGTGGAGGATAAAATGTTGAAAGTAAGGTTGAGGTGGTTTGGTCAGATGATGAGGAGGGGGATGGATTCCCCAGTTCGTAGATATGAGAGGTTGGCCTTGAAAGGTTTCAAGCGGGGCAGGGGTAGACTGAAGAAATGCTGGAGAGACGTGATTAAACGTAACTTGGAGCAGTTACAGCTGATTGAGGACATGACCCTAGATAGGAAGTTATGGAGGAATATCATTAGGATAGAGGGCTAAGGGTGTGAATGAGTCGTAGTTAGTATTTAGGTTGAACTTGGTGTCATGTGTTTGGCAATGTACAATATGTTTGTGGATGTCGTACATATGCTATTTTATCCTGTTCTATGCTTTTGTGGCTCTTTCATACTATCTTTTGTCTTGAGTCATGGGTCTATCGGAAACAGCCTCTCGACCTCTTTAGAGGTAGTAGTATGGACTGCATACACTTTACCCTCCCCAGGCCCCACTATGTGGGAATATACTGGGTTTGTTGTTGTTGTTGTTATTGTCTTTCATATTACACATTCCACCACTTTCTCTTCCAGGACTCATGTAAGTTTTTTTCTTGCTTTGTGTGTAAGTATACCCAATTTGTAGTATACATTGTATTATCTTTACTTTTTTTTAAAGTTTTTTGCCAATTCATGTGTGTTTTAGATATGGATGATCCAGTGTGGGACGTTGCTTTTCGGCAAGACATCGTGAATGAACTTCGGATGCAGGTTCTTGACCTGTAGTAGGAGTTGAGAGCAGTGAGAGCAAGGATGTTTCGGGGATCCGCAGGCCGAGGAGTGCTCTGCTGCTGTCGAATGAAGATTGACTGGCTGACAATAATAATAATAATAATAATAGTTAGATTATTTTTTCCTTTTAGTCTATGTATTTTTATTTATTTTTGTTTAATAAAAAAATTATGTTTGATCGGCTTTGACGTTTTAATTCATATTTAATTTTCATTTTATCTATTATCTTTTTAACAAACATGTCGACGATTGGACGTAATTAATAATTTTGAATCTAGTAGCAATAGCAAGAGCTTTACCATATTGGTTGTCTGTTGAGTTTGTGGCAGGAGCTGATTTGAGTTGTTCCAAATAGATTACTCATCTGTTGCAACAGGTAAATAGTCTGTTGCAACAGATAATCAGTCTGATGCAACAGAGAATCAGTCTGATGCAACAGATAACCAGTCTGATGCAATAGATAATAAGACTAGTGCAGCAGATAACTAGTTTGTTGCAACCAATAACTCTTTTGTTGCAACAGATTACCCATATGTTTGATTCATGTTACAGGCACTATACAACCATAAAGATGAATCCAACATATGAGCCTTCTGTTGCAACAAATTACTCATTTGATGCAACAGATAGTGATCTGTTTAAATTATGGGATTTTATGTTGGAATCATGATCGGGTTCTGTCCATTGTTAGAAAAAACAGTAGTAGCTGTGTATTCAGATGATAAATTCGACTAAAAATCAAAATTTTACCTACCAAAGTCACCTATGAAGTAATGCCGAAGTAGAAAGTGATGTACGAAATAAAATTCCACTTAAAAATTTGGTCAAGTAGCAGTAGTAATGATAAAAACAAAAACAACAATGGTCGACAAGAAGAAGATGAAGATGATAATGAAGTAAAAGATGATGATAATGAAGGAGAAGATGATGAATAAAGCAGCAGCAAAAATGAACAACAATAATCGTGAGGAGAGAGAAAATAACAACGGATACGAAGAGAGAGAAACACGTCTTTTTTCCCTCCATTTCCTGTTATATTAATTAACATTTAGATCAAAGTGTAAATTCAAAAACTTGTGGATTATTTTCAAACTTCCCCGACTTTCTTAATCCATAATAAAGTAATTGTCACCTACACTAAATTATTAAGACTTGAGTCACCTACACCTCATTTTCAAACTTTTTTGTCGCCTACGGCTCAAAGTTCTAGGTTAGGTTTTCCCTATAAATAAAAGGGGTTTTCTTCATTGTAATTAACCCATCAAGAAATCCCTCAAAAGAAATAAGATTTGTTCTCTCTTCTCTCTCTATTCTTCTTCTTATTTACTTTATATTTCATAACACAGCGGAAATTTTAGGGTCGGAGATTCAAAAATTATCAACAAATTTTTTAATCGCTTAACAAATTATCAAAAATTCATGATATCATTTACCGACGATATCAAATTGATGGGCATATTTACCAATGGATCAATTCCAATTAGGAATCGGTGGAAAATTAAAATTACCAACTGATTTTATAATTTACCAAGAAAATTTGTGTTGGTATTTGGGGTCTTTTCGTAGTACGGGGGGGTATTTGTGCCGTTTTAATTGGGTATGAAAACTTCTAGTCTTGATTTTCGATTTTTCAAATTTAAGAATTTAAAATTCACACTCAGTCTACATAAGTTCGGATTGGATTGTTTTTCTTAAATTCAATTTCAAATTATTTCATTTACTTATTTTAAAATTTTAATTTTGAACCTATAAATGAGTTTCTTCTTTTTTTTATAAAAATATCCTAATAAATTACAATACCAAATTGTGTTACTAATTTCCCATTAGATCATATAATCATTCAAATAATATGTTTATTCAAATAATAAAAGGGGAATCGTAGTTGCTTAGTTGGTTAGTTACCTGAACTTCCACCTTGTTGGTGAGGGTTCGAGTCCCCTTCCCCTACCCCAATTTAAAAAAATATATATTATTCAAATAATAAAATTATTATCTTGAAACTCTTAATCGAAATAAAGTAAAATAATGTCTAGATAAATCACACTACTAAAGTTCATATCCACCACTACTCATTTCTTATCAATTCTATGAGATTGAAACATCAATTAATATCCTTCCTAAAGGATTCAATGACACAACTCTCTCTACAGATGACAGTAAAAGTTGCGGTCTAAGTGAATGCATATTACTATGCTTTATTCATTAGTCTAATATGACATATTGAGTGATTTAGTAGAGTATTGGACTTATGTCTAATTGATATGGACAAACTATAGTGAAAATTATCCCTTATATATTTATTAGATTAAAAATTATAAGTTATAGCAATATTTTTAGATAATTTTTTTATTAGTTATTTTAATTGCAAGTTGTAGCAACGTTAAAAAAACTAATTTATTTTTTTAAAAAAAAGGTTACATATTTTCAAGTAAAATTAACTCTTTTTTTAATGCTTTAGTATTCAATTCCTTTTTAGTAACTAAATGGATAATTATGGAAATTGTAAATATGTTCAATATTATATCTTTATTTATCATCCTTCTTACCTTTTTCAAAAAACTTCAAATTTATTATTCTCTCTCATAAATTACACAATTCTTTCCGTCTCTTTTCACTCCATTTTACTCTATACGTGTTCCACACATATTTCCTCAAAATCAATTAAAATTCTTCATAGATAATCACAGATTTCATCTTTTTACCATCATATTATTTTAATTCTTTCATTATTGAAGAACTAGATGCACTGTAATTTTTTTTTAATAAATCTTGATTTTTTTTCAGTATGAAAGATGACAATGTTCGTTAAATCTTAATTTAATACAAAAGTAGATGAGAAAGAATTTTGATTCAAAGTGATAAGCTAGTATTGTATGAAATGGATATATAAATTGGTATTATCTAAATTGAATATCGCAATTCATAAATATCAGTTTATATATCTATTTCATACACATTTCATGTAAATGTGACATGTAAAAAATCACTTTTATAAACTGATTCCATTCACTTTATAATATTAAGTATATCTTCTTAATTGAATATCACAATCACATTATACTTATTCCATATAAATATAACATGTAAGAAACTATTTATAAATCTTGAATGTAATTGATATTATACAAGTATTACATTCACAGTTTATAAAATAGTTTCTTACATGTTATATTTATATGGAATGAATACAATGTGATTGTGATATTCACAATTATACAAGTTTGTATTTTATTTCATAGAATAAAATAAATAATACCAAATAATAGTTGGTGAAAGTTGATTTCTATATCAACTTTTGCGATCATTATACTCAATCTACATAAATATAACATGTAAGAAATTATTTTTATAAACCTTGAACATAATATTGATATTTTATACAGATTTTATATAGATTTCATACACGAAATTGTCTAATAAGTATATAAAAGATAATTTTTCCTATAGTATTCTTATGAAAAATTTCGATCTACATGTAAATCCTTATTTATGTTGTTATCAACACCAATAATGGATTGTTCAGTATTTTCTCTAATATTCATTGACATATCTTTTGTTGTTACATATAATGGATATTTAACAAAGAAATTGACAATACTCCTTATATCAGATTTTTTTTAAAGAATAAAGGGAAAATTAGATAAAAAGAATTTTTGATGGAGGAGAAAAAAATCAGTGGTTGAATAATGATTTTGAAAGTATGAAATTGTTTAGTGTTATTGAAATAAGAGTAAAACTTTTAGAGAGAATTAAGGGGATGATTAATAGCCTGACAATAACTATCATCCCTATTTATGGGTATGAAATCATTGTTTTCGATATATAAAAATTGTATTTTTCTTTTTATATTATTAAAAAAAATGATTTTTTGTTTCCTTTTTTATACCTTTTTTGCTACAACATGTAAAGATGACAATTATTCTATAAGTTGCAATTAACCATCTAAGGAAGGTTATTTGAATTTTTTTCCCATAAACATAAAGTATAAAATTTTACATTTTTGAATATCTAGAAATTCAAAGTCTCAAATTCAAGATACAAAATCCAAATTTATTAAAAGTTTATTCAAGAATTCACTCGGTAATATGATAATCCAAAAAAAAAATTCAAAAAATTCGAATTTCACTTTGATTTCAGTTTTTGGTCCAAATTTTGCTCATCCCCAATTATACTTGAAAGAGTTTAACTTGATCCAAAAAAAAAAATAGTCTGATGCTCTAAAGCTATCGCTATGAGCAGGGTTTGAGAAAATACTTGACCACGTAGGTCTATTATAAGCCGCATTATTCGACATTTCTGACTTGACAAATTTCTTAAGGACCAATAAATAGTATAAAATTTTTATTATGTTATCTTTTAAACATAATAAATTTAAAATTTTGAGAAATGTATTAAAAAAAATTATAACTAATATTCAAAATACTTTAAAAAATTATTTTCTTTTAATATAATGAACAAATAAAAATTCTGGCCGAAAGGAAAAAAGGAGATATACTAAAATTAGTTAAGTAGGGATATTGCATGAAGTAAAGTCGGTTAGTGAAACCATGTTTGATGAAGAAAAATAGCAACATTTATCAAATGACTAGGAGCAGTAGTACATTAGTAAAACAAGGACTTCAATTTTTCTCAATACAAAACCTCCTCCATAAAACCCCATTCCTTTTTGCAAGAAGAACACGAAACACAGAATAAAACCCAGTCTAACAAGCTCCAATCTAAAAGAAGCTTATTGTTAACCCTTAATACCTTCTCAATTCTTCTCTTGACTCTTTTGTTCTGGAACTTTTGCTTCTGATTCTGACTCTAATTTAGACCAACCCTTACCCCCATCTCAACCCTTGTCCTCTTCCAGCTCTAATAGTACTTCGTTTAGTTTTTCTAATTCTAACATTTCTGATTCCGACTTTGACTTAGACCAACCGTCAACCCGACCTCAAAATCAGCCTCAATTGTCATCTACTTCTTCTGACTCTAACACTTCTGATTCTGACTCTGACTTAAACCAAGCCTTATCCTAACCTCAACCCTTATCCCAGCCTCATTGCTCTTCTAATTCTAACTTTGACATTTATTATTTCGAGTCTGATTTAGTCAAACCCCAATTCACCTTGATGTCCAGTATTTTCTCATTAAAGAGATCTTAAGAGACATAAATCGAGCCAAATAAGAGGATCAAGTATGATGAATTATTAAATAAAAACCTTTTCCTCACAAGTGGAGCGAGAACGATTAGATAACACTACTTTATTGTTTAATTGAGTTCAAATCCCAACATAAAGAAGCCCCTTATGTGGAGAGCTTCCACCACTACATCAAGAAACAATTACATGTCCCATTACTCGATAAGTGGCATGTGATTGATGAAATTTCTAGAATGAAAACGAAGTCTCTTGATAATTCTGAGAAAAAAGTATACCCTGATTTCTCCAATAGTAATGATAACTTTATATTTGATCTTTCAAATATTCTATGGAGTAATGCTTATTCACTTGACACATGAACAAATTTGCTACTAGATCTTTTGAGCATACTTTTACTTTTTTATATTATTATACATCTTTAAGACATTATTAGTGTTATAAACTAAATATTAAAATATTTAGTTTAAAAAACCACAAATTATTTTATTCATATTCAATCCCTTTATGATCTTTTTTAGAAATTCATTTTTAAATTATTTTAACAAAAACAGATTGAACCATCCAAAGACATAAATAAACAAGAAAAATTAAAATAAAAATATAAAGAAAACACTACTCAATAGTAATAATTTATTCATATATTTAATAAAAATCAACATCATAGGACAGGTCACTTATCAACATAAAAATCATAAAAGTCGATTTTAAGGTGAATAAAAATTATACTTATTATAGCATCTAGCTTGCGAGCATGATCCACATTCCTTTTCTCTGCTTCTTAGGTTTCTTCATAGAAGTTTCAATTTTATCGAGGTGAACACATGTGTCCTTCTTATGCGCCTATATATCTTGTTGAATCTTGGCCATTGTTTTCTAAAAAAATAAGAAAAATCGAAGGTATTAATATTTATCAATGTAAAATAATAGATATTAAAAAAATAAAAAATAAAGCATATAATAAGTTATTTCATACATTTCGCATGATGAAAGATTCTCAATTTGATTTTGATCATTAGCATAAAAAGAATCCTTTAAATAGCAATTTGTTTGATGATAACTAGGTGACTTTCTAACTTTTAACATAATAACTTTGACAAGAAAATAAACTTAAATTTAAGATATAATTTTTTTTTAGAAAAATTGATCTTTAAATTAATTCTTATCAAGAACACCAAGTGTTTGAAAAAAAATATTTTATTTTTAGAAAATAATTTATGTTTTAACTTCAATATAAAAGGATGTCAAATAATATTTTGTTTAAAATAATAAAGGAGGTAGAAGAATTATAATTGATTTAATATTCAAT
>JAPEIP010000006.1:78811605-78823963 GCA_026120095.1 Capsicum chinense | reverse complement strand
GAGAGAGAACGAATAAATTAAAGAGTTTGAAAATTAAAAGTCAATTATATGTGTTGACTATTTAACTATATCAATTATATCGGATCAATATATATAGAATGAATAAAGTTTTTTTCCAAATAAGAAGTCAATTACATGTATTGACTATATAACTATATCAATTATACTGGATCTATATATTTATATATAGATCGACTAAAAGTTTTTTAAACTAGAAGTTAGTTATATGTGTTAACTATATGACTATATCTATTATATCGAATCAATATAGACAGATCGAATAAAGGTTTTCAAATTAGAAGTCAGTTATATGTGTTGATAATATAACTATATCAATTAGATCGAATCAATATATATAGAAAGAATAAGGGTTCAAATTAAAAATCAATTATATCTGTTGACTACATAACTATATAAATTAGATAAATCTTATATATACATATATATACAAACATAGAAAGAGAGAGAGAGAGAAAGGGAGAACGAATAAAGAATTTTCAAAATTAGAAGTCAATTATATGTGTTGGCTACAGAACTATATCAATTATGTCAATGCATATATTTATATATAGATAGAATAAAGATTTTTCAAGTTAGAAGTCAATCATATGTGTTGACTATATAATTATATCTTTTATATCGAATCAATATATATAGAACAAATAATGATTTATCAAATTAGAAGTCTATTATATGCGTGACTATATAACGATATCAATTAGATCAAATCAATATACAGATAATGTATAAAGAGTTTCAAACTTAAGTAAATTATATGTGTTGACTAGATAACTATATCAATTAGATCGAATCCATATATATAGAATGAATAAAGGTTTTTCCAAATTAGAAGTCAATTACATGTGTTGACTATATAACTATATCAATTAAATCGAATCCATATATTTATATACAGATGAACTAAAGAATTCTCAAATTAGAAGTCAATTATATGTGTTGACTATATAACTATATCAATTATATCGAATCAACATATATAAAATGAATAAATATTTTTTAAATTAGAAGTCAATTATATGAGTGACTATATAATAGTATTATTTTGATTGAATCAATATACATAGAACGAATAAAGATTTTTCATACTAGAAGTCAACTAAATGTGTTGACTATAAAACTATATCAATTAGATTGAATTCATATGTATAGAATAAATAAAGGTTCTTCAAATTAGAAGTCAACTATCTATCTATCTATCCATCTATCTATTTGTCTGTCTGTCTATTTGTCTGTCTGTCTGTTTGTTTGTCTATCTGTCTATCTATCTATCTATCTATCTATGTGTCTATCTATCTGTCTGTCTATCCATTTGTCTATCTATCTACCTGCCTATCTACCTGTTTCTCTACTTGCCTCTCTACCTGCCTCTCTATCTAACAAACTATCTATCTGCCTATCTGTCTGTCTATTTGTCAGTCCATGTCTGTCTGTCTGTCTGTGTGTCTGTCTGTCTGTCTGTCTGTCTATCTATCTAGAATGAATAAAGGTTTTTCAAATTATAAGTCCATTGTATTTGTTGACTATATTACTTTATCTATTATATCAAATCAATATACATAGAACAAATCAAGAGTTTTTGGCAATTAGATGTCAATTATATTTGTAATTATATGGCGATATTAATTAGATCAAATTAATGTATATTGAATGAATAAAGGTTTTTCTAATAAGAAGTCAATTATATTTATTGACTATATAACTATATCAATTTGATAGAATCCACGTAGATAAAATGAATCAAGATTTTTAATCCAGAAGTTAATTATATGTGTTGATTATATAACTATATCAATTTTATCAATCCATATATTTATATAAAGATAGTGTAAAGATTTTTCGAATTAGAATTCAATGACCATGAACGTTCAAACAACCTAACTAGGGTTGTGGGAACCTAATGGAATAACGAAGTAGAGAGAGTGCAATGTCATTCTTGATCAATACTCTTACATTTACTGTGATTTTTTTTGTTTGATTGCTTTCTTAACTGCTACAAAAGTTAAGAACCTACCTGTATTCGATATTTACTTTAAAAGAGAGGTAAAGATTAAGAAAATAAGATCACAACAAGTATTTAAGGCTACCAACCCTCATCTAATTAACCTAACACTCAAAAAGGTAATAATTAATCTGAGATCGAGTATAAGGGTTAGTAAGGAGACACACTGAGACTCAAAAGGTAAAGAGTGAAATTCACTAAAGGCGTTCACTAGACTGTTAGTGATACATATATTATCAGATTTTGCATGCAAGGTATTTAGATACTTCGGCGGAGCACAATAAGTCTAAAGGAGTTAGAAAGTCAGGGGGGAACGCAGTTCTAGTATTTATCTCATAATGATTTCAACCAAAAGTGATCAAAATTTGTTACTATTAATACTGTTCTCACAAAATCCCCCCTTTACATTTTTGTATTTTTCTGTCTACTTCAATAAGTTAGTGAGGGATATTCGGCCTATTCCCTGTGGGTTCGACCACAATGTAGTTGGTTTATATATTTGTCAACGACCATATCATACTTCTTGGAGGTATAGTTTTGAGCAACATCAAATTTGGTGTAGTTGCCAAAAAATACAATTATAGATTAATTAATAGAAGTTGTTGAGGTTGTTGGGTTTTATTTGTTTCTGAGGCATAAGTTGGAGTATGTACAGTACTCAAAATTAATGAAATCCCTTGATCCCACTTGATATTGAGATGGAGCAGAACTTACAAAAAAATTATAATATGGAAGAGTAGGAGCACAAAGGTCATGATGGCTCCAATTGAATTCCTCCACCCCCTTAGAATGTTTAAGAAACAACCGCACAAACCACTGTACAATTACTAGCCTATAAGAATGCAAGGATAGATATTTATACCCATCGTAAGGCTCAAGAGAAAAGAGTGAGACAAGAATAATGGCGTTGAGCAGAACTCAATAGATCTTAAGTACTCTTAGCTTTTCCATTCTTGCCAATATATGATAATTCGGAGGAAGATATGGGGTACATTGAGACTATTAAAATAAGATTTACCATTCATCCTAAGTTGTCACAGGTGGTGAAGTTTGATATTATGAGTGCTATGATCCAATTGCTGAATTTGAAAGGTGTGTTTATTGGTCTGCTGATTGATGACGCCAACATGTTCATCATGAATTTTGTTGGGATCTGCACTTAATATAATTTACCTGGGTTGAGTTAGGAAACTTTAAGACTCAGGTTGTTCCCCTTCTCTTTGACAGGCAAAGCGATATTATGGTTAGGGGAACTACCTTATAGGTCCATCACTAATTAGAATGAGATAAAAAAAAAATTTTGGACTGATTCTTACCCCCTTTGAGAATGCTGCAGTTAAAGAATGAGATTTATAATTTTAGGCAGTTGTGTTCCAAAACATTGTATAATACATGGTTGAGGGTCAAACAAAAGTTGATGATGGTGCCCAATCATAAAATTTTAGAAAGGAATTTTCTTGAGATATCCTATATAGCCCTGAATACCAATACTAAAGTTGTTTCTGGTACTATCATTGGTTGGTATTTCATAAGCCTTCACTGGGAGTTAGCTGTGGAAATCTTAAATTGGGTCTCTCATATGAATTGAGGATGACATAATCGTGAGGCATAAAGAGGAGTCGATACCTATGCTATTAGTGCTTCCAGTGAGTAGAGAATTATAGATGACATGTCAGCTTAAGAGATTGGATCACTAAGGACAGAGATTAAGTTACTGACCAAGCAATTTACAACTATGAATTCGGAAAAGGTGAATATTATGGGTGCACAAGGAAAATCCCCTAGGTTGTATGATTCTGATATTGAAGAAGAAGCAAAGTACCTGGATCATAAGATAGCGGGTTTTCAATCCAAGGGACAAGGGTCTAATTAGGACTCTTGGAATTTGAAGTAAGGGAATTAAGGTTGGAACTATTATAGGGACAAATATAGGAATCAAAAAAGAAAGTGAGATGGTATCTAGATATGAAAGGATGACTACAAGAACAAGGGTGGTGCATATGTTTGTAACACCCCAAATTGTGATCCTTGTAAAATTCCTGAGAATTTGAGCTTATTTTCTAACCTACAACCTACCACTTACTTTATGAGTCGTAAGGTGTCACTACGGGTCATAGGACCCCAATCGTAAGGCGACTAGTGAGGTTGCCCAAGATGTGTGTTCTTAGTACGACAAGACTCAATAAGGCATCAAAACTCTATACGAGTCGTATGGTGTGAGTTGTAGGGTCACCAGTGAGGGGGTCCCCAAGTTACTATTTAGACTATATTGGATTGAATGAGTCGTAAGGTGTGAATACAAGTAGTAGGGTCTGACTCATAGTTAAACCAATATTTTTGCCACAATATTTTGGTTACACCATGAGTCATGGTAATGACTCATAACGAGTTATCACGAGTCGTAAGTTGACCCGTGATGACAGGCAATATTTTCAACTTTTATTTAAAGGGTGCTTTGGACATTTCTCTCTTTCCCTAATAGGGACCCATGACCTAAAATACCTTAAGGGATATCATAACCCTTGTTACTCAAATAATTACACTCCTCTCTTCTCTTAAATTCCCCATTCAAAGGCAAAGCTAAGGTTTGAAGAGTTTGATCTTTTAGGGCTTAAGGGTGGTTTTTTCTCCAAATTTCTTGGTGATTAAGACATGCATATCTGTCCCTAAACTTGTGTTTCCATTATGGCATGAAATGGTTTATTATTCACATGGTTTTGATGTTGGATTTTGAATGATGGGTTGAAGATTTTTATGTAATTTGTTTAAATGCTTTTTCCCTTGCTTATTATAGAATAATTATACCTGAATTGATGATTTTTAAACTCATTGGGGTGCCTAAGAATGGTGAATGAAATAAGGGTACAAGGATTCCCCAAATTTAAAAATAATAGAAATAAAGGTACACAGATCCCTCAATAATTGGATTTTGGTATTGAAATTGATGAGAACCTCAACCCATTTCCATAACTGGTTTTAGAATGTGATTAATCAATTGGCATAGCCTACTTCTTTAAAATTAATGCATTGCTTAAATGTCTAATAGATAAGAATGATCTTAAAAACCTTGTGGGCTATAAGGATTCCTAAAGTGTATGATAAATAGAGTCTGAGGGTATAAGGGTTCCCCCAAGTAATGGCTTGATGACACTTACTCGTAAAATTTTATCGGTATGACGATACCACTTCATAATGACTTAATAATTGACTCCTTGAATTAATAGAAGGGTGATGTATAAAATATTTTAATTGCACTTAAAGAGAGGGTTGTGTAGCTAGTCATGAAGATGGAGGTCTCAAGGAACTAATACTAGACATTAACATTTTTCGGTGTGAGGGTTGGTCTTGATGAATGTGTGCTTATGTTACACTACTTATATTTACATCATATATGGTGTAGGATATGAGTATTCCCATCCTTCTATGATATCTCTAGTTTGTGAAGATAACGCGTACTAAGGCTCGACCAGGGGGAGACAACTGTACCAATATTGCCCGTGTGTTATTCTATGATGAACATGCTACATAGTCAAGGCTAATATTTTAAAGTTCATGCTAAACCTTATTCCTTCTCCCAGTATCTTATATATATATATGCATGTATGTGTACATGGGCATTGATTTTAGATTGGTTTTGGAATGATGACATTATATTATCCTTTTATCCCTGACTTATATGCTAGCTCTCACTCTGCTAACTGTCTCTAGATGCTGTATCCCTATGAGATATAAGGAACGGAGATACTTCTACTTTTTGTGGGCAGTGATAGATGGTTCTTAGATTGTTAGTAAGTCATCTTGAAATGGTGAGCCTCCTTCTTTTGAATAGACTATTATTTGATGGTCTATTTTTATCATATATGTTTATTTGGTTCCTTTTTGGATATTATCAGGGCATCTCCCAACTTAGATTAGTTTTTGTATGTTTAAAGGCTTTGTGGATTGGGAGTTGTTGAAATTCTTAAATTCCTTTCTAAGTTGCCTATTTTGTTATATGTTTAAAGCTTAGCTTATCTTGTTATAGGTTTGGAATTCATTCACTGTTATCTGTATTAGTTCTATTTAGCTAGGCAAGAGAGGGTGGCCTCTGGTCTTTGATAAACTTGAGATACCTATCATAGCCAAACCCTTATTTGGGTCTTGACAAGTTGGTATCAGAGCCTAGGTTCATGGTCAATTGGGTGTCCACAAAGCCATATCAAGTTGAGTCTCTTTGATGAGTATGTAGCATGCTACACTTATAAGTAATTTAAGAATGTTTCCCTTTCTTATGTCCTATTGTTGGGCCTTAGAGTTTAAGATTTGAATGTTCTTTAACTTCCAATTATTTGCATTTCAAATCATGCCTCCCCAATAATCTGATGCTCGTGAAAACTCTGTTGTCCCTCCTAAGGATAATATGGGTGGAACTCATCCTGCTTATAGGGTACATACCCAATCTAGGGTCTTTTATTCTAACTACCCTCATGGAGTTCCATCGGTTCCTATTGATCCTTCTCCAGCTGGTGACACTTCTGCACAATTACCTCACAGAGATATTTTTAATGTCCAGTTCCACCATTTTATTCATATATTAACCCAGTTGGTGACATCTTAGTGACATCAGTTGGGTCCTATTGGTGTTACTGTGAGTTCTTCTGAGGTTAATAGAGTTGGCTAGTACATAAGGCTCAATCCTTCGAGCTTTACTGGTTCCATACTGAGGAGGATCCTCAAGGTTTCATTGATGAAAAGGAAAAGATATTCAGAGTGATGTATGCTTCTGACTCTGAAGGTGTAGAATTTGCCTCATATTAGCTGAAGGATGTGGCATATCAATGGTATAAGAAGTGAGAGAAATTAAAAAGGGATGATGCTGAGCTAACAATGCGGGATTACTTCTTTAGTGCTTTCCTTGATTTCTTCTTTCCTCAGAAGTTAAGAGAAGAAAAGGCAAAGGAGTTTGTAAATCTAAAATAGGGCAAGATGAGTGTGAAGGAGTAAGCCCTAAAGTTTTATTAATTATCTCGTTATTCTCATAAGCTAGTGTCTAGTGTGAGGGCTAGGATGAGAAAGTTTTCTTCAGGCTTATCTAAAGACATGGTGTTAAAATGTAAGTTTACCTTGCTGAATAATTACATGTATATCTCTAGGCTGGTGATGTACATACAATAAGTGGAGGATAGGAAAAAAAGGCAGGTAGGAATTAGAAAGGGGTGAAATAATAATTTTAGATATTCTGAGCAAGGTAGAGGCCAGCAGAATAATGTTAGAGATGGCAGATAGTGGTCTAAGAAGAAGTGGGGAAATTTTGTTTCTTATTCTGCGACTAGTGCTCCATGTTAGAATCCATCTAGTAATCATCGCATTCAGACTGATAATAGGTTCAAGGCATAAAGTGCCTAATCTCAGGCCAGTAGATGCTAGTCATCTCTATCAGATCCTCTTTGCAGATTTTGTGGTCAGTTACATCATGGTTTCTTTAGTAAGAGAAGGAACCAATGTTTTAATTATGGTTAACCTGGACATATATAGAGAAATTGTCCTATGAGTAAGGTAGCCACTGGGGCTAATAAGGTTTCGGTTGCCACTTCATAAGCTCTTGCACCAACAGGTGCTACTTTTGGTTCCAGGACCAGCCAATATCATCTATATGCTCTTACCACCCGTTAGGAGTCAAAGGTATCTCCCGACATTGTCACTAGTATATTAAAGCTATTCTCTCACAAAGTGTATTGTTTACTTGATTTGGGGTCCACTCTTTCTTATGTGACCCCATATATGGCTGTTCATTTTGGTTTTGGTTCTGAGTATATTTTTGACCCTTTTTTTGTATCGACCTTGATGGTTGACTCTATTATGGATAGAAGGATCTATAGGGGTTGTGTGGTATCTATCTGTGGTAGGTATACCTTGATTGACTTTATTGAGTTAGAGATTGTTGATTTAGATGTAATTTTTGGGGATGGATTGTCTTCATTCATGCTATGCCTCTCTAGATTGTCAGACTCGTAAGATCATTTATAAATTTCCAAATGAGTCAGTTATAGAATGGGAAGGGAGTTCCCTAATGCCTAAGAGAAGGTTTATTTCTTATCTTAGACCCCGAAAGTTAATTTCCAAGGGGTGTCTTTATTATTTGGTTTGGGTTATAGATTCTAACTCGAAGGGTCCTTCTTTTCAATCCATTCCAAAGGTTAATGAATTTTTGAAGGTCTTTTCTAATGATCCTTCGGTATTTCTCCTGACATGGAAATAGATTTTTGGGATTGATCTTCTCCCTAATACCCATCCTATCTCCATTCTTTTGTATAAAATGGATGTGTTGAGTTGAAAAAACTTAACGAGTGTCTAAAAGATCTTCTTATAAGGTTTTTATCTGTCCTAGTGTTTCTCTTTGAGGTGCTCTTATTCTATTTGTGTGTAAAAATGATGGTTATCTATGGATGTGTAAAGATTATAGCTAGTTGAATAAGGTAATTGTAAACAATACGTACCCTCTCCTTAGGATTTATGATTAGCTCGACTAATTTCAGGGTGCTAAGTACTTTTCTAAGATTAATATCTATTCGGGTTATCATCAGTTGAAAATTAGGGAGGTAGATATCCCTATGACTGCTTTCTAAACCTGGTATGGTCATTATGAGTTTTTGGGGATGTCCTTCGATTTAACTAATGCTTCGACGATATTCATGGATCTTATGAATCTGGTATTCTTTCAGTTCCTAAATTTGTTTTTAATTATGTTTATTGATGATATTTTGGTATATTCTAAGAGCGAGGCAAATAATGCAGATCACCTCCGTATAGTGTTGTAGACTTTGAAAGATCAGTAGTTGTATGCCAAATTTTCTAAGTGCAAATTTTGGTTGAATGCTATGACTTTCTTGGTCATGTTATTTGTTCTAAAGGGATCATGGTGGATCCACAAAATGATGAAAAAGTGGCCTAGACACATGACTCTAACCAATATTTAGAGCTTCATTGGATAAGACAGATATTATAGGAGGTTTGTGGAGATTTTCTCATCGATTGCTGCTCCATTGACTAAGTTGACTCAAGAAAATGTAAAGTTTTTGTAGTCCGATGCTTATGAGGGTAGCTTTAAGAATTTGAAGGATAAGTTTACTTTGACTTTGGTCTTAACCCTACTCGAGGGTACTGATTGTTTTGTTGTTTATTATGATACGTCCTGTGTGGGACTTGGTTGTGTTTTGATGCAATATAGTAGGGTTGTGGCCTATGCTTCTAGGTAGTTGAAAGTTTATGAAAAGAATTATCCAATGCATGATATAAAATTATTGGCTGTGGTATTTGAAATGAAGATTTGGTGCCACTATTTGTATGGGGTTCATGTTGACATATGTTTCAATCATAAGAGCTTGAAATATGTGTTCACCAAGAAAGAGTTGAATCTCAGGCAAAGGAGATGGCTTGAATTACTAAAGGATTATGACATAAGTCTCTATTATCATCATGGTAAAGCTAATCTGGTTGCTGATGCTCTTAACAGGATGTATATAGGTATCTTGTCACATATGAAGAAAAAATGTTAGAGTTGATTAAGGATATTCACCGTTTGGGTAATCCTGGAGTTCATCTTTTGGACTCTGGAGGTGTGATCATTCAAGAGGTGGTGAAATCATCTCTTGGTGTTGAGGTGAAGGAGAAGCAAGTTTTGGATCCTATCTTGAAGTAGATTAAGGATGATGTGGGTCAGCAAAAAGTCATGGTTTTTGAGATTTGTGGTGATGGTATCTTGAGGTACCAAGGTAGATTGTGTGTTCCCCATGCCGATAGGATGTGAGAGAGGATCTTGGTTGAGATTCATGAGTTAAGGTTCATGGTTCATCCTGGTTCGATAAAGATGTACCATGATCTGAAAGAGATTTACTGGTGGAATAATATGATGAAAGGTATGGCCAATTTTGTTTCTAAGTGCATGGTTTGCCAAAAAGTAAAGGTGGAGCGCTTGAGGCTTAGTGGATTGTCCCAGGAGATTGAGTTTCCTATATTGAGGTGCGTGGTAATCAATATAGATTTTGTTATCGGTCTTCCATGCTCTCATAGTCAATTTGATTTGGGTCATCATAGATAGGATGACTAAACCAAATTAATTCTTGCTAGTGTGGATTAACTATTCTAGAGAGGACTATGTGAATTATTCATTTGAGAGATCAACAAGTTGAATGGTGCTCTAGTTTCTATTATATCTGATCAAGGCACTAAGTTCTCATCTCACTTTTGGAAATCATTTCAAATAGGTTTGGGGACTAAGGTGAACCTTAGCACTGCTTTCTACCCACAGATGGATGGACAAGTGGAGAAAACTATTCAGACTTTGGAAGATATACTAAGGGCCCGTGTGATTGACTTTGGTGGTAGTTTGGATGACCATTTTTCTTTCATAGAGTTTGTGTATAATAATATCTAACATTTTCTCATTCAGATGGCCATGTTTGAGGCTTTTTATGGTAGGAGATATCATTCTCCTATTGGGTGATTCAAAGTTGGTGAGACAAGATTGTTTGGCTTGGACTTGGTTCACTGAGATATGAAGAAGGTGAAGGTGATTAGCGGTACTCTTAAGACTGCCCAAAGTCGCCAAAAGTCCTATGCAAATGTGAGGCAAAGAGAGTAAAGTTTGATGTTTCCAATTGGGTGTTCTTAAAAGTATCTCCCTTGAAGGGAGTAATGCTATTTGGGAAGAAGGGAAAGCTTAGTCCTCGTTATATTGGACCATACATAATCTTGAAGAGAGTGGATAATGTTGCTTATGAGTTGGGTTTTCCTCCTAGTTTGGGTTCCATGCGCTCGATGTTCCACGTGTTGATGTTGAAGAAGTACGTGGGTGATCCTTACTTGATTGTCCCATTGGAGAGTGTTGGCATTTTGGATTCCTTATCTTATGAAGAAGTCCCGGTTCAGATTTTGGATAGGCAAATCCACCATTTAAGGATGAAGGATTTGGCTTCGGTGAAGGATCTATGGAGGAATTATAAGGTTGAAGAAGATACTTGGGAAACTAAAGAGGACATAAAGTCCAAATATCTATTCTTGTTTTCTTTGGATAATCGTACTTAAGGTATGTGTATTCCTTAATATCTTTGTTTTTCATCTTTGTTAAAGGAAATTATGGTTGTGTACTATGTTAAATTGTGCTAATGGATGCCTTGATTCATCATTCGGGGATGAATGACCTGAAGGGCAGGGGTAATGTAACATACCGAATTTTGGTCCTTGGAAAATTCCTAAGATTTTGAGCTTACTGCCCAACCTACAACTTACCTTATGAGTCATAAGGTGTCACTATGGGTCATAGGACCTCAATTGTAAGGCGACTAGTGAGGTTGCCTAAGATGTCTATTTTGAGTACTACTAGACACAATGAATCATCAAGACTATATATGAGTCATATGGTGTGAGACATAGGGTTACCAGTGAAGGGGTCCCTGAGTTATCATCTAGACTACGGTTGGATCTAATGAGTAATAAGTTCTGAAAATGAATCATAGGGCACAACTCGTAGTCATACCAGTGTGGGTGCTCTGAGATTCTGGTTGCACCATGAGTCATAGTGATGACTCTTAAGGAGTCACCCTGAGTCATAAGGTGACCCGTGACGTCTGGCGATACTTTTTAGCTTTTATTTAAAGGGAACTTTCAATATTTTCCTCTTTCCCTAATAGGTACCCATGACCTAAAATACCCCAAGGGACCCCATAACCCTTTATTACTCAAATATTGCTCTTATCTCTTCTCTTAAATTCCCCATTCAAAGGCAAAACTAGGGGTTCAAGAGTTTGGTCTTTTAAGGCTCAATATTGGTTTCTTCTCCAAATTTCTTGGTGATTAAGGCATGCTTCTCTCTCTCCCTATACTTGTGTTTTTATTATGGAATGAATTGGTTTATTATTAACATGGTTTTGATGTTGGGTTATGAATGATGGGTTGAGTGTTTTGGATGTAATTTGTTTAAATGTTCTTTTCATTGCTTATTATGGAATAATTAGACTTGAATTGATGATTTGTAAACTTATTGGGGTGCATGAGAATGGTGAATGAAATAGGGGTACAAGGATTCCCTAAATTTGCAAACAATGGAAATAGGGGTACAATGATCCTTAAATAATTTGATTTTGGTATTGAAATTGATGAGAATCTTAACCCGCTTGGATAATTTGTTCTAGAATGTGATCAATCAATTGGTTTGTCCTACTTCTTTAAAATTAATGTATTGCATAAATGGATAATAGATAAGAATGATCTTGAAAACCTTGTGGGGTACAAGTATTCCCCTAAATGTATGATTTTCTTAAAAACCTTGTGGGGTACAAGGATTCCTCAAAGTGTATGATA
>JAPEIP010000006.1:78760705-78811505 GCA_026120095.1 Capsicum chinense | reverse complement strand
TATCTGTCCTAGTGTTTCTCTTTGAGGTGCTCTTATTCTATTTGTGTGTAAAAATGATGGTTATCTATGGATGTGTAAAGATTATAGCTAGTTGAATAAGGTAATTGTAAACAATACGTACCCTCTCCTTAGGATTTATGATTAGCTCGACTAATTTCAGGGTGCTAAGTACTTTTCTAAGATTAATATCTATTCGGGTTATCATCAGTTGAAAATTAGGGAGGTAGATATCCCTATGACTGCTTTCTAAACCTGGTATGGTCATTATGAGTTTTTGGGGATGTCCTTCGATTTAACTAATGCTTCGACGATATTCATGGATCTTATGAATCTGGTATTCTTTCAGTTCCTAAATTTGTTTTTAATTATGTTTATTGATGATATTTTGGTATATTCTAAGAGCGAGGCAAATAATGCAGATCACCTCCGTATAGTGTTGTAGACTTTGAAAGATCAGTAGTTGTATGCCAAATTTTCTAAGTGCAAATTTTGGTTGAATGCTATGACTTTCTTGGTCATGTTATTTGTTCTAAAGGGATCATGGTGGATCCACAAAATGATGAAAAAGTGGCCTAGACACATGACTCTAACCAATATTTAGAGCTTCATTGGATAAGACAGATATTATAGGAGGTTTGTGGAGATTTTCTCATCGATTGCTGCTCCATTGACTAAGTTGACTCAAGAAAATGTAAAGTTTTTGTAGTCCGATGCTTATGAGGGTAGCTTTAAGAATTTGAAGGATAAGTTTACTTTGACTTTGGTCTTAACCCTACTCGAGGGTACTGATTGTTTTGTTGTTTATTATGATACGTCCTGTGTGGGACTTGGTTGTGTTTTGATGCAATATAGTAGGGTTGTGGCCTATGCTTCTAGGTAGTTGAAAGTTTATGAAAAGAATTATCCAATGCATGATATAAAATTATTGGCTGTGGTATTTGAAATGAAGATTTGGTGCCACTATTTGTATGGGGTTCATGTTGACATATGTTTCAATCATAAGAGCTTGAAATATGTGTTCACCAAGAAAGAGTTGAATCTCAGGCAAAGGAGATGGCTTGAATTACTAAAGGATTATGACATAAGTCTCTATTATCATCATGGTAAAGCTAATCTGGTTGCTGATGCTCTTAACAGGATGTATATAGGTATCTTGTCACATATGAAGAAAAAATGTTAGAGTTGATTAAGGATATTCACCGTTTGGGTAATCCTGGAGTTCATCTTTTGGACTCTGGAGGTGTGATCATTCAAGAGGTGGTGAAATCATCTCTTGGTGTTGAGGTGAAGGAGAAGCAAGTTTTGGATCCTATCTTGAAGTAGATTAAGGATGATGTGGGTCAGCAAAAAGTCATGGTTTTTGAGATTTGTGGTGATGGTATCTTGAGGTACCAAGGTAGATTGTGTGTTCCCCATGCCGATAGGATGTGAGAGAGGATCTTGGTTGAGATTCATGAGTTAAGGTTCATGGTTCATCCTGGTTCGATAAAGATGTACCATGATCTGAAAGAGATTTACTGGTGGAATAATATGATGAAAGGTATGGCCAATTTTGTTTCTAAGTGCATGGTTTGCCAAAAAGTAAAGGTGGAGCGCTTGAGGCTTAGTGGATTGTCCCAGGAGATTGAGTTTCCTATATTGAGGTGCGTGGTAATCAATATAGATTTTGTTATCGGTCTTCCATGCTCTCATAGTCAATTTGATTTGGGTCATCATAGATAGGATGACTAAACCAAATTAATTCTTGCTAGTGTGGATTAACTATTCTAGAGAGGACTATGTGAATTATTCATTTGAGAGATCAACAAGTTGAATGGTGCTCTAGTTTCTATTATATCTGATCAAGGCACTAAGTTCTCATCTCACTTTTGGAAATCATTTCAAATAGGTTTGGGGACTAAGGTGAACCTTAGCACTGCTTTCTACCCACAGATGGATGGACAAGTGGAGAAAACTATTCAGACTTTGGAAGATATACTAAGGGCCCGTGTGATTGACTTTGGTGGTAGTTTGGATGACCATTTTTCTTTCATAGAGTTTGTGTATAATAATATCTAACATTTTCTCATTCAGATGGCCATGTTTGAGGCTTTTTATGGTAGGAGATATCATTCTCCTATTGGGTGATTCAAAGTTGGTGAGACAAGATTGTTTGGCTTGGACTTGGTTCACTGAGATATGAAGAAGGTGAAGGTGATTAGCGGTACTCTTAAGACTGCCCAAAGTCGCCAAAAGTCCTATGCAAATGTGAGGCAAAGAGAGTAAAGTTTGATGTTTCCAATTGGGTGTTCTTAAAAGTATCTCCCTTGAAGGGAGTAATGCTATTTGGGAAGAAGGGAAAGCTTAGTCCTCGTTATATTGGACCATACATAATCTTGAAGAGAGTGGATAATGTTGCTTATGAGTTGGGTTTTCCTCCTAGTTTGGGTTCCATGCGCTCGATGTTCCACGTGTTGATGTTGAAGAAGTACGTGGGTGATCCTTACTTGATTGTCCCATTGGAGAGTGTTGGCATTTTGGATTCCTTATCTTATGAAGAAGTCCCGGTTCAGATTTTGGATAGGCAAATCCACCATTTAAGGATGAAGGATTTGGCTTCGGTGAAGGATCTATGGAGGAATTATAAGGTTGAAGAAGATACTTGGGAAACTAAAGAGGACATAAAGTCCAAATATCTATTCTTGTTTTCTTTGGATAATCGTACTTAAGGTATGTGTATTCCTTAATATCTTTGTTTTTCATCTTTGTTAAAGGAAATTATGGTTGTGTACTATGTTAAATTGTGCTAATGGATGCCTTGATTCATCATTCGGGGATGAATGACCTGAAGGGCAGGGGTAATGTAACATACCGAATTTTGGTCCTTGGAAAATTCCTAAGATTTTGAGCTTACTGCCCAACCTACAACTTACCTTATGAGTCATAAGGTGTCACTATGGGTCATAGGACCTCAATTGTAAGGCGACTAGTGAGGTTGCCTAAGATGTCTATTTTGAGTACTACTAGACACAATGAATCATCAAGACTATATATGAGTCATATGGTGTGAGACATAGGGTTACCAGTGAAGGGGTCCCTGAGTTATCATCTAGACTACGGTTGGATCTAATGAGTAATAAGTTCTGAAAATGAATCATAGGGCACAACTCGTAGTCATACCAGTGTGGGTGCTCTGAGATTCTGGTTGCACCATGAGTCATAGTGATGACTCTTAAGGAGTCACCCTGAGTCATAAGGTGACCCGTGACGTCTGGCGATACTTTTTAGCTTTTATTTAAAGGGAACTTTCAATATTTTCCTCTTTCCCTAATAGGTACCCATGACCTAAAATACCCCAAGGGACCCCATAACCCTTTATTACTCAAATATTGCTCTTATCTCTTCTCTTAAATTCCCCATTCAAAGGCAAAACTAGGGGTTCAAGAGTTTGGTCTTTTAAGGCTCAATATTGGTTTCTTCTCCAAATTTCTTGGTGATTAAGGCATGCTTCTCTCTCTCCCTATACTTGTGTTTTTATTATGGAATGAATTGGTTTATTATTAACATGGTTTTGATGTTGGGTTATGAATGATGGGTTGAGTGTTTTGGATGTAATTTGTTTAAATGTTCTTTTCATTGCTTATTATGGAATAATTAGACTTGAATTGATGATTTGTAAACTTATTGGGGTGCATGAGAATGGTGAATGAAATAGGGGTACAAGGATTCCCTAAATTTGCAAACAATGGAAATAGGGGTACAATGATCCTTAAATAATTTGATTTTGGTATTGAAATTGATGAGAATCTTAACCCGCTTGGATAATTTGTTCTAGAATGTGATCAATCAATTGGTTTGTCCTACTTCTTTAAAATTAATGTATTGCATAAATGGATAATAGATAAGAATGATCTTGAAAACCTTGTGGGGTACAAGTATTCCCCTAAATGTATGATTTTCTTAAAAACCTTGTGGGGTACAAGGATTCCTCAAAGTGTATGATAAATAGAGTTGGGGGATATAAGGATTCCCCCAAGTAATGGTTTAATGAAATTTTCTTGCAATCTTTAGTCGTTATGACAATACCACTTTATAATGCCTTAATTACTTACTCTTTGAATTAATAGATGGGTTATGTGTTAAATGTTTAAATTGGTCTTAAAGGGGAGGGGAGGTGTAGCTAGCTGTGAAGGTAGAGGTATCGAGAGACTGATATTGGAAACTCACATTTGCTGGCATAAGGGTTGGTCTTGATGACCATGTGGTTGTCTGTCTCACACAAGTTGTATTTACATTATGGATGACATAGGGTATGAAGATTCCCCTCCCTTATATAATATCTTCGGTTCATGCGGCTAATGCACATTGCGTTTTTACTAGGGGGAGACAACTAGACCCATATAACTCGTGGGTTATTCTATGATGGTCAAGCTACATAGTCCATGCTAATGTTTTAAAGTTCATGCTAAACCTTGTTCCCTCTCCTAGCATATTATATATATATAAGATGTGTGTGTATATATATATATATATATGTATGTATATGCATGTATGTGTACACGATCATTAATTTTGGATTGGTTTTGGAATGATGAAATTATTTTATCCCATTATCCTTGAGTTACATGCTAGCGCTCACCCTACTAATCGTCTCCAGATGTTGTATACCCATGCGATGCAGGAACGGAGACACTTCTACTTTTTCTGCGCAGTGATAGGTGGTTATTGGATTGTTCCTGAGTCAGCTTAAAGTGGCATGCCTCCTTCTTCCGGATGGACTGTTACTTCATGGTCTAGTTTTTGTCATAGATGTTTCTTTGGTTCCTTTTTTGGCTATTGTTGGGGGCATGTTCCAACTTAGATTGGTTTTGGTATATATAAAGGCTTTTTGGATTATTGTGGATTAGGAGGTTGTTGAAATTCTTAATTTCCTTTTTGAGTTGCCTATCTTTTTATATGTTTGAAACTCAGATTATCTTGTTATATATTTGGAAATCATCCGCTGTTAGCTGTATTATGTTCTGTTTATCTAGGAACGAGGGGGTAGTATCTGGTCCTCGACGGACTTGAGATACCCGTAACAACCAAGCCCTAGTTTTGGTCATGACAATGTTCCACCGAGAACCATAATACTATCATTCATCATCAGTTGGGGGTCATCATGGTGGTACCCGTACAACCCACAGAATTCTATAGTTTGGGTACTAATGACCGACTATATACAAAGATACCAAGATTATGATTGAGCCTGTGATCAGTGTTAGTGGCAAGGGGATATTCCGCAAAAAACATAAGCTCCCCATGCCACCTATTTTGGAGTTAGAGTTATTTGATGTATGGGGTATTGATTTCATGTGTCTATTTGTGAGTTCATTGGGATGCATTTTATAGTGTTGTCAGTTGACTATGTTTCTAAATGGGTGGAGGCGGTTGCGCTTCCCAATAATGAAGGTCAAAGTGTTACTGCATTCTTGAAGAATAACATCTTCTCTCGGTATAGCACTCTATGTTCTATTATATTAGTGATGGTGGTTTCCACTTCTGTAATCATCTATTTAAGGCCCTGCTAAGAAAATATGGTGTGAAACATAAGGTGGCAACACCTTACCATCTGCAGACAAGTAGTAGGTAAGTTGAGGTTTCGAATCGTGAGATAAAGTCTATATTGGCTAACACTATGACTGCTAGTTAGACTGATTGGTCAAGGAAATTATATACCTTACAACTCATCACCAGATGCATCAGGAGGTTCCCACGTGTAAACTCTCAAGAAAGAGCTTTTGGGAGTCATGACGACTCTCAAAATTAGTCATTGTCAGTGACAATGACTCTTCATGATTGGACACCTAGGTAAGGCTATAACTCTAAATGGAGGGATTCGACATTCATAGCCTATGGTTATGAGTCATTGTTAGGACTCGTCATCAGGCTCGACATCGTAGACCCAATATGTTGACCTAACCCGACTCACACAAAATAAAAGGGATTTAAACTCCATTGATTCCCTTTTCATATTTGAACTTGCGTGATTCCCTCTATTCCCATGTTTGCTCTAAAATTTACCTTAAATACATCCTTAATCACCCCTTAACACCCGCAATATCAAGGTTTAATCACTCCGCAAGTTGTATTCTTAAGAACAAATCTATAAAACTCTTAGGAATCCTAGAAAATCTTTCTCTACTTTTGAAGTAAGTGCTTTATCTAATATTAAACATTTGAAATTCCTGTTAAACTCCTAATGGAAAGTGCTTTGGATTCCATTATTGTTTACATGCCAAAGGATAAAAGATTATTAAGTAGTTCTTGCGAAATGTCAAATAAAATAAAAGTAAATTAGAATCAACATTGAGGAGGGAATGAATTTATTTTTACTAGGTTGTTAAATTTATGGGGGAAGTCTGAGTACCCCTAGGAAAATAGAAAGACAAAAGAACCACCCTTAACCATGCTTGTTGTAGTTGTACGAGCCTCATAACAACTTATAGGGGAACCTAACGAGTCGGTAAATGGCTCATAGCCACTGATAATAATTGTGGGTAAGGTTGAGAGTTATCTGGTAACACTATGACTCACACTATGAGTTGTTGTCTCACCCGACGACTTTTAAAATGGTCTCATAAAGGTTGGGCATAAAGGATAACTGAGAAATAATGTTCTGGTTAGACTACGATTTACTTAATTATTCATTGGGTGATCCAACCACTCATGAGATAGATAGGGTGAACGGTGTTGAGCTTTCACTTTCTATTACACCCCACGAGTAACAAGATAACCTGTAGCCTCATGCAACGAGTCGTAGCCTAACCCATAGGGTGCTCAACCACTGTTCATACTTGTAGTTTTTTCTTGATTTTCTTTTCTTTTCTTAGGAATAACTAATATATGTTTTTCATTACGTTCAAATGGCATCGAAAATGACTTTACTGAGAAAACACCTAAATATCAGGCTCGTCCCTCTACAAGTTTTCATGGAAGGAACCCATTGATGATGAGTCTAGTAGTTCCATAGAGAAATATCCAATTGCGGTATCGGTGGAACCAAGAGAAGCCTACCACAAGGCACCAAGGTTTTTCATCCGGGATAATCGCCTTTACAGGCTAGGCCCCAAATAAAGAACCCCAGTCTACCACCACCACACCCACTTCTCCATTCTGAAGAGGGAGAGGAGTCAATCAAAATTAGACCTTGAGGGTGTAGAGATAAAAAATAATGTTGCATCTGGTAGTAGGTCCAAAAACAATATGCCAAAGAATGATAAAGATGATGATAAGGAGAACAAAAATGAGTATGACGAAGAAGAATAGTGAGAGTACACCAGTAGAGATACCTCATCCTCCTCTACTAGCTCAACTATTACATATTGAGACTCCCTTAGTAGCTATCATTAATCGGATAGGATATAAGACCTATATGAGCGGGACATTGCTATCATCCTTGCTACTTAGAGGCTAAAGAAAGGGTTCTACCTTGAGCCCAAATCAAGAACGATGGGCATCTCTGAGATAAAATAAATATAATTTTGAGTGGATGACGAGGGCACCAAGTAGAGACATCTCAACACTTGTCCAAGAATTTTATGCAGCATATCAGATATAGCTGAAGTGGGTCTAACCACAAGGAATAGTTTGGAAGACAGGTGACCCCTTATATTTAATTTTTATTTGAGGTGTTTGGGTGAATATCTTGAGTTAGACCATATCGAGATTCCTTTATGGACCAGACTTCTATCTCCATATAGATACTTTTGAGATTAATCACCGCATGGAGGAGATTCGGATAGTGAAAAAAAAGTAGATTAGGTTATACAATAAGTTCATGCATTTTTAGTGAATTGCTCGGATCATCGCTGCGATGCAGAAGGAGGCATCTTGGGTTGTTTTCCTACAGTGCAGATTACAAAGGGCACTTTGATCTTGAGGCTAAGGCATAGTAGATATTGGTTTGACATCGTCTGAGTATGACTATAGGGGACAATATTCTTAGTCCCGATAGAGTCGCATTGGTCGCAGGCATTAGGAGGGGCTATAAGATTGATGCTTCCAAGATCATAGCAAGAGAAAACCATGACCAAGATATGTGTACAGATACTAACTTGGACTTCCTATGCTTATTGATGCAAATTTACCTTAATGAGTGGTGCCAAAAATTCTGGGTGTTTATCAACTTTTGATGGTCCAGGACCATAAATTTAAATTGATTTGGTATCTTTCCAACCTAATTTCAAAGGCCAAGGTCAGCTCTATCCTTCTTCAGGCAATTTCTAAGGCCAGCGGGTAGATGGACATTGATACCCTTGGTTTTACCAATCTTGATGATACCCCTGCAGAGACTAACCAAGATGAGCCACAGGCCTCTACTGATGCTACAGGATCCTCATAGGCCTTAGTTTGACCTCCAACTACGAGACCTTTCATATCTAAGCCACTTCCAGGTGGCTATGCTTTAGTTCTGCAGGAGTTCCTGACTAATGTGATAAAGAGACTAGGTACCCTTGAGTGACAAGTGACAAACATTGAGTTAGGGGTGCAACCTTAGGTGAAGAATGTGATCAGGAGTGATATATGGCGTATGTAGATCTGGTTTGATCATTTTAAGCGATGGATTAGCCAAAAATTGGTAAGAATTCAGGGCTCAGATTTGGAAGACGTGTATAAAGAGTTCACCACACTTTGGTATGCTTTTGAGGACAAGCATATGAGGCCATTCCCTTTATTATATTGATGATGTGCTAGATATTTAGGACACAACAGGGAAAGAAAGGATCGATGAGGATGAAAGAGGTGAGAAAGCAAAGAAGAGAAGAAAAAAAAATAGATATCCAGCTTGCAGACTTTACAAGACCATATGACTAGGGTCCATGAGATGGGGGTGGGAGCTAGTAGCTCTCAAATAGTTGAGATAACAGTTGTAGCTATAGTATATATAAGTGGGGCCACCATTCTACCTCCCAAGACCAGACTTCTTTGAGTGCACCAACCACCGCTGGTGTCATTGCTAATGAGAGTGTCCTGGCCACCACTTAGACCATAGTTAATAAGAGTGGGGCCCATTCTAAGGCCTCACATACTGAGAGGTAATGATCTGATGCCTAGTGTACCCTGGTATGTCCTCATTCCTTATTTTGACATTATATTTATGTAGCGGGGATAGTGTATAGTCTTTAGCTGGGGTTAGGGTATACCACAATCAAAGGTTTTTCTTGCCATGTTCCTTTTAGCACCGGCTGTGCTATCCTAAAAGAACTATCATAGTTAGGTTATTTTGTGTTAGTGACATATATGTGTTATATTTTTTCTGTGTTTAATTAAGAGAAAAATAAGGATCTTAAGGATAGTGACGTATTATGTTGTTTTAACTATTTGAAAAAATGATACCCGTCAAAAGATTTTATGAACTATGTGAAGTGGACATATGTGTGACAATTATGAATCTTGTTACAAAATTAGGATTAGAGAAAATAATCATAGCTCAGCATTGCATAATATGGATAGGTAATAGTTGGTAAGATAACCTTGTACCTTGTTAGTGTGCGATACTTACCTAGATCTCTTTGTGCATTGAATTCAAAACTTGCCCGGTTAGTCTTGCCTCAGTTATAGGATAGTTAGTTAGGACATGATCATAGGTTATTTTTGAATTTAGTACACTCTTAGACTAAATGACCATCCAAATGTGAATACGTATCCCTTGATCCTTGAATTTAACCTTACATTGACCAATTTTTTTTTAACTTGTCACCTTACCAATTTAATTACAATGAACATGTCTTAGCCTTGGTCCCTACTTGGATATTTTGCACCTTAACTTAGGCAAATCACCTAAGTTGGAGTGGCTTCATAAGGGTGCGTAGTTGAAATTGGGTATGAAGAAGGGTTTGAATAAGAGAAAATAAAGTAGGGTTAGGTGTGGTAAAAGAAAAAAATTGAAAAAAAGAAAAGCAAAAATAAAAAAAATTGTAAAAAAGAAAGTATAAAAGAAACCACACCCAACCTGAATAAGAATTAAAGGGAGAAATAAAGGAAAATTATGGTCGAGAAGTGGACCCTAAATTTAATTATAGTGTCAGGGAGAATTAATCACTTGTTCCTAAGTATGTTAGAACAGCCCAAGAAGCGTATATTTCAATTCGAATAAAGTCCTGTAGTGATCCTAGTCTGATTATCTGAAAAACTAAGGTAAATAAAATAAGGGCAAGCCTATGGTATTCTATGAACATTGATTGAAACTTCTTTTATGAGTTTGATTGTATTGATATCGTCCCCGCATTGACATGAAGTCCTGTAGTGATCATAGTTTGACTATCCAAAAAACTAAGGTAAAGAAAATAAGGGAAAACCTATTGTATTTTATGCATATTCATTGGAACTTCTTTTGTAAGTGTGAGTGTCTTGATATCATCCATGCATTGACATGCATAATCATACTATGAGATTGGGACTTCCTTATTGTGAGGGTACATACGTTGTGTTGCTAGCTGCTTATTTGTACGGGAAGTGCATACTTCATTTTTGTTTGGTTATTTGTTGCCAAAGTAATGCCATAGCTTGATTCCTTAATGCCGCATTGTTGTGATACATAGATCAACATAGTTGATTTTGAAAAAGTTGAAAATAAGTGGTGGCAAAAAGTTGTTAAGTTGACTACCATAGATGCCTTAGGTTTCTCTTGGTTAAACATCATCGTGTTGTTTTGTTAGTGTGTTTATTGGCTAAGGACATGGAAACATTTTAAGTTAAGGGTGTTGATGTGCCATGGCATCATGGAAATTTTGATGTTTAAAAATCCAAAAATATACAAGTACTTAGGTTATTTTGTTAGATATGATGTGTGTTTTTGTTTATGTTGCAGGACGATAGGGTTGGAAGTAAGTAGAACAAGATAAGAAGAAAAAGCTCCAAAGATTAAAGTTTTTGCCTGGATTACGATTCATTGGATGATGATATGACTCGTCATCCAAATCATAGGTGACCAGAAGAGGAATTTAAGTTTAAGAATAATGTGGATGTTGGGTACGACTCATAGGATTTAACTACGAGTCGTATAGAGAATCCATTCTAAGCAACCATGGTGGAAAGTCTTGAGATTTTACAAGTTGGAGACAAGTGGAGATGAGACTAATGATGAGTTGTGATGTCAGGATATGACTCATCGTGACGATCGTTCTGAGCATGATGAGAAAAGAACTGAAAGATAAAATTTCACTGAAGAGACAATGAGTCAAATCACCGACTGGTAGGGAGATGTGATGAGTCATTACCTATGAGCACAGAAGACAGAAAACAGAGCTGACAACGAGTCTTCGTCAGTCCAGATGACTTATTACTTGAGGCGTAGCCTCTGCAAAAACTATAATTACCCCTTTGATGATTTTGTATTAGTTTACACACTCTTTACATTCATAACCTTATATTGATTCTGAGATTCGACTTTTGATCTTGGAGTCTATCGTTCTTGGATTTTACGGTTGATTATAAATTTGAGATTTTGGTTTTTGTTCTTAAATTGTTGTAAGATTATTCATATGCTTTGTTTCTTGAATTTAGTGGATATTCTTGCAACCTTAAGCAATTAAACTACCTAACTAGGATTATGGGAACCCTGATGGAATAACGAAGTAGAGAAAGTACAAAGTCATTCTTGATCAATACTCTTACATGTATTGTGATCTTCTTTAATTTGATTACTTTCTTAACTATTACAAAAGTTAAGAACCTTCCTATATTTGATACTTACTTCAAAAGAGAGGTAGAGACTAGGAAAAGACGATTACAATAATAATTTGAGACTACCAACCCTCATCGAATTAACTTGACACTCTAAAGGTAATTGTTAATTTGGAATCTAGGATAAGGGTTAGTAAGGTGACACTTTGAGACTTGAAAGGTAAAGAGTGAAATTCACTTAAGGCATTCACAAGATGGTTAGTAATAAATATCTTATCAGATTCTATATGCATGCTATTGAGATCATTTGGTGTAGAACAATAAGTTTACGGAGTTAGGAAGTCAGGGGGAACAGAGTCCTAGTATTCATGTCATATTGATTTCAACCAAATCCATCAAGATTTGTTACTATTGATACAGTTCTTAAAAAATCCCCCATTTACGTTTCTATATTTTCTCGACTACTAAACAAGTTTGTGAGAGATATTTTGCCTATCTCTTGTGGGTTCACCCCAATCTAGTTAGGTTACATATTTGACAACGATCACATCATACTTCTTGAAGGAGTAGTTTTGGACGACATCAACACCAATTATATGTATTCCATATAATGACATCAATTGGATTGAATCAATATATATAGAACAAATAAAGAGTTTAAAATTTAGAAGTCAATTATATTTGTTGACTATATAATTATGTCAATTAGATTCAAGTAAAATATGCATTGACTATATTAACATCACATTGAAACTCAATTCATTCCATATATAGATCTAAACTTGATGAGATTTACCAAATTAAAAGTGATTTATTCATGAACAATAATAATTTATTTTATTTAATGTTGGATAAAAAGTTATTTTTTAAAATTTAATCCATTTTTTGGTGTGTGATGAATAGTTGACTTGTAGACGAGATAAAGGATTTAAAATTGTAGAGATTGGTAGATGAGGTTATTCCACCCAATTGGTCACTTCTTAATTATGAAGCCATCAATTGTGTGTATCGAGTCTAAGAATCCACCTTTAAGGAACACATTTTTTTGTTAACAAATTATTTTTTTCACAATAAATTTTAATATTTTTTTTAGTTCTTTCATAACATTTTTAGATTAAAGTTAAATCGATTTTATCTTGCATAGTCATTCTGTTTTGCATTTTTGTTAAAAAATTCGATGTGGGTTATGAAAATAAATATTTTTTAATTTTTATTTTGAAGAGTGAAATACAATATAATAGTGGAAACATTTGGTACCTTTTAGAGGAAAATTTGAATTAATAGTTGTGGTCGCACCTCACCTCAAGGTTATGCATTGGATCATTCTCATCAATACAAAGTTGTAATAAGTTGTCCATTTTTGTTCTTAGATTTGACTTGTCTTGCTTAAGTTACAAAACACAAGAGATGACAATTGATTAAGCTAATAAGTAGAGAAAAAAAGGGACGATGCCTCTTTGAAAAGAGATCAAGAAATGGAGAAAACATTTGGAAAGACAATTAATTAATGGGGCAAAGCATTTGAAAAGATAATTAATTAATGGGGCAATTAACTACGCTTTCATGGGGATGGAGAAAATATTAATGGTTCATTTGGAGGAAATTTTGAAAAAATTTCAATATAAAACCTAATCATTTTCAATAAGTGTAGAATAGTAAATAGATTTGACTTTAATGTCGAGACACACGTGAAATTATCTGTATGCCCCCATTGTGGATGTTATGGAAACATTTTGTTTGAAGGTTTTCTAATTTATCTTTAATAAACTTTAGTGGTTGGGTGTGTGCAAAAGACCTAAGCATTTATAAATGGCATTTGTTTAAAAAACAAGTGAAATATTTCTTGAAATATTTTCAGTTTGCAGAAACTAAAGATATTTTTCTAGTGTTTGACCAAAACAAATTTCTAGAAAATTGAAGAAGTTTCTTGAAAGTATTTTTCATCACTTCCTGTGAGCAAATACCAACTAGATCATTAATTTTTATCAATCCTACTATCGTGGCATGGGTTTAGACAAACCCAACCGGTATACATCAACCACAAGAGAGTTACACAATAAGGAATCGTCTTATTCTTGGCTCTATATAGAGAGAAAAGGATAAATACACCCTTCTTGAAACTGTTGTGCCTTATAATATTTATCACTCTACTAAAAGGGAAATTCCTACATATGAGACCAATCACAAAAGTCAAGTCCTAGTGCTCATATGAAGCCAAAAGACTTAGCAATGAATGATAACACAACTATTATTCATTGTAAAAGTAAACTGCTTTTTCTTGATGACTCTGAGATCGGGGAGTTGATCTTGGTCATTATTCAAGGTGGAAATAGCATGCCTTGGCAATGGTGCTTCCATAACATAATTTACCTCTCTGAAGAATTACTTCACCTGAAAATTCCATTTTTCTAGTAAGTTGAGAATCTACTCTAATTCACTTTTGATTTTCCATAATCCTTTGTTCAATCCCTTGATTAGATTGACTAAAATCATGGAGTTAGTCTCTATTTTGAGATTGTCAATGTTGTGGCCAAACACTACTGTAAACTTTAGCTAAGGCATTGGCATCAACATCGTTATTAGTAGTTGTCTCAAATTATGAGTAGAATGCTATTCTTATCCTACCACTCTTACCCATAAGAATACCTCTTCTGTCGGCTTACCTGGGTTATCCCTATAATATTCATCAGTGTTAAGCCTGAGATAGTTAACTTTAGGCTTCTTCTAGGTAAAGAACTTAGTCTCCAAAATAGGAGTCACTTTCTTCACCTTAATACACAGATCAATCCAGCTCACTTTAAAATTTAGGTTTGAAATTGGCTTTTATGAATCAGAGACATCAACCAGTTAAGTTGCTCCTTAATCCTAAAACTTGGCATGTGATTACCTTTAACTCTAGCAGAGCACCTGCTATTTCATATCTCCCCCAGGGGAATAATCATGAAGCATCAAATGATAAGAGAATGAATGTCATTTTTAGCTTTGATTAATCATCATTGCATGACAATGGATATAAATGATCCAGGTTGAATCTTGAAATTAAGTAAGCTGCCAAATAAATATCAAAGTTGGGCTATATCTCCGTTTGCAAATAGGTGCTGAACATTTTCTTCATCTCCTACATTATATCAATTACATTCGAAAGGACCTATCATTAGAAAATTCTTGATCCTGTCATTAGTACTTATTCTATTTTTAGAACTTTTATCATAAAAATGAAAATTTATAAGGAATTTTAGAGTGCCAAAAATTTTTGGTACTTAAAGTAGGGATTTTGAACTTCCTAATAGTCCAACAAGCTGATTTACAACTGAATTCACCATTTAAAGAAGGTTTCTATATTACTCTATCTTTCTTCCCCTTATTAATAGAAATATTTGTTATGGTGCATATGAAATATTATCAAAGACAAATATGAGTTTAGCTTCTTTCCATATACCCTCCTGAATATAATCACCCAACCTAATCTTTAAAAGAGCAACAAGGTTGATCTGGCTGTCCTACCAGAAATAGATACTACCCTCTCTAATACTCCATATTATATTAGGCTCGCAAATATATTTGATGTTCATAAATCTTCTCCAAACATGCGATAGATCATAAGTTCCTTTCCTTGCCATAGGGTGAAGCCTCTTACAATATTTAGCCTGAAAGAAGTCCATGAGAAGTGACTTAACAATCTTGAAGTTGCACTACTTCATGGTAGAAAAGAGTTAAAAAAGCTATGAATCTTCCTAATGCCAATACTTTCTTCAGCATTAGGATAGTGTAGATCTTCAAGCTATCTATTTATTTAATAGTGCCTTTGGTAGGCTGAACAACAGAAAATATATAGAGTGGGATAGAAACTCAGATAGATTTAAGCATAAAAGCATGCCCCCTCCCCATAGAGCGAGTTTAAGTGTTCCAAATAGTAACCCTCTTTTCTATTCTACTTACTAGATTGATGAAATAACAATTATTTTTCTTTCCTAAGTAGTTGGGACTTCCTACTTAAGTCGTGGAAAGACATGTGTGAGAGAATCCAGTGATAGCCTTGATTTCCTCTCTAAAATGGAAAGAGGCCTTGGGATGCACCATAAAACTAGATTTCTTTTTGCTAACTAGTTGACTAGAGATTTTCTCATACATTCTTAATCTTTCAATCATCATGACTAAGGAAAAAGGATCACCAAAAGAAAAAGGTATAGTACAGTCGACATAACACACACGAGTAATAGTAGGACCCTTCTTATCTATTTGAAAAGGAATGAAGTAACAATACAATAGGTTGTTCATCATTTTACTAAGAAGTTCAACACCTATGTCAAATGAATAGGATGAAATTCGGTGATCAAACATGGTTTTATGGCCCTTTTAATGCTTAAAATAGGAAATTATGCAAATACTTAGGTCCTTTTAGTTAGATATGATGGGTTTATATGTTGGTTTTCTAGGAAAACAAGGTTTAAAGAAGAAAAGGAGCAAATGATGATGAAAAGTTGCAGAAGGACACTAATAATGCCCAAACTACACCTTTACACTAAATATTATATCTTCATTGTCAAATATAGTAACCCAACAAAGGTTAAGGTCGAATCCCATAGGAATAAGTGCAATCATGGCTCTCAGCTATTTTAATCAATGGGAAAAACTGGAAAGGTAAATGTGGGGATTTGATTAGCAATGTTGAACTAGTAGCTAATATTAACTTTGGTTGTAATTAGTCATAGGTGAACACTAGGATTGTGTTCCCCCTAGATTCTTAACTTTGTAGGCTTATTGTGCTTTACTGAACCAATCGGATACCTTAGATGCAGAATCTGATAAGTTATGTTCCATCAACAGTCTTTTGGATGAGCTGATGGATTTCACCCTTTACCTTTTGAGTCTCAGTATGTCACCTTACTAACCCTTATTTTGATCCTAGTTAATGATTACCTTTTGAGTCTGTATTTATTAGATGACAACTAACCATCTTACTTATATATTACCTAGTAGCATGGATCAATAGTTAAATTTCATATTACTATTATAATTATCATTTCCTAGTCGCAAATCCTCTTTTGGAGTAAGTAGCAATAATCTACGCGGGATTCTAACATTTGAAACCACAAAGATATGTATTAAAGTGAATATAATACAATGCATGCATGGATATTAATTCAGAACAACAGTAGCACTTCCTCTACTTTGTTAGTCTACCAGGGTTTCCATAACCCTAGCTAAGGGTATTTAGCCAGTCATGCTTGTGAAGTAATCAACAACATTCACGATTGAAAGCATAAAATGAAATCACAAGTAATACTCTAAAACTTTAACTGAATTAATCAACCGAAATCAATAAAGAGAATTCCAAGAAAAAAATAGAATCTCGAAATCAAATTATTTTTCTTAGTATTAAAAGTGCATAATCTACTAAACAATACATAAGGGGTACTTATAGTACATGAGAAACCCTAAAATCAAAGCCGGATGAAAAAGGATAAAAAAGGGTCGGTGGCCACTTATGTGCGTCCACATGTGGCCTGGCCTTGGGAGTATCTGCCATATGCTATCTGAGGATGGGCGCATGTGGACATCTACATGTGCCAAAAAAAGTCCTGTAGCTATTTCTCTCAATAATTTGGACTTCTAGCACTTACCTTTCCCACACGTAGTCTACATGTGCTACATGCAGTCCATGTGTTGACATAGGTAAGTGTCGGAAGTTATTTTTTAGATTTTTTACTCTCAGAATCTCCAATTCCGGTACTTACCTTAGTCTTATATAGACCGCATGTGTTACGTGTGGTCTACATGTATACATAGGAAAGTCCCATGCCTTCTAATACTTACAAACAAGCTTCAAATCTTCAACTTCATCATATGCTTTGGTCATGTAAATTTAAAAAGTGAAACGATTACCTACAATAAATCAAGTAGCCAAGAACACCATTTTTCATCCTTTTCATAAACTTAGCATCCAAAACATAGTTTTCGTCTAAACATACCCTAAACACATTATATCTAATAAAATAACCTAAGAAACTTGCATATTTTCCTCATTTTAAGCATCAAAAGTGCTATATTTCTATAGCACATGAACACCTTCCACTTAGACCGTTGGCATTTCCTCTAGCAACACAACACAACAAAACAAAACAAAATAAAACAAAACAAAACACGATGCTTAATTAGGATAATCTATGATATTCAAGGCAGTAAATCAACACTTTAAACCAAAACAACACCCCTTCCTATCTCAACTTTTCAATACCAACTGTGTATAAACATAAATCATAAAAATGTAACATAATGGAATATAGGTATGGCATTATATTAGCAACAGGCAACCATGTATATGTACGAGTTACATTACCCAATCACGTAAGCAGCTAGAAATATAACTCATATGACCTCTCAACAAATATGTCCCACTCACTTATATGAAATAATGGATGTCAATTCAAGGACATTCAAGAGACTCTCACACTCGGAATAGAAGTTCCAATCAATGTGCATTAATTACCATAGGCTTACCGTTATTTTCATTATCTAAACATTTAGATAGTCAAGCCAGGATCACTATATGAAACACCCTATGAATAGGACCCTTGCAAAATTTCCTTGGTTTTGGACTTTTGGACTTAGTACGACCTAAGGGTACCATTCATGCCCTTGTATATGACTTGTGGGGGTGGCTTGAGGGTTCAATAATATGCTTAAAAGTATGTTTGGGTTGGCTACTACCTAAGATATGAATCATCAATTTATGAGTCATATATGAAGATATGATTGGTGTAATACAAGTCGTGTGGTGTTTAAATAAGTTATCTTATTGAATCTGCCCATGGTATGATTGGTGGATATGATTGAGTGTACCACTCGTTACCTTAGGTATGAGTTAGGAAAGTGTGAGTCATATAAGAAATAGTGTGTAGGGCCTTGGAAAGGTCTTGGTTACGAGTTGGGGTACCACTCGTACCATAGGGTATGGATGGCATGGGTAAGTCGTACCCTATAGCATGGTTTATTTTAATTTTTAGTCAAGGGTAGTCCAGACATTTCCTACTTCAAAACCCTTGTTTCCTCATGTTATATAACCCTTGGTGGCCTTCCATAACACTTATCCCAAAGTCACCACATTATTAGTACATTATCTGGTTATATGTTTGGAGTTCATCCGACTCAGGGTACATGTTGGCTGGTTAGATTTGGTATTGGGATAGTCTCTAGTCTGGGTTGGACTTGAGATTTCCCATTACAATAAGGCCCCAATTTGGGTCATATCAAGTTGGTATCAGAGCTTTAGGTTTTGGTGTCATGGGGTATCTACAAAGGTGTGTCGAGTATAGTCTTACTTATGGGCATGTTATGACCTACACTTATAATTAGGAGGCTACCAGGCATCTAGGAATGTTTGACTTTCTTGGTTGTTCTACTTTTGGGCTATGGATTCTTGGTCTTGAACTCTTCACTGAATCTTTCTTGGTTCACTCTTTGGATCATGTTTTCCTAATGATCTAAAGATCATGGAAACTCGCCTGTCCCACTCAAGGATAGCATGAATGGATCTTATCAAACTTATGGGGCATAGACCCGACCAAGGATCATAACTTTTGGTTTTTCCTGTGGAGTTTTATCAATCTTCATTGACCCTATCTTAGAAGGTAGTACCCATACCTGATTACCCCAAAGAGAGATTACCAATGCTGCATTCAACATTCTATTAATCTATTAACCCAGATAGTGACAACTATGTCATGCCATTCTAGTCCTATTGGTATGGAGAGGAATAAGGTAAGGTTAGTAAATAAGGAAGGTAAGGGTTCTCTATTTCCTGGACCAATGAAGAGGCTAATGGTATAGTGGTAAATAGTGTAAAAAAAAGTATGGGGTGAGCCCCAACACCTATTCTATATCTTGTGGTCCTTACCTAGATTTATTGAGAGACAGGTATTTTTTAGATTGGTATATCTTTTTATGGAATAAGATGCCCATTCTTGGGCCACTGGGGCCCAATCCGTATCATCCTTTTCTCTTTATAGATTTTATGGTCGGTCACACCATGGTTGTTGTGAGGAAGGAAGGAATTGTTATTTTAGTTGTAGTCAAGTGGGTCACATATGATAGGAGTGTCCTATAAAGTTTGGCATATGGGAAAATAGAGTATGTTTGCTACTTCTGGCTCTGACATTGGTCAGGATCATCTCAATGTTCTTACTATCCCTCAGGAGTCTGGGGCATCTTCTGATGCCGACACTAATGTGTTGAAAACCCTTTTCCTTATGGTGTGTATAGTTTACTTAGTTTGGGGTTCCCTCTCTTTTATGACCCTATTTGTGGTTGTATATTTTAGTCTCAAGGTTACTTTAGACTCTTCTTTTTTTCTATTTTTACCCTGATAGGTGACTCTGCAATTGCTAAAGAGTCTATAAGGGGTGTGTGGTATCTGCTGGTGATAAAGAGGTCTTGATAAAATTATTTAACTCAGATATAGTGAATTTTGATATCATTTGGAAATGATTGGTTGCACTTGTGCTATTTATTATTAGGCTGATGGATCTATAAAAAGATTATCTTTAGGCTCCATGATAAGTCAGTTATAGAATTAGAGGGTGGTTTTACTCCTTAGCTATTAAAGGGAAAGTTTATATCATATCTTTGATCTCAAAGGTTTATTTCAAAAGAAATGTCCTCATTATATGGTTTGGATTAAAGGTTCTAACTCAAAAGGTCCTTCTTTGGTTTGGTTTTGGTGGTGGATGAAATTTTTGAGTTCACTTATGATGAACCCCATGGTGTTTTCCTCATAGGGAGGTTGGTTTGGCATTGGTTTTATTTTGGACATTTGACCAATTTCTATTCCTTCTTTATTGAATAGTTTCAGTGAAGTTAAAGGATCTTAAGGAGAAATTAAGGGATCTCTTAGATGAAGGTTTCATCAGTCCTAATTTCCTATGTGGAGTCTTTTTGCTCTTACATGAACAAGGGGAATGGTTTTCCCTGGGATTGGATAGGTTGTCGGTGGCTAACTAAGGAGTTAAGAGTGTTCTCCTGATGGGGTGGACCTTATATGTATATTTTATTTTATATGGGGTATTTTGATAGTATTGAATGGCAGTTTGTAGATCCTAGGCTTGAACCTAGATACTTGATATTGGTGAAGAGAATATGTTATCTCGGGTATAGCAATATGGGATTTATGGGGCTAAATTGGCAGGTTGGATAAGGTTGATGACTTGAGGAATACAATAGTGGTAAAGTTGTGACTTGTAGATCGAACATTCAGGATGAACATATGGATTGTGGGTTAATTCATTAGATGGGATAGATCATGGAACTTGCATGTGTCTTTGTCCCTATACTTGTACTTTATTGTTGGCATAAAATTGATTATTAAATTCATGATTTTAAATATAGTTATGGCATTATTGAAGTCTTTGACATGATTACCTATTTAATTGATTTTCCATGGATTATGATGCATTATTCACTCTTATTTTTGTTTATAAATAATATGGGATGCATGGGAATGTTAAATGGATTTTGGGGTACTATGGATTCCATAATTACTTGGTTTTGGTCTTGGAAATTATATGCCCTCAAACTATTTATGAAATTTCCATTAAATATAATTTTGTCTTATGGTTGACTATTTTTAAATCTTTGCATTGCATAAATGATTAAAGGAACATGAATTGGTTTTGGCTGGATACAAATGATTTTGAAAAGCCCTTGGTTGTCGTGTTTTAATTTTGAATGGTTTTGGTTTTATTGGAAAACTTGGAGTCAATTTGGTCTCATGGTCATGTTGGGCTCTAGGTAGCATTGGGATGAATAAGGTTTTGGGTGTAGGAGAACCAAGCATCCCCGGTATACATCATTAGTGACACCCATTAGAGCGGAGTACCGTGCTTGTAGGTGAAATAGGATAAAGGTTCATGGCTAATCTAGAATTTTTTTTTAGTGGAGGACTTTAAGGAAAGGTTGGGTTGTATATTCTACTGATACTCTTCTCTTTCAGTTAAGAAATCAATCTACTAGTGTTGCATGCATTCTTATAACACTTATGACTAGGGTTCACATTTTTGCATTCGCCTTGTTCCCTGGATTTGAGCCTTGACCTTATGTTAAGTTACTCATGGTATGTGTGGTTGTATTTTTTCGGTGTCTAGTCTTAAGGAATCCTCTTATGGTATGGTTTGGTTGGGATGTTTCTTCATTATGGTCTAGGTCATTGTTGTAAAGTACTTTGTGCCTATAGTGAAGTGTCTTGTCTTTGGGATCTTTCCTTGGTAGGCATGGATAACTTTTGTAATTTGGTTTATTAAATAACTCTTGTAATTTGGTTTATTAAATAACTCTTCTTATGTTAGGATGGTATTGGTTTAGGAAGTATGGTGATGTGTTGAAATGGGTAATGTAGAAACCTCTAAGTGGGGGAGAGTCTAGGGTGACTACTAATAGTTAAGATTTTGGAAAGTGAGGTAAGGTTGTTTTCATGGGAAATGGTTAGGAAAGGAATAGGTGGTGGAAATTCTTTATGGAAATGATCGAGGGTGCTAGATCTTTTGATGAGTAGATCATATTGCGGGTATATAAGCGATAGGCTTGAATATTAAGGATAGTAGATATACCAATAAGTTGTGTTGGTACTTGAGGTCTGGTAAGGCATGGTTTTATGAATTATTTTCATGGATTAGTAGTTGTATAATTTTGGGTGTTCAATTATAGGTTGGGGGTTTTATTTATAGTGGTTGGACATGGTTTGCCTATGTCTTTTACTTATGGTTTTCTTGTTATAATGGTGATTAAAGCAGAGTAGTGTTTGGGGATAGATATAAGGAGTAGAGCCCAGTGGCTTAAGTTAACTCCTTTTAGCTTTGGTTAGGCTTGAACAAGGAAGTAGTGGTGTAGAGTTAAACTCAAGCTCTCCAAGTGATTTATCTTTGTAAATTCTAAGTTGAATTAGACTTGGTCTCTAGCATGAGTCCATTCATTTGGTAATCTATGTTGTGTGGGGGTGTGAATGCTTCTTGGTTGGTTTCTTTAGGTGGTATTGGTATCTCAAATTCCTTGTTCATTAAGGGGATCCTGATGAGGATCATGGAATGGTAAGTTCGCCGGTCCCGAATAAAAGGTGTGGCTTTGGTAAACATTCCATGGTGGACTAAATGTCTAAGAAACTTATTGGTAATGGGGAAGGGGACATAGAGTCCAAGTGTCCGCATTGGTTCTTTGATGCAGAAATTCTTGTGTAAGGTGTGTGCTCTTCAACATGTCTTTTTTTTTCCTAATTTTGTTAAAGGTGAGGAATAGTTCCTCTTCCACCTTTTTTTTCTAACTTAGTTTGAGGTCGGAATGGAAGTGTTAGGATGTAAGTCGTACTTGAGGTATGTGATGATCTTCTAATCTTGGGTTGTGTTCTTGTCCTCTATTTCTGTTGAAGGAATGTTGACATGGGTTAATGTGTTACCTTGTGCTTCTTCTTACACTTACACATCATTCAAGGATAAATGATCCTAGTCGGGGAGACTGAAACACCCTAGGAATAGGACCCTTACAAAATTTCCTTAGTTTTGGACTTTTGAACTTGGTATGACCCAAGGGTACCATTCGTACCCTTGGATACGACTTGTGGGGTACCATTCGTACCCTTGGATACTATTTGTCTTGGCTATTGCTTAATATATGAATCATCATTGTACGAGTCGTATAGGAAGATACGAGTGCTGTACGACAAGTCGTCAGGTGCTTGAATGAGTTATCTTGTACAATCTGCCCATGGTACAATTGGTCGGTACGATTGAGTGTACCACTCATAACCTTAGGTACGAGGAGGTGTGATTCATAGAAGAACCAGTGTGTAGAGTCTTGGAAAGGTCTAGGGTACTAGTTGGGGTACCACTCGTACCCTAGGGTACGGATGACATGGATGAGTCGTACCCTACCTTGTGGCTTGTTTTAATTTTAAGTCAAGGTTGACCAAACATTTCCTACTTAAAACCTTGTGTCCTCACGTTATATAACCCTTTGTGTCCTTCCATAACACTTGTTATAGGATTAAAATACTTCAAATACTCTCTCAAACTCACTCTTGAAGATTTTAGGCTAGGGTTTCTCAAGTATTCTTCGAAGGGGCTCAGGTCATGTTTCTCTTCGGAATCTTCTTATATGAGGCATGTACTCCTTCCATCATTGTTAGTTCCAAATAAAGGCATATTTATTGTGTTTTAAACATTGATTTATTAATCATGAATGGTGGTTTTCAAAATATATATTGAGGGTCTTGATGCACATTGTTTGGTATTGGTTTAAATTATGTTTTTACATGTTCTTGGTAATGGTTTACATATGTGGGTAGTCGTTGGTTATGGTTTAACAAATTGGTCATGGATCACCCTAATCTAAATGGTTTATGCATTGGTTTTGGCCTTGGTAAAGGTATGTCATCAACATATTTGATAAAATGCCTAAACGAATGTTTTCACTCTATTGTTGAACTTTTATTGGAACTCTTGCATGGTATGGTTTGGTAATGGAACACTAAATGGATTTGGATGGTTTTGCATGGTTTAAATGATATAAATTCTTTAAATATATGGAGTGGTCCAAAATAGTTTTGGAAGGGTTCAAAGGGTATGGTCTAGGTGGCCATGGTTGGTCTATTTGAAAACCTTGTTGGGTAAATAGGAGTCCCCCATGTGAATGCATTAATGAAATTGGTATGAATAATGGTTATGGATTAATTGGAAATACTCCTGGGGTACACAGTAATCCCCTAAGTTGTTTAATATGGTGAATTGAAGGGTACACGGGAATCCCTTAATCTATAAATGGTTGGTTATGGACAATACTTACAAGTTATAGTCGGTATGACGATACCACTACTAATGGCCTTGATTAATAAACTGATAATGGTTTGGTTGGTAATGGTTTTTAATTATACAATAATGGTAGGGTGTGTATTAAAGTTGTGGAAGGTGGGGTCCCGGGGGGACCAAAACTGGAAACTTATATTTGTCGATGTGAGTTTTTGTCCAAGTGACCATGTGCGTACTGTCACACTTGATATTTTGGGGGATACACTAGTCATCTCAGGATTTATTCCCTGGTCGTGTGGCTTTACACACTGGGGCCCTTTCAGTAGGGAGTGCTGAACCGATATAGACCGTGGGTGGTTTAGGATGGCAAAGCTACACAACCCAGGTAAAGGTTTTAAATGGCATGCTAAACCCAATTCCCTTGCCCGACATAGTTATATATATGTATGGCTTGTGTGCATATGGATGGTTTTACTTGATTTTATAAATGGTATTATTGAATCCTTATCCTGAGTGCATGCTAGCGTTCACACGCTAACCTATCTTCGGGCGGTTGTATATCCACACTATGTAGGAATCGACTATTCTACTCCTGCCTAGTGATCGCATTCGAGGACATTCGATGTTGGATTGAAGTGGCGACCTTCCATAGTTTGGAAGACATCTATTTTATGTCATGGAAAACTGTATGTACTTTTATCTTTATTGACTTGGTTTATGTCTATGTTGGGGGAATATCCCGACCAGATACTCTTTGGTTGGTCTAGAGGCTTTGTATGAACAACTGTGGACTTAGGTATGGTATGGATTGGCTATGATATATGTACATGTACATTGGGTTGTTTCTTGGTTTTGATTTATGGTTTTGTCTTGGTTATTGGTTGGTTTGGGTGGTTGGTATCAATTATTGGGTGGATCGACTTGATTGGGTTAGCGTCAGATATAGGCTTATCCCAAAGTTACCACATTCTTAATACATTGTTTGTTTTATATGTTTGGAGTTTATCCGACTCAGGGTACATGTTGGTTGGTTAGGTTGGGTGTTGGGATAGTCTCTGGTCTAGTTTGGACTTGAGATTGCCCATTACGACAAGGCCTCGGTTCGGGTCGTGTCAATATAGGACTTTTCTCAGCTTGTAATATAGGTTTGGGGGCTGGTATGGTACGTATGGACTTATCAAGTGACTATGCCTCCTTGGTACTACACTAACCTTGGGCCAATTTTCTTTTTATTCCACCCTTATTTCTTTTTTATTCTTTATTGCACATTCAGGTTGGTGTGGTCTTTTATTCCTTCTTTTTCAATTTTTCACAATTTTTCTTTTCTTATCTTTCTTTTTCTTCTTCTTGTTTTTTCTTTTTCTACCACACCTAGCCCTATTAACTTTTTCTCTTATTTTACCATTCTACATACCAAGTTTACATCACACACCCCTATGATAGCCACCCTTAACTTAGGTGATTTGTCTGAGTTGAGGTGTACAACATCCAAGGAGAAATGGACAAAAATAGGTTGTTGCAACACAAATGGGAAAGTGAAAATTGAAACAAGAAAAACTGGCTTTAAAGCTCAAAATAGGGATCAAGGGATACTATTTCACATACGGAAGGTCATTTAGGATAAAAAGTGGACTAAAATAAAAAAGATCCAATGATCCTTTCCTAAATTACTATCCTACAACCTGGGCAAGACTAATCGGGCAAGTTCTGAAATCAACACACAAAGGGAACTAAGTATCATCTCACACACATGGTACAAAGTCAATACTACAATCTATTACTTATCTAGTTCATGAAACTGTTTGCAAGTGGTTATGATGTCCCTAATCCTAATGCCATAACAAGATCCACAATGTTCACACATATATACATTCACAATTCTAAAACACAATTTTAGAGGGGTATCATTTTTCTCAAAAATCAATTAAAAACATGACAACTGCCCTAAATTCTTTAAAATCTCCTAATTAAACAAAAACACAACACAATATGAAACAAAACATAGTACGACACAAATTTTAATCTAGCCATGCCGATTCTACAATCATAACACATCTGATCAGAGAAGAAGCACGACAATAAAAACTGCGACTATGGTATTCCCCACCCCCTACTTAAGACTATGCACTATCCCCAATGAAGTAAAATAATATAAAACAAAGGGAATGAGGACATACCCAAGATGCACTAAGTGTCCATGTACCTTGGGTTGCCTCCCAAGCAACGCCTAATTTATTATCGCAGCATGACTCATTTTCTTTGGCTACTCAGACTTTGCTAAGGTCGCATCAACACAGACTTTTACTTCTTCCAGGTTTTACATCTAGTGCTTCACTCTCTGCCCATTCACCTTGAATGGGATTTTACCATAACACCTTATTTTTATAGCACTATGTGGAAATACCTTCACCACAGTGTATGGTCCAGTCCATAAAAATTTCAGCTTTCCATGAAAGAAGCAGAGTCTTGAATTATACAAAAATACCAAATCACCAAGTTCAAACTCTTTTCTTGATCTTCCTGTCATGATATAGCTTCATTATTTTTTTGTATATGGCCAAGATCTCATAAGCACGGATTTAAAATTCATCCAACTCATTCACCTTGCTCAACCTCAAGTTTACAGTATCACGCCAATCAAAGTTTAGCCTTTTCAATGCCCATAGTACCTTATGCCCAAGCTCAACCGGTAAATGGCATGCCTTGCCATAAACAAGATAATATGGGGAGGCACATATGGGAGTCTTATAGGCTGTCTAGTAGGCCCAAAATGCATCATCTAATTTTCTAGACCAGTCAATCTTATTAGTATGCACAGTTTTTGCCAAAATAAACTTTGTCTCTCTATTGGAGACCTTAAATTTCTCTCTCATCTAAGGATGGTAAGGTTTTGACACCTTATATCTTACGCCATATCTATAAAGAAGGGATATAAATAGGCAGTTACAAAAGTGGAACCACATCACTGATAATTGCACATGGAATGCCAAATTGAGAAAATGTATTTCTCTTCAAAAAACCGGTGACACTTCTACCTTCATTGTATGGAAGTGCAACTGCCTCCACCCATTTTGACACATAGTCAAACACTACCAAAATATATCTCATGCCATAGGAGCTTACAAATGGGCCCATGAAATCGCCCCCCCTTTATCAAACAATTCTAAATCCAAAATAGGTGTCATGAGGAGTTCATGGCACCGTGAAACATTACTTTGACCCTGGCATTCGTCATAGGCTTGTCCAAAATCATGAGAATCCTTGTAAATTATAGGCCAGTAGAACTTATACTGCAAAATTTTGTGAGCTGTGTGAGTACCACTATGGTGACCCCCAATTGGTGATGAATGACAAACATCTATAATACTCACCATCTCCACATCTGGGATACACCTCCAAATCACTCAATCAGTATAAACCCTAAATAGGTATGGTTCATCTCAAAAAAAATTCATTACCTTATGTATAAACCCCTTTCAATACTGGAAGGATAGATCTTCTAGGACCAGATCACTTGCCAAATAGTTGACAAAATCAGCAAACCAGGGTATTAGGTCTTAAGATGCTACTAAAGTTTGAATATCTTGAAACTTATCATCTATATATATACTATCCCCTAGTCTCTGCATTTCCTCATCCTCAAGTCTGGATAAGTGATCTGCAACCTAATTTTATATTCCTTTCCTGTCCTTTACATTATAATTAAACTCTTGTAGCAAGAGAACCCAATTAATCAATATTGGTTTACATCTTTTTTTGACATCAGGTACCTCAAGGATGCATGGTCAGTGTAAACTATAACCTTAGTCCCAATCAAGTAAGACAAAAATTTTTCAAAGGCAAAAACCACTGCAAGTAACTTTTTCTCTGTAACTATATAATTTTCTATCCGGGGCTTAATGTCTTTTTGGCATAGTAGATGGGATGCAAGATCTTTTCTCTTTTTTGTCATAGAAAAATCTCCAAGGCCACTCCAGTCGCATCACACATGACCTCAAAAGGTGCAGGCGTGTCAGGAGACACAATAATAGACATCGAAATCAACCTCTTTTCTTAGGTATATGAAAACCTTAATACATGGATAATCAAACACAAATTTCACCTCCTTCTCTAAAAGCTTACATAGAGGATTTACAATTTTAGATAAATCCTTGATGAATCTTCTATAAAAGCCTACATGACCTAAAAAGCTTTGTATGCCCTTAACTGACATTGGTGGTGGAAAATTTTTCAATTAGCTCAATCTTAGCTTTGTCCATGAAGTGGAATTTTTCCAGTTCAGCACCAAATTGAACACTTCACATCTCTGCAGTGCACTGGCCAAATAGGTTAAATAATAATCAAATGAGTCCCCAACCACTAAAAAGTCATCCATGAATACTTTAATTGTATATTCCACCATATTAAAGAATATGGAGATCACACATCTCTAAAAAGTGGCTGGTACATTGCATAATCCAAATGACATCCTCTTAAACACAAAGGTCCAATAGAGGCACTGAAAGTAGTCTTATCTTGGTCTTCAAGAGCAATCAAGATTTGATTGTAAGTTGAGTACCCTTCAAGAAAAAAATACCAGCCCTGCATGCTTGTCTATCCCGCATCTGATACATGAATGGCATAGGGAAATGGTCTTTTTGTGTCCATTTGTTCAGCTTCTTGTAATATATGCAGACTCTCCAACCGGCCACTTGCCTCATTAGTACTAATTCATTCTTTTTATTTGGAACCACTGTGATCCCTCCTTTTTTCTACATGCATTGAATTGAACTTATCCACTTGCTAGTTGAAATAGGCAATACCACCCCAACAACTACTTGATTATTTCATTTTTCACCACCTCTAGCATAAGAGGGTTTAGTCGCCTCTGATGCTTTACACTTTGAATATTATCTGGTTCAAGCTGTATCTTATGTATGCATATATCTGGTGGAATCCCCACAATGTCTGTAATGGTCCACCTAATTGCTCTCTTGAATTTTTACAACACTGATATCAAAGCTTCCTCCTATGCTCTTACTAAATTTGTCGTAATAATCACCGGTAGGGTATTATTTGCTCCCAAGAAGACATATTACAAATGAGATAAGAGGGCCTTCAATTACAAGACTAGTGGCTCCTCAATGGATGGCTTTGCAATAGGTGTGGTTCTATTTTTTAGGTGAGATCCATCTTCTTAGGGCTATATTTTTAAGAACCTATGCCATGTAATGCATTAGCCATCTCATCATATTTATGTATCCCATTACTCTCATTCATAATCATTGCTATTAATGTTTCTACCCATAATATTTCCTTAATAGGCACATCCACTGCAACCACATTATCATCCACAACCTCTATCACTGCCACCACTCTTATATCATTTGGTTTTTGTACTGTTGTGCACACATTAAAAACTATTTACTCTTCATTCAATTTAAAGGTGACATCCTCTAAGTCCATATCAATAAACACCCCACCAGTGGATAAGAAGGTTCTACCCAAGATAATTAGAGCTTAGGTATTCGCTTCACAGTTTAAAATCATAAATCTGTAGGAAAGGTGAAGGATGCCACCCTCACTTCTACGTTATTAAAAATACCTAATGGTTTCTTTATAGATTAATCAACCATCTATAGCCTTGCAGATTTAGGCTTGAGTTCTCCTAACCCAAATACCTTGTATATTACCAACGACATTAAATTTATTCCTTTTCCTAAACCACATAGAGCTTGATTAATATCCAAATGCACAATAGAGTATGGAATGATGACTGCACCAAGATCCCCCTTCATTTCTATTGATGGTGAATTAGAAATCATGATAAAATATTGTACCTCATATTTGAGCTCATCTGGGACTCAATCATCACCTTACTCACTCTCATAATCATCATCACTATAAGTCAACTTCTCAAACTTAGCTTCAGGTGGCTTGTCAGTAATAATATTATCCTTATTTGGATCATTAGTGGTGTGCAAAAAATGTTCATCAGGCAGGGAGCCACTCCTAGTCTTAATAGACAAACAAAGAACAAGTGTTGAAGAATTCTAAACAGTGTCACTAGGAAGGGAACCTAGCTATCTGTGAGTGAAAGTGGCAGAGATCTTCCCATACCGCTTCTCCAACTGCTTGATAGAAATTGCATGTGACTCAACCTCTTGGGTCAATCCTCAAATATTCACCTTAAGTTTTTTACGAAAAGTTTCTTGGCTCTCTTGATCCTTCACCAGATTAGACAATATTTTTTGTATTCTTGATTTCGCATCTATTCTTCCCGGTGAAATGTATTTGTCTCCCTTTTCCTTGTAATTATCTCTTTGTCTATAGTCACTATCTCTGTCTCTATCATCATAATAGTTTCAACCTTGGTTTACTTTCCCTTAGGCTCAGAAACCCGCTAATTAACGATCTAAATACTTTGCCTCTTTCTCTAACTCAAACTCATGAACTCTAGAGGCTGCACCCTATGCTCCTACTACATTAACCTTTGCAAAATTTAATGTTGCAAATTGTTTAGACAACACACTAATATCAGTCTATAATAGTGAAATCTCCTAAGCTATAACATTCCTAACCACTTTTTTCTCACTAGAAACTCTAATAGTATACGTGCCAGAACCTCTATCAACCTTCCATGTTTGCCACCCTCAGTTAGTTAGAGAGATTTGATCCATAATACTTGAACCTATCTTTCATCACATTCTTATAAAGACTCCTTTAGAGATAGTGTTTGCCATAGCTCTAGAACTGATGGTCAGGGCTCTATAGAATATCTCCAACAAGCTTGGCCCTGAAATTTGATGGTTAGGAGCCATTCTAAGCTTCTTCTTGAACCTGAACCATGCCTCACAGAGATTTTAACTGCAGCTATTTAAAATTATAAATCTTATCTTTGAGTTATAACACCCAAGATGGAGGAAAGAATCAATCTAAGAATTGCCTGTGCAACTCGTTCCATATAGTGATAAATACTCTAGGCAGTTCCCCTAACCATAAAGATACTTTTTTTGTAAGTGATAAGGGGAAAACCATAGTCTAAGCTCTTCCTGATTTACCCCTTGATTTGTATATGAATTGCAGATCCGTATGAAATTTCCAAGGTACTTGTTTTCATAATCTATAGGTAAGCCCACAAATACACCCTTCAGATTTAAGAGCTAGATCATTGCACTCATTATGTCAAACTTAATGCCTGGGGGTAAAATAGGAGGAATAATGACTCTAATCTCTGTCGGCTCAACGTACTCCAGATCTTCTTCATCATCCTATTATGGTTTCACCTATTGATGTGCTAGGATCACTTGAGGATAGCCTTCTCTAACTCTATTTTGATTACCACTAAGTGCTGCTCAGTGGTCTGCTGCCTGTCTTTTCTCAGCTAACTCTGCCTTCTAAGCTATTCACTGAGCTTTTTCTGCTGCCCTCTTTTTATTAGTAGCTAGTTCTAAAAACTTGCCCATCTACTGGTTAACAATATCCTTAAATCCTTCAGGAGGAGGGGAGGCACATCATCATGAACCCCTTGATGTGCTATAGAAATATAGCACTTTCGATGCTTTAAACGAGGAAAATGCGCAAGTTTTTAAGGTTTTTTTGTTAGATATGATGTGTTTTGGATATGTTTTGCAGGAAATCATATTTTGGATTCTAACTTTGTGAAAAATATGAAAAAGGTGTTTTTGTCTACTTATTGGACAAATAATGGATATTCAGGACACTTTTCGCTTGATCGTGATCAAAGCATGTTCGAGAATTTAAGAAGAGATAAAAAGATGACTACTGAAACTTACTTAGTGAACATGTGGACTGCAAGTAGGACATGTGGACTGCAAGTAGGCAAAGCAAGTGCCAGAAGTCCAAAATCCTGAGAGCAGACCTGCAAGATTTTTGGGTCTTGACACTTGCGCTCTGCACTTGCACCCACCCTGTATGCCGTAAGTGCTACTTGCACCTAAGTTCAGGGCGCAAGTGCTTACCATACGTGGCTACCAACCCTGTTTTCTACTATTTCTTTTGAGCTTTGGTTTTAGGGTATTCTTATGTACTATAAATACCCTTTATGTGTTTTTATTAGGAGTTACATACTTTTAATACTCATAAACATATTTTGATTCCAAGATTTGATTTTGATCTTGAAACTCTCTTGTATAAAATTTAGTTGATTAATTCAGTCATGGTTGTAGGTTTTTATACTTCTTATTTTTTTGATTTCATCTATGCTTTTAATTATGAATGTTATTTATTTCTTCACAAGCATGGGCGGCTAGAAACCCATAGCTAGGATGGTAGAAACCCTGGCAAATTGATAAAGTAGGGGAAGTATTATTGTTGTTCTGAACTGATACCCTTGCATGTATTACTTTATCTTGATTATAGAAGTTTTCTTAATGGGTGCACATATTAGGATCCCACCTAGAGTATGGCTACTTATGCCAAAAGAGAAGTTGTGACTAAGAAAAGATAAAAAACATAGTAATTTGGAGTTTAGCTATTAGTATACACTTCTAGGGTTTATCTTAGTAAGATGGTTATGTTTCATTTAATAACTAGAGTCTCAAAATTTAATACTTAACTGGGATCAAGATAAGGGTTAGTAAGACGACATCCTGAGACTTAGAAGATAAAGGGTGAAATCCTTCTACTCATCCAAAAGACTGTAGAAGGTACATAACTTATCAATTCTGCATGCAAGGTATTGGGTTTATTCAACTAAGCATGATAAGCCAACAGAGTTGAGAAGCCATGGGGAACACAGTCGTAGTGTTCATTTACGACTGATTACAAACGAAGTTGATATTTTCTACTAGTTTGACACTGATACTAAAAACCCCCTTTTACTTTTCCAGTTCATCCTATTGATAACAATAACTGAAAGTCGTGAATATATGTATTCCCTTGGGATTTGAGCCCAAACTTTGTTGGGTTATGATATTTGGCAGCGACTATGTCATCTTCTAAGAGGAGGTGTAGCTTGGATGTCACCATCTCTTCAGGAATATCATCTCTTTGGATTTTATCATCCTACAAGGTGTTTGTATGATCCTCTATAGATTTGGATTCAATGAGAGTAAAGGATTGCCTTTACTTTTTTTTCTAGGCATACATCGACATATACCTAAGTAAGAACAAAAACAAAAAGACCCAAAAACTGTAACAACTTTAATTCACATATCAACATCGTATTTTCCTACAATAGTGCAAATATTTGATAACGCCCAAGATACACCTTCAATCTGAAGACTTTGTGGTCAGTGCTAAATATAGTAACCCAACAAAGATTGGGTTGGAATCCCAATGGAACACGTGGAATCATGACTCTCAGTTGTTATAATCAATGTACAAAACTGGAAAAGGAAATGGGGGGTTTTTAAGTAGTATTGTCAAACAAGTAGCTAATATCAACTTTGGTTGTAATCAGTCATTGGTGAAAACTAGGATTGTGATCCCCTGGCTTCTCAACTCTGTAGGCTTATCATACTTTATTGAACCAATTTGATACCTTGCATATAGAATCTAATAAGTTATGTACCATTAACGGTCTTTTGGATGAGCTGATGGATTTTACCCTTTACGTTTTGAGTTTCAGGATGTCGCTTACTAACCCTTATCTTGATCTCAGTTGACTATTACCTTTTTAGTCTCTAGTTATTAGATAACAAATAATTATCTTACTTAGATATTACCTAGTAGTGTGGATCAATAGTTAAACTTCAAATTACTGTTGTAATTATCTTTTCCAAGTCACTACTCCTCTTTTAGAGTAAGTAGCAATAATCTAAGTTGGATCATAGCATTTACAAGCACTAAGATATCTATTAAAGTGATGAAAATACAATTCATGTATGGATATTAGTTCAGGACAACATTAGCACTTTCCCTACTTTGTCAATCCGCTTGTGAAGTAAACAATAACATTCATGATTGAAAGCATAAAATAAAATCACAATAATAACAAGTAGAAACCTAAAACTTTAGCTGAATGAATCAACAAAAATCAATACAAGAGAATTCCAAGACAAAAATTGAATCTAGGAATCAAAATATGTTTGTAAGTATCAAGAGAGCATAATTTCTACTAAAAAACACATAATGGGTATTTATAGTACATGAACCCTAAACTCAAAGACTGGATAAAAAAGGCCAAAAAGGGGTGGGTGGCCACTTATGTGTGTCCATATGCGGCCTAGCCTTGGGTGCATGTGGACACCTACATGTCCAGAAAAAATTCCTGCCACTTCTGCTCTAAGTATTTTTTACTTTTGGCACTTACCTTACCCATATACGGTCCACATGTAGTACATGCGGTCCACATATTGACATAGGTAAGTGTCGGAAGTTATTTTTTAGCTCTTTTACTATTGGGATATCCAATTCTGGTACTTACCTTAAACTTATATAAACTACATATGCTACATATGGTCCATGTATCGACATAGGTAAGTGTCACTCCTTCCAATACTTGAAACCAAGCATCAAGTCTTCAACTCTTATCATATGCTTGTGTTACATACATCCAAAAAGTGTCACGAATACTAAAAATAGATCAAGTATGTAGCCAAAAACACTAGTTTTCATCCTTTTGATGAACTTAGCATCCAAAATCTAGTTTTCTACTAAACAAACCCAAAACACATTATATCTAATGAAACAACCTAAAAAACTTGCATATTTTCCTAGTTTTAAGTGTTTAAAGTGCCATATTTATATAGGACATCAGCTAAATACAGACCCACTTACAAGCCGTAAGTAGTACTTACTCCAACAGTAAGTGGGCCCATAGGTTGTAGAAAATAGGTTCTGAAAGTTGATTTTGTTTTGAGGCATATGAATTCCTACTTACAGGGCATAAGTAGTACCTATGGCCCCTGTAGGTACCCTTATAAGTAGGCATCTGAAGCTTAGAGTTTTCTCTAAGACCTAAAAATCTACCTAAGGCCCGTAGGTAGTACATATGACCTATAAGTAGGGTCGTAGGTAGGTGCCAACTTAGTTTTCCTATTTTTTTTGGTTTGGATTTTTAGGATTTTTTTATGTAAACTATAAATATCCTATTGATATTTTGTTATTATTCTACTCACTTTACATACTTACAACATTATCTTAGGTTCTGACATACACTTTTGGTCTTGGAATTCTTTTTCTTGAATTTTATAATTTGATATTAGTTTTAGATTTTGGTTTTAGTTCTTAATTTATTATGAGATTGTTCATATGCTTTCAATTATGAATTCTATGATTCTTCTTGCAAACATGAGAGGCTAAACCTCTTAACTAGGGTTATCAAAACCCCAATGGAATAACAAAGTAAAGAAAGTATAGAGTCTTTCTTGATCGGTGTTTATGCATGTGTTATGGTTTTCTTTATATTGATTGCTTTCTTAGTGACTTCAGAATCTAAGATCTTTCTTGTATTGGATACTAACATGAAAAAAAGGTTGAGATTAGGAAAAAAAGATCACAATAGTAATTTGAAGCTACCAACCAACCTTCATCTAATTAAATTGAGACTAAGAGGAGATAGTTAATCTAGGATCTAGGATAAGGGTTAGTAATGTGACACTCTGATATCGAGAGGAGATGAGTGAAATTCACCAAAAGTTGTTAAGATTTTTTGGTGATATGTAACTTGTTAGATTCTGCATGCAAGGTACCACAATAGTTTAATGTGCACTATAAGTATGGGAGTTAGGAATTCAGGGGGAACACAGTCCCAGTGTTCATCTCATATTGATTTTAACCTAAAGTGATAAAGCATTATTACTATTACTACTATTCTTACAAATTCCTACATTTACTTTCTACACTTTCTGACTTCATTAATAAGTTCTTGACAGAGTTTCATCCTATTCCTTATGAGTTTGACTCCAACCTTTTTAAGTTTTTTATTTGACAACAATTGTGTTATACTTTCTAGGAGGTGTAATTTGGGAGACAACAAATTTTGGCGCTATTTTTAGGGAATACGATTATAGATTGATTGGTTGAGGTTTTTGTTTTTATGTTTTCTGCTATTCTTGGGGCATATGCTAGTGTATGCCCTGTACTTAGATATAAGGCAATCCCTTGATCCCACTTGATCTTGAGCTTGAGCGAACCATATGACAGAATCATAAGATATAAGAATATGAGCTTAGATTTTGGCACAATGGGGTTCAAGATGATCCAAATCCCTTAAATCAGCCACCTCCACATAGTGTTCAAAAAATAGCTACACAAACCACTGCACAATTATTAGGAAAAAGAATGTGAGGTTGGAAAATGCTCTACATGTAGCTTAAGAAAAAAGAGCAATATAGGAAGAAAAGTGTCTAACAATACTTGATAGAGATAGAGTTAGAAGAGATAGAGCTAAACCACCCATAGTTTATCAGTATTTACCTGTATTTGATGATCTAAACTAAGATTTAGAGTATGTTGAGTCTATTGAGACAGGATCTATCATTCCTCCTGAGTTTGCTAAAGAATTAAGTTTGACATTTTGAGTGCTATGATTTAGTTAGTTAGTATGAAGGATGTGTTTTATGGCTTGCCAAAAAATGATGCAAACATGCATATTTTTGAATTTCATCAGGATTTGGACTTTGTATAATTTATTTGGGTTGAGTTAGAAAGCTTTGAGACTCAGGTAGTTCCCATTCTCACTTACAAGGGAATCAGCGTTATGGTTAGAGTAACTATCTCATGGGTCGATTACCTCTTGGAATAAGATGTGGACACAATTCTTGGATAAATTTTTCCCATCTTTTAGAATACTATAGTTGAAGGATAAGATTTATAATTTCAGGTAATTTAATTCAAAGGTATTATATGTGACATGGATGAGGTTCATGAAGAGGTTTATGAGTGTGCCCGATTACAAAATTTTAGGGATAAATTTGCTTGAGATATTGTATTGAGCCCTGAATGCATACACCAAAGATGTTGTTGATACTGCCATTAGTGAGATTTTATGATCCTTCATGGGAACTAGCTGTAAAAATCATAGACCAACTATCTAAACTAATTGAGGGTGTCATACTCTGGAGAGAAAAGAGAAGTTGATACTTACACTATTGGTGCCTTTAGTGAACCGAGTCTTAGATAATATAATGGATCAAAAGGTAGCACAATTGAGGATGGAGATTGAGTTATTGATGTTCCATGGTTTTATAGTACTTTTAATGCTTAAAATAAAAAATTATGCAAGTATTTTGGTATTTTTTGTTAGATGCGATGTGTTTTATGTTGGTTTTATAGAAAAAAAGGTTTTGGAGAAGAAAAAGAGAAAAATATGATGATATGTATCTGGAAGTCCACTTATGAACCTACATATGGGTCCTAAATGGTACTTATGCCAATTGGAATTGGATCCGTAGGTTGTAGAAGATTGGTTCTGAAAGTTGATTTTTGTTATGAGACATATGAAAGACTACTTACAAGGTATAAGTGGTACCTACAGCCCCCATAGGTACCTTTCTTACCTAGGTATCCGAAGCCTGAATTTTTATCTAATAACTACAAACCCATCTATGATCTATAGATAATACCTTAGTCTATAAGTAGGGCCATAGGCAGGTGCCGACTTAGTTTTCCTAGTTTTTTGGTTAGGATTTTTAGGTTTACTTATGTAACCTATAAATACCTCATTGATTTATTGTTAGTTGTTTATGCACTTTACATATTTACAACATTATTTTGAGTTCTGAGATATAATTTTGATCTTGGGATTCTTGTTCTTGACTTTTATAGTTTATATTAATTTGAGATTCTGGTTTTCATTCTTAATTTATTATAAGATTGTTCATATTCTTTCATTTATGAATTCTATGAGTGATCTTACAAACATAAGTGACTAAACTTCTTAAGTAGGGTTGTTGAACCCTAATGGAATAACAAAGTAGTGGAAGTGCAGTGTCTTTAATTATCGGTGTTTATGCATGGTGGTTTTCTTCATATTGATTGCTTTATTAGCAACTACATACTACTTGTGTTTGATACTAACTTGAGAGAGAGGTTGAGATTAGGAAAATAATATAACAATTGTAATTTAAAGCTATCAACCTTTACCTAATCAACTTGAGACCAAGAGGATATAGTTAATTTGAGATCCAAGGCGAGGGTTAGTAATTCAACACTCTGAGACCCAGGAGAGATAAGTGAAATTTACCAAAAGGTGTTGAGATATTGTTGGTGATAAAAAACTTGTTAGATTTTGCATGTAAGGCATCGAGAAATCTTGATACGCATGATAAGTCTGCTAACTTAGGAAGTCAGGTGGAACATGGTCCTTGTGTTCATCTCATAGTTATTTTAACATAAAGTTTTTAAGCTTGGTTATGACTACTACTGTTCTTACAAAATACCCCATTTTCTTTATACACTTTTTGACTATATCAGCAAGTTCTTTACATAGATTCATCCTACTCTCTGTAGGTTTAACCCCATCCTTTGTTGGGTTATTAATTTGACAGCATCTACATTATACTTTCTGGAGGTCTAATTTGGGAGACATTAAATTTAGGCACCACTATTAGGGAATACAATTACTATTGTTTAATTGAGTGGTTGACGTAGTTTGTTTTCAGTTTTATACTATTCTTAGGGCATACCATGGTGTATGCCCAATACTCGTAGTTAAGACAATCCCTTGATACCCCTTGATCTTGAGATGGATTAGACTTATGATAGAATTGTAAGATGGATAAACATAAACTTAGAGTTTGGTACCGAGTTCAAGATGATCCAAATCCTTTGAATCCACCACCTCCGTATGATGTTTAAGAAATAACCGTACAAACTGCTATGCGATTACTAACAGAAGAGAATGTGAGATTTGAAAATTCCTATCATGCAACTCAAGAGAAAAGAGTGAGATATAAATAAGAGCATCATGCAACACTCAATAGAGATAGAGTTAGTAGAGATAGGGATCAACCACCCCCATCTTATTAGTATTTGCCAATCTTTGATGATTTGAAAAAAGATTTGGGGTATCTTGATCCTATTAGGATAGGAGCTATCATTTCTCCAGAGTTGATCTAAGGTGTGAAGTTTGACATTACAAGTGCTATGATTTAGTTGATTAATATGAATGGTCTGTTTTCTAGATTGCCGACAGAAGACACAAACATGCACATCATGAATTTTGTTGGGATTTCCAATTTGTTTAATTCACTTGGGCTGAGCCATAAATTTTTGAGACTCAGGTTTTTCCTATTCTCACATACATTTGAAATGACATTATGTTTAGGGGAACTTTCTTGTGGGTCTATTACTCTTGGAATGAGTTGTGGACATAATTTTTGGATAGATTTTTCCTGCCTTCTAAAATGCTGTAGTTGAAGGATAAGATTTATAATTTTTGGTAATTGTATTTAGAGGAACTATACGAGAGATAGATTAGGTTCAATAAGAAGTTGATGATTTTTCCTAATAATAAAATATCAAGAATGAATCTAATTGAGATATTTTATAGAGCCCTGAATGTAAACCCCAAATCTATTGCTGATACTATTATTGGTGGGGCTTTCTTAAGATTTCATTAGGAGTTAGCTGTGGAAATCTTAGACCAGGTCTTTAAAACCAACCGATGGTGGCATACATAGGAAGAAAAAAAGGAGCTAGTACTTATGCTATTTGTGCTTCTAGTGAGTAGAGAGCCCTAGATAATATAGCAGCTCAAGTGGTGGCATAGCCGAGGATCAAGATTGGGTTAGTTACTAATATTTTTTCAACTATGAATGTAGAAAAGGTGAATGCAGTGGCCGCACGAGGTAAGTATATTAAACATGACGAGTCTGACTCTAAGTTGGAAGCTTAGTATTTTGACAAAAAGATATCGGGTTTTTGATCCAAGGGGAAAGGGTCCAATCAGGATACTTATAACTCGAGGTAAAGGAATCAAGGTCAGAACCATTATAGTGATAGATATAGGGAAAGGAAAAGAGAGAGAAAGATGATGACTGGAGGAGAAAGGTTGATTATAAGGAGAAAAGTGGTGTGTATATTCCACTAGGGAACTGTGACACCGATTTGAGAATGAAAACATTGCTAACAAAGATTGTTAAATGTTAAGAGAGTCAAGAGAAGTTCCTTAAGGAGATTAAGGAAGATATTTTGGGACTGATTCAAAAAGTTAAATTAGATACTATTATGATAAAGCAACTAGACCAGCAGTTTGGTCAGATGTCATCTACTTTAAATCAGCATCAATCAAGCACTCTTTTGATTAACCCCATTCAAAATCCAAAGAATGGCAGTCACTTCTTAACCATCACCACTCAAAGTGGTAAGTCTATTATTGATCCTTCTATGCCTAGAGATATTGAGGTAATAGATAATACTACTGATCTTAATGATGCACCCAGAGCTGAAACTGAGATATTAGTGACAAATGGTGAGATTTCATAAAAATTGATGATTTTGAAAAATAATTTAAGACTAATAAAAAAGAGGGTAAGAAGGTCAAACTTGTGTTAAAGACTATTCAGAACCTCTGCCACCTTTTTCTCAAAGGTTAAAAAGAAGGAAGAACGGAAATGTCAAAAATTCATGTCAATTTTGAAAGAATTATCTATGAATATATCTCTTGTAGAAGCATGGAAGCAGATGCCCAGTTATGCAAAGTTCATGAAGGATTTAGTAATGAAAAAATAGATGGCAAGCTTTGATCTTGCTAATGATATGTACCACTGCAGTTCTATTACTTCCTAATCCTTGTTTGAGAAGAATGAGGATCTCGAAGCTTTTACTATTATTTGAACTATTAGGTCCCTAAAAATTTAAGAGCATTATGTGACTTAGGAGCTAGTATTAATTTTATGCCACTAGTTACAGTTGGGGTTGGGGTTACCTAAGTAAATGTCTATGAAATTATTGATGGTTGATCAGTCTGTAAAAAAACAATTGGTATTTTGTGTGATTTTTTGGTTAAGGTGGCTTTCTTCATATTCCCAATTGATTTTTTGATTCTTGATTGTGAGGTGGATTTGATGTCCCTATTAACAAAGGAAGGCCTTTCATTAGCTACGGGTAGGGATTTGGTTCATATGGAGATGGGCCTTATAAAATTTAGGCTCAATGATAAACACGTTACTTTCAATATGGGTTAGTCAATATGATAGTCAAAAGATATGTGTGTGGTGTTTATCATAGATAATATAGAGGATGATGTAGTGAGTGTCCTATAAAGGAGATACTTGGTGTAGAGGCATTAGCGACGGTGATCATGAACTTTTATAGTGGTAGTATCATTGAGTATAATAAGATGTTGAGTGCTCTTATTGACAGAGGTTCTTATTCTTATGCACCAAAGAAGTTGGATCTTGATTTGAAGAATAGATCGACTCCTCCAGCTCGGCCATCTATTAAGGAGCCATCAATCTTGGAATTGAAGGCTCTCTTTTCTCACTTGCGTTATGCATTCTTGGGGGACAATAATAACTTACCAATTATTATTACTACAGATTTGTTGGATAAGCAGGTTGAGGCCTTGATCTCGATATTGTAGAGGTTTAAATGGGCCATCGGTTTGACTATTGAAGTATTGTCAGGATTCTATAAAAACTTTGTCCTCATAAAATTCAACTGTAATAGTAGTGAGTGAGCGTTGAGCATCAGTGCCGTCTGAATCTGCCTATGCAAAATATGGTGATGAAAGAGATTATTTAGTGGTTAGATATGGGTGTGGTTTACCCTATTGCAAAAATAAAGTGGATGAGCTCAGATTAGTATATACTAAAGAAGGGTGCAATTACAATGGTCCCTAATAAGAAGAAAGAGTTATTGCCCATGAGACTAATTACTATAGGGAGATTTTGCAAGATGTATTGAATGATAAACACTTAGATGCAGAAGGATTATTTTACTTTTTCATTCATATACCAGATGTTAGACTATCTTGCAAGTAAAGAGTAGTGTTTTTCTCTTGATAGTTACTCGGGGTATAATTAGATTTCTATTACCCCCAAAGACCATAAAAAACCATTTTCACATATCTATATAGTATGTTTGTGTTCAAGAGGATGCCTTTTGGAATTTGTAATGCTCCCACCATCTTTTAACATTGTATGATTCCATCTTTTTTGATATTGTGAAGGATCCCATATAGGTTTTTCTGGATAATTTCTTAGTTGTGGGTGGCTGTTTTGATGACTATTTAGCCTACTTGGCTTATGCACTTCAGTGATGTGAGGAGTGAAACTTGGTGTTAAATTGGGAGAAGAGTCACTTCACGGATAAAGAGGGAATATTTTTGGGAACAAGATTTTTAATTAGGGAATAGATATTGACAGGGCTAAAATTGAGGTGATTGAAAAATTTCCTCCACGTAATTCTGTCAAAGGTATTCAAAGTTTCTAGGGTTATGAAGGTTTCTAAAGGCTGTTCATTAAGGACTTCTCTAAAATTACAAATCCATTGTGCAAATTATTAGAGAACGAGGTGAAGTTTGAGTTTGATTATGCTTGTCTCAAGGCCTTTGAGTGCCGCAATGATAGGTTGATATCTACTTCTATCATTGTGTCTCTTGATTGGACTCTCCTATTTGAAGTGCTGTGTGATGCCAGTGGTGTGGCACTAAGACCTATCTTGGAACTTTTTTTGCAAGCGTAAGTGTCTTGACATAGTCCCTTGCATTGACATAAGGATATTGTAGGAGTTGGGACTTCTTTTCTGTGTGGCTACATAGGTTGTATTTACACTAACCGAATAGTCCTTTGCATTGACTAAGGGATACTATGAGAGTTGGGATTTCTTTTCTATGAGGCTATACAGGTTGTGTTGATATCTTTTTATCTGTTTAGATAGTGTAAATTGCAGATTTGCTTGGTTGTTTTTTGCTAATATAATGCCATCACTGGATTCCTTTGTTTAATACTATTATGATATATAGATTAATGTTGTGGTTCTAAAATTCGTACATAGGTGGGGTTAAATATTTTTGAGCTGAATTGAGTTGATTGCAGTAGATACCTTAGGTTTATTTTAACTAAGTATCATGTGTTCATTGTTATGTATTCATTTCCTGAGGACATAGAAATGTTCTAAGTTAAAGGTGTTGATGGGCATGGTTTCATGGCACTTTCGACGCTAAAAATAAAAATTATGCAAGTACTTAGTTCTTTTTTTAGATGTGATGTGTTTTATGTTGGTTATGTAGGAAAATATATTTTGGATTAGAAGAAGAGAAAAAGATGATGAAGTGTAGCTAGAAGGCCCCTTATGGACCCATCTACGGGTCGTAAGTGGTACTTATGCCCATAGTAAATAGGTTTGTAGGTTGCAGAAAATAGGTTTTGAAAGCTATTTTTGGGTTTGAGACATATGAAGGCCTACTTATAGGGCATAAGTGGTACCTACGGCCCCCGTAGGTACACCTCATAAGTAGGTATCCAAAGCCTGGATTTTTTCTAAGACCTACGAACCCACCTATGTCCCATAGGTAGTACCTACGACCAGAAAGAGGGGTCGTAGGTAGGTGCCGACTTAGTTTTTCTATTTTGTTTTGGTTAGGAGTTTAGGTTTTCTAATGTAACCTACAACCATTTCTATTTTGTTATTAGTTTATGCACATTTCATACTTAAAACATTATACAACTCTTTTCAGTGCTTCGTTCTTTCTTTTCTTGACCGTAAGACCTATTAAAATCATAAAAAGAAGTAGCGATTGGGTTAGCATGATGTGGGTAGGGAAATTTGGACAATTGTTCCAATTTCCATCTCGACCACCACATAAGGAACTATCATACTCCCAAGAGGATCGAGATGGCACACATATCTCTTTTCAGGGAGCATATCTACAGTTTTGCCAAAAATAGGGTCCACCATAATATGGACATGGATCATCAAGATAAAATCTATAACCACCAAACTCATATTCATTCGAAGATGCCATAGTAATAATTAATCTAAAATTAAAATCTATCTAACACAATAAACCAAAAAAAATCACAAACAAATATTTACAAGTTTGAACCAAAGCAAGTAAGCTAAAATTCCCAACTAACTCAATATGCCAAATTGTTCCTCGGTAATGACGCTATTTTTTGATAATTCTTAACTTACACATCAATTTAAGTGAAAGACAATCGTTGTTAATATATTTACCTAACTAGGAGTCGGGGGTGAATCCATGAGGAACAATGTGAGTGGCGATTGAGTAAGTCTAAAATAATAGTTGCTTGCTAAGTTCAAACTTATGGTACAAAATGGTTTGGGGGGGGGGATTCTCAAGTTTTCCAAATATGAAAGTAATTCTTGGGCTTGTAAAGGACTACGAGACTAAGAAAAATAAGTATGTAATCAATTAGGTACGGATCTTGGAATTATGCTTTCCTAGGGGTAAGTCGTGTGTGGAAACATAATGATTTGGTGCAAATTCTAATCGGATGTCGTAAGCTAGGTTTAAAGTATTTGAGGCTAGTTATTTAACAAAATCTCAAAGATGTCACTCATTTACCCTTTCAAGTACCTAACGAGTGTGACAATTAAAGCCACCAATACCTAAATTGGGTATCCCTATTTCTAGGATGATGCCCAAGGTATATCCAACCTCATAATCACCTTTATGTTTAAGATAGTGAGAATTAGTAAACTATGCCCATAAACTATCTACTATAGCCTCGGTTCCCATATCCTTCTTTCAAGGAAGGTTTGAGCTTTCAAGAGTTTAGGATTTTCACCTACCAAACCTATTTGGGTATTTAGGGCTTTCACCCATAAATCCCAATAAATTTAGTCAAGTAATAGAAGAACACATCACCAAAAAACTAGCATATGCATAAATGAATCACAACCTAAACAATAGCACCCTATTCTAACATAATCCCAAGAGAAAGAACTAGCTACTTATAATGATAATAAAAACTGATAAACAAAAATCTTAATTAAATTGATTCATCAAAAATAAAGAGAATGCAAACCACACTTTAAGTTTTAATGAATCCTCAATGGGATTTGCCAATTCTCCACTTGAAAATCACTCTAATGTCTTTTTCGCTCAAGATTTGTACAAATTTAGTTCCAAGTTCCAAGAAATTACCAAAACCCTAAATTAAGGATAGTATGTAGGGTTTTACAATTATGATTAATGAGATATGAATGGGTTTTGAGCCTTAAATGGAATATTGGGGTCAGCTGGCCAAAATGACCTTTTTTTTCCCTAGGTTATTTTCTTATCTCATGCGATTGCAGAGGCTTGATCCCGATCGCACCTATTATAATCATGAAACGCTAAAATCGATAATTATTTATTGACTAGCTTGACTGATTGGAATTGTGAACCTCATCCTGCGATTACGATAACTGAGGGCCAGATCCTGCTTCCTTTTTTAGCCTGTATAACTTTTGCACTTCTATTCCATTTTTGATCCTTTCTAGCTCAAAGTTTATTCCTTTATTTTTCGCATTTGTATACTTGTAAAATATGGGAGTCAGTGCATTTAGCCATAAATACTTCTTACTTAGACATTGAAGTCATAGTAGTGTGCATGAATATTGAGTACAATTGAGTGGTAAATTCACCACACATCACTAAGAACCCTCACGTATTTGATATTAACTCGAGAGAGAGGTTGGGATTAGAAAAAGAGGATCATAATAATAATTTGAAGCTACCAACCTTTATTTAATTTAACTTGATACTAAGAGGGGATAGTTAATCTGGGGTTTAACTTGATACTAAGAGGGGATAGTTAATCTGGGGTAAAAAATAAGGGTTAGTAATAAAACACTTTAAGATCAAGAGGTGATAAGTGAAATTTGCCAAAAGGTGTCAAGAGACAGTTGGTGATACTTAACTTTTTAGATGCTTCATGCAAGACATCGAGATAGTTTGACTAGCACAATAAGTTGATGGAGTTAGGATGTCAAGGGGAACACAATCCTAGTATTCATGTCATATTTATTTCAATCTAAAGTAATTAAGCATTATTACTACTACAAATACTTTTCTTACAAAATTACCCCATTTACTTTCTGGACTTTCTAACTACATCAACAACTTCTTCACAAGGATTCATCCTATTCCCTATGGATTTGTTCCCAACTTTTTTATGGATTTTTGATTTCACAACGACTGGATTATAATTTTTAGGAGGTATTATTGGGGAAACATTAGTTACATACCAAATAGTTTACAATTGTGAATATAGTGGGTGCATAAGGTAAGTCTTTTAGACATGGAAACTCTGACTTTGATGATAAGGATAAGTATTTGGACAAAGATGGTGGGTTATTTAGCCCAGGACCAAGTATCTAATCAGGACTCTTGGAAATTGAGGCAAGAAATCAAGGTTGAAAGTATTATGGGAACAAGTATAAGGACAAGAGAAAAGAGAGAGAGAGAGATAGTGTATAAAGGAGAAAAGTTGATTATAAGAAGAAAAGCAGTGTGTGTATTCCACCAGGGAATTATGATGCTGATTCAAAGATGGAAGCATTTTTTGCAAAGCTAGTTAATGGTTAAGAGAATCAAGAGAGTTGCCTTAAGGAAATTAAGGCAGAGATTTAGTGACTGAGCCAAAAAGTAGAATCACATGCTACTATGATTAAAATGTATGAGTAGCAGTTTTGCCAGATATCAGCTACTTTAAATTAGTATCAACCAGGTATTCTTTTGAGTAACACTGTTCATAATCTAAAAAATGGCAGTTGCTACTTAGATATCACCACTCGAAGTGGCAAGTCTATTATTGATTCTCCTATATTAATAGTTGATGAGGTAAGGGATGATACTATTGATCTTGATAATGTACTTGAAGCTAAAACATAGAAGTTGGTGATAAATAGTGTGATGTCACCAAAATTGACATGTGTTGAAAAATAAGTTGAGACTAATAAAAAAAGGATAAGGAGGTCAAACCAGTTTTGAAGACCATTCCACGACCTTCCCCACCTTCCCTTCTAAGGTTGAAGATAAACAAATAAGAAGGAAAATATCAAAAATTCATGTTGATATTGCAAATTTTTTTTATGAATATTCCTTTTGTAGAAGCATAGGAAGAGATTCCTGGTTATGCAAAGTTCTTGAACGATTTAGTGACTAAGAAGAGGATGGTGAGTTTTGAGCCCACTTGTAATATTCACCATTGTATTACTATTGCTTCTTAATCTTTGGTTGAGAAAAAAGAGAATCCAAGAGTTTTAACTATTCCTAGCATTATTGGGTACCTAAATTTCACACGAGCATTAAATGACTTGGGATATAGTATTAATATGATGCCGTTAGTTTTGTACAAGCAGTTTGGGTTGGGATCACCTGCGCTAATTTCTATGAGATTATTGATGGATGATCGGACTGTGAAGAAATTAGTTGGCATTTTGTATGATGTTTTGTGATTCTCAATTGTGAGGTGAATTTTGATAGTCCTATTACTTTGAAAAGGCCTTTCCTAGCCACATGTAGGGAATCGGTTTACATGAAGATGCGATATATGAAATTTAGGATCAATGATAAATATGTTATTTTTAATATGGGTTAGTCAATGCGACAGCCAAATAATATTCATTTAGTGTTTGTGATAGACATTATCGAGAATGATGCAGCGAGTGTGCCTATTGAGGAGACACTGGCCTATTGAGGAGAGACTAGGTGTAGAGGCATTAGCAAAAGTGACCATAAACTTTGGTAGTTATGGTATTGATGAGTATGATGAGATGGTGAATGCTCTTATTGGCTGAGGTTCTTAGTATTTTGCACTAAAGAAGTTGGATCTTGATCTGAAGAATATAGCCACCAGCTCAGCTATCTAGTGAGGAGCCACTAATTTTGAAGGCCCTACCTTCTTACTTGCATTATGAATTCTTGGGGGACATTAGTATCTTGCTGGTTATTATTGTTGTAGATTTGTTAGATACATAGGTTGAGGCCATAATCTCGGTATTGTAGAGATTTGAATGGCCCGTTGGTTGGATTATTGTAAAAAGTATCAAAATTCAACCTGGAATTTACACTCATAAGATTAAGCAAGAATTAGAGTGTATGCTTATCACTGAGCATCAATATCCTTTGAATCCATATATGTGTGGTCTACCCTATTACTAACAGTAAGTAGGGAATCCTGGTTAAGTGTGCACCAAAGAAGGGTGGGATTACTGTGGTCCATAATGAGAAGAATGACTTATTTCCTATGAAATCAGTTACGGGATGGAGAATTTGTGTGGATTATCGAAAGCTAAGTACTTGGATGTAGAAGGATTACTTTTCTATGCCATTTATGGACCATATGTTAGACCGTCTTGCATGCAAAGGATGATATTATTTTATTCACATTTATTTTGGGTATAATTAGATTTTTATTTCCCCCAAAGAACAAGAGAAAACAAATTTCACATATCCATACGTACATTCATGTTCAAGAGGATTCCTTTTGGACTTTACAATGCTCCCTCCCCATTTCAGCATCGTATGATCCCCATCTTTTTTGATATGGTAGAGGGTACCATAAAGGTATTTATGGATGATTTCTCGATTGTGGGTGACTCTTTTGATGACTTTATAGCCCACATGGCTAATGCACTACAGAGATTTGAGGTAAGCGACTTGGTGTTGAATTAGGAGAAGTGTCACTTTGTGGTTAAAGAGGGAATAGTTTTGGGGAAAAAGATTTTGAAGAAGAGGATAGAGGTCGACAGGGATAAATTGAGGTGATTGAGAAATTTCCTCAACTAATTTTTATCAAAGGCATTTAGAGTTTCTTGGGTCATGCCAGGTTCTATAGGTGATTCATAAAGGTTTTCTCTAAAATTACAAACCCATTGCGCAAATTATTAGAAAACGAGGTGAAGTTTGAGTTTGATAATGCTTGTCTCAAGGCTTATGAGTACCTAAAAGAGAGGTTGTTTTTTTATCCTATCACTGTGTCTCTAAATTGGTCTCTTCTATTTGAGGTGATGTGTGACACAGTGGTGGGGCCATAGGATCTGTCCTAGGCCAAAGATGTGACAAAATACTTCACCCCATCTACTATAACAACAAATCACTCAAACCCGCACAAAAAAATTATACTATGAATAAATAGGAGTTACTTACGATAGTGTTTGCTGTTGAGAAATTTTTGTCCTATTTGATTGGAACCAAAGTATTTATTCATACTGATCATGCAGATTGTAAGGCACCTTATGGAAAAGAAAGATATAAAGCCTAATTTTATTTGATGGGTACTATTTCTATAAGAGTTCGATTTTAAGGTCAAGGATTAGAAGGGAACATCGAATCAAGTTACAAACCATCTATCCCTCCTAAAAGAAGAGGAAATTCTTAAATTAGGGGATGAGCTTGAGATTAATGATACTTTTCCAGATGAGCTATTGTTGGCTATATCACAAGCACTTAATCCCCCGGTTTTTTGATTTTTCCAATTATTTGACAAGTTACCTCATCCCAAAAGATATGTCATTTCAGAAGTGAAAATAATTATGCATGAGGTATGAACATTTTTCTTGGATAAGCCTTTCTTATTTTAGATGTGTATAGATGGTGTGATTTGGAGGTGTATTCTTGAAGTTGAGATAATGAGCATTCTTGAGGCCTGCCACTCGTTGCTAGTTGGGGGTCACCATAGTGGTACTCTTACGACACACAAAATCTTGTAGTGTGGTTAATATTGACCAACTATTTACAAATATACATATGTCTATGCTCATGCCTATGACCAATGCCAGCGCCAAGGAAATATCTCACAGAAGCATGAGCTCACTATGACACCTATTTTTGAGCTTGAGTTGTTTGATGTATGGGGAATTGATTTCATCGGCCTATTTGTGTGTTCTTATGGTATGATGTATATATTGGTGTCAATAAAATTTATTTCTAAGCGGGTTGAAGTGTTTGCATTTCCTAATAATGAGGGTCGTAGTGTCAAAACATTTCTAAAAAAGAACATTTGGTACTCTACATGCTATCATTAGTGATGTTAGGTTCCATTTTTACAATCGTCTATTTACGGTTTATTGAATCATGGTGGGTGCACCACCTTATAACGGACCAGGTCCCTTAGAGTTAGAAAAGTAAAGAACACAATGATTTAATTTGAAAACCTCCTTAATCAAGGTATTAAAAACCACGGCTTGGCCTTAAAAGCACTCAAGAATCCACTATAACAAACTCATGAATACAGACTATATTGGAACTTAGCTCTAAGCTCCAGTAATTTGTAATAACTTTATTACAAACTCTCTTTGACAACTCTGTTAACATCTCTTCTCAGTATTGATTAACTCTTACCAAAATTGACTCAGGTAACTCTACCTAAGCATTCTACAGACACAAGAAAAGAATTACTTTTATAAGATGAGAAATTCAATTGCAGATCAAGACTTGACTTAATAACAATTACCTTCTCAGCACACAAAAACTTGGAACTTGAGTAATATTGAGTTTTCACCATTTTCTTCTTGAATAA
>JAPEIP010000006.1:78720215-78753156 GCA_026120095.1 Capsicum chinense | reverse complement strand
ATATCCTGAATCACCATCACATTCCTCATTCCCAACTGCATTATTTATTCCTTGACCATTATCCTCAGCAATATCATCCCTTTGAATAGGAATGAGTTATTCAATAACAGAATCTTCATCATAACCTGGATTTACTAGCTTCTTGACTCATTAAAGACCACATATATAAATTCCTCCACACACAGAGTTTTTTTATTAAAAACTCTGTATGATTTTCTTGTTAAGGAGTAGCCCACAAATATTACTTCATCACTTTTGGAGTTAAACTTTCCTAGTTCATTCTTCCCATTATTTAGAATAACGCACTTGCACCCAAAAGCTATGAAGTAGTTAAGCTTAGGCTTTCTATTGAACACAAGGTCATTTGGGGTATTGTAAAGGATAGATTTGATCAAACATCTATTTTTCATATAATGGGAAGTATTAACAACTTCAGGCCAAAATCTTTTTGGAAGCCCACTGTCAATCAGTATGGTTCTAACAATCTCTACGTGGTTTTTTTTAATTTCAACAACTCTATTTTGATAAGGATTCCTAGGAGTAGAGAAGTTGTGACTGATTCTATATTCAACACAAAATCCAACTTAGGAGTTCTCAAATTCAGTCCCATGATCAGATCTAAATTCAACAATCTTACAATTCAGCTTCGTTTGAATTTGCTTGACAGAAGTTACCAGAACCTCATAGGTTTCATCCTTAGTTCTCAAGAACAATTTCCAGGTAAACCTGGAGTAGTCATCTACAATGAAAAATACATACCTCTTTACTCATCCACTTTGGACTTTAACAGGTCCATATAGATCCATGTGCAGCAACTCAAGAGGTCTAGAAGTACTCACTTGCTTCTTCTGCTTAAAGAAAGACTTTGTTTGTTTTCCCTTAACACAAGCATTACAAACCTTGTTGTTTGGAAATTTTAGCTTTGGCATGACACAGATCAGGTCCTTTGAAATCAACATATTCATCAAAGAGGAACTTATATGTCCCAACCTTCTATTCCATAGATCAATATCTTCACTTTGAACACTTAAGCAAGTTAATTCCCCATCAGCTATAGACTCTAAATTAGCCACATACATATTTTTGAACCTTTTGTATTTGAGAAAAACTCTCCCAGACTTCAAGCTTGACAGAATACATCCATCGTATGATAACTTCACCTTATTACCTTTATCACAGATTTCAGAGACCTTAGAAGACTGTACTTGAGGACATTCACATAGTACACATCTTCTATTGCTAGATCATCCAATTTTCCAATCTTTTCCGCACCAAGAATATAACCCTTTTTGCCATTTAAAAAAGAGACACCTTCACCTTAAAGTGTCTTAAGAGAGAGAAAACAATCAGTCCTCCCATTCATGTGCTTTGAGCATCCACTATCCATAAACCAGTTCTGATTCCATTCACTTTCTCCTACTAGCAATCAAAGTTATTTGTTAGATTTGGAACCCACTTGAGTTTGAGTTTCCCAGAAGGAATATAAAGGTATAATCAAATATTTCTTGGCCCATCTAGGTAGAGAGTTATTCTTCATATTTTTCAAGAGTATGGAACCCTTAGGGTAATAATTCTCCCTTTGGATGTATCTAGTATTTCTCTTTCTAGCTCTAAGATAACATTGATAGTTTTTCTTCAAGTGCCCATCTTTTTCACAATGAGTGCATTGCAGTTTGTGGACCTTATTTCTAACACCATGAACAACTTTCCCTTGAGATCCAAGTGATTGAGTTTTATACTTCTATCAAAGGCCGTTATCATTATTGACTCCCCGACTAGTTAAATTAGAAAGGATTTGTGATGATGTGTCTTCTCTTATATAGATTAGGTTACTTTCTAATTCTTCATTATTATAAAGTGTATTCATGAGTTACTTTGGAGAATTCATCAATTTTTCTTCAAGCTCAATTTGAAGCCTTAAGGCTTCTTTCTTCCATTTACCATTAAAATTATTTACTTTCTCCAATTGACTCTTTAATCTCATATTTTAAGATTTCAATTTTGTGAACAATTGTACTCCTTCAGATATCTTGAGATTTAAGGCAATTAATTCAAGCTCCTGATTTTCTACTTTCTCTTCTAGAGCATTTTTTCAGCATCAGATCACACAAAGAATCAATCAATACATTTACAAGCTTCTTTATCTTTTTAGCAGAGTAGTTATCCAAATTTTCCTTGATGTTAGAAAGATTTACCTCATTTTCTTCTTCATCTTCAGTGTTCTCCATCAGAGTGAACAAGGAGTCAAAGCTGACACTCTCATCCTCCACTTCCAGCATAGGAACATCTTCAAGATTTTCATCCTTCTTAGATTCACAGGAGGAATCTTCCAAGACAGCTAAAGCCTATTTTACTGCATAATCAGTTACAACCTTTCTTCTTTAATTTTTAGGGACCTGGTCCTCCTTCGTTTCTTCATCACCTCAAGACTTTAGATATTCTTGACAATCCATTTTGTGCATTAGTATAAAATGCCCAGATTTTCCATATTTGTGGCAAACTTCAACTATAACTCCTTTATTGCTTCTACTTCCTCTTCTTTGAAACTGAATATTTGTTTATTGCTCTAAAAATCCCTTTTTCCAAATAGGAAACATCAGCATCCTCTTCACTTGAATAAGACTTGAAGCTTTTAATGCTAAATAATTTTCCCTTTTTACTTCCTTCTTATTTTTCTCTTGCTGCTTCTTGAGCTCATGAGTCTTTAGATTACCAATAAGTTCATCCATAGTGAGAGTCTTTAGTTTTCTCACTCAGTAATAGCATCTACTTTACTTTCCTAGGACTTAGGAGGAACACCTAGAATCTTTATCAATTGCTTATATAAGTGAATTACTTCCCCTAGATAGTGCAGGTCATTTGTGATTAAAGAGAATCTGCTATGCATCTTTTGTATTATTTCTATTTCCTTCATTGAAAAAGTTTTACACTGAGTAGTCAGTATGTCAACTATTGAATCCTTTACATCAGTTGTTCCTTCTTGAGCAATCTTTAGGAAGTCCTAGATTTTCTTAGCATTTTAAAAAGCGGAAATCCTGATATACTTATAAAGTCCACACCCAAGTAATTTGTTACACTTCTAATTCTGTTTGACTTTCTTTCAATCTTCATCATTAAATTATCTCCTGGTTTTAACAACTTTTTTGTTATGTCTCCTTATTTGACCTCTCTAACTGGCATATGAGAACCATCAAGTATTACATCCATCAGCTCACTATCCTCAGCCATAATAAAGTCATACATCATGGTTTTCTATGACCCATAGTACTGCTCATTAAAATGGGGTGTTCTAATAGTAGATTGTTTTTTTTCCAGATTTAGTGGAGAATCCATGATCAAGAAACCACTCTAGGTGTAAACCTTGTAGAGCGTCCTTGCTCTGATACTGATTGTTGAATAATTGTGGGGGTGTACCACCTTATAAGAGGCCAGGTCCATAAGAGTCAGATATAGGCAATAAGGTAGTAAATAAATAAAACTTTGCAGGAAAGTTAAGAATAAAATAATTTAATATGGAAACCTCCTTGCTCAAGGAAGAAAAAACCACGGCTTGCCCTAACAAGCACTCAAGAATCCACTATAATCAAACTCATGAATAAAGACTGTATTGGAACTTAGATTTAAGATCCACTAATTTGTAATCACTCTATTACAAACTCTCCTTGACAACTCTATCTAGAACTCTTCTTAGTATTGATTAACTCTAACTAATATCGGCTTAGGTAACTCTACCTAAGTACTCTATTGACATAAGAAAAAAATTACGCTTATAAGATGAGTATATAGATTACAAACCAAGACTTGACTAAAGAATAATTACTCTCTTAGCACACAAAAACTTGGAACTTGAGCAATATTGAGTTTTTACCATTTTCTTCTTGAATAACAAAATTGTAAAAATTATTAAATTGAGAAGCATTCTTTTTAATTTATAGTAAGATAAAGATTAGGATAGAATTTTGAATGGTCCAGGTGTCTTATCTGGTACATAGCTCACCTACGCAGCTTGTTACACTAATAGACAAAAGTGCGCAGAGATATGATGACTATTTATTTTCATGAATACCTAGGGACCTGGTCCCTAGTTGTTACTAATCACCATAAAAAAGATATAGCAAGGTCCTACTTGATAAATATGGTGTAAAACATAATCTAGCAACACATTACAATTCACATATTATTGGGCAGGTGTAACACCTAAGATTTTTTGTCCTTGAAATTTTTTAAAATTTTATCCTCACAACCCAAACTATTACTTACCCTACGACTCACAGGGAGTCCTGATGAGTCATTAGACCCAAATCATAGCATGACTAGTGTGTTTGGCTAAGTCTACTACTCTGAATATGAGAGGCTCACTATGGGCTGTGAGGACTCATTATGGGTCATTGTGTACAAATCATAGGGTGCCCAGTGTATACCCAAATGGTTTTAGTGTTGACTACGAATGGAACCTATGAGTCATAGGGTCCCATTATGACCTATGGTATATGATTCGCAAGGTCAACAGTGTGTGTACCTAGTGACACTGTCTTGACAATGACTCATGGAGATGAGTTGTAATGAGTCATTATGAGACCCATAATGACTAACAATTTATTTTTCCAACTTTTTAGATGAGGGTATTTTAGATATTTATCTCTTATAAAACTAATAACCCATGACCTATAAATATACTTGGGGCCCTATTTTAACTGATAATACACTCCAAACACTCTTTCTTATCCTTCAAGTCTCTCAAGCATCCATACTTAGGGTTTTTAAGAAGTGGAACAAGTATAACTTTAACAACTGAATTCTCTCTAAAATCTTGGGTATTTTAGGCATGTTACACTTCCCAAATGATTTCTTTGCTAAAATCATGTATTTTAAAGTATTATTCATACAATTTTGATGTTGGTTTTGAACATGGGCTGAGGGTTTTAAATAGTTGTTGTTTATGTGATGTATCATGTTTGTATATGCATTGGTTATGTTTAAGTAGTCATTCTGAAATAAATTTGATGCATAGGTATGGTGATGTAATACTTCATATTTCTCAAGCTTAATTTAGCTCTAAGTACATGAGTATTCCTACCTAAAATTTTTAAAATACACATTATTTATTAGTTTAGAACATACTATTGCATAGGAAATTCAGTCAGCTTTCCAATGATATAAAATTCGCCCAAATCCGATAACTGGGTGAAAAGGTAGAGCTATTTTTCTAATACGGTGTACCAAATTGTCACCCAGCGCATTGTGGAGACCAGCCGAATGGCAATGGTTATTTTATAGTAAGCCAAAAAAATACCAACGCCTTGCATCACCAGAAAAATTCCTAATTGTCATTTTCTAGTGTTCCATCGAGATCATGGCGCATCGTGCCAAGAGGTAAATTCAAATGCAATGAGTCAGCGCGATGGCGGTGCATTGCACCAAAACTTTAGTTCCCGGTCGTCCAATTTCTAATAAACTGGTGCATTTCCAACACGTCGTGCCAGCATGAAAAATTGAGATTTTATTGTTTTGTGATTTTTTTAGGGGTTGTTTGGTCATTTTCTAAAATCTCTAATCAGCCTCAAAATGAGATTAAAGCCCTAAATACCCTATTATATCATTATTTCCTCAGATTCTCTCGAGATTAAAACACACTCTCTAAAAGGGGAAAAACCCTAGCTTCAAGAAATCAAGAACAAATTCAATAATTTCTCCAAGTACCTTCAAGAACTAATATTCCCTGGTATGTTAGGAATTTATCTGTGGGTTCTTTTCACCCATGGAGTCCAAGAATCCATTTTTAAAATCACGAGATTATTGATATATGATTTACATGCTTGAAATTGGATTGTCTTCATGTTCGTGATATTAATTGAGTTTCAATCCCTGATTAATTATGGTTTCCATGAAATTGAAATAGCATATATATTGAATTGTGTAATTCCTGTGTTATAATCCTTGAATTTGCAAGTTTAGGCATTGTAGTTGGAATGTTTATATGATATTAATGATTATGTGCATTAAGTTGTTCTCCCCAAGTGTTTGATAGAATGTCCATATGAATTAAATGGTGAAATCATGACATGCTAGTATCTGTATAAGCTTATGCTCTACATGTGTTTGATAAAATGTCTCTATAAATGTATTATGGACAAGTGTACATTGTTATGTTTCTAAAGATGATGTTATGCTTTACTTTCATTCTATTGATTCTTGGGGGTATTCAATACCCAAAAATCTAGCATTTACCTAGAGCTATAGTAGTTATAGAATAGTCTCACTCATGACACAAAATAGTAGTACTCAGTAAGTTATAGAACTCAATGAACATAGTAAGTTATAGAACTTAGTATCAGTCTAGTTCAACTCTGTATAATCAGTTTAGTGTCTATTTAGTTGGGAGTAGGATTGAGCACCAAGTTAACCCAAGTATGGGGGTTCAGCTACCAGTAGAAAGTGTGATCCTTAGAAGCAGTCCTTACATTCCAGAACTACTTAGCCAGTGTAAGTTAAGGCATCAACCTGCCAGTTGAGGGTTGATAAGGTGTTTTAACCTTCCAATTGAGGGTACCACCATTCTCATTAGAGTACCTGCCAAATGGGGTATCTCGTCAGTTGTCTTTAACTGTGGTACGATACTGACACCCTTCCAGTTGGGGTTATAGGTTGGACCCCAGTTATCTTATTCGGGGTATGTCAGTTAGATGATTACTTCCCAAAGTTTTAGTTTCAGTCTTATTGTAGAACTCAGTTCAGTTCTATAGAGTCAAGACTGTCAGATGCAGACAACAAGTTTTAGTAACTCAGTTATCAGTAATTTCAGATATCAGTTACTCAATTATCAGACTCAGAACTCAACTTCAGTCAAAGCTCAGTTACAATATACATGTAGACGCATAGTATTGCATACTCAATATTTAAAACTATTTTAGGTATCCATGTACTATCACATTCAGTACTCTATATCATTCAGTCAGCTATTATTCATGCACATGAACCCTTGCATTCAGGATTACCTCATCTAGCATACAAGTACATTCCGTATACTGATGCATACTCTTTCTTTGTGCTATGATATATCATATCTTTAGTTTGGATGCTCAAGTTCCTGGCCATGCATAGACAGATTCAGATTTATCCAGCAGTGTCAGATTCAGTAGTGAGTCCCCATCTATTGAGGACATGTAATTATTTTAATATTTTTAGTTACCTCATTATTTCAGTAGTCGAAGTTAGTTGGGGGCTTATCCCATCAACTCAACATTCAGACAGTTCAATTAGAGGCTTTTCAAACAAGACTATCAGACAGTATTTAATTTTGCAGATCATTATTACAGTTGATATTCTTTATCAGTATTTAGATTTTGAACCTTATGACAATTCAACCTATATTTCACATTATTTTTAGTATTATTATTTAGTGCTCACAATAAATACCAGTCATAAGTTAGCTTGTGGTCCTTCAGGGTCGTAAGCACCGTGTAGCATTCGGGGTACAGACTGGGGGCATTTACAAACTTGGCATTAGAGCCTTATGTTCTATAAAGTCCTAGGGAATCTAAAACTGGCGTGTAGTAGAGTATTTTTCATATGTGTGTAGCATGCCACACTTATGGACAAGAGGCTATAAGATATTTTTAGGAAAAGTTTCCCTTCTTTTAGTATTCATGTCGTGCAAATAAGCACGAGCTCAAGTTAAAATCTTAGTCTAATTCATTTCTTTCTTTTGTTTACAGAACATGCCTCCCAAAAAAACTAATAGAAGAAGGACCGAAAATCAGTCAGCACCTCAGCCCGTTCAGGTAGATCCCTTGGATGAGCATGTCTCCTATGCAAAATTCGTAGTTGCGTTCACCACTCTAGCCAATTCTGTAGAAGCTCATAATGAACTGCCAACTACTGTTTGGGCTAACCCAGTGGCCAATACTACTGAAGCCAGGATTTGGGACTTCACCTGAATGAATCCTCCCCTATTCTCAGGATCTATGTCAGAAGAGGATCCATAAGAGTTCCTCGATCAGGTTCCAAAAGTCACAGATATTATGGAAGTGACTTCCAGGAAGAGTGTTGATTTAGCTGCCTCTCAGCTATAAGATGTAGCTCATACGTGGTTTAAGAAGTGGAAGATAAAAAGGGGGTATAGATTCAGAGCCCATAGAGTGGGAAGAGTTTTCTACTATTTTTCTTGATAGATTCTTTCTCTTGGAGATGAGAGAAGCCAAGGTGTTAGAGTTCATCAATCTCAGGCAAGGCAGTATGAGTGTGAAAAAGTATTCCCTCAAGTTTACTCAGTTGTCCATGTATGCTCCCCAAGTAGAAGTAGACAGTAGGTCCAAAATAAGGAAGTTCTTATCTAGGGTGTCGGAGAGTACGATTAAACAGTCCAGAACTGCAACATTAATTAAAGAGATGGACATATCCAGGATCATAGTCCATGCTCAGTAGATATAAGAGGCTAAGAGTAAGAAGAGAGATAGGGAGAATAAGAGATCTAGGGTAGGTACCTTTAATTTCACTCAACCTAAGTTAAAGGATTGTAAACACTCTCAATTTCACCAAAAATCTTCAGTTCCAACTCTATCATCAGCCAACACTTCAACCCTTAAGTTTAGAAATGGTAACAAAGGTAGGGAACCAGGCGCTAAATCTCAAGGTAATGTTAGCAGTGCTCGAATAATTCCTCTTTATCAGATGTATGGTAGAAACCATCAGGGTGTCTGCAAAGCTGGCAGTGATGTTTGTTTCGAGTTTGGCAAGCTATGCCATAGAGTCAAAGATTGTCCTCAGTCGGGTTCTTAGGGTCAGTATTATTATCCCCCAACTCAGTCTGGTCGCTCTAATCAGTAGGGCGCCAATTCCAGTGCAACCAATGGGCAATGCCCAAACAGGCTTTATGCACTTCAGTCAAAACAAAAATATGAAAATTCTCCGGATGTGCTCATTGGTATGTTATAAATCTTCCATTTACATGTTTATGCCTTGCTAGATCCAGGAGCTTTTTTATATTTCATAACTCTTTATATAGCCTTTAACTTCGGAGTCAGTCCAGAAATCCTAGTAGAGCCTTTCTCAGGTTTTACCCCAATGGGTAAATCTACCATAGCCCAATGGGTATATAGGAACTATCCAGTTATGATACCTCAGAAAGTTACTTCAGAAGATCTTTTAAAGCTAGAGATGGTGGATTTTGATGTCGTTCTCGACATAGATAGGCTCCATTCATGATATGCCTCAGTTGATTGTCAAAAGAGAATTGTTCATTTTTAGTTTCCAAATGAACTAGTCCTTGAATAGAGGGGTAGCACTATAGTACTTAAGGGTCAGTTGATTTCTTACCTTAGAGCGAGGAAAATGATATCTAAGGGATGTGTCTATCATCTTATGTGAGTTAAATACTCTAGTTCAGAGATTCCTAGTCTTGAGTCAGTTCTAGTAGGAAGTGAATTCTCAGATGTGTTTCCCAAAGATCTTCCTAGAGTTCCTCCCGAAAGGGATATTGACTTCAGAATTGACCTTTTTCCAGACACTCATCCTATATCTATTCCACCTTATAGAATGGCTCCAGCCGAACTCAAAGAGTTAAAAGAACAATTAAAGGACCTATTAGACAAGGGGTTCATCAGACCCAGTATTTCCCCATGGGGTACACCAATCTTATTGGTACATAAGAAAGATGGTTCCCTTAGAATATATATAGACTACCATCAGTAGAACAAAGTCACAATCAAGAATATTTATCCACTTCCCAAAATTGATGACTTGTTTGACCAATTTTAGGGTTCCAATTACTTTTCTAAAATAAATCTAAGATCAGGCTATCATTAGCTCCGAGTGAGAGAATGTGACATTCTGAAAATAGCTTTCCGAACTTGGTAAGGTCACTTTGAGTTTTTAGTCATGTCCTTTGGTCTTACAAATGCCCCAACAACTTTCAAAGACTTAATAAATCATGTGTTCAAGCAGTACTTGGACATGTTTGTTATAGTCTTCATTGATGACGTTCTTGTCTATTCTCATAGCGAGAATAATCATGTAGATTACATCAGAATCATACTTCAGACTCTCAGAATTCATCAGTCTTTTGCCAAATTTAGTAAGTACAAATTTTGGCTAAGGTTTGTAGCATTACTTGGTCATATTATTTTCGGTAATGGCACTAGAGTTGACCCTCAAAAGAACAAAGCAGTGAGAAAGTGGCCTTAACCTATTTCTCCATCAGATAGTAGAAGTTTCTTGGGTTTAGATAGCTATTACCATTTTTTTGATAAAGGGTTCTCATCTATTGCATCTCCCATGTCTGAATTGACTCAAAAAAAAGTCAAGTTTCAGTAGCCAAATTCCTGAGAGAAGTGTTTTTAGGAGTTGAAGACTCGAATCTCCTCAGCCTCGTTTTGAATCTACCAAATGGTTTAGACAGGTTTGTTGTGTACTTTGATTCATCCATAGTAGGTTAGGGTTGTGTCCTTATGCAGAGAGATAAGGTCATAGTCTACACATCTAGATATCTTAAGTCCCATGAGAAGAATTACCCTACCCATAATCTTGAGTTAGCAGCTGTAGAGTTTCCCTTAAAGATTTGGAGGCATTACTTATATGGGGTACATATCAATTTGTTCATAGATCACAAAAGATTGCAATATGTCTTTTCTCAAAAAGATTTGAATTTGCATCAGAGAAGGTGGCTAAAGTTGTTGTAAGATTATGACATGAGTGTTTTGTACCATCCAGGCAAGGCCAATGTAGTGGATGATGCTCTCAGTATATTTTCTATGGGTAGTGTTGCTCATGTTATGAATGATAAGAAGAAGTTAGTTTAGGAATTTTATCATCTTGCGAGACTAGGTGTCCGATTAGTCAATTCTATAGAGAGTAGTGTATGGGTGCAGAATAGTTCAGAATCATCTCTGGTTTCTGAGGTAAAGGAAAAGAAGGATAGAGATTGCAGTCTAGTGAAGTTGAAAGAGTTAGTCAGAGATAAAAAAGTAGAGATTTTATCCCAAAGAGGAGTTGGTGTGTTTCGTTGCCAGGGTCATTTATGTTTGCTAGGTGTAGATGACTTAAGGCAGGGAATTTTTGCAGAAGCGCATGGTGCATATTGCTCAATTCATCTAGGGGATACTAAGATGTACCATAATTTTTAGGAGATCTATAGGTAGAGTGGGATGAAGAGAGATATTGTAGAGTTTGTAGCTAAGTGCTCTACGTGTCAGCAGGTTAAGATTAAGCACCAAAAGCCTAGTGGGTCCATGCAGGAGTTCAGTACTCCCACAAGGAAATGGGAAGAAGTGAACATGGAATTTATGATGGGTTTGCCTAGTACTCATTGTCAGTATGATTCGATTTGGGTTATCATCAACAAAATGACCAAATCCGCTCATTTCCTTCCTGTTCATACTTCCTATTTAGTTGAGGACTATGATAAATTCTATATCAGAGAGGTTGCCAGGTTACACAGATTCCCAATGTCTATCATCTCAGATAGAGGTACCTAGTTTACCTCTCACTTTTGGAAAGTATTCCAAAAGGGTCTTGGTACCCAAGTTCACCTCAGTATTGGCTTTCGCCCTTAGACAGATGGTTAAGAAGAAAGGACTATTCATACTCTAGAAGATATGTTAAGAGCATAAATTACTGATTGTAAAGATAGTTGAGGTGACCACTTACCTTTGATCAAATTCACATATAATAATAGTAACCATTCCAGTATTCAGATGACTCTATTTAAGGCTCTTTGTGGTAGGAGATGTATATCTCTAATTGGTTGGTTTGAGGTAGGTGAGGCCGCAGTAGTAGGTCTGATTTAGTGTTTGATGCTTAGAGAAGGGTCAGTTGATCTGAGAAAGGCTTAGGGCTTCCTAGAGATGATAGAAATCGTATGTAGATGTGAGAAGAAAGGATCTAGAGTTTAAGATTGGTGATTTCTTTATTTTGAAAATCTCTCTCATAAAGGGGGTAAAGAGGTTCGACAAGAAGGGAATGATTAGTCCCACATATGTTGGTCCTTACATAATTCTCAGCTATTTCGAAAAGGTAACTTACAAACTTGAGTTGCCTTCAGATCTAGGTTCAGTACACCCAGTGTTCCACGTCTCCTTACTAAAGAAATGCATTGGTGGCCCAGAAGTCATAGTTCCCTTAGAGGGCATAGATATTTAGAATGATCTCTCTTTTAAAGAAGTTCCAATCTAGATCCTCGATCATTATATTCGCAGATTGAGGAACAAAGAAGTTTCATTGGTCAAAGTTTTTTGGAGAAATCAGTTTATTGAGGAAGCTACTTGGGAAGCAGAAGCAGATAGCGGACCAAGTATCCTCACCTCTTCTCCACAAACTCAAATTCATTTTAAGTTATGAGTTTTCCTTAGTTCTACCCAGTTCCATGTCCAGTTATAGTTATAAACTTGGTATTCTTTACCATTGCATATCCATCCATGCATTCAAGAATTAGTTCAGTCATGTACCCATGCATCAGATATGAATTTTCAGTATGAAAACTCAGCTTATCAATAGCTTTAGTCATGTACCCATGCATCAGATATGTATGTTAAGTAGGTAAGCTCAGTCTATCAGTGTTTCTCAGCTTAATTAGTCTTATTCGAGGAAGAATATTCCCAAGAGGGAGATATTGCAATACCTCATATTTATCAAGCTTAATTTATCTCTAAGTACATGAGTATTCCTACCTAAAATTTTTAAGATACTTGGAATTTTTTAGTTTAGAGCTTATCATTGCATAGGAAATTCAGTCAACATTCCAACGATATAAAATTTGCCTAAATCCGATAACTGGGTGAAGAGTTATAGCCATTTTTGTAAGACAGTGTACCAAATTTGCACCGAGCACGCCGCGGAGACCAGCCAAATTGCAATGGTCATTTTCCAGTAAGCCAACGCGATACCATTGCATCATACCACCTGCCAAATTTCCAATTGTCATTTTCTAGTGTTCCATCATGATCATGGCACATCTCGCCAAGAGGTAAATTCTCATGCAATGAGTCAGTGTGATGGTGCTGTGTTGTGTCAAAACTCCAATTCCCAATCGTCCAATTTTAAGTGCACTGCGTGATTCTACCATGTCGCGCTAGCATGAAAAATTGGGCTTTTATTTTTCTGTGGTTTTAATTCAGGGGCTATTTGGTCAATTTCTAAATCCCTAAATCAATCGAAAGACGGGATTATAGCCCCAAATACCCTATTATATCATTATTTCCTCACTTTGCCTCGAGATTAAAACACTCTCTACAAAAGGGACAAAACCCTAGCTTCAAGAAATCAAGAACAAACTCAAGAATTTTTCCAAGAACCTTCAAGAACTAATATTCCCAGGTATGGTAGGTGTTCATCTATGGGTTCTTTTCACCCATAGATTCCAAGATTCTATTTTTAAAACCACAAGATTGTTGATTTATGATTTACATTCTTGAAATTGGATTGTATTCATGTTCATGACATTAATTGATTTTCAATCCATGATTAATTATGGTTTGATGAAATTGAAATAACATGTATATTGAATTGTGTAATTTCCATGTTATAATCCTTGAATTTACAAGTTTGGGCATTGTAGTTGTAACGTTTATATGTTATTAATGATAATGTGAATTAATTTGTGCTCCCTAAGTGTTTGATAGAATGTCCATGTGAGTTAAATGGTGAAATCATGACATGCTAGTACATGTACAAACTTATGCTCTACATGTGTTTGATAAATTGTTTCTATGAATGAATTATAGACAAGTGTACATTATTATATTTCTAAAGATAATGCTATGCTTTACTTTCATGCTATTGAGTCCTGGGGGTATTCAATTTAGTAGTACTCAGTTAGTTACAGAACTCAGTGAACTCAGTCAATTACAGGAATCAGCATTAGTCTAGTTTAACTCAGTATAATTAGTTCAGTGTCTATTCTATTGGGAATAGGATTTATCAGCAAGTGAACCAAAGGATGGGGGCTCACCTATTAGTAGAGGGTATGATCATTCGAAGCAGTCCTTGCATTCTAAAACTAAATAGACTGCATAGGTTGAGACATCAACTTGGCAGTTGAGGGTTGATGAGGTGTTTTAACCTGCCAGTTGAGTGTACCACCATTCTCATTAGAGTACCTACCAGATGATGGTAGCTCGTCAGTTGTCTTTAACTATGGAACGATATAGACACTCTTCCAATTGGGTTATAGGTTAGATCCTAGTTATCTTATTTGATGTATGTCGGTTAGATGATTACTTCACACAGTTTCAGTTTCAGTCTCAGTATAGAACTCAATTCAGTTCTACAGAATCAGGACTATTAGATACAGTCAATCAGTTTTAGTAAGTCAGTTATTAGTAATCTCAGATATCAACTACTCAGTTATTAGAACTCAGAACTCAACTTTAGTCAAAGCTTAATTACAGTATACATATATATGCACAGTATTGCATACTCAGTATATACAACAGTTTTGGTTATCTATGTAACCTCATACTCAGTTACTCTATATCATTCAATCAGTTATTATTCATGAAATTGAACTCTTGCATTCTGCCTTACCTCATCCAGAATACTAGTACATTCCACATATTGGCGCATACTCTTTCTTTGCTCTATGATGTATCATATCATAGGTTCGGATACTCAAGTTCCTGACCGCACGTAGATAGATTTAGATTCAGCCAGCAATTTAAGATTCAGTAGTGAGTCCTTATCTATCGAGGATATGAAGTTATTTTAGTATTTTTAGTAGCTTTAGTATTTCACCAGTCAAAGTTAGTTAAAGTCTTGTCCTATCAACTCCATATTAAGGCTATTCAGTTAAGAACTTTTCAGACTAGACTATAAGATAGTATTCAATCCTATAGATTATTATTACAGTTGATATTCTTTATCAGTATTCAAATTTTGAACCTTGTGGCAATTCAGCCTATTTTTCACATTATTTTTAGTATTATTATTTAGTGCTCACAGCAGCTATCAGTAATGGGTTAGCTTGTGGTCCTTTAAGGTCAAAAGCATCGTATAGAATTTAGGGTATGGACTCAGGGAGTTTAAAAACTTGGTATCAGAGCCTAAGGTTCAACAGAGTCCTAGGGAGTCTAAAATCCACACATAGTAGAGTCTTGTGCATGTGTGTGTAGCACGCCACACTTATGGACAAGAGGCTATGAGATATTTTTAGGAAAATTTTCTCTTTTTTAGTATTCATGTCGTGCTAATGATCATGAGCTAAAGTTAAATTCTTAGTATAATTTATTTCTTCCTTCTGTATACAAAATATGCCTCCTAAAAAGACTAACGAACAAAGGACCAGAAATCAGTCAGCACCTCAGCTTATTCAGGTAGATCCCTCAACTGAACCTGTGTCCCATGCAAAATTTAGAGCCATGTTTACCACTGCAGCCAATTTTGTAGCATCTCAGAATGAACGACCAGATGCTATTTTGGCTAACCCAGTGGCCAATAATACTACAGCCAGGATTTGGGACTTTACCCGAATGAATCCTCCCCTATTCTCAGGATCTGAGTCAGAAGAGGATCCACAGGAAGACCTCGATCAGGTTCAAAAAGTCATAGATATTATGGGAGTTACTTCCAGTGAGAGTGTTGATTTAGTTTCCTATCATCTAAATAATGTAGCTCATATATGGTTTAAGAAGTTAAAGGTATATAGGGTGCAGATGCAGAGCCCATACAGTAGGAAGAGTTTTCTACTGCTTTTCTAGATAGATTCTTTCCCGTAGACTTGAGAGAAGCCAAGGTGTTAGAGTTTATCAATCTCAGGTAAGGAAGTATAAGTGTGAAAGAGTATTCCCTCAAGTTTACTCAGCTATCCAGGTATGCTTCCTATGTAGTAGCAGACAGTAGGTCCAGAATGAGAAAATTCATATTTGGGGTGTCAGAAAGTATAGTTAAAGAGTGTGGAACTGCGATGTTGATTAAGGAGATGGACATATCTAGGGTCATGGTCTATGATCAAAAGATAGAAGAGGTTATGAATAAGGAGAGAAAGATAAAGAGAAAAAGAAAGCTAGGATAGGTAGCTTTAATTTCACTCAGCCTAAGTTAGAGGGTGGTAACCACTATCAAATTTTGCCAAAATTCTTCAGTTCTAGCTCCTTTCTCAGCTAGTGCTCCAGTCCCTAAGTTCAAAAGTGGTAATAAAGATAGGACACCAGACTCCAATTCTCAGGGTAGTGTTAGCAGTGCTTGAATAAATCCTCTTTATTAGACATGTGGCAGAAACCATCATGGTGTCTATGAAGCTGGCAGCGATGTTTGTTTCAGGTGTGGCAAGCCAGGCCACAGAGTCAGAGACTATCCTTAGTTAGGATTTTAGGGTCAGTATAATTATCCGCCAACTCAGTTTGGTCGTCCGAATCAACATGGTACCATTTCTAGTGCCACCAATGGGCAATGCCCAAACAGGTTTTATGCACTTTAGTCTAAACAAGATCAAGAAAATTCCCCTGATATGGTCATTGGTATGTTATAGATCTTCCATTTATATGTTTATTCCTTGCTAGATCCATAAGTTCTTTATCTTTCATAACTTCTTATATAGCCATTAACTTTGGAGTCAGTCCAGAAATTATAGCAAAGCCTTACTCAATTTTTAGCCTAGTAGGTAAATCTATCATAGCCCGACGAGTATATAGGAAATGTCCAGTTATGATATCTCAGAAAGTTACTTCAGCAAACCTTGTAGAGCTAGAGATGGCAAATTTTGATGTCATTCTTGACATTGATTGGTACATTCATTATATGCCTCAGTTGGTTGTAGAGATAGAATGCTTTATTTTTAGTTTCCAAATGAACCAATGAATTGTTTATTTTTAGTTTCCAAATGAACCAATCCTTGAATGGAAGGGTAGTACTACAGTGCTTAAGGGTCAGTTGATTTCATACCTTAGAGTGAGGCAAATAATATCAAAGGGATGTGTCAATTATCATGTGTGAGTCAAAGACTCTAGTTTAGAGATTCCTAGTCTTGAGTCAACTCCAGTAGTAAATGAATTCTCAGATATGTTTCTCGAAGATCTTCACAGAGTTCCTTCCAAAAGGAAAATTGACTTCAAAATAGACCTTCTTCTAGCCACTCAGCCTATATCTATTTCACCATACAAAATGACTCCAACAGAACTCAAATATTTAAAAGAATAGTTAAAGGACGTATTAGACAAGGGGTTCATCAGACCCAGTGTTACCCAATGGGGCACACCAGTCTTATTTTTGCATAAGAATGATGGTTCCATAAAAATATGGATAGACTACCATCAGTTGAACAAAGTCAAAGTCAAGAATAAATACCCACTTCATAGAATTGATGAATTGTTTGACCAACTTTAGGGTACCAGTTAATTTTCTAAGATAGACCTCATATCAGGCTATCATCAACTCTGAGTGAGAGAATATGACATTTGAAAAATAGCTTTCCAAACCTGGTATAGTCACTTTGAGTTTCTAGTGATGTCCTTTGGTCTTACAAATGCCCTAGTAGCTTTTATGGACTTAATAAATTGTGTGTTCAAGTAGTACTTGGACATGTTTGTTATAGTCTTTATCGATGACATTCTTGTCTATTCTCGTAGCGAGAATAATAACATAAATCACCTCAAAATCATACTTCAGACTCTCAAAACTCATCAATTTTTTTCCAAATTTAGTAAGTGCAAATTTTTTCTAAGGTCAGTAGCATTTCTTGGTCATATTGTTTTCAGTGATAGCATTAGAGTTGACCCTCAAAAGACCAAAGCGGAGAGAAACTAGTCTAGACCCATTTCTTCATCAGATATCAGTAGCTTCTTAGGTTTAGCTGGCTATTACCGTTGGTTTGATGAAGGGTTCTCATCTATTATATCCCCATTTCCTGGTTGACTCAGAAGAATATCAAGTTTCAGTGGTTAGATTCCTGCGAGAATAGTTTTCAGAAGTTGAAGACTCGACTCACTTCAGCCTCAATTTTGACTCTAACAGATGGTTCAGATGGGTTTATTATGTACTATGATGCTTCCAGAGTAGGTTTGGTTTGTGTCTTTATGCAGCGGGGTAATGTCATAGCCTACAGCTTTAGACAGCTTAAGCCCCATGAGAAGAATTACCCTACCCATGATCCTGAGTTAGCAGCTGTAGTGTTTACCTTAAATATTTTGAGGCATTAATTGTATGGGTTACATCATTATTCAGTTTTGCAGATTATTATTACAATTGATATTCTTTATCAATATTCAGAATTTGAACCTTATGGTAATTTAACCTATTTTCCATATTATTTTTAGTATTATTATTCAGTTCTCAAGCAGATATTAGTAATGGGTTAGCTTGTGGTATTCGGGGTCATAAGCACTGTGTAGCATCCGAGGTACAGACTTTTAGCATTATAGGTGAATAAACCAGGGGATAGTGAATTCCTCAAATTTTGTAAATAATGATAGCAAAATTAGTAATGACCTCAACCCCGATTGTGAAATTTATTTTGAATGCGAAAAGTAGGCATATTTAATTACCCTTGAACTGTTGGATAATATGAAGATTTAATTAAGTATAATGATTTTGAAATAAACATATCCAGTTGTCTAATTCCCCAATCTAATGAATAATTGAACTAAGAAGTTTGTGAATTTCCCCAAGTGATGATAATTATTTTGGGATATTGATGTTACCTTGCAAGTGTAGTTAGAATAACGATACCAACAGTGTATGTCTAAATGTGTATCATGGTTAAATGAATAAGAATATGTGTTAAATACTTTAATTGGGCTTTAATGAGGGTTGTGTTGCTGTGTCGTGAAAGTGGAGGTCTCAAAGGACCAACATAAAAAAATATGGTTGCCGATGTGGGGGTCTAAATGCTCAGGTGGTTTGAGTCCCCTTTTATAATTATCATATGATTTGAAGGTTCGAGGCCCCCATATTATATTACATAATTTTATTCTTTAATCATATTAGTATGTTGAGAGGTTCGAGTCCCCTATGATGTATACACATATTCTCTAATTCATGCAACTATACACATTGTGGACCTTCCATCTAGGGGAGATTGAGGCCTATATAACTCATGGGTGCCTTCTTATTTTATGACGATTGAGTTACATGACCCAAGGTAAGATTTTTAGGGTTCATGCTAAGTCTTGTTACCTACCTCGACATTTGATATATATATGCATCTAGTTATGTGCACTAGCTTTTAATTGATTTTAACGTATTGAGAATGTCTTTATTTTGCTCTCTTACCCCTGAGTTATAGGTTAGTACTGCACTAACTAACCATTTTCAAATACTTTATCCCCATGCAATGTAGGCACCAAAGATACCTCTAGTTTTCCTACACAATGTGAGGTGGATTGACTCAGTTTGTTGGTTTATTATGGTGAAGTGGAGAGCATCTATTCTATGAAAGATTTAGATATTTCATTAGTTTTGTTTATAGACTAGAATTGAGATTTTAGATTATCATTAACATTGTAATTATCATTGTTAGAGTTGGGGGCATTTCTCGATGCTTTATTAATTTTGATTTTGTTTAGAAAGCTTTTTTAGATTAATGTGGGCTTAGGTGGTGATGTTGGCTAATTGTGTTTGTTTGGTTATTGGTTATTAATTATATACATGTTTTAAATTTCTTAAGCTTCTCTTATTCTATCTTGTTATATGTTCAAAATTCATATACTATTAGGTTATTATGTTTTGTCGGTGAGGTACAGCGTGTGGTCTTTGATCCTTGTTGGACTTGAAATACCCGTCATGGACAGGCCCTGGTTTAGGTTATGAAAAAGTTAGTATCAAAGCCTAGGTTTGATGACATTGGGTGTCCACAAAGCTACGTCAAGTATAGTCTCTTTTATGAGTGTGTAGCATGCCATACTTATAAGGGAGAGGCTACGAGTCATTTAGGAATATTTTCCTTTCTTGTTGTTCTATTTCGAACTATAGAGTCTAAGATCTTGAAATCTTCTCTAATTTATGTATGTTCTTTTTTCAAATTATGCCTCCTAAAAGTTTTGATGATCGTGGAAAATGTTCTATCTAGTTCGAGGACAATGTAGATGAAACTCGTCTAACTCAAAAAGTTTAGACCCGATCTAGGGTCCTTGCTTTTGATTTCCTTAGTGGAGTTCCATCGATTCCCCCTATCCCTCTTTGGACACCTAAAGCTGATGTGTTTAATGTTAATTTTTTCCTGTCGATCCATTTGTTTACACAGTTGGTGTCCTCTCAAATAGAATGAGTTTTTTTCCTGTTGCTTCATTTTCTGAGGCTAATAAAGTTGGTCAATTTATGAGATTGAGTCCTACAATTTTCACTAATTCTAAAGTTGAGAAAGATCCTCAAAATGTCATTGATGAGATGGAAAAGATTTTTCTTGTGATGTATTCTAATTATGTGAATGGTGTCGAGTTCACTACCTATTAGTTAAAGGATATAGATTATCAGTGGTATTAGAAATGGGACTAGGATCGGGTCGATGATGTTGAGTCTGCCTGGTGGGATAACTTCTCTATTGATTTTCTTGATTGCCTTTTTCCTTAGGAATTGAAGAAAGAAAAGGCTGAGGAATTTATAAACTTGATGCAAGGTAGGATGATAGTAAAGGAATATGCGTTGAAGTTTCATCAGTTATCTTATTATGCTTTGGAGTTAGCATCTAACATAAGGGCTAGAATGAGGAAATTTTCTTCAGGGTTGTCCCGTGAGTTGATTTTGGATAAAAAGGTCTTCTTTTTTAACAAGGATATAAATATCTCTAGAATTATGGTGCATATGCAACAAGTACAAGAGGAAAAGAAGAAGCAAGTGGAGATGAGTGAAAGGCAGAATGACAAGTTTCGATACTCAGATCATAGTGGAGGTCTGCAGTAAAGTGGTAGAGATGGTGGAAAATAGTGTAAGAAGAAGTGGGGCAATTTTGGTTCCTACTTTATGGATATTCTTATTTATCTAAAGTCATTAGGTGATCATCATTTTTAAAATAGTATTAGTCTCAAGGTATAGGGTACCCAACCTCAGGCTAGTAGGACTTAGTCAACTCCATCATATCCCCTTTACAACTTTTGTGGTCAGGAGCATCATGTTGTTTGTAAAAAGGGTAGGAACAAATGCTTTAAATATGGTTAGATTGGTTATATATAGAGGGATTATCCTTCTAGGGTTGCTTTTGGGAAAAATAATATATCTATTTCTACTTCGTTAGCTTCTGCACCAAAGAGTACTATTTTTGCTTCTGGATCCCACACCGGTCAAAACCAACGGTACGCTCTTGCCACCAACCATGATTCTATGGCATCCACTGATGTTGTTAATGGAACACTCAAATGTTTTTCTTATGATTTATATTGTCTACTTGAACTCAAGTCTATCCTCTCTTATGTGACCCCTTATGTGGCTATTCATTTTGGTTTTAATTCTGAGTGTATTTATATCCTTTTTTTGTATCCACCCCAGTGGGTTACTCAATTATGGCTAGGAGGATCTATAAGTGTTGTGTAATGTCGGTCTGTAGTAGGGAGACTTTGATCTGATAGAGTTTGACATGTTAGAATTTGATGTGATCTTGGGGATGGATTTGTTCCATTCATGCTATGCATTTATTGATTGTCGAACCTAAAGGGTCAATTTCCCCTTCCTTAATAAACTAGTGATTGAGAGGGAAGGTAGTTCCCTAGTTCCTAAGAGAAGGTTCATTTCATATCTTAGAGTCCAAAAGTTAATTTCTATAGGGTTCTTCCATCACTTAGTGCATGTTAAGGATTCTAGATCTGAAGGTCCTTCATTGCAGACTCCTTGTGGTTTGTGAATTCCTCAAGGTGTTCTCTGATGATCTTCCTGGTGTTCCTCCCGATAAGAAAATTTATTTTGGGATTGATTTTTTTTGGAAACTCATCCTATTTCTATCCATCCTTATAGAATGGCTCCAAATTAACTAAAAGAACTCAAAGAACAGTTGAAAGATCTTTTAGATAAGGGCTTTATTCACCTTAGTGTTTCTCCTTACGGTTCTCCAGTTTCATTTGTGTGTAATAAGGATGGGTCTCTTCGAACGTGTATAGATTACAACCAATTGAATAAGGTGATTATGAAGAATAAGTATCTTCTTTCTAGGATCAATGATCTCTTTGATCAGCTATAGGATGCTAAGTATTTCTCTAAGACTAATCTTCGATCGAGTTATTATCAGTTGAAGATTAGGGAGGTAGATATCCCTAAGAGTGCTTTTCAAACTTAGTGTGGTCATTTTGAGTTGTTGGTGTTGTCCTTTGGTTTGACTAATCCCCCGACAATATTTATGGATCTTATGAATCAGGTATTCTATCAGTTCATGGATTTATTTGTGATTGTTTTTATTATTGATATTTTGGTGTATTCTAAGAGTGCGGTGGATCATGCCGATCACCTCCAATTTGTGTTGCAAACCTTAAAAGATCAACAATTGTATGCGATATCTCCAAGTGTGAGTTCTGGTTAAATATTTCACTTATCTTGGTGATGTTATTTCAAGTGAAGGAATCATTGTAGATCTACAAAAAGTTACGATGGTTAAGAAGTAGCCTAAAGCCATGACTCCAACTGACATCTGGAGCTTCTTGGATTTAGCCTATTATTATAGAAGGTTTGTTGGAAATTTTCTATTACTGCCCCATTGAGTAAGTTTACTCAAAAAAAGGTAAAGTTCTTATGGTTTGATGCTTGCGAGGGTGGTTTTATGAAGTTGAAGGATAAGTTGTCCGCGACTCTAATCTTAACTCTACCTGAGGGTACTGATGGTATTGTTGTCTATTATGATGTGACCTAGGTGGAACTTGGTTGTGTGTTGATGCAACATGGGAAGGTTTTTGCATATGCTTATAGATAGTTGAAGGTTCATGAGAAGAATTATATTACTCAAGATTTGGAATTATTAGTTGTGGTGTTTGTATTAAAGATTTGGCGAAATTATTTCTATAAGGTCCATGTAGTTATTTATTCTGATTGAAAGAGCCTACAATATCTGTTCCCTTAGAAGGAGCTAAATTCAGGCAAAGGAGGTGGCTTGAGATGCTGAAGTACTATGACACGAGTCTCTACTATTACCCAGGTAAAGCTAATGTGGTTGTTGATTCTCTTAGGTGGTTGTCCATGGGGAGCTTATCTCATTTACACAAGAAAAAAAGGGATATAGTTAAGAACATTAACCATTTGGACAATCTTGGAAACCATATCTTAGATTCCAAGGATTGTAGTGTGATTGTTCAAGAGGTAAAGAAGTCATCTCTTGGAGCTGAGGTGAAAAGGAAACAGGTCTTGGACCCTATCTTGATGCAAATCAAGAAAAATATAGGAAGGCAGAAAGTGATGGCTTTTACGATTGGTGGTGATGGTATCTTTAGGTACCAAGGAAGATTATGTGCTCCCGATGTTGATGGATTATGAGGAATAATTTTGGCCGAAGCTTATGAGTTTTGTTACACAATTCATCCTGGTTCAATCAAAATGTATCATGATCTTAAGCAGCTTTATTGGTGGAATAATATAAATAGGGATGTGGACAATTTTATGGCTAAGTGCATGGTATGGTGTGTCAGCAAGTGAAGGTGGAGCACTTAAGGCCCACTGGGTTGACTCAAGAGATTGAGCTTTCAGTGTGGAAATGAGAAATAATTTATATGGATTTTGTTACTAGTCTTCGCGGTCTAGCCATTAGTTTGATTCCATTTGGCTCATCGTGGTTAGGATGACTAAGTCCACTTATTTCTTACCTGTGAAGACTAATTTTTGCTGACGACTATGCGAACTTGTATATCCAAGAGATCGTGAGGATACATAGTGCTCCTATTTCTATCATTTTTTATCGTGGTACCCAGTTCTCATTTCACTTTTGGAGGTCATTCCAATGAGGTTTGGGGAATAACATAACCCTTAGTATCGCTTTGCACCCACAGACAGATGGGCTAGCGGAAAGGATATTCCAGGCCTTGGAAGATATGCTTCAGGCTTGTGAATTTAATTTTGGTGGTAGTTACGCTGATCACTTACCTCTTATAGAGTTTCCATATAACAATAATTATCACTATAGCATTGGTATGACTCTGTTTGAAGATTTGTTTCATAGGAGGTGTAGGTCTCCTATTGAGTGGTTTAAGGTTGGTGAAAATAGGTTATTGGGCTCTTATTTGGTTCACCAAGCCATGGAAAAGGTGAAGGTGATTTTGGATAGACTGCCAAAAGTCACCAAAAGTCCTACGAATATGTGAGACTGAAGCAGCTTTTTTAATGTTGGTGACTAAGTGTTCTTAAAGGTGTCTCCCATGAAGGGCGTGATGTGGTTTTGGAAGAAGCGAAAGCTCAGTCCCCGTTATGTTAGTCCATATTTGGTTTTGGAGAGGGTTATCAATGTTGCATATGAATACAAGTTTCCTTCTAGATTGAGCTCCATTTATTCGATCTTCCATATTTCAATATTAAGGAACTGCATGGGTGATCCTTTATTGGTTATTTCTTTGAAGGTGTGGTCATTTCAAATTCCTTGTCTTATAAAGAAGTTCTGATGGAGATCTTAGATCGGTAAGTCCGTCGGTTGTAGATGAAGGATGTGACTTTGGTAAAGGATATTTGGAGAAACCAAAAATTTGAGGAAGCCACTTGGGAAGCCGAGGAGGACATAAAGTCCAAGTATCCATTCCTATTCCCTATTTTGGAAAATCATACTTACGGTATGTGTGTGATCTTAACATCTTTATTTTCTGTCTTTGTCAAAGGTAAGTGTAGAAGTGTTTCTGTGTTAAATCAAGCTAATGTATACCTTGACCCATCATTCAAGGACGAATGATCCTAAAAGAAGGAGGGGGGGGGGGAGAATGTAACACCCCAGATTTTTGGTGCTTGAATTTTATATTTTGACATTTTATCCTCACAATTGTGACTATGACATACCCTACGAGTCGTAGGGAGTCCTGATAATTCATTGGACCTAAATAGTAGCCTGGCCAGTGTATGTCGTTAAGTTTTCTACTCTAAGTATGAGTGGCTCACTATGAGTCATGAGAACTTATTATGGGTCATTGTGTGCAAATCCTAGGGTGTTCAGTATATACCTAAATGATTTTGCTATTGAACAAACTGGACCCTGTGAATCATAGGGTCCTATTATGAGCCACGGTACATGATTCATAAGGTCAACAGTGTGTGCCTAGTGACATTATCTTGACAACGACTCATAGAGATGAGTCGTGATGAGTCATTCTGAGATCCATAACGACTGACTATTTATTTTTCTAACTTTTTCAATGGGGATATTTTAAACATTTCCCTCTTATCCTAATAATAACCTATGACATATAAACATACTTGGGGCCCTATTTTCATTAATGACACACTCCAAACACTCTTTCTTCTCTCTTAAGTTTCTAAAGCATCCATAGTTAGGGATTTGAAAAAGTGGATCAAGTAGAGCTTCAAGGGTTGAATTCTCTCCATAATCTTGGGTACTTCGGGAATGTTAATCTTTGCAAATTATTACTTTTCTGAAAGGCTGTGTTTTAAAGTATTATTCATACGATTTTGATGTTGGTTTTGGACATGGTTGAGGGTTTTGAATGATTGTTGTTTATGCAATGTTTTATGTTTGTAAATGCATTGGTTATGTTAAAATGGTGGTTTTGAAACCAATTTGAAGCATGTTTATGGTGAATAAACTAAACGATTGTGAATTCCCCAAATTTTGTGAATAATGATAGCTGAATTAGTAACAACCTCAACCCTTATTGTGTAATTTGTTTTGAATATGAAAATTATGCACATTGAATTACTTTTGAACCATTGCATAATATGAAGAGTTAATAAAGCGTAATGATTTTCAATTGAACTTATGGGGTTGTGTAATTCTCCTAGCTAATATATAATTAAACCAAGAAGTTTGTCAAAATCCCCAAGTAATGATAATTGTCTTGGTATATTGATATTACCTTAAAAGTTTAGTTGGAATGACGATACCAATAGTGTATGTCTAAATGTGTATGATGGTTTAATGAATGAGAATATGTGTTAAATATTTTAATTGGGCTTTAATGAGCATTGTGTAGTTGAGCCGCGAAAGTGGAGATCCCAGGAGACTAACACTGAAAACTATGGTTGCCGATACGGGGGTCCATATGAATGGGTTGTTCGAGTCCCTCTTTAGTATTATCATAATATTGGTATGTTTGAATCCCCCATATTCCATGATCAGGTGCTTCAGTCACCTTGGTATACTGAGAGGTTCGAGTGCCCCATGTTGCATAGTACATCCTCTGGTTTATGCAGACACATATTTTGGGGCCTTTCTAATTAGGGAAGAGCTGCCTGGTATAGGCCGTGGGTGCCTTTTCATGTTATGACGGTTGAGCTACATGACCCAAGCTAAAATATTTATATTTATATATATATATATGCATCTAGTTGTATGCTTTGGATTTTTACTAATTTTGAAGTAATGACCAAGGATTTACTTTGCTCCCTTATCCTTGAGTTATATGCTAGGGCTCAACCCACTAACCGTCTTTAGATACTGTATCCCCATGTGATGTAGGAACCAGAGATGCTTCTACATTTTCTATGTAGTGTTAGGTGGATTGGCTCGATTTGTTAGTTCATTATAGTAATGTGGTGATCTTGCATTCTTTAAATACTTAGACATTTCATCAGTTTCTTTCATAGAATAGGATTGAAAGGTTACATTATTAATAGAATTGTCATTGTCATTGTCATTGTTAGAGACGGGGTCATGTTTCGATGCTTTATTGATTTTAATTTTGTTTAGAAGAATTTGTTGGATTTCTCTTGACTTAGGTGGTGATGTTGGTTGGTTGTGTCTTGTCGGTTACCATTTATCATTTAGACATGCTTTAAATTTCTTGATCTCATCTTATGCTACCTTGTTATATGTACAAAATTCATTTGATGTTGGGGTATTGTGTTCTATTTGTTAGGCATAGGGGGTGGTCTCCGTTCCTCATTTGACATGATATACCCATCACGGCCAGGCCCTAGTTAGGGTCGTGATAGTAAGTTAAGGTCTCAAATCATGACATTAAGTCTATTTTAGCAAAGACTATGAGTGCCAACCAGAGTGTTTGGTCAAAAGCTAGATGATGCACTTTGTCCTATCAGACAACTTTTAAAAATCCGTAGGTGCCTCTCTATATCTGCTTGTGTAATGTAAGGCATGTCACTTTCTAGTCTAACTTGAGCATAAGTGAAATATCTTGGGTTTTGACCCTTAGAAAATTTCCTAGAAATCCATTATCTGGACCAAAAGCAACTCATGGGTAAGAGCCGTATGTTGTGGTACGATTGGTATAGTCCTATCAGATGCTGACTCGTGTTAGTTAGTGAGATGGTTTTGGTCACTGAAATAGGTAGGACTTAGAGGTGTTAGTTATAAGGGTTTGATATGAGTCGTATGAAGGACTTAATAGAGGGTAGTATTTAATCCTTCTAGTAGTTTATTCGGCTTGGGATATAGGTTATGGGTACGGATCATATGTTATGGTTACAACATGGTTGTATGAGTCGTATACTGGCCAGTGTTTGGTCCAAGGGTTGAGTCTTGGATTCAAGTGGTGGATACCCACTGTATATGAGGGTACAACTCGTATGGGTCAGTTGTATCCCTGTGATGGGTTCTTAAGGGATTTAAGTGGGGGTATTCTAGATACTTCTCTAATTACCCTAAAAAGGACCGACGACTTCTAATACACTTAAGAGTTTATTTACCCTATACTCTATTCATTAACACTTCAAAACTATTCCAAGACATATCATAATTTTCTCAAGAGCTTTTGGGGCAAGAAGGCTAGGGTTTCATCTTATTAATCACTTTAGCGCTTGATTTGGTGATTATTTACTATCAATTTTTCTGTATAAGGAATAATTATCTTCCCTCATTGTAATTTCAACTAAATTCATGGTTTATATGATTGATTTCATGGTTTTACTATTTCATGATTATGGTTTACAACTATTATTGTAGGAGTTTTGATATTGAATGCTTGGTTATGGTTTCCTATGGTTTTAATTATTCTTTTGTATGCATTAATGGTGGTTTTGGACAATTGGATTGTATAGTAATGGTTTAATGGTCCTTGGAATAGGTTTTGGTTATAGTATGCTACTTACAAAGATATGTTCACTGCATTGACTTCTTTTAATGGAACTCTTGCATGTTTTAACCTAGAAAAAAGGTTTATGCATGGTTTAAATGGTTTAAAAACGGTAAAAGCTAAATGGTTATGCTTCTACAGAATATGGAAGTCTCTGAAGTAGATTTAATATGGTATATGGAAGGGCACCCAAGGTCCCCTTAATCTAAATGGTTTGGTTATGGATATTACTTGCAAGTAAGGGGCAGTGTGACAGTACCACCAATATTGTCCTTGGTTAATACATGGTAAATGGATTTTTTGGTTATGGTTTTAATTGGGCATTAATGGTGTGGTATGTAGCTAAGCCAAGAAAGGTGGCGATCCTTGGAGGCCAAAACCAAAAACTCATATTTGCTGATATGAGGGGTCTTGATGACCATGTGCATGTGTCATATTTTATATTGAGGGATGTACTAGTCATTCTATAGGATATTCCCTGGTTGTGCAGCTACGTAAACTGGTGCCCTTTTAGCAGGGGAGCTGAATCCATAAGGCCCGTGGGTGGTTAGGACGACAAAGCTACACAACTCAAGTAAATGTTTTAAATGCATGCTAAACCTAGTTCCCTTTCCTGACACTTATATATGTATGGTTGATGGTTTTACTTGGTTTTATTTCTGGCATTATTTGATCCTTATCCTGCGATTCATGCTAGTGGTCACTCGCTAACCCCATATACTAATGGTTGTATACTCATGCTATGTAGGAACTGACTATTCGATTTCTCCTATATAGTGATTGACTCTGGGACAACATTTGGACTGAAGTGGTCAGGTTTCATCCTTTCAGAAGGAATTATTTCATGTTATGGATTTCTTTAGACATTTTTCTTTCATTCTGGATAGTGGTTTTGTCCTTGGTTAGGGGCATGTCCCAATCGTATTTATTTACTCTTTTAGATAGAGGCTTTGTGGTACTTTTGGGGATTGGTATGGGCGGGATCAGCATTGGTGTCGGCCTTGGCATTAGAATAAGCCAATGGGCTGACAACATTATACGATATTGTTGGTTGTTATATCATATCACATTTTAGGATTGATTTTTTGTATTTCGTTTTGGTATTCTCTTTGGTTTATGGGCTATGGTTTGGTTTGGTATAGTTGGTGGTTGGTACGGTACGGTTGAACTCGGTTTGGTCAGTCACGATTGCAACCCTATCCCAGAGTTTGAATGAGAACAATAACGATATATTATTAAATGTTCGAAATTCAGCCCATCTAAGATTGGATAGAGGTGGTTAGGTTGGGTAACAGGGGGTGGTCCTCGATCCTGTTTGGACTTGGGGTGCGTATTTCAACAAAGCACGAGGTCGTGTCCTGTCAAGTTGGTTTCAGAGCCCAAGTTCATAGTCAACTGGGAAGTCTACAAAGCTGTATCGAGTAGAGTATCTTTTAGGGGTGTGAAGTGGACCACACTTATAAAAGAAAGGCTATAATACATTTAGGAATGTTTCACTTTCTAGGTATTCTACCTTAAAGCTTGAGTTCTTAATTTGGGAATCTCTTCTAATCCTTATTTGTTCATCTTCAGATCATGCCTCCTAGATCTGGAACCCAAGAAAATTCCTCTGTCCTATTTGGTCATAATGCTGAAGGGGTACATCCTATGTTTGGCATACATCTTCAATCTCATGGTCTTATTCTTGATTGTGATGGAGTTCCTCCTATTCCATCGAGTTCTCCTCAGGTCCCTCAAGGCAACGTGACAAACATAGAATTTTTTCAGTCTATTCATGTCATTGCCCTATTGGTTGCTACTTTGACTGAGCAGGGTGCGAATGGTGCTTTGTATGATGAGGCCTCAAGGGTTGGTCCATTTATAAAGATAAGTCCTATAACTTTTACTGGGGTGAAGGTGGAGGAGGATCCATAGGGCTTCTTTGATAAGATGGAAAAGATATTCAGGTGATGCAGGGTGCTAATATAGATTGGGTTAACTTTGTAGCTTATCATCTCAAAGATACTTCTTATCAGTGGTATGAAGAGTGAGAGATGGATAGAGGTGATTAGAAAGAGGAAGAGTTATCAGTTTTTTCCTCAAGATTTGATGGAAGCAAAGATGATGGATTTTGTGAACCTCAGACAAAGGAGAATATCGGTAAATAGATATGATTTAAAGTTTCATTATCTATCAAGGTATGCTCCTAATTTGGTAGCTGATATGAGGTTGAGCATGATGATGTTTTATTTTGGGTTGAATAGAGATTTGATTCTAGAGAGCAAGACTGCCTTGCTGATTAGAGATATGGACATCTTAAAGTTGACTATTTATATGCAGCAGGTTGAGAATGAGAAGAGGAAGCAGGCGGAGTTTGGGATAAAAAGGGAAAGAGGAACAAGTTTTTTTATTAGGGAGGTGCTCAGTATCAGGGTTGTAAGGATGGTGGCAAGTGGCAGAAAATGAAGTGGGAGAGTTCAGGCTTTTTTTCTACTAGTGCTCCTTATTAGTCGGGAGACAGGTGTCATCAAGGTGGTGATAATTCTTGGGCACAGATTTCCCAATCTTAGCGAGCAGAGTTCAGTTAGTTTCTTTGTGTCCTCCTTGTCGATTCTATGGTCGTCCTCATTGAGGTTATTGTGTGGAAGAAATGGACAAGTGTTTCAAGTTTGTACAGGTAGGCCATCGACTCAGGGATTTTCCTTTCAAAAAGGTTACTATAGGGATGAATGAGATTCCTATGACTTCATCTTTTGCTCCTATACCTAGTAGGGTGGCATTTTCTTCCGGTACTACTCCTGCTTCTAGTGTTGGTCGGAATAGGTTGTATGCTTTGGCATCCCGATAGGAATTCGAGGGATCACCTAATGTCATTACTGGTACGGTACAGTTTTTTTCTTATGATGTATATTATTTGCATGATCCAAGGTCCACTCTTTCTTATGTGACTCTATATGTGGTTGCGTCTTTTGGTTTTGATTCTAAAGTTATCTCGGATCCTTTTTCTATTTCTACCCCGATAGGTGACTCAGTTATTGCTAAGAGAGTCTATAGGGAGTTATGTGGTAGCTGTTAGTGGCAAGAGGATCTTGCAAGAATTATTTGAGTTGGATATGGTAGATTTTGATGTGATTCTAGGTATGGATTGGTTGTATTCTTGTTATGCGTCTATGGATTGTCGGACTCATAGGTTATCTGTAAGTTCCCTGGTGAACCACTTATAGAATAGGAAGGTAGTTCCATAGATTTTAGGGGAGATTTATTTCTTATCTTAGAGATCAGAGATTAATCTCTAAGAGTTGTCTCGAGGATAGCAGTTGGACTGAAGTGGTTTTGTCCATATTTGTGGGCATGTACCAACCGAATTTGTTTACTCTTTTGAATAGAGGCTTTGTGGTACTTCTGGGGGTTGGTATGGGCGGGATCGGTATTGGTGTTGGCCTTGGCTTATGAATAAGCCTTTGGACTGACATCATTGGATGATATTGTTGGTTGTTCCATCATGTCACATTTTGGGATTGATTTTTCATATTATGTTATGGTATTCCTTTTGGTTTATGGTCTATGGTTTGGTTGGTTGTTGGTATGGTACAATTTTGACTCGATTGGGTCGGTCACGGTTATGACTCTATCCCTGAGTCTTACTGAGAACAATAACGCTATATTGTTATGTATTCAAAATGTAGCTCATCCAAGGATGGATATAGGTGGTTGGGTTGGGTAACAAAGGGCGGTCCCCAGTCCTGCTTTGACTTGGGATGCCCATTGCGACAAGGCCCGGGGTCGGGTCGTGTTAATAAGGCACAATGGGCGTTGAAAAAGCTGAATTTTGAGTGGAGTGATGCTGCAAACTTGATGATAAGTACGATTAATTTGTTGGATGAATTTCGTCTCTGTGCTTAAGAAAGTTCTGCCTTGTACAAGGCAATAATAAAGTTGTAAAATGATAGAAGATTGAGAAAGGGGTATTCCATCCTGATGATATTGTTTTGTTGTATAATTCGAGACTTCACTTATTTTCTAACAAGTTAAACTCTAGGTGGTTTGGACAATTCACCATCGTCAGATTATTTCCACATGGTGCAATCGAGATGAAACAAGGTAGAAATGCCCCATTCAAGGTGAACAAGCATCATTTAAGTATTATATAGGAAGTATTGAGGAGTTAAAGGTTTGTGAGGATGTTAGCCTTGGCGAAGTCTAAGTATCCAAGGCAACTGAGTTATGCCGTGATGTTAAATCAAGGCATTTCTTGGGAGGCAACCTGACACGACCCAAAACGGGGCCTTGTTGTAATAGGCAACTCAAGTCAATCAGGGACCGGAGACCACCCACGATAGCCAACCCAATGAACAAGTACACTGTGTATGATGAATTCAAACATATAAAAAGATAGAAAATTAGAAGATATAATGACTTTGGGATAGGTCTACCATCTAGACAAACCCAACCAAGTCAATCCATCCAATAACCAATTAAACAAACTAAAAACGATAACCAAATGTATATATAAAAATATATCATGACCATCCCATACCCAAGTCCACAATTGTCCATACAAAGCCTCTAAACCAAACCAAAGAGTATCTAGTCGGGACATGCCCCTGATCATAGCCAAAGTCCAAAGTCTATGAAAATACAAAGGTATGTAAAGTAATCCATGACACAAAATAGATGCCTTCCGAACTATAGAAGCTCACCACTTCAATCAAACACCGACTATTTTCGAATCTGATTAATGAGCAAGAGGAGTAGTATGGCCGGTTCCTACATTATATAGGGATACAACCGCCAGAAGATGGGTTAATAGGTAAAACCTAGCATGCACTCAGGATAAGGGTAAAATAATGCCAAACTTTAAAACTAAGTAAACCAACTATATGCATTCA
>JAPEIP010000006.1:78707893-78720115 GCA_026120095.1 Capsicum chinense | reverse complement strand
GTGGGGAAAGGGAACTAGGTTTAGCATGCCCTTAAAATCATTAACCTGGGCAAGTGTAGCTTAACCGTCATAATCCACCCACGGGCTATATAGGTTAAGTTTAACCCCCTTAACGGTCCCGGATGCGTGTAGACGCACGAACTGGAGATACCATATGAGTAGGGGATTCCCGAATATCCTTCGCTCTCTATGATACATATGTACAAGTGTACTTAGGTGATTCCCGTGTACCCCATAAATATCATAGATGGTCGACATGACCAAACCTCATATTAGAAAATATGAGTTTCCAGAGTTCGTCTATTCGATTCACACCTTCATGATTGGGGGATTCCTTTGTACCACACAAGATGTTCATTATTCAAACTAATCTCAATATTTCATTCACTTGGGGGATTCCCGTGTAACCCACAAGGTTTTCAATTAAACCATAACCATGAAAACCAAGACCTTTCTATTTAACCATTTCAAACCATTCAAAACCATTTAGACCATTCAAAAACCATGCATGCCAATTTAGGGTTCCATTACCGAACCATACCATGCAATAATTTCAATGAAAGTTCAACAATATAGTAAAAACACTCTCATAGGCATTTTATCAAACATTTTTAGGGTATACCTTTACCAAGACAAAAAACAAAGCATAAATCATCAAATTTAGGGTTACCCATGAATTATTTGTTAAACCATAACCAACAAGAACCCACATATGCAAACCAGCACCAAAAATATGAGAAAACATAATTTAAACCAAGAGTAAACAATACTTAACAATACGCACCTAAACCCTCGACATTGGTTTTCAAAACAACCATTCACGATTTATAATCAATGTTTAAAACACATTAAAAAATGCCTTTAGCTGAAACTAACAATGAGGGAAGAGTGACATGCCTTATACAAGAAGATTCACAGAAGGAAACTTGACTCTTGATCCCTTTAAAGAACACTTGTAGAAACCCTAGACTCAATCTCTAAGAGAGTGTTTAGAGAGATTATTTAGTGTTTTTTAATATTCCAATGAGTGGTATGAGAGGCCACAACATGATATATAAAGTGGGGACATAAGGGTTTTGGGGTGCGAAATGTCCAAACTACCCTTAGCTTAAAAGTTGAAAACCAAATCCCTGGAGGGAACAACCATGCCCCTTAGTCATACCCTAGGGTATGAGTTGTTCCCTAACTTGTACCCTAGACCCTACCCTGGTCCCCCATACTGACCATCATACGACCACCTAGGGATATATCGTACCATAGGGTATGATGGTACCCTAAAATCTTACCTTGGATGGATTCAACTAGATTAAACTTTGGCCATTATACTACTTGGCATCATACATCTCGTACCCTACCATACAACCAATATGATGCTTTGTCGTATCTTGGATAGAAACCAATCCAAATACATCGACTAACATCCAATAGAGGGAACACGAAGTTGTACCATAGCATACGAGTAGTATGACTAAGCTTTACCTTTTCTAGAATGTTCAAACCTAAGAAATTTTTACAAAGGCCAAGGTTTAGGGTGTTTCATTCTCCCCCACTTAGGATCATTTGTCTTCGAATGGCCATTAAGGGAAAGCATGACCACGTGATAGCACATAAATACATATCAAACTTTCCTCCAATAAAAATAGAAGATCAAGTCATAAATCAAGATGAGATGTTCATCGTATAATCCAAGCACGATTTACACCCCACTTCCTCCATTCTAAACTTTAATTAAGTTAGAAAACAAAGACACAAGGAAATATGCCCTTCCTTTAACCAAGTTGGAAAATAAAGATGTGATAAAGAACTCGTACCTTACGCATGATTTTCCAGAATGAAAAACCAACACAAATACTTGGACTCCGTGTCCTTCTCCTCACCCTAAATGGATTTCTCAAATTTTTTGGTTCCACCATTGAACATTCACCGAAGACACACCTTCTCGTTTACAACTGGTGAACTTGCCAACCCAAGATCTTCATGGGATCTCCTTAGGAAAAAGAGTCTGAGATAACAATACCACCCAAAGAAAAGAACCAACGGAGGATTACCCATACCTTACCCCAATATAACACATGGAATATAGGATGAACCAAATCATGATAGAGAGTACGTCCAATTCAACTCACATTCCCCCTAAATACCTCACTACGAGATCCTGAGTCTAGCCATACACTTCTTCCATGTTCAATCCTACCTAGAGCTAAAAGGAGTTAACTAAGGCCACCAGGCTCTACTCCTTATATCCACCCAAAACAGTATTCCTCCCTATCACTGAAGCCGAACATCATGCCTTACCACGCTCCTTAAGTACCCTACACCATAATTTCTATATCTTTCAACCACAACATTCAAGCCTACCTCTTCTATACCTGCGGTATGATCTACCTTCAAAAGATGTCATAACCACTATTATTTTCACAAAGCTTTTTTTCCACCTACTCCTCTCCTAACTATTTCTCATAGCTACAACCTTGCGTCGCCCACCACTTCTTTTCCATAACCTTAGTTCTAGTAGTCACCCCAAAATCTCCCCCACCTAGGGACTTCTACCATTCTTCCATTTCAAAACATCACCATACCTCAAAAGTCACTACCATCCTAACATAAAAAGGGTCACTAAGGAACTAAAGTACAAGAATTACTCATGCCACCCAAATGACACCCGCAAAAAAGAAAAAACAATACCATAGGCACAAGGTACTTTATCAAAACCACCTAATTCGTAAATAAAAAATCAACCTAACAAAACCATCCATAATAGGAGTCCTCAAGATTAGACACCGAAAGATACATAAACGCATATATTATAGGTAATACAACATAAGGTCAAGATTCATATCTAGGGAACAAGTTGAATGCAGAATGCGAACTGAAGGCATAAGCGCAACAAAAATACACGCAACACTAAGAGAGTGCTCTCTTAATCGAGATAGGAAAGAATCACTAGAATATGGGTAGATACACCCCAACCTTCCCTAGAAGTCCACCGCTAAAAGAAGATTTAAGTTTAACCCTTAACCTTCATCTTATTACGCCTACCAGCACAATACTTTGCTCTAAAGGATATCACCAAGGAAGTACACTAGGGACACTTGGTTCTCTTATACCTAAATCCTCATCCACCAAATGCTATCTAGAGCCCAGTATAGTTATCAAAAATCAATGCTCTAACCCAACCAATGACCTAACTACCAATCCTTCAGTTCAACTTGAACCCCCATCCTATAGTCATAACTTTCCCACTATTAGATTCCCAAGTCACCAACCTCACCCTTTTTTCTAGACATCTCATCAACCTATCACTCTACCACCATAATTTTTGCATTGCTATCCCAGATAACATACTTTCTTCATCAACATCAATACTTAGGTTTAATCTTAGTATCCATCAACCACCATGTACTACTAACGAAACAACTCATAAAAAATATACATATGTGGTCCACCTCACACGAAGGACACTCTAAATTCCTTATTCACTCATTGACAACCTATGCATTTTAGGGGAAAACCATCCCCCTCATGCATAAAAGAAAGGAACACTTCATGAAGAATCACTAAGATGGATGAAACCTTTATCTAAGAGGTTCGTTAGTTGCTCCTTAAGCTCCTTTAACTATACTAGAACCATTGTATAAAGAAAGAATAAAAATTGGGCAAGCGTCCAAAATAAGACCAATCCATAACTCAATCTCTCCATTAGAAGGGCACCGTGAGGTCATTAGGAAGGACCTCAGAAAACTCATTCACCACCAAAATTAAATGCAAAAGAAGGACCTTTCGAGTTAGAATCTTTAACCCAAACAAAATAATAATAGAGACACCCCTATTAGATATTAATCTGTAAACTCTAAGATATGATATAACATTTCCCTTAATAGACAGGGAATCACCCTCCCATCCCAAAATAGACTCACCAGGGAGCCTAAAGACAACCTTATAGATCCGACAATCTAATAACGTATATCATGAGTGCAACCAATCCATCCCTGGAATATCATAGAAATCCTCCAAAGCTCCTTTAATACCAACAACCACCACATACCCCCATGGACTCTTTTAGCAATCACAAAGTCACCTACCAGGGTAAAAATAGAAAAAGGGCCTGAAACGCACTATGGACCAAACTAAAATACATAATAACAAATGTCTTCACATAAAAGATAGGGGACCCCAGACCAAGTAAACCATACATACCATAAGAAGAAGAAGTTTCAAAATACCAGTGTCAGCATTAAGAGATGCCTCACAATCCTGAGAAATAGTGAGAGCATTGAGACAGTTCTGACCAGTGTTGAAACTAAGAGTAGCACCCTTTGGTGTAGGAGTTAGAGAAGTGGAAACCGGTATCCTATTTGCCCTAATTACAACCCTTATGGGATACTTCCATTGCATATGAATCAAATAACCATAACAAAAACACCAGTTCCTTCCTTCATAGCTATAATTGCGGTACAACTAATCGCAAAACCAACAAGGGGGATTGCGTGGGGAAAACTAAACTCCACTAGCCCATAAATAATACTCACTAGAAAATTAAGGATATGGGATACTGACAACCACATGGGAACTCCCCGTATTTCCTTGCTCAACCCATTATCCACCGTCTCTACTATATATTTTCTAACCCCTCTCCTAGTCTGAATATTGAGATTTCTTGCACTGCTTCTTTTGCAATATTGCCTGATTATTTATCACACCACTAGAATCGGACTAGCATGATAGATATGTCATAATTCGGGCAAAAAAATAAATTGAACATCAAAACTCATCATTAGTAATATCTCCTTGAGGTAACTAGGCATGAGTGCCACCTTTTGGGGTAGGGTCAATAGAGACTGGTGGAACTCTATAGGGAAAATCATTAACTGCGGCCCTTGATTAGGTTTAGGCCCCATGAGTTGGACGAGATCTATCCATTTTGACCTCGAGTGGGACTGGTGAGCTTCCACAAACTTTAGACCATTGAAAGGACATAATCTGAAAAGGCAAACCAAAGAAGATTTAAGAAAGAGTTCAAGATCATAGACTCTATAGCCCAAAAGTAGAATAATAAGAAAGTGAACCATTCCTAAATGCCTTGTAGCCTCCTGATTATAAGTGTGGTACATAACACCCCCATAAGCAAGAATCTACTCGCCATGACTTTGTGGACATCCCATGATACCAAAACTTAGGCTTTGATACCCACTTGACATGACTAGAATCGGGGCCTTATTGTAATGGACATCTCAAGTCTATTTGGGTTCGGAGACCTCCCCCAATACCCAACCCAACCAACAAGTACCCTATGTCAGGTAAATTTTGAACATATAATAAGATAGAAATTAGAAGATATAATGACTTTAGGATATGTATACTTACTAGACCAACCCAATCAAGTCAATCCATCCAATAACCAACCAACTAAACAAAAAATGCTAACCCAATATATATATATATATATATATATAAAAATATATCATAACTATCCCATACCTATGTACAAAGCTGTCCATAAAAAACATCTAAGTGAAACCAAAAAGAATCTAGATGGGACACGCCCCTGACCATAGCCATAAACCAAAGTCTATGAAAATCATGAAATAGATGCCTTCATAACTATGGAAGCTCACCACTTCAATCCAACACTGATTGTTCCTGAATTCAATCAATGACCAGGAGGAGTACTATGGCCAGTTCCTGCATCGTATGGGGATACAATCAGCTAAAGTTTGGTTAGCGAGTGAATGCTATCATGTAATTAGAATAAGGGTATAGTAACGCCAACCTTTAAAACTAAGTAAATCAACCATATAAATTCACAACCATACACACACCCATACACCTACATATATAAATATATAATCTATAATGGGAAAGGGAACCGGATTTAGTATGTCTTTAAAATCATTAACCTGGATATGTGTAGCATAACTATCATAATCCATCCACGAGCTCTATAGGTCCAGTGTAACCCCCTAAATAGGCGACGATGTATGTAGCCGCATACACCGGAGATACCATAGGAGTAGGAGATTCCCGAGTACCTTTTTCTCTTTATGATACATATTTACAAGTGCATTTAGCGGATTCTCATGTACCCCATAAGCATCATAAATGGTCTTCATGATCAATCCTCATGTAGACAAATATGAGCTTTCAGTGTTCGTCCATTGGAATTCCACCTTCACATTTAGCTATCACACCCCACCTTTAATGTACACTTAAAACCATTTCCATACAACAAAGCCATAAATGTTATTATTACTAATCGATGCTATTTTAAGTGGTATCCTCAGACTGACTATATCTTGCAAGCAATGTCTATAGATAATCTTAGGGGATTCTCGTGTACCCCATATGTTACATTAGTTAGTTTTATTAGAAGATTCCCAAGTACCCCACAAGTACATTATTGTTAGGCTTACTTGGGGATTCACGTGTACCCCACAAGTATCTCATTAAGTTTTACTTGGGGGATTCTCATGTACCCCACAAGATATTCGTTATTCAAACCAATTTCATTATTTTATTCACTCCCGTGTACACCATAAGATTTTCTGTTAAACCATAACCATAACAACTAAGACTTTTCCATTTAACCATTTCAAACTATTTCGACCATTCATAAACCATCCATACCAATTTAGGGTTCCATTACCAAATAATACCATGCAATATTTTCAATGAAAGTTCAACAATATAGTAAAAACATTCTCATAGGTATTTTATCAAACATATTGAGGGCATACCTTTATCATGACAAAAACCAAAGCATAAACCATCAAATTTAGAGTTACCTATGATCCATTTGTTAATCCATAACCAACAAGCACCCAAATATGTAAACTATCAGCCAAAATATGTGAAAATGTAATTTAAATCAAGAGTAAACAATACTCAACAATACGCACAAAACCCTCAACATTGGTTTTCAAAACCACCATTTACGATTCACAATCAATGGTTTAAACACATTAAAACATGCATTTAGTTGGAATTTACAATGAGGGGGGAGTAACATGCCTTATTTAAGAAGATTCATGAAAGAAAACTTGACTCTTTAGACCAATGAAGAACACTTATAGAAACCCTAGCCTCAATCTCCAAAACATGATATATAAAGTAGGAACATAAGGGTTTTGGGGTAGAAAATGTTCAGGCTACTCTCAGCTTAAAAGTTGAAAACCAACTCCTAGGAGGGTATGATGACCCCCTTTAGCTATACCTTAGGGTACGAGTGGTACCCTAAATCGTACCCTAAACCCCACCTTGGTCCCCCATAATGACCAGCATATGACCACCTAGGGCTATATTGTACCTTTGGGTACGAATGGTACCCTAAAATCGTAACTTGGATAGATTCAACTAGACCAAACTTTGTCCATCATACGACTTGGAATCATACACCTCGTATCCTACTATAAGACCAGTATGATGCTTTGTCATATCTTGGAAAAAAACCAACTCAAATACCTTGATGAACATAAAAGAGAGGGGACACTAAGTCGTACTATAGCATACGAGTAGTATGACCAAACCGTACCTTGTCTAGTATATTCAAACCCAAGAAATTTTTGCAAAGGCTAAGGTTTTGGGTGTTTCACAACCCAAGGTATTAGTATTCACTTTGTTTCTATTTTGTTGGTTAAAAGAATGGATAAACTCATGGAGATTGATAAAAATTATAAAATTTCAGACAAGTTCAAGTAAGTGGACCTAGAACCTTATTACAAAGGTAAGTGGACTTTCTTTGATAAATGTGTTGACAATCATAAGTTTGCACTCAATAGCAAGATTGGAAAAATAATGTTGAGAATTAAAATAAGATAAAATTATGCAAAAGTCCATTGAATTAAATTCTTTACACAAAAATAGTAGTTATCATTATTTAACAAAAATAGCCTATCGACTCATATTGTTTCCAAAACTTTAGGTCGGCCATTAAGAAATAGTATAAATTCAAATAGCACTCATGGTTAGAAGGAACATTTATTAAAAATATTACCACTTTATAATATTATTGTTAAAAACAAATTTAATCTTAACCAAAACCATTATATCTTAATCAAACGTAGCACATAAGATTCAAATTAAAGGCAACAAAGGTATCTTTTACTTGAGATGATAATACTCTTGAATAAAAGAATTTCTTTTCAAAATCTGGACTATTTCTTCTCTGATCAAGTAGTAACCAAGATAAGAAATTATTTTATAAAATAAAACATATCTAGGCATGTTAGCAATAGAATAATAACGTTGGACGACTTTACCTCTGTTAGTTGATGACAACTTCATGATGATAACGTGTTATGAATTAATATAGAAAAACAATAATAAGGGAGAGAATAGAGAGTAATTTGTATTTCTCTTGGAGAGATAGTATTGAGAGATAAATTACAAGGAACCCTCTATTTATTGGGGACTTGGTCCTAAAGTTAGAGTTCCTAACTTTTATCCAAATAAACATATAAATATACATTCACTACAAAATAAATATATTTTAAATAAAACATCTTTTTATTCTTTTTGAAGTTCTTAAAATTTATTGAAAAAGTGAATGTAGTGAAAGCAGAGTTTTGAAATTTTCATGGTCAAACAAATTTTTTTGGAGCTCAACTCCGAAAAGTAAGTGAAAAATTTTCTTGTCCAAATGCCCTCGAACATCAAGAGATAGTTTGGTAGCTAGTAATAGAACCAACTTTTCTAACATTACTAATATCTACATAATTCTAACCAGCTACGAAACAACCTCTAAATAGAGTGAGCATGAAAAGCGATAAGCCTAACTAAAACTAATTTGGCTCTTCAATTTTTTTCTTTAGTTCAGGTTTAGTTCTATTCTAATAAAATTTCAATTTTTCAATTTGTTACTCAATTTTAGGCTCCTAATATGTTAGAGCACTGAAGAATCGAAGTTAATAACATAAGTGTTTCGAGAGTATTAAAGTTGTCACTCATAGTTCTACATCAAGAATGCATAAAATATCCTTTTTTGAAGTATTTAAGGAAAATAACTTCTTTTCATTGCAATATATAACTTAGATGCCCAAATCAAGAGTTCTAAATTAATGTAATTACAAGAAAATTTTCTTATTCATCATAAGATTAAGATGAATGCAAGTTTTGAGATTTGTCAAACTATGGTCACAAATAGGGGTGAGCATAAAAAACCGAAAGCCAAAATACCGAACCAAAACAAACCAAATCATTTCATTTTTTTATTTTGGTTTTTCGTTTTAAAGGTTCGAGTTTCATTTTTTTTATAAAACTAATATTTTGGTTCAAATTTTGGTTTTTAGGTTAACATAATTAAATTTTTTGATCTAAACCAAAATTTTTAATATACTCTTTTTTTATACACACACACACACACACATATATATATATAGTATTTAATACGTATGATAATTGATATCTATTACTAAAGATCAGAGTGTCAAACTGGTGTATGTGGTACATGAAAATAATGGTTTGTTATTATTGTATTTCTGTTGGTATTTGTGGTGAAAAGTTGAAAAAGTTGAACAATGGCGTCATTCTATTGTTCAAGTACCAAAAGTTGATAACATCCTTCCAAGATTAATATGTTGATCTATTTGTTCTCCATTCTACATCTATAGGCTGCAGCTAATGTTATAGTACAAAAGATAGGAATATATGAGATCAAGAAAGGAGATTTTTCTGTTAAGGTCACTAATTACGGTGCCAGAGTCATCTCTGTTCTTCTTCCTGATAAGCATGGTAATGTATTTCTTTTGAATAATCAATATTCAGAGGTTGATCTAAGATTTAAGTTTGATAAGTTCTCTTTTTATGGTTCTTGGTACTGAACTCTCCTATCTGATATTTGTTTCAAGATTATTGATATGTTATCTTGCCTTGTTCCTTTTCAATTTTTAGGAAACATAACTAATGTTGTTCTTGGTTTGACAACATTCAGGAATGAGTTACACAGATAAGTAATACTTATAAAAAAAACTATCAATCTATAATATGATAACATAAACTTACAAAGGCGTCTTGAAGACAACGCTAAAGACTTTATTCTCATCATCATTGGACACTGACATTACTTCAGCACCAGTTTTCTTATGTTTAGTGGTTAGTCCACTTAGAAATTATTAAACCAAAAAATTAGAAAGTATTAAAAACATTAATAAAATAGTTCAATTCACAAATATAATTTAGCCCATTAAACAGGATCGAAACTAAAAAATTAAAATTATTAAATCGATATAAACCCAAACTAAAATTTACATAAACCGAACCGTACTAACTTAGTTCAGTTTTTGATGAACCTAATTCATAACCAAAAAAACCATAATAAAAGAACCAAAACCGAATCAAAAAATCAAATGCCCACCCCTATTTACAAAGTGAGAGTTGGATATAGAAGTGATAGTGCTGTTAATTGGTGGTTCTCATGATTTATTTGTCGTTAAACAAGAATATCTTTTGGTTTCAAACGTAACAATCTATTATGTGAAATTTTATTTATTATATATTTTGATCATTTTACCATTCTTTCTAACTGTACACGTTGATTTTATGGTAAGAGGAAGATTGGCATGATACTTGATGCATTTAGGAATGATTTGAGAAAGTCCAAGACTAAAGTCAATAATTTGACTTCTGTCAACATTTTTTTATTCAAGAACCAAATGACAATTTGTTTAATTCCATTAGATTCAGATCATTCATTTTGACTTAATAGCATGGATACTCAAGTTTGGAACCTTTATTTTGCATTTCAATTCTTATTTTGAAAACTAGTGAAAAATATCTAAATGGGGTCGTGGATTTAATTTATTATAAATGACTTATTATTACAAAATTGATATTTCCATTGAGTCAAGAATATCTAAAATGGCCTAGTAGCATATATGATTTACTTTTATGGGGTTCTGAATAAATTTTGAGGATTCAATTGGAGATAAATTTTTCCAAGATCCCAACTACTTTTGAAAGAAATGGCATCCATAAATACTTAGGTCTTGTGTGCACATTCGGACACTAAATTTTAATAAAGATAAAATAGTAAAAGGGGGATGCTAAACATTATAAATAAATGCATCCGTGACATCCAAAATGAGGCATACATTTAATTTCACGTGTTTTCCCACATTAAAGACAAATCATAATTACAATTCTACCCTTATTAGAAATTTTCAGGTTTTAGATTGATTTTTTTTTCAAAACTCCATCCAAATGAATCATTAACATTTGCTCCATCTCCATGGAAGACTAATTAATTATATCATTAATTAATTGTCTTTTCATATGTCTTTTCCATCTCTTGATCTCTTTTCGAAGAGACCTCTTTTTTTTTCTCTATTTAATAGGTTAATCAATTATCTTCTCAAATGCCTCATCTCTTTTGTTTAACAACTTAAGCAAAACAAGTCAAATTTAAGTGCAAAAATGGACAATTCATCACAATTTTGTATTGATGAAAATGATTCAATGCATAACCTTGAAGTGAGGTGCAGCCACGACTACTAATTCAAATTTTTCTCTAAAACGCACTAAATGTTTTTGCTTTTATTTTGTATTTTTATATTCTAAATTAAGTTATTAAAAAGTACTCATTATCATTCCCCATGACAAATATTTTGATAAAAATGCTAAAGAGAATGATTATGCAAGAAAAAATCAACATTAACTTTAATCTAAAAAGTTAGTGAAAGAATTAAAAAAAGGACTTAAAACATTGTGAAAAAATAATAATATGTTAGAAAAAAAATATGTGCTTCAAAGGATGTTGCTTAGACTCAAAGACGCAGTCTACGACTTCATAACTTAAGAAGTGATCGATTTGCTAGAATTGCCCCATCTTCCCATCTCAATAATTTTAATTTCTTTGTCTCTACTCCAAGGCAACTATTTGTCACACACCAAAATATAGATTAACGTTTAATATCCAACATTAAATGAAATAAATTTCTATTAATCATAAATAAGTAAGTTTTAATTTGATAAATATTATCTTGTTTTGATCCATATATTGAATGAGTTGGGTTTTATTGTGAGGTTAATACTGTCAACACATATTTTCATTAAATCTAACTGATATAGTTATATGGAAACAAATATAATTAACTTCTAATTTTGAAACTCTTTATTAGTTCTATATATATTGATTCAATCTAATTGATATCGTTATATAATCATGCATATAATTGACGCCTAATTTGGAAAGTCTTTATTCGTTCTATAGATGTATGTATGTATGTGTAT
>JAPEIP010000006.1:78686540-78707793 GCA_026120095.1 Capsicum chinense | reverse complement strand
ATAGAGTTACATAGTCAATTCTATAGATATATGTTTTGACTATATAACTCTGTATCTATTATATCAAATTAATATATATAGAACGAATAATGATTTTTTAAATTAGACGTCAATTATATGTGTGACTATATAACGATATCAATTAGATTGAATCAATATGTATAGAATGAATAAAGAGTTTAAAAAGTATAAGTCAATTATATTTCTTGACTATATAACTATATCAATTAGATTCAAGCAGAATATGTGTTGATAGTGTTAGCATCACATTGAAACTCAATTCATTCAATACATAGATTGAAAAAAAATGAGATTTCCCAAATTAAAAGTGACTTAATCGTGATCAATAGGAATTTATTTTGTTTAATGTTGGATAAAAATTTATTATTTTAAACTTTAATTCATTTTTTGGTGTGTGACAAATAGTTGACTTGGAGTCTAGATAAAGAAATTAAAATTGTAGAGATGGGTAGATGAGGCTACTCCAGCCAATTGGTCACTATTTAAGTTATGAAGTCGTAGGTTGCATGTTCGAGTCTAAGCAACCTCCATAGAAACATATATTTTATCGTTAACCGATTAATTTTTTTGCAATACTTTTAGTATTTTTTATTCTGTCACAACCATTTTAGATTAAAGTAATGTCAATTTTTTTATTGCATATTCATTATCTTGTATATTTTTCTTAAAACATTTGATGTGCGGTATGAAAATGAATCTTTTGAAAAAAGTTTATTTTGAAAATCCAAATACAAAATATTAGCGAGAACATTTTGTATCTTTTAGAGGAAAAGTTGAATTAATTGTCGTGGCCACACCTCACTTGAATGTGTTGCATTAGAATACAAAGTTGTGATAAATTAGCCACTTTTTCTCTTAGATTTCACTTGTCTTGCTTAAGTTAATAAACAAAAGAGATGAGACATTTGAGAAAATAATTAATTAAGCTATTAAATAGAGAAAAACAAAGGAGAGACGTCTGTTTTAAAGGAGATCAAGAGATGGAGAAGAAATCTAAAAAGACAATTAATTAATGGAGTAATTAATTAGGCTTGTATGAGGATGGAGAAAATATTAATGGTTCATTTGGTGGGAATTTTGGAAAATTTCAATCTAAAACTTGAAATTTTTAAATAAGGGAAGAATAGTAATTAAGATTTGGTTTTAATATTGGGACACATATGAAATTACCTATATTCCCCCATTTTGGATATTATACACATATATATATATGGATGCACTTTATTTGGACGTTTAGCAGTCCACTTTTACTAATTTATATTTAATAAAATTTAGTGCGTGGATGTGCACAAAAGACCTAGGCATTTATGATGACATTTGTTTCAAAAATTGGTGAAAATATTTCTTGAAATATTTCCAAAGTTTGCAAAAACCAATATATTTATCTAGTGTTTGACCGAAACAAATTTCCAAAAATATTGAAGAAGTTTTTCGAAAGTACTTTTCATCACTTCTTGTGAGCCAATGCCAACTAGATCATTTCTATACTTTTGTTTTCAATTCTACCATCGTGGCATGAGTTTAGTCAAAATCCAACCTGTATACATCAACCAAAAGGGAGTTACATAATAAGGAATTATCTTATACCTGCCTCTATGTAGAGAGCAAAGGATAAAGACGCTCTTCTTGTAAATCTTGTACCCGATACTATTTAGCTCTATGCTAAAAGGAAAATCCATACATGTGAGATTAATCATAAAAGTCAAGTCGTAGTAATCATATGAAGCCAAGAGGCTGTACTAAAAAATGATAACAACTGTGATTCATTTATAAAAGTGTACTGCTTCTTCTTAATGACTCTGAGATTGGGGAGTCCATATTGGTCATTGTTCAAGGAGGATTTAGATTGTCTTCGCAATGATGCTTCCATAACATAATTTGCCTCTCCATCTTAATGTTTCACCTTAAAATTCACTTTCTCCAATAAGTTGAGAATCTACTCTAAATCAGTTTTGATTGTCCATAATCCTTTCTTTGTTCCCTTAATCAAATTGACTAGAATCATGACTTAATCTTTATGATAAGATTGTCAATGTTGTTGGACACACACCACTATAAACCATAAGTAAGGCATTGACTTCAACATTGTTATTAGTAGTTTCCCAAAATTATGAGTAGAATGTCATTCCCAATTACCCTTAAGAATACCTCCTCCGGCGGCTTCACTTGGGATATTCCTAACATTTATTGATGTTGAGCTTGAGATAGTTAATATTAGGCTCTTCCAGGTAACGAACTTAGTCTTCAAAATAGGATTCGCTCTCTCTACCTTGATGCACAAATCAACCCAGCTCTATTTGAAATTTAGATGTTGAAACTATCTATTAAGAATAAAAGACATCAATTAAGTACTTTGCTCCTTAAGACTAAAACTTGAGTTGTAATTACCTTTAACTCTAGTAGAGCACCTGCTCTTCCATATCTCCCTGGAGGCATTGAATGATAAGAGCATGAATGTCATTATTAGCTTTGATTAACCATCACTTTATGACAATGGATCTAAACAATCCAGGTTCAATCTTGATGCCTAGTGAGCTTCCAAAAATATATATAAGTTGGGGGTATATCTCCATCTACAAATAGGTGCTGAACATTTTCTTCACATCCTACATTATAGCAATTACATTTGTATGGAATTGTTACTAGAAATTTCTAGATCCTGTCATTAGAAATTATTTTATTTTGTTTTTAGAACTTTCATCATAAAAATGAAACTTCATAAGGAATTTTAAAAAGCCAAATATTCTTGGCACTTAAAGTAGGGATTTTGGACTTTCTGATAGTCCATCAGGCTGATTTACAGCTGAATTCGCCATCAAAAAAGGTTTCCATATTGCTTTATCTATCTACCCCTTGTGAATAGAAATATGTGTGATGGTGCATATGAGATCATTATCAACGATAAATCTGAGTTCAGGTTCTTTCCATGTACCCTCTTGAATATAATCAGCCACCGTAATCTTAGTGTCACGACCCAAAAACAAAGGTCATGTGACACTTGTCGCGGTAAGCCTATCACCAAAACTGATATAGAAAGAAAAATCAATACAAAAAACCCAAGGCAAGACTTCTATAGAAAAGACGAACCACAAAAACATTATAAAAGTGGAAATACAATCAAGATGCCAAACCAAATCCTAAAATCTGGTGTTACTGTGTAAGAATCACTAATACCACTCGAAGTCAGAATATACATAGGATATCCGAAAGGAACATATTCTGTCCCTAAATACTATAAGATATATTCTAGATAAGAAAAGGCAGTGCCAACTCCTGATGTATAGATCAACCATTACCTTGAATAGACTCCAAATATTGTGTGAATCAGCTATCTGTGTAGGGCACTCATACCTGGATCTGCACTAAAAGGGCACAGTAAGGATGAGTACAATCCACTCTTACTCAATAGGTATCATAAGACGACTAAGTAAAGTAGAAAATAAAGAATATAAACACAAACTATGGGCATGTTACTTGCAATTAGAAAATATCCCAAATGGTAGCCTACACCGTCTCCACTAACTGTTGTGTTATCTACACATATAACAAATACAGGTAGAGGAAAGAAGAAAAAATATACACATACACAAAATACAAGTATAAGTGATAGAACAAATGGAAAAATATCAATTTAAGAACATAAATAAAATAACATAATAAACACAATAATGGAACGCAATGAAGATGATGATGTTGATGATGATGATTATGTGACGCACAAGGTCGTCGCACAACCTCCGTATATATCTATCGATATATGCTCTCAAGGTAGGACCTATAGGTTTTCAGTAATTCATATACAATCAATATCTAATACCAATATCCATAACTCCTCTCCGACACATACATCAGTAGAGGGTTTTTAAAGATGTCATATTTTTTGTGTGTTTCCATTATTTTCACAGTGTTACTAATGTTTCATGAATGAATATGATATGAGGATGTAATGTTCACAACTAATCAAAATAAGAATGTCCAATTTCCAACTAATATACCAACCATGTGAGCCAAAAATCCACTCACATCAACCAATCATCCATGATTCAATATAATCCATAAACCATCAAGAGAAACATGCAAGATAATGTCATTGATATGACGTAAATCCCAAAATATAGGCTTTTTCCCACCAAAAAGAGTTAAATCAAGAATACATATATTAATACTAGACCAACAACATCATACAAGACCCCAAACGGTCATATCTAACTAAAACCATAAAATAGATTCTCAAACCATAAAACATTATCCACATAGTCCCCACACGGGCACATAAACGACCTAAATAGATTCTCTATGATAAAACCCCATATCCATAACATGCTTTTCCAATATTATTAACTATCCAACCCAGTCTGAAAAAGGTTAAGCCATAACCTACTGTGAATACTAAAACAGGAATAAATAAGCCTTTATCATCGAGATTTCACCTCATGCAAGGACCTGAAATCAGTTGAAAGGCACAAATATAGAATCTATTCATCAAAAGAAAGCTAACAGTACCTATATTGTCCACTTCCAAATCAGGGTCAAAATGGACTCCCAAAATGGTTTTAAAAAAAGAAGGGTAAAACTGGAATTTTTGTCCAAAAACATATTTCCTAAGATTAAAGGAACTCATAGGAGAAAACCTATGTAAAAATGGATTGAAATTGGAGTTTGAATCGAAGAATGCTATTTTGGGCCTTCCGGACCAAAATCCCCAATTTTAACTTTTTAAATATGAGTTTAAAAAGGATTTAAATGATGAAATCAAAGAAAAGTAGATCAAGTAGGAGTTTGGAGCTTACCCAATCTTGGAAATGAAGGAAATTACCTAAAATCCCTAAAACACAAAGATGCAAGTCTAAAAATTGGTGACAAAAACAAGAAAGGAATATTATATATATACAGTTGCCAAGTACTGTTAAAATAGTCATGTCGCTGCTTTAGCGGTCACTACTAATGTGGTCTAGTATCGCTTTAGCGATATCTAACAATGCGTGCCAGTCTGCCAAAGCAGACAAGGGCTGCTTTATCGCCCTCAACTAAAGAGAATGAGGGCCGATAAAATGACCTTGCCCAGCTGGTAGCCGATTGTTAAAGTGGCAAAAGTGGCGCCTTAGCGGTTGCACCAGCTGAACAGTGCACCATTTGTGGAGAATTAAAAAATTTTGAGTCTCCATAGATCCATCGGGATTCATTCAATTTCCCATAAAAGTAAACAAATTATGGTACCCTATCAAATTTGACTCTCCAGACTCATTGGAAATATCAAATTTTTGAAAAAAATATTGTTTTCAAAGAATTTACCGCCAAGACATATTCTTACAACTTTCTAAACCGAGGGTCGAAATGAGATATAGAAGCAGTAAAACCACATCAACCATGGTAAAAATCTAAAATTAACTTTTCAAATCTACTAGTGCAGTCTGTTTTGCCATATGACACACAGATCAAAAGATATTGAATGGAGTCAACTAATAAGACTTTAAGACCATCAAAAACTATAATTTTGTACAAATTGCACCGAAATGTATTGGGAACCATGTCAATCATCTCCACACCCCAAAAATACTATAATGCAGCCACGAGGAGCGGAAAAATGCTCAAATCATATAGAAATAAATATTTCACACAAGTCACCAAAAATTAGGTCATTACATCATTCACGACTAAGAATCTTGTTCATCCTTGAACTAAGGGCAATAGAAATATCTTAGTCAACAAAAAACTAAGGATAACTACTACGTATATCAAACTCGATCTCCCAAGTAGACTCATTTATCGGACGATGCGTCTGTTGGACCTTAACTACAGAAATAACTCTAGAACACAACCATCTAACACCCCTGGCTAGAATAGAGACAGGCTCCTCAACAAACGGAAATCACTCATCTAACTGGACTGAATCCCAACGAATGACATAAGACTTATCTTGAATGTAACCCTGAAGCATAGAAACATGATAAACTGGATTAATACCTGATAAATCTAGAGGAAATTCTAACTCATAAGCCACATCCCCAATACTCTAAAGGATCTCAAAAGGTCCAATATACCTAGGGCTAAGATTTCTTGTCTTTATAAACCTCATCACACCCTTAATGGGCGACTCGAAGGAAGACACGATCCTAACACTAAATATCAAGGCACAAAATTTACAATCCGCATAGAACTTCTACCTACATTGAGTTGCTCAAAGCCTATCCTGAATGACCCAAACTCTATCCTAAGACTGACAAAATAACTCCATACTTCAAGGCCTAATATTAGAAATATCAAATCAACCAACTAGAGAGCGACAACGCCTTCCATAATAAGCCTCAAGAGGATCTCAATTCTTGAATGGTAGCTATTATTATACTCAAACTCCTCCAAAGTTAGATGCTGCTCCCACTACCCTGTAAAATCTATCACACAAGTGCGGAGCATATCCTCTAAAACATGAATAGTCCACTCCAACTGGCTATCCATATGGGGTTAAATATTGTACTAATATAACTTCGGGTACCCAACACCTCCTGAAAAGTCTTCTAAAAATAAAATGTGAACAATGAACCTCGATCTGAGATGATAGACACTGGAACACCATGAAAATAAACTATCTCATGAATATAGATATAGACCAACCTCTTAGCCCAGAAGGAGAACTGAATAGAGTGAAATAAGCAAATTTAGTCATATAATCTATAATGACCTAAAAACTATCAGAACCACAAAAAGTATGAGGCAACCCAGTCACAGTGATCCTTTCTTATTTACACTCGAGAATGGGTAACTTCTGAAGAAAACCACCATGCCTCAAATGTTCAACCTTCATCTACTGGAAACAAACTCAACGGGCAACAAAATCTACTACATCCTTCCTCATACCATCGCACCAGTAATGCTAACTAAAAACATAATACATTTTTGTCACTTTTGAATGGATGGAATACCAGGTACAATAATCCGTCTCTAAAATCAATCTAATGCAACAACCCACCCCCAGCATAAATACTTGTCCACCAACCCTAAAGACACTATTTGGATAAAGCGAGGCTTCGTTAGCCTCACTATTCAACACCTTATCCCCACTCTCAACCCAATATCATCAAACTAATAAGCTCGAATCTTCTCAATCAAGAAAGACCTAGCCCCCATGAATGCCAAAACATACCCAAGTGTCGAAATATCAATCCTGATCATATGGTTAGCAAAGACTAAACCTCTATGAACAAAGTCCTCTCTTGGGTCAAAAGATGCACCAAGCTACCCATGCTAGTCGATTTTATCTTAAGGAATTCATAACCATATTAGACTTGCCCAGATAATAGAGAATAGGGAAGTTATAATCCTTAAGAAACTCAATCTAATGGCAGTGCCTTATATTAAGATCTCACTGGGGGAAAAAATACTAAAGGCACGATGATTCGAGAAAATCTCACAATAGACTCCATTCAAGTAGTGCTTCCACAATTTCAAAGAAAAACCAATCGTACACAACTTTAAATCATGGGTAGGATAATTCCTTTGATGCGGCTTCATTTGATGATAAGCATAAGCAATCACCTTATGCTTCTGCATCAACACAATGCCTAACCCAACTTCAGAAGCATCATAGAAGATGATAAAACCCACACCCTTCTTGGGCAACGTCAAGATAGGGTCTCAAGTCAACAAATCCTTGAGCTCTTGAAAGCTCACCTTACATGCATTAAACCACTGTAAGAAGATAATATTTATGAGTCAACTTGGTCAATAGAGCTATAATAGATGAAAAACCCTTGACTAAGCACCGATAGTAGCCCTCTAAACCAATAAAACTCTGAATCTTGTTAGGAAGAGTAGGCCTAGCCAAATCATGAACTGCTACAATCTTGGACGGATTGACTATAATACCATCCTTGGTAACGACATGACCTCAAAAGTAAATAGACTCTAATCAAAACTCATACTTAGATAATTTAGCATACAATTTCTCATCCCTCAATCTTTAGTGCACAATCCGCAAATGCTCCTTATGATCGGCTTCACTCTTGGAATAAACTAAGATATCTATAAATACAATAACAAAAGAGTCGAGATATGATCGAAATACCCAGTTCATCAACTCCATAAATACATATAGGGCATTGGTCAACTTGAATGACATGACCAAGAACTCATAATTACCGTCCCAAATCCAAAAAGCTATATCTAGAATATTTAAAGATCTAATCCTAAACTGGTGATACCCAGACCTCAATTCAATCTTCAAAAACATTAAAGCAAACTAAAGATAATGAAACAGATCATCAATACGATGAAGAGGATACTTATTCTTAATCTTCACTTTATTTAACTGACGATAATCAATACACATATGCATAGAACCATTATTTTTCTTCAAAAAGAAGATAGGCACACCCTAAGGTGATAAACTAGGTCAAATAAATCCCTTATCCAACAACTCCTACAAGTGATCTTTCAATTTTTTCAACTCTGTTGGGACTATCCGATAAGGAAGAAAAGAAATAGGATTAGTGCCAGGCTCAATATCAATAACAAAGTCATTATCACATTTCAAAGACATATTTGGATAATCCATAGGGAAAACATCTATGAACTCACAGACAATAGGAACATAATCCAAAGAAAAAGGCGAAGCAAAACTAGTATCACAAATATGGTCCAAATAAGAAAAGAATCCCCTCTCTACCAAATAATAAGTTTGAAGAAAAGATATAACTTTCTTAGGACTTGAATGAAGCACACATTTCCAAGGTATCCTTGGCACACCTAGCAAAGATAAAGTCATTATATTAGCATAACAATCTAGGACAATATAGCAAGTAGCTAATCAATACATGCCTAAGATAACATCAAAATCTACCATATCAAGGACAATCAGATCTACCCAAGTCTCATGCCCAACAAAGATCACAACATAAGATCGGTACATCGAATCCACTACTAAAGAATCTACTATGAGGGTAGATACACAGATAGGCACTTCAGAAGGCTCACAAGCAGAATCAAAACCAAAAGAAAAATATGTAGACACATAGGAAAAAGTTGATCCTGGATTAAATTACTCAGATGTAGATTTGAAACAATCAAGGATAATACTTATTATGACAACATTGGAGGCTTCTGCCTCTAGCCATATAGGTATAGCAAAGCAGTGACCACGTCCACTACCCAATTGAGTAGCTCCGAAACCACCACCATAAGAACCACTACCTCTACTTCTTGGACTGCTAGATAAACCTCTACCTCTTATAGCTAATAAAAAATAGCTCTAAAAACATGACAGGGGTAGTCCTTGGCCAAAAAACTAGCCTCATAATACACATAGAAAGTCATATAGCTCAACTCAATAGAAAGAGGTACAACTAAGATAGGATGACTACCCGATGCTACTAAAACAGAAGACCAACTACCTAAACTCTGCAAGGCTGCTTGCACTGTTCTACCATGATACCCATAAAAGTCTCTACCTTAAGAAGTATGACCTCTAAACTCACCCTGATGATGTATCTTCTTGGTGCCTCCCTGAGATGCTTGAAGAATAAACTCAATCATCTTAGCATGATCTATAATACTCTGAAATGATGCCTTATACACTACTATTTGAGTTGTAGCAAGTTGAAGAGAAATATCCAACCCTTTTACAAACTTTTGAATTTTCTCAATCTTATCGATAATACTGGCATACAAATATCTAGACAAAGTATAGAAATATAACTGATACTCCGTAACAATTATACAGCCCTACTTCAAGCAATTAAACTAATCTCTCATCTAATCCCTTAAACTAAAAGGCATAAACTTCTCCCAAAAGGCATCAATAAATTAATCCCAAGTCATCTTAAATAAACCAAGAGATCGGCAACCAATAAGTGACCTCCATCAGTATTTATCTAGATCTCTTAAATGATACATAGTATATGCAACCCCATACTATTTGAGCGAACCAAGGTTATGCAACTTCTCACAAAAATCAATCAAGAGCTCATAGACATCCTCACCTACAACACCAATGAACTAAGAAGGACCCAAATGAGTATATCTCTCAAACCTTTTCTAATCCTTAGAAGACATAAATATAATCACAATAATAGGAGGCATAGTAAATTGGGCTAGCTGAGAACCCACCTAAGGAGGAAACATAAAAGAAGGATGAACTCCAGATCTCCAAATATCGTACTCAGATACAGGCACAGAAAGAGGAACAATACTCACATTCTATGGAGTACCATAAGCAGATATTGGTATAATAAGAGCATTCACACTTGAGATTGGAGGAACACCATAAGTAAAATCTGGCATAAATAGAGTTACCATACTTAAAGCAGGAGGAACACTAGGTACACTTAAAGGAGCACCTTCTAAATAGGTCAACCACCCTTCTTACACAGGGGTAGAAGAACTTTATAGGACCAAAGTAGGCCCTATAACTCTAAAATTCTCAACTAAGGCTCATGGAAGAATCCTATAGTGCTATCTCTAGGCGGGGCAAATCCTCATGCCCAACCCCTTCGAACCTGACCACGACTCACAACTAGCCCTCTAGACTGGGCTTTCTCCTTTGATAATGGATCTGTATCTTTAGCATCACTGGATTTAGTACTAACATCTATTAAAAATGAGTGAAATGTGACTTAAAACATAAGGTTAAAGATCTGCCTAATATAGAATAAAATAAGAAAAGATTCCTAAAGATATCTTATAGCCTCTCAAAGATAGATATAGACATCTACGTACTGATCTATGAGACTCTACTAGACAACCTATGTCATGACCCAATTTACGAGTCAGGATGGATCCTTCTAACCCCACCAATACATAGGCCAAACTGTAACCCAGTGATATTCATAATGGGTTAACTTGGTCAAAATTAAATCAAAGGGAAAATTAGTCATTTCAACATAAGAAATAATCAAGGCAATAGAAATAGTTTAAAGATAGCTGTAATATAGAAAACTATCCCATGAATCGGCAGAGCCAGTACAAGAAATACTATAAATACAACACCAGTCTAAAATATTTAATATAATCTTGCATAGAAACTAAAAACTAAACATAGATAAATGGAAGAAAATTGGGCAACTCTGACTCCAAAAACTCACCCTATCATCGAAATCCAACACAGCACGATCCTCGAATCAACTGTGGTAACTAGTACTCAGATCTACACCAAAAAAGGTACAGAAGTGTAGTATGAGTACTAAAACCACTGGTATTTAGTAGGAATAAATGGCCAGCTATGGTAAATCATGATATAAATATGATAAAAAGTAAGATAACATAACTAAGTCAAGTTAAAAATAAACCTGAATCAACCGCAACATCATTGTACATAAATAAGTAAATAATCAGAATAATAACATAACATAAAGAATCAAACACGTGCAATTATTACGACAAAATTAGCCCTTATAAACTGATAAGTATGAAAGTAAATAACCCAACACAAGCCTCCATAAGCCTGGAGGGTACACACAAAGATAGTATAGCCCGAACTACCATCATAAGAAATTCTCAAGCTATAATTAAAATCTATCCACATTACAACAAATTCTAGTTCTAAACTTAAAATTGATACCCATATATTGATATCATACCACCAATATCATAATTATTATCAAACTAATATCTAGACTCAAATTATTAATTATATAATAAATATCATAATAATTTTCCAAACATGAAATTGGTATATAAATATCATCAATGTCATTATCAATATTCAGACTCGAACAGATAAATATATGATCATATTATCACTAATATCTAAACTCAAACGGATAAGTATATCATCATATTATCATCAATATCTGGGCTTAAATAAGTAAATATATTATCATATGCTTAATATCTAAAATCAAACCGATAATTATATGTATTCAATATCATAAGTAATAGCATAATCACTAGCATAATTGATAACATATTTACTAGCATAATCAATAAGCCACAACTCTCAATATTCAACTTATCATCACCATCAAGTGTCAAAGTTTCTCAATATTACCTTAATACAAAATTTATGACATACAAAAAACATATAAAAGTTTTTTGATAGATAACACAAATCTTAGCCTAAGATGAGGCAAATGCCCCTACTTCTAAATCCCCCAAGTCCACTACTAGGCAATTTCTACCCCGGACTTGGCTAAGGTATATAAATACACTATTAGCTATCAAACAAGCCTTAATTAGACCTAAGAATGAAATTGTACTCTTGAGCTAAGAAACTAAGCCAAAGCACCTACATTACAGTTTCTGAATAGCCTAGAAGGTCCAACTAGCCCAAATATTGCCAACTTGATCCTAACACCTAAGACGCATCCAAAATCTAACATAATATCATAAACATACTATGACATATTTCAATCTAAGAAGAGTGGAAAACCTAGCCTACCTCAAAGTTGAAGAAAGCTCAAAGATTCTACCAAATTATCAACTATCCCTTTTGAGAAACATCTGCAAGATGTCAAGTGATCAAAATCATAATCTAATCATCAACATAAGAATAATGATACCTATATTTCACCATTGTGCTTTGGGTCTAAAAATTAGATTAAAATCCCATGTGGGTTCCATTTATGAAAATTGCATTTTTAAAGGCAACCCAATATTTCCTCATGCTCAAGGAGTAATTATTCCGAAAATGGGTGAAATCCAACTATATTGGGGATAAAATCAAGCCACCAATGTATAGCAATTTTGAACAAGAAATGGGAAAATCTACTATCAAATTAAAGAAATCTTACCACAAATTGTAAGAATAATTGCATAATAATCATCAAGTAAGTTGCCAAGTCACCCACAAGATCTAATTCAAAGCTTATATACTCTTTAGGGTTTAAGTATCATGAAAATGGATGAAGAAATAGGCAACAACAAGATGAAAAGGGTTTATTTGTACCCATCCTAGGTATTCGGGTGTCGTTTTCACGATACATGGAAACAGGGATGGAACTCGCATTCGCGACATCCCCTTATATCATTCGCAATTTTGGTCAGCAACCCAAGGAGTCATTTTCATGATCAAACATGCCATGTTCTGGCATTTATTGGTGCTACCAAATCACTATTAGTGATCCATGGTCCATGATTGCGGGTGCACCAGATATAACTGAGACTTTCTAAGTCTCCATTGAGCCCTCAGGATTAATCTGAAATCCCATATATTCAAATGGACTATACTATCATACCAAATTTGACATTGCAGACTCAATGGCTTAGTCAAAATTTCCATTTGAGGTTATTTCAACTAAATGTGGGTCTCATGCCTATATTTTATTTTCGTAACTTTCTAACTAGTAGGTAAAAATAAGATCAGGTGCCTTGGGACTCAAACCAAGAGTCCTCTTAGCCTTAAATCAACATTTTTGGAGTTGTTCAAAAAATCAAAATTGGCATATGAGGTTATTTGACTAAAGTTTTCAACCGGTAGCTAATTTGAACTAGCGAAGACTCTAAAATAGGGAATTAGCTCTACAAAACCAAACAAACTTCCCGAAAACCAAAATGTCAATTCAAGCAAGTAATAAATAACTTGGGGGTAGCTATGGAAAATTTTTAATGGCATAAATAAGTGAAAATGCGAAAAATGACCTGAAGGGTCATTACAGTATCCACTACTAAGGAACTTTCATCTGCAAAAGTAAAGTACTAGGATGTACCTAAAGTATCGAACAGGTGTGGATCCTGGGTCCACATCTCACTCTCAATCTCCTAAGTAGCCTCATATAGTGGATGGTGCCTCCACTAAACCTTAACTACAGGAATCTTTATAGCGTGCAATCGCTTGACATCACTAGCCAAAATGAACACATTATCCTCTGTGAAGGTCAACTGGTTATCTAGCTAGACTGAGTCCTATTTAAGAACATAAAATAGATCATGAATTTATTGCTGCAACATAAAAACATGGAAAACCAAATGAACAACAACAATAGATGAATCTAACTGTGTGAAGAATCTCAAAAGTTCTAATATATCTAGGGCTGAGCTTGCCTTTCTTCCTGAACCTCATCATACCCTTCATGGGAAATACATGGAGGAATAACTAATCATTAACTCCAAATCTCAAGAAAAAAGGTCTACAGTTTGCATAAGCCTTCTGCCTACTCTATGTTGCTCTCAACCTATCCTGAATCACCCTAACCGTATCCAATAACTCCTGAAGCAAATAGGTTTCACGTGGTCTAATCTTGGAAGTCTAAGACCATCAAAGTGGAGTATGACATTTCCTATCATACAAATCCTCAAAAAGTTCCATTTCAGTACTCGAATGATAACTCTTATTATATGAAAACTCTGCAAAGTCTAAGTGCTACTCCAACTGAACTCCAATATCAATAATACATGCTCGGAGCATATCTTGGAAGACCTGAATAGTCTGCTTTGACTAGACATCAATTTGTAGATGAAAGGATGTACTAAGATCCACTCGAGTACCAAACACCTCCTGAAAATCACTCCAAAATCTAGAATTCAACACGGAACCCCGATCTAAAAGAATAAATATAGGCACACCATGCAAACAAACTATCTCTTAAACATAGATACATGCCATCCTCTCAATGCTGAGGGAAATTTGAATAAGAATGAAATATAACAACTTGTTCAATTGATCTACAATGACTCAAATACCATCAGAACCATGGGAAGTGCCAGACAAACCACTAATGAAATCCATGGTAATCTATTCCCATTTACACTTAAGAATGGGCTGGTCACTGATGCTCGGCCTTTACATACTAACCATATAGTAAATAAGCTACAAAGTCTGCCATATCTCTGTTTATACTACTCCACCAATAATGTTATCTCAAATCTCTATACATCTTGTTTGTACCCAGGTGAATAGAATATATAGAGCTGTGAGCCTCATGAAAAATCAATTAAATCTAGCCATGATCCTTAAAACATAAATATAGCTATCTAATCTCAAGAGAATCTCATAATATATGGTAGCCCTCTCAGACTCACTACTAAAAACCTGATCACAGAGAACTTAAATTCTATTATCCTCAAACTATCAACACGAATATATTCAAATAGAATAAACATCACCTCAATACTACAAAGAATCCTCCTAGGGTCCAAAATATAAAGTTGTACCATCAAGTTGTCAAAGGACTGAATGTCCTATGGCAACAACATCTTAGAAACTCAAATACAAGTCAAACTACATATACTTACTGCCTTTTGGTTCAAAGCATCTACTACCACATTCTCCCCTTTCTCGGATGATACAAGATAGATATATCATAACCTTTAAGTAATTCCATCCATCTATGTCGCCTAGCATTAAGATCTCTCTGGGTCATAAGATGCTAAAGATTGTAATGATTAGTGAAAATCTCACAATGTATCCCACAAAGATAATTTCTCCAAATCTCAAGCACGAAAACTACCATTTCCAACACCAAATCATGAGTGGGGAAGTTGTGCTCATGTACCATGCTACATTAACACACAATTCAAACCAATACTAGAAGTATCACAATGTATGGTAAATTTCTCACCTTCAATAGGAAGAGCAAAAATAGGTTATAAAGTAAAAAACTCCTCGAGCTTTCCAAAGCTCGAGTCATGCTTCTCAGACCATCAGAAATGAACCTCTATCCAAGTTAATCTAGTCATAGGTTCTACAACCATAGCAAAGCACTCGATGAATTATCTGTCAATAAAGCTATGAACCTTAATCGAAGATGTAGGCCTAGACCAATCACAAATGGCCTCAATCTTTGTGGGGTTTACCATAATCCCATTTTTCGATGACACATGTCCAAGAAATGTCCTGGACTTCTACAAAAACTCACCTATAGAGAACTTGGTAAACAACAACTAATACCTTAAAGTCTGGAGCACAATCCTCAGATGCAATACATGCTCCTCTGTACTCCTCGATACACAAGGATGTTATCGAAGAACACAATCATGAAGAAATCAAAACAAGGTCTGAATACTTGGATTATCAAATCCATTAACATTGAAAGGGTATTAGTCAACCCAAAAGATATCACTAGGAACTTATAATGACCATAATGGGTCCTAAAGGCTATCTTTAGTAAATCCTTAGCCCGAATATTCAACCTATGGTAACCAGATCTCAAATTAATCTTACAAAACTTCATTGTACCCTGAAGCTGGTCAAATAAATCATTAATACAAGGCATAGGATAATGCTACTCTACCGTCACCTTATTAAGCCAACTATAGTCAATAAATATGTTCATGGATTCATCTTTCTTCTTCACAAACAACACAGGGGCTCCCCAAGAAGACATACTTAGTATGATAAAATCCTTACTAAGAAGACCTGAAAACTGAGAATTCAGCTCCTTAAGCTTGTTAGGAGACATATGGTAAGGTTTCATAGAAATATATTAGGTTCTAGGTTCAAGACCAATAACAACCTCAATCTCATAGGTAGAAGGTACCAGGTAGACCTATAGGAAAAAATTAGAGAACTCACAGACTACAGGAACAGAGTCAAGTGATGAATTCTCAATATTAATATCACAAGTATAAGTGAGATAAAACAATAACCCTTTAAAATAAGTCTCCTAGCACACACTTAAAAAATAATCCCTATCATCTCACAGCTAACAGCTCCCTGCTAAGGACTAGAGGTATGGTGTGTATGGCCAAGGTAACAATCTTGGTAAAATAATCCATGAATGTATGATAATGGGATAACCAGTCCACGCCCAAAATAAAATCAAAATCTACCATATCTAATATATTGAGATCAACATGAGTATTAATATCTCTAACAATCACAACACATGACCTAAAAATTTGATCCACTAATAAGGAATCACCTATGAGAGTAGATACAAATAATAACATGGATAATAAATCCCAAGAATGCTATAATCATGGAGAATAATAAGAATACACATAAGAATAAGTAGAGCCCAGATGAAATAACGCAAGGGCTAACTAACAGTACAATACAATTATACCTATAATAATATCATCCAAAGACTCGGCCTCGGGTCTAGTAGACACTGCATATAACTGACCACTCTTACCACTTGGCTGGCTCCTAACTAATCTCCTATCCTACCTACCTGAGAAATGCCTCAAGAACTTTGAGGACCACCCCTATGACCATGTGAACCACCTCTAGTTGAGGGATAAACTACTCTAATAGAGGGAACACTTTGAGCTAAAGTAATAATCACCCCACAAATCATGCACTCTCAAGAATAATTACTAAAAGCTCTTCAAAAATAACAAGTCACTTGAGTTAAACCAAATGTGTAACACCCCGAGTCTATACATTGGACGCTACACGGTGCTTATGATCCCAAAGGACCACAAGCTAATCCATGACTGATATCTATTATAAGCACTGAATAATAATATTGTAAATGTAGAAAAAATGCTGAAATGCCATAAGGTTCAAAAAATCTAAAATATTGATAAAGTATATTACCGAAATAATAATAATCTGCAAAACTAAATAAACTCTGAAAAGCCCCTAACTAAATGTCTGATCTGGAGTTGCTGGGACAAGCCCCCAACTAACTCTGACTACTGAACTACTAATTAAATGAAATACTAAAATAAAGACATGCCCTCGATAGATGAGGACTCACTATTAAAATTGCTTCTGATAACTGGATCTCTCTATGCACGATCAGGAACTTGAGCATCCAAACCTATGATATGAGACATAATAGAGTAAAGAAAGAGTATGCGTCAGTAGGTAGAATATACTGGTATGCTAGATGAGGTAAGGCTGAATGCCAGGGTTCATATACATGAACAATAACTAACAAAATGATATAGAATAACTGAATATGAGAGTACATAAATAACAAAAACTACTGTAAATACTGATTATATAATACTGCACATATATGTGTATATTATAACTAAGATTTTACTAAAGCTGAGTTCTGAATTCTGATAACTGAGTAAAGATATATGAGATTACTGATAACTAAGTTACTGAAACTAATTAAGTATATCTGATAGTCCTAATTCTATAGTACTAAACTGAGTTTTATATGACAACTGAAACTAAGACTGTGGGAAGTAATTATCTAACTAATATGCCCCTTTTCTGTAGAGATTTAGGGTCCAACCTATAATCCCAGATGGAAGGGTGTTAGTAACGTACCATGGGTAAAGACACGGAAGAGCTACCCTTATCTCGTAGGTACTCTAATGAGAATGGTGGAACCCTCAACTGGTAGGTTTAAAAACCTCATCAAACCTCAACTGGTAGGTTGATGTCTCAACCTATACTGGCTATATAGTTTTGGAATGCAAGGATGGCTTCTAAGGATCACACCCTCTACTGGCAAGTGAGCCCCCATTCTTGGGTTTACTCGGTGCAGAATCCTACTCGTAACTGACAGACACTAAAGTGAGTATACAGAACTGTACTAGACTGATACTAAGTTTACTGAGTTTTCCTGAGTTCTGTAACTGATTGAATTTTACTAATCATGACATGGATGATACTATTCTATAACTGACACTTGCTCTAGATAAAAAGCTAGATTATCGGGTATTAAATACCCCCAGGACTCGATAGCATGAAAATAAAGCATAGCATAATCTTGAAAGACATAACAATAATTACATGTCCATAATTAATTCATAGAGATATTTTATCGAATACTTGTAGGGCATAAGCTTGTACATATACTAGCATGTCATGATTGCATCATTTAATTCACATAAATATTCTGTCAAACACTGGGAGAGCACAACATAATTCACATAATCATGGATAACATATAAACATTGCACCAAAATTGCCTAAAATTGCAAATTCAAGGGTTCAACATGCAATTCATATAATTCCACATAAATACCATTCTATTTTTATGAATCTTATCATAATCATGGATGGAAAACTAAATTAACATCATATATATGTGTACAATCGATTTCAAGCACTGGAATCATGAATCTATAACTTGCAATTTATAAAGAGGTTCTTGGGCTTCATGGGTGAAAGGACCCATGAATGTAAACCTAACATACCTGAATTGATGAGTTCTTGGAGTTCTTGGTGACTTTCTCGAGATTTGTTCTTGATTTCTTGAGATTTAGGGTTTGCTAATTGAGAGAGAATGATTTCTTTCTTGAGATAAGTGAGCAAATAATGAGATATTATACTATTTAGGGCTTTAATCTCATGTTTAGGCTGACTGGAATGAGGGTAAAAGACCTAAAAGCCCTTGAAATTTAAAACTTGGAATAAACTTAGAATTCTTTATTTTTACCCTTGGCACGATGTGGCGCTATCGCGCCGAGTCACTAAAATTTAACAATTATGAACTAGAGGCTTAACATGACACAGTGGAATTATGTTGCTTCACTACATGGGAATCTGGACCTAGGCGTGACACGCCATAATTACTACGAGACACTGGAAAATGATAATTATGAAAATAACTGGTGGCGCGATGTAGTTGTATCATGTTGCCACACTGGATGAGACTTGGAAGCTCACTGCGATGTGCGGGTTATCGTGTTGGCTCACTTGTTTTTGAAAATTGCCATTTCGCATGCCTTCGTGATGCGCTGAAGTGCTAGTTGGCACACTATTTTACTAAAATGGCTCTAACACTTCACCCGAGTATCAAATTTAGGCAAACTTTATATAGTTTGAAAGCTGACAGGATTTCCTATGTATTAATAAGGTCAAAACTAAAAATTACTGAATATTTAAAAAAATTATATTCGATAACTCATATACTAAGAGTTAATTTAAGTTAGGGAAATATGGGGCATTACAATATCCCCTACTTGGTAACATTCATTCTCGAATAAGACTGTTCAAGCTGAGAAATACTAATAGACTGAGCTTACACACTGAACATGCATATATGATGTACTAAATACCTGACTAAAACTACTAAAAATCTAAATTCTCATATTGAACATGCATATCTGATGCATAAGTACATGAATGAAACTACTAATTCATGGATGCATGACTGATTATACAATGGTAACTGATATCAAGTTATAACTGTAACTGAACATGAAACTAATTAGATCTAAGAAAAATTGTTACCTTAAATTGATCTGAGTTTATAGAGTAGAGGTGAGGATACTTGGTCCGCATATTTCTTCTGATTCATAAGTAGCTTTCTCAATGGACAGATTCTGCCAAAGAACTTTGACATGGTAACTTTTTTGTTCCTCAGTCTGCAAATCTGACGATTGAGGATTTGGACTGGAACCTCTTCAAAATAGAGATCATTCTGAATGTCTATTCCCTATAAGGGAACTACAACTGTTGGGTTACCAATGTATTTATTTATCAAGGAGACGTGGAACACTATGTGTACTGAAGATAGATCTAAAGGCAACTTGAGCTCATACGCTACCTTTCCAAAATAACTGAGAATTCTGTAAGGACCGGCATATCAGGGACTGAGCTTTCCCTTCTTGCCAAACCTCTTTACCCCTTCATGGGAGAGATTTTCAAGAACATAAAATCACCAATCTTAAACTCGAGATCCTTTCTCCTCACATCTGCATACGATTTTTGTCAGCTCTGGGTTGCCCAAAGTCATTCTCTGATCAACTTAACTTCTCTAAGTCATCAAGCATTAAGTCAGGACCAACTACTGCAGCCTTACCTACCTCAAACCAACCAATTGGAGATCTATATGGCCTACCATAGAGAGTCTAAAATAAAGACATTTTATTACTGGAATGATAGTTGTTATTGTATGTGAATTCGATCAAAGGCAAGTGGTCATCCCAACTACCTTTAAAATCGATAACACAGTCTCTTAACATATCTTTTAGAGTCTAAGTAGTCCCTTTAAATTGGCCATCTGTGTGAGGGTGGAAGGATATACTAAGATGGACTTAGGTACCAAGACCCTTTTGGAATGCTTTCTAGAAATAAGTAGTAAACTGGATACCTCTATTTGAGATGATGGATACAGGAACTCTATCTAACTTGAAAAACTCTCTGATATAGAGTTTCGCATAGTTCTCGGCTGAATAAGAGGTATGAAATGGTAAGAAATGAGCTGATTTGGTCATCCTGTCTACGATAACCCAAATAGAATAATGTTGATGACAAGTATGAGGCAGATCCATCACAAAGTCTATGTTCACTTTCTCCCATTTCCATATGGAACTACAAAACTCCTGCATGATCCCACTAGGCTTTAGAGGCTCAATCCTAACCTAATGACATGTAGATAATTTAGCTACAAAATCTACAATATCCCTCTTCATCCCACTCCATCAATAGATGTCCCACAAATCATGG
>JAPEIP010000006.1:78671734-78686440 GCA_026120095.1 Capsicum chinense | reverse complement strand
CGAATAAGACTGTTCAAGCTGAGAAATACTAATAGACTGAGCTTACACACTGAACATGCATATATGATGTACTAAATACCTGACTAAAACTACTAAAAATCTAAATTCTCATATTGAACATGCATATCTGATGCATAAGTACATGAATGAAACTACTAATTCATGGATGCATGACTGATTATACAATGGTAACTGATATCAAGTTATAACTGTAACTGAACATGAAACTAATTAGATCTAAGAAAAATTGTTACCTTAAATTGATCTGAGTTTATAGAGTAGAGGTGAGGATACTTGGTCCGCATATTTCTTCTGATTCATAAGTAGCTTTCTCAATGGACAGATTCTGCCAAAGAACTTTGACATGGTAACTTTTTTGTTCCTCAGTCTGCAAATCTGACGATTGAGGATTTGGACTGGAACCTCTTCAAAATAGAGATCATTCTGAATGTCTATTCCCTATAAGGGAACTACAACTGTTGGGTTACCAATGTATTTATTTATCAAGGAGACGTGGAACACTATGTGTACTGAAGATAGATCTAAAGGCAACTTGAGCTCATACGCTACCTTTCCAAAATAACTGAGAATTCTGTAAGGACCGGCATATCAGGGACTGAGCTTTCCCTTCTTGCCAAACCTCTTTACCCCTTCATGGGAGAGATTTTCAAGAACATAAAATCACCAATCTTAAACTCGAGATCCTTTCTCCTCACATCTGCATACGATTTTTGTCAGCTCTGGGTTGCCCAAAGTCATTCTCTGATCAACTTAACTTCTCTAAGTCATCAAGCATTAAGTCAGGACCAACTACTGCAGCCTTACCTACCTCAAACCAACCAATTGGAGATCTATATGGCCTACCATAGAGAGTCTAAAATAAAGACATTTTATTACTGGAATGATAGTTGTTATTGTATGTGAATTCGATCAAAGGCAAGTGGTCATCCCAACTACCTTTAAAATCGATAACACAGTCTCTTAACATATCTTTTAGAGTCTAAGTAGTCCCTTTAAATTGGCCATCTGTGTGAGGGTGGAAGGATATACTAAGATGGACTTAGGTACCAAGACCCTTTTGGAATGCTTTCTAGAAATAAGTAGTAAACTGGATACCTCTATTTGAGATGATGGATACAGGAACTCTATCTAACTTGAAAAACTCTCTGATATAGAGTTTCGCATAGTTCTCGGCTGAATAAGAGGTATGAAATGGTAAGAAATGAGCTGATTTGGTCATCCTGTCTACGATAACCCAAATAGAATAATGTTGATGACAAGTATGAGGCAGATCCATCACAAAGTCTATGTTCACTTTCTCCCATTTCCATATGGAACTACAAAACTCCTGCATGATCCCACTAGGCTTTAGAGGCTCAATCCTAACCTAATGACATGTAGATAATTTAGCTACAAAATCTACAATATCCCTCTTCATCCCACTCCATCAATAGATGTCCCACAAATCATGGTACATCTTACTGGAACCTGAATGAATAAAGTATCATGCATAATGAGCTTCTGGAAGTATTTATTGCCTTAAGTCATCTACACCTATCACACATAAACGACCCTAGCAATGCGACACACAATCTCCCCCTTAAGAAAAAACCTCTATATTCTGATCTCTGACTGACTCTTTCAACTTAACAAGGCTGGGATATCTATTCTACTTTTCCTTTACTTCATAAAGTAGGGATGATTTTGACCTATTCTACACCCATACACTGCCCTCTGCTGAATCGACTAAGCGGACAACTTGTCGAGCAAGCTGATGAATTTCCTGAACTAACTTCTTCTTATTATCCTCAATGTGAGAAACACTACCCATAAACAATCTACTGAGAGCATCAGACACTACATTCGCCTTGCCTTGATGATACAAAACACTTATATCATAATCTTTCAATAATTCTAACCACCTTCTCTAATGCAAGTTCAAATCTTTCTGAGAGAACACATACTGCAAGATTTTATGATCTGTGAGCACATCTAGATGTACTCCATACAAGTAATGCCTCCAAATATTTAAGGAAAACACTATAACTGGTAACTTGAGATCATGAGTCGGGTAATTCTTCTCATGGGACTTAATCTTTCTGGATGCATAGGCTATGACCTTACCTTTCTGTATGAGGACACAACCCAAACCTACTCTAGATTCATCACAGTACACAACAAACACGTTTGAACCATATGGTAGTCAAGACTGGGGTTAAGGTAAGTCGAGTCTTCAACTCCTAAAAACTCCTCACTAGAATCTGACCACTAAAACTGAAATTTCTTTTGAGTCAATCTAGACATGAGGGATGCAATAGATGAAAACCCTTTAACAAATCGATGGTAATAGCTAGCTAAACCCATGAAACTCTAGATATCTGATGAAGAGATTGGTTTAGGACTGTTTCTTACTACTTTGATTTTTTAAGGATGAACTGTCATGGCCTCACCAGAAAATATATGACCAAGGAATGCTACTGACCTTAGCTAAAATTCACACTTACTAAATTTAGTGAATAACTGTTGAGTTTTGAGAGTCTGAAGTATGATTCTGTGGTGATCTGTGTGATCATTCTCGCTAAGTGAATAGACAAGAATGTAATTGATAAAGATTATAATGAACTTATCCAAGTATTTCTTAAACATGAGGTTCATTAAGTCCATGAAAGCTGCTGGGGCATTTTAATGACCAAAGAACATGATTAGAAACTCAAAGTGACATTACTGAGTTTGGAAAGTTTTTTTTTTGAAATGTCACATTCTCTTAATCTAAGCTCATGTTAGCTTGATCTGAGGTCTATCTTAGAAAATTAACTGGCACCTTTACATTGGTCAAACAAGTCATCGATTTTGGGAAGTACATATTTAATCTTGAAAGTGACTCTGTTCAACTAACGGTAGTCCATACATATTCTAAGAGAATTTTCTTTCTTACGCATGAATATGGCAGGTGTGCCCATGAGGAAACGTTGGGTCTAATGAATCCTTTATCTAAAATGTTCTTTAACTATGATTTTAACTCTTTGAGTTAAGCTAGAGCCATTTTGCATGGGAGAATAGAGATAGGCTGAGTATTTAGAAGAGGGTCTATTTCAAAGTCAATTTTTTTTATAGGAGGAAATCTAGGAAGATATTTGAGAAACATATTTGAGAATTCATTTACTATTGGAACTGACTTAAGACTAGGAGTCTCTGAACTAGAGTTGTTGACTTATATAGGATGATAGACACACCCCTTAGATATCATTTTTCTCTGTCTAAGGTATGAAATAAACTGACCCTTAAGCACTGTGGTACGACCCCTCCATTCAATGGCAGGTTCATTTGGAAACTAAAAATAAACTGTTCTATTTCTATAATCAACTGAGGCATAACATTAATGAAGCCAATCCATGTTAAGAATGACGTCAAAATCTGTCATCTCCAATTCTACTAAGTCTGTTGAAGTGACTTTCTGAGATATCATAACTGGACAATTCCTGTATACCTATCGGGCTATGATAGATTTACCCACTGAGGTAGAAACTGAGAAAGGCTCAACTAGGATTTCTGGACTTACTCCAAAGTTAATAGCTATATAAAGAGTTATAAAAGATAAAGAAGCTCCTGGATCTAGTAAGGCATAAACATATAAATAGAAGATCTGTAACATACCAGTAACCACATTAGAATGATTTTCCAGAACTTATCTAGGCTGAAGTGCATAAATCCTATTTAGGTGTTGCCCACTGTTGGCACTAGAAGTGGCACCATGCTGATTCGAGTGAATTGACTGAGCTGAAGGACCATTATACTTACCATGAGAACCTGACTGAGGACAATCTATGACTCTATGGCCTGGCTTACCACACCCAAAACAAATATCACTGCTAGCTCTGCAGACGCCCTAATGGTTTCTGCCACATATTTGATATAGAGGATTTGTTCGACCACTAATGACACTACCCTTAGATTTAAAGCTTGGAGCCCTATCTTTGTTACCATTTCTGAACTTAGGTACTAGACCACTGGCTGAGGATGGAGCTGGAGCCGAATACTTTAGACGAAGTTAGGAACGATTACTAGCTCTCTATTCTTTCTCTCTCTCTCAATTATTAACCTCTTCTATCTACTGAGGATGGACCATGAGCCTTAATAAACCCATCTCCTTAATTAACATCGCAGTTCTGCCTTCTTTAACCACACTATTTGATACCCTAAACACGAAAGTGCTTATTTTGGACCTACTCTCTGCTACTACTTTGGTCACATATATGGCTGACTATGTAAACTTAAGGGAATACTTTTTCATATTCATACTACCGTGCTTGAGATTGGTGAACTCTAATATGTTGGCTTCTCTTAGCTCTAAGAGAAATAATCTATCTAGAATAGTAGTAGCAAACTCTTTTTACTTTATGGGCTCTGCATTCTTTCCCCTATTTACCTTCCACTACTTATAACACATATGAGCAATATCTTATAGCTGATAGGTAGCTAACTCAACACTCTCACTAGAATTCACTCCTATAATATTTGTGAGTTTCTAAAACTGATTGAGAAAATCCTATGGATTCTCTTCTAACTTAGATCCTGAGAATAAGGGAGGGTTCATTCAGGTGAAGTCCCAAATCCTGGCTGTAGTAGTATTGGCCACTGGGTTGGCCTAAACAATAGCTGGCTATTCATTCTAAGCTGTTATGGAATTGGTTAGAGTAGTGAAAAAAGCTCTGAATTCTGCATGTGACACATGCTCATCCAGCGGATCTTCCAGAATGAGCTGAGGTGCTGAGTGATTTATGGTACTTCTTCCGTTAGACTTTTTTGGAGGCATGTTCTATAAATGGAATGAAGAAATGAATTAGATTGAGAGTTTAACTTGAGCCATGCTCACTCGCATAACATTAATACTGAAAGAAGGGAAACTTTTCCTAAAACAACTCATAGCCTATTGTCCATAAGTGTGGCATGCTATACACCCATGCGCATGACTCTACTTGATGCAAATTTTTGACTCCATAGTACTCTATTAAACCTTAGGCTCTGATACCAAGTTTGTAACGCCCTGAGTTTGTACCCTGGATACTATACGGTGCTTATGATCCCAAAAAACCACAAGCTAACCCATGACTGATATCTGCTATGAGTACTGAATAACAATACTATTATAAAAGTGGAAAATAGGCAACGCCATAAGGTTCAAAAAATCTGAAATTCTGATAAAGTATATTACTAAAATAATAAGCTGCAAAAATAAACATTGTATGAAAGTTTAGTCTGAAAAGCCTCTAACTAATTTTTTTGAATATGGAGTTGATAGGACAAGCCCCCAAATAACTTCGACTAATGAACTATTGATAAAAAGAAATACTAAAATAAAGGCATTCCCCTAATAGATAAAGACTCACTACTGAAACTGCTGCTGATAACTGGATCTGTCCATGCATGGTTAGGAACTTGAGTGTCCAAACCTATGATATGAGACATTAGAGCATAAAGAAGGAGTATACATTAGTACACAGAATATACTGGTATGGTAGATGAGGTAATACTGAATGCAGGGGTTCATATGCATGAACAATAACTAACTGAATAATATAGAATAAATAAATATGAGAGTACATTGATAACTAAAACTGCTGTATATACTGAGTATGCAATATTGTGCATATACATGTATACTGTAACTGAAATTTTATTGAAGTGGAGTTATGAATTCTGATAATCGAGTAACTGATATCTAAGATTACTTATAACTGAGTTATTGAAATTGATTGACTGTATCTGACAGTCCTAATTCTATAGAACAAAACTGAGTACTATACTGAGACTAAAACTAAGACTGAGGGAAGTAATTATCAAACCGACATACCCTTTTTCTAAATAGATTTAGGGTCTAACCTGCAACCCAGATGGAAGGGTATTAGTACCATGCCATGGGTAAAGACACTGAAGAGTTACCCTTATTTTGAAGGTACTCTAATAAGAATGGTAGAACCCTTAACTGGCAGGATAAAACACTTCATCAACCCTTAACTAGCAGGTTGACGTCTCAACCTATGCTGGCTATGTAGTTCTGGAATGGAAGGACTTTTTCTAAGGATAAAATACTCTACTGGCAGGTGAGACCAAATTCTTGGGTTTACCCAGTGCTGAATCCACTCCCAACTGAAAGATACTGAACTGAGTATACTAAATTGGACTGGACTGATACTGAGTTTACTGAGTTTTCCTGGGTTCTATAATTGACTAAATTCTACTGATTGTGACATGACTAATCCTATTCTATAACTGACACTAGCTCTAGGTAAACAACTAGATTGTTGGGTATTAAATACCCCCAGGACACGATAGCATGAAAATAAAGCATAACATAATCTTAAAATACATAACAATAATTACTTGCCCATAATTCATTCATAGAGACATTTTATCAAGCACTTGTAGAGAATAGTCTTGTACATATCGTAGCATGTCATGATTACATCATTTAATTCACATGAACATTCTGTCAAACACTTAAAGAGTACAACTTAATGTACGTAATCATGGATAAAACATAAACATTGCAACTAAAATGCCTAAATTTGCAAATTCATGGGATCAACATGCAATTCATATAAATCCCCATAATTTCCATTCTATTTTCATGAATCTTATCATAATCATCGATTAAAAACCAAATTAACATCATAGAAATACGTATAATTAATTTTAAGCATTGGAATCATGAATCTATAACTTATAATTTAAAAAGAGGTTCTTGGGATTTATGGGTTAAAGGAACCCATGAATGAATACCAAACATACCTGAATAAATGAGTCTTTGGAGTTCTTGGTGAGTTTCTTGATCTTGTTCTTGATTTCTTGAGAGTTAGAGTTTTCTAATTGAGAGAGAATGATTTCTTTCTTGAGATAATTGAGGAAATAATAAGATATTAGGCTAATTAGGGCTTTAATATCATGTTTAGGAAGACTGGAATGAGGGCAAAACACATAAAAGCCCTTGGAATTTAAAACTTAGAATTAACTAAAAATTCTTTATTTTCACCCTTAGTGTGATGCGGGTCTGTCGCATCATGTCAATAGAATTTGATAATTATGAACTGGAGGCTTAGCGTGATGTGGTAGAATCGCGTTACTTCATTGTATGGGAATTCATCCTTGGCGCAACATGCCATGATTGCGATGAGACACTGAAAAATGACAATTATGAAAATGAGTGGTGGCGTGATGCAGTTGGTATCGCGTTTCCACACTGGATGAAACCTAGAAGCCCACTGCAATTAGGGGTTATTGCGTTGGCTCACTAGTTTTTGACAATCACAATTTGGCATGCCTCGGCGATGTGTTGAAGTGTTAGTTAGCATACTGTTTTACTAAAATAGCTCTAACTCTTCACCCGAGTATCGGATTTGGGCAAACTTATATATTGGAAAGCTGACTGAATTTCCTATGCATTAATATGCTTAAAACTGAAAAATACTAAGTATTTTATAAAATATTATATTGGATAACTCATATACGTAGAGTTAATTTAAGTTAGGGAAATACGGGGTATTATAATATAATATTTATCCTCGAATGAGACTGATTAAGATAATAAATACTGATAGACTAAGCTTACACACTGAACATGCATATCTAATGCACGAAATACATTACTGAAGTTGCTGACAAGCTGAGTTCTCATACTGAACATGCATATATGATGCATGAGTACATGACTAAAACTAGTGATTCATGGTTGGATGACTGATTATGCAATGGTAACTAATATCAAAATTATAAATATAACTAAACATGGAACTGAGTAGAGTTAAGGAAGACTTTTACCTTAAATTGAATTTGACTTTGCAGAGAAGAGGTGAGGTTACTTGGTCCACATATTTTCTTCTACTTCACAAGTAGTTCCATTAACGAACTAATTTCTCCAAAGAACTTTGACTAAGGGAACTTCTTTATTCGTCAGCCTGTGAATCTGATGATCAAGGATTTGGACTGGAATCTCTTCGAAAAAGAGATCATTCTAAATGTTTACGCCCTTTAAGGGAAATATGATTGCTGGGTCACAAATACATTTCTTTAGCAAGGAGATACGAAACACTGGGTTTACTAAAGCTAGATCTGAAGGACTGAGAATTCTGTAAGGACCAGCGTATCAGGGACTGAGCTTTCCCTTCTTTTCAAACTTCTTTACCCCCTTCATGGGATATATTTTCAAGAACATAAATTCAGCAATCTTAAACTTGAGATCCTTTCTCCTCATCTACGTATGATTTCTATTAGGTTTGTGTTGCCCTAAGTCTTTCTCTGATCAGCTAAACCTTCTCTAAAGAATCTAACACCAAGTCAGGCCTACTATTGAGGACTCACCTAACTCAAACCAACCATTTGGAGATATACATCTCCTACCATAGAGAGCCTCAAATGGAGCCATCTAAATACTAGAATGATAGTTGTTATTGTATGTGAATTTGATTAAAGGCAAGCTAGTATCCCAACTACCCTTAAAATCAATAACACAAGCTCTTAACATATCTTCTAGAGTCTAAATGGTCCTTTCTTCTTGACCGTCTATTTAAGGATGGAAGGCTGTACTAAGGTCGACTTGGGTACCGAGACCCTTTTGGAATGCTTTCTAGAAATGAAAGGTAAATTGGATATCTCTTTCTAAGATGATGGATATAGGTACTTTGTGTAACTTGAAAAACTCTCGGATATAGAGTTTGGCATAGTCCTCAGCTAAATAAAAAGTATGAACTGGCAAGAACTGAGCTGATTTGGTCATCCTGTCTATGATAACCCAAATTTAATCATGCTGATGATGATTATGAGGCAGACCCATCACAAAGTTTATGTTCACTTCCTTCCATTTCCATGTGGGAATACTGAACTCCTACATGGTCTCACTAGGCTTCTGATGCTCAATATTAATTTGCTAACATGTAGAGCACTTAGCTATACACTTTTCAATATCCCTCTTCATCTTACTACACCAATAAATCTCCCACAAATGGCGGTACTTCTTATTGGCCCTTGGATAAATAAAGTATTATGCATAATGCATTTCTGCAAGAATTCTTTGCCTTAATTCATCTATAACTAGCACATATAAATGACCCAGGAAACACAACACACTATCTTTTTTTTTCGGAGAAAACCACTAGTTTCTGATCTCTGATTGACTTTTTCAACTTAACAAGGCTAGGATCTCTATACTGTATTTCCTGCACTCAGAAACTAGAGATAAACTATTTTGCACCCATACACTACCCTCTACTAAATCAACTAAGCTGACACCTACAAGGCAAAGCTTATCAACTTCCAAAACTACTTCTTCTTATCATCCTCAACGAGACCAACAATACCCATAGACAATATACTGAGAGCATCAGCCACTACATTGGCCTTGCTCGAATGATATAGAATACTGATATTATAATCTTTTAATAACTCTAACCTCTTTCTTTGATGCAAGTTCAAATATTTTTGAGAGAATACCCACTGCAAGCTTTTGTGATCTGTGAACACATCAACATGCACCCCATATAAGTAATGCCTCAAAATCTTTAAGGCAAACACTACAACTGCTAACTCGAGATCATGAGTTGGATAATTATTCTAATGGGGCTTAAGTTGTCTAAAATCATAGGCTATGACCTTATCTCTCTACATGAGGACAAAACCCAAACATACTCTGGATACATCATAATACACAAAACACCTATCTAAATAATCTAGTAGAGTCAAGACTGGGGCTGAGGTGAGTCGAGTTTTCAACTCCTAAAAACTCTTCTTGCAAAAATCTAACCATTGAAACTGGACTTTTTTCTGAGTGTGGACATAGGGATGCAACAGATGAAAACCCTTCAACAAACCAAAGGTAATAGCTAGCTAAACGTAAGAAACTCCAAATATCTGATGGAGAGATTGGTCTAGTCCAGTGTCTCACCACCTCGATCTTTTGAGGATCAACTCTAATGCCTTCAACGGAAACAATATGACCAAGGAATGCTACTGACTTTGGCCAAAATTTTCACTTACTAAATTTAGCAAACAACTGATGAGTTTTGAGAGTCTAAAGTGAGATTCTGAGGTGATCTGCGTGATCATTCTCGCTATAGGAATAGACAAAAATGTCATTGATGAAGACTATAATGAACATGTCCAAGTAATGCTTAAACACATGGTTCATCAAACCCATGAAAGCCACTGGGCCATTTGTAAGACCAAAGGACATGACTAGAAACTCGAAGTAACCATACTAGGTTCGGAAAGCTATTTTTGGAATGTCACATTCTCTGACTCTAAGATCATGATAGCCTGATCTGAGGTGTTCTATCTTAGAAAAGTAACTGGCACCATTAAATTGGTCAAAAAAGTCATCGATTCTGGGAAGTGGATATTTATTCTTGACCGTGACTCTTTTAAACTGGCGGTAGTCAATACACATTCTAAAACTATTGCACCCTATGGAAAAATATTGGGTCTGATGAGCCATTTGTCTAAACAGTCCTTTAACTGTCCTTTTAACTCTCTGAGTTCAGCTGGAGCAATTCTGTATGGCAGAATAGAGATAGGCTGAGTAACTGGAAGAAGGTCTATTCCAAAGTCAATTTCTCTTACAAGAGAAACTTCAAGAAGATCTTCGAGAAACACATCTGAGAATTCATTTACTACTAGAACTACCCCAAGAATAGGAGTCTCTGAACTAGAGTTGTTGACTCATACAAGGTGATAGACACACCCCTTATATATCATTTTTCTCTCTCTAAGGTATGAAATAAACTAACCCTTAAGCATTGTGGTACTACCCCTCCATTTAAGGACTATTTCATTTGGAAATTAAAAATGAACTATTCTATTTCAACAATCAACTGAGGCATAGTATGAATGGAGACAATCCATAATGAGAATGACGTCAAAATCGATTGTCTCTAATTCTACTAAGTCTGCTAAAGTGGCTTTCTGAGATATCATAACCTGACAATTCTTGTATACCCTTTGGGCTATGATAGATTTACCCACTAGGGTAGAAATAAAGAAAGTCTCTGCTAGGATTTCTAGACTGATACTAAATTTATTGGCTATATACGAAGTTATAAAAGATAAAGAAGCTCTTGGATCTAGAAAAGAATACACATGTAAATGGAAGATCTGTAACGTACCAGTGACCACATCAGGAGAATTTTCCTGATCTTGTCTGGACTGAAGAGCATGAAGCCTATTTGGGTGTTGCCCACTTATTGAACTAGAAGTGGCACCCTACTGATTTAGGCGACCTGACTGAGTTGAAGGACCATTATACTTACCCTGAGAACCTGAAAAATGACAATCTCTGACGCTGTGGCTGAGTCTGACAAAGAGGATTTGTTCGACCACTGCTGACACTACCTTGGGATTAAGAGGCTGGCGCCCTATCTTTGTTACTATTTCTAAACTTAGGTACTGGAGTAATGGATAAGGACAGAGATGAAACTGAAGACTTTGGACGAAGCTGGGAATGATTACCAACCTTTTACTTAGACTGATTGAAATTAAAACTACCTGTTCTTGCTCTCTTGTTCTACTTCTCTCTCTTTCTCTATTATTAGCCTCTTCTATCTACTGAGCATGGACCATAAGCCTTAATATGTCTATATCCTTAATCAACATCATAGTTTTGCACTCGTTAACCATACTATATGAGACCCCAAACACAAACTTGCTCATTCTGGACCTACTATCTGCTACTATATGGGGTGCATACTTCGCTAACTAAGTAAACTAAAGGGAATACTCTTTCACACTCATACTGCCCTGCTTTAGCTTTATGAGCTCTAACACCTTGGCATCTTTCAGCTCTAAGGGAAATAATTTATCTAGAAAAGCAGTAGCAAACTCTTCCCATTCTATGGGCTATGCATCTGTACCCCTGTCTACCTTCTACTTCATAAACCACGTATGAGGTATATCTTGTAGATGATAGAAAGCTAACTTATCACTCTCATGGGAAATCACTCCCATAATATTTGTGACTTTCTGAACCTGATCGAGGAACTTCTATGGATCTTCTTCTAACTTAGATCCTGAGAATAGGGGAGGATTCATTCGGGTAAAGTCCTAAATCCTTGCTGCAGTAGTATTGGCCACTGGGTTAGCCTGAACAAACCACTGGCCATTCATTCTGAGCTGTTGTGGAATTGGCTAGAGTAGTGAATACAGATCTGAATTCTTTATGGGAGACATGTTTGTCCAAGGGATCTACTTGAATGGGCTGAGGTGCTGACTGATTTTCGATCCTTCTTCCATTAGGCTTTTTACGAGGCTTATTCTATAAACAGAAGGAAGAAATGAATTAGACTGAGAGTTTAACTTGAGATCATGCTCACTCGTATGACGTGAAAACTGAAAGATGGTAAACATTTCCTAAAATATCTCATAGCCTCTTGTCCATAAGTATGGCGTGCTATACACCCATGCTATACTCCCTAGGACTCTATTGAAACTTAGGTTATGATACCAAGTTTGTAATACCATAAGTCTATTCCCCAAATGCTACATGGTGCTTACAACCCCGAAGGACATAAGCTAACTCATGACTAATATCTGCTATCAGCACTGAATAACAATACTATAATAAATGCAAATAATAGATTGATATGCCATAGGGTTCAAAATATCTAAAATACTGATAAAGTATATTATTGAAATAATAATAATCTGTAAAACTGAATGCTTTCTGAAAGTCTAGTCTAAAAAGCCTCAAACTAAACTATCTAAATATGGAGTTAATGGGACATGCCCCTAACGAACTGTGACTATCGAATTACTGATAAGATGAAATCCTAAAATAAAGGCCTTCCCTCAATAGATGAAGACTCACTACTAAAACTGCTACTGATAACTGGATCTGTGTCTGCATGGTCATGAACCTGAGCATCCAAACCTATGATATGAGACATCATAGTACAAAGAAAGAGTATGATTCAGTATGTGGAATGTACTAGTATGCTAGATGAGGTAACATGTCAAAGATGAAGATTCAGCTGGCCTAGAATAAAAACAATATCTCCATCAATTTTAGGCTAACAAGTCTAATTAAAAGGTAGTGTATTCTATACCATGAGTCTTAACTAGGCCCAAATTATGGAGCCTATCCTTATAAGAAATCAAAAAATCATATACATCCTCGCCCGATATACCAGAAAACCAAGGAAGAGCTAATCCAAAGAATCTATCCAATATCTTCTGCTTTATGATAGATATAGTAGGCTAGGAAACCACTAGTTGAGTGACTTTTAGACTAGTCAACAAATGAGAAATTACCAACACAAGAGGAACCTCAACTCTGGAAGCCTCAATACCACTCTTATTTGTAGACTGTGCGCTATCATATGGTGCACTACCAACCAAACCAAAAAGATAAACCAAAGTATCCTTGAGCAGTGAAGAAGAAATAAATCTCAGTGGAGCCTAGGCTAGACCTTGGCCCATCATTGGCTGAAGTATGTAGGGAATGCAAATCGCCAGGGTCAAGAAAAGTTTAGCAGTACGTATATGTAACACCCTACAAAATTCTCTCCTAGTTTGAGCCTTAGAGCGTGTCTAGTGAAGTATTAATCTGGCCTAAAAAGGTTGAGAGATGTCTTCCTAAGTGTGAAATACTTTGAACTGTATAGAATTCCCCAATATCGACTTTTTGTCATGTAGAGAATTGAATGAGCTTTCCATCGATACCAAAATATTGCAAATCCAACACTCGGCCAAAGAAGCCATTTTAGTGAAATAGTGTGGCACCTAGCACTTTAGCGCATCGTGGAGCCAGCCAAAATGGCAATCATCAAAATCCAGTGAGCCTCCATGATTTTAGCACATCGCACCAAGGCTTAATTTCAGAATTGTTAATTTCTAGTGCTCCAACTCGATTTTACAACGCCATGGTGCCTTTCCAGTTCACAACCAAGGTGGCAACGCGATAGCCAACATGTCGCACCGTCATGTAGTTTCCCAATTGTCCAATTTCTAGTGAAATATTGCAATTATGGCGCGTCGCGCCAACATGTAACATCAAGATTTTTTAGCTTAATTCCAACGGTTTTTTGGTCTTTTCCCACTCCTTTTTAGCCCCTATATATACCCGATAAAAGGCTCTCAGCCTCGCTTCCCATCATCAATATCAAAAATAGGGTTTTACAAAATCAAAACCCTAATTTTTCTCCAAGAAAAATCAATAGATATCAAGAAAAATCAATAGGAATCAAGAATCTCTCCAAGAATTTTCAAGAAAAGAGTTTCCCTAAGGTATGTAGATATTGATTCTTGGATCCCTTTTATCCAAAAAGCTCAAGAACTCTTTTCTAAAATTCAAAGATATTAAGTTTTGGGATTTAATGATTCATGTGAGTTGAAATTGATGTTTCTTCTATGATTGAGTTGTGATTCATGTTTGTTTACAAGGCTTTCAAGCTTTGAACGTAGTATGTGGAATTCATGTGATGGTTATGATAAAACCTCTTCAAGTTGATTTCTTTGTGATGTGTTCATGTCAATTAAGTATATAAATAATTGAATAATCAAGGCATGCTCCCCATATATTTGATAAAATGCTTATGTGAAGAATTAGGGCCATTATAGCATGTTGATTAGGAAACCCCAATTGTGTGCAAGTTCATGCATGCCAAGTGTTTGTTGAAATGCTTTAATGAATGAATTGTGGTATGATAGCATGAAATCCCCAATTAG
>JAPEIP010000006.1:78648955-78671634 GCA_026120095.1 Capsicum chinense | reverse complement strand
TAAAATGCTTATGTGAAGAATTAGGGCCATTATAGCATGTTGATTAGGAAACCCCAATTGTGTGCAAGTTCATGCATGCCAAGTGTTTGTTGAAATGCTTTAATGAATGAATTGTGGTATGATAGCATGAAATCCCCAATTAGCTATAGACCCATGTATGCCTAGTATTTGTTGAAAGGCCTTAGTGAACAAGTTGAGACATCAAATTAGGAAATTCCTTAATTACGTGCTCTTTGATACATTCTAAGCCTTTAATTCATGCCAAGTGGTTGATGAGTAAATTGTGACATATAGTATGAACTTTCCCCAATCATATACTATTTAATACATGCTAGGACTTATATACATGTGAAGTACTTGATGAAATACCTTGTTGAATGGAGTATGATCTAATAGCATGTTTCCTCTATGCTATTATATGTCTATGATTCCTAAATACTTAAAGTGATACCTTAGTAATTGTGATGTGAATAGATGGTTATAATTTCTAATTGCTCGAAGAGATGCTTTGATGATTCTGATGATGAATGAATGACCGTGGTTATGACTAGTCAAGAATGGTTATGTCTTACTTTTGTGTTATCGAGTCCTGAGGGTATTTATACCCAACAATTTAGCTGTTGTCTAAAGCCTATAGCATTTTTAACGATAATCCAATTTGGGCCATGATTCTGAAAACTCAATGAATTATAAAACTATATATCCTTAGACATATATAGAACATAATAAATCTCAGTAATTTCTATAATTTTCATAATCCCCGTATCACTAGTAATGAAGTCTCAGTGCTGTACTCAACTCAGATCTAGTTTTATTCAAGTGTTCATTTCCAAACATGGTAGTGACTAAGTAATCTATTCAAACTGCGTATCATTAGTCAAATACCATGAATCAGTAGTATTCCATTAGATATGGAGTAATCTATTCAAACTTCTATGGGAGATTAGGGCATATCAATTAAGTAACTACTTCCCACAGTTGTAGTTTCAGTATCAATCTTTAGAAATAAGGACTGTAAGGTACAGTCATCTATATCAATGAGGAACTTAGATAGTTCCATTGATTGATGACCATTCATCAGATAGGCTTGGTCTTATATACAATTATTTGTTGTCAGATTCAAAGATATCCTGATAGATAGGCTTGATCTCATTCTCAGATTTTGTTAGGTATTATTATTATCAGATTCTGATATGATCATTTTTTATCATTGATAATAGATTCTAGAATCATCCATTAAAAAGATTGATCTCTAATTCCATCAGTCGAGAGTAGTGAGCTTAGAATTTAGTCATTAATGTGAGTATATCCAATTAATCAATTATCAATATCAGATGATTCAATGATTCAGTATCTCAGTGTTAGTGGTGATTTCAGATGATAGTATAGAAGTATATGAGTTTTAATATTTAGAGTTGTGATGATTGTTATTATGGTTGTGCATTTATGTATGTGTTCTTGTTCGGTACTTGTGTTCTTGTTCGGTACTCTCATGATTATTCAGTTAAGTAATTGTTTATGCATAAGCCCTTGCATTTATCCTTACATCATCTTCATACTCGACACATTGTTGTACTGACATATTTACGCTATGGTGTTTTATTTGACACAATAGGTTTAGAGGTACGAGATCCAGAGTACCCTTAGCAGTTCAGTCCCAGTCAGCAGCAGTGAGTCCTCTTTATTCGAGGATGATCCTGGTTTTATTATTTCATTAGATTTTGGTTATTTTCACTAGACGGAGTTAGTTGGGGACATGTCCCATCAACTTAGCGGTTCAGATAGTCTGGAGGCATTTTAGATAAATGTATCAGAATTAAGTTTTCAAATTTGGAGTATGTTTAGATGTTTTGAACCTAATGACTAGTTTTCCATATTTATTATCTATATTATGCAGTGTTGAGGCACAAATATCAGTAGGGGGTTGGCTTGTGGTCCTTCGACATCATAAGCACCGTGTGATGTTCCAGTTCTAGAAAATTCAGTCGTTACAAACTTGGTATTAGAACCTAAGGTTCAATAGTGTCCTAGGGAGTCTGAAAAGTCATATCTAGTAGATTCTTGTGCATGGGTGTGTTGCACACCACATTTATGTACAAGAGGCTATAAGATGTTTTTAGTAGTAGTTTCCATTCATTCAGTATTTATATCATGCGAGTGAGCATGAGCTCAAGATGATCCTCAGTCTAATCCCTTCTTTTTTATATTTACAAAGTATGCCTCCTCACAGAGATTATACCCCAATGGTTGATGACTAGCCCCCTCAGCCAGTAGATCCTGAAAATAAAAGTGTGTCATATATCGAGTTTCAAGCAGCTTTTCATGCGCTAGCCTAAGCTGTGACTAATGTACAGAGCAACCATTAGGTTGTAGCCCCACCTCAGCAAGATGGGGGTCCATCCGCCGCCAGGATTAGAGATTTCATGAAGATGAACCTGCCAAAATTCTTTGGGTCAGTAGTAGGTGATGACCCATAGCTTTATCTAGGGGAGGTGAGGAAGATTACCTAGATTATGCATGTTTCTGAGGAGGAGATTGTTTAGTTAGCATCCTATAGGTTGAAGGATATTACTCATGATTGGGTAGTTATTTGGAAGGAGGATAGAGAGGAGGATGCAGCTCCCATGACTTGGCAAGAGTTTCAGGGTACCTTCCTAGATAGGGTTTTCCCATTAGAGACGAGAGAGGCTAAGGTAGAAGAGTTCATAAACCTAAGAAAAGGTTCCATGATAGTGAAGGAGTATTGTCTTAATTTCAACCAATTAGCTTAGTATGTTCCTGACTTGATAGCTGACCCTGGAGCGAGTATGAGTAAGTTTGTGAGTGGTATGTCCGGGTTAGTGTTGAAAAAGTATAGAACTTCTATGCTTCACAGAGATATGGACCTTTCTAGAATGATGATTCATGCACAATAGATTGAGGCAAATAAGATCAAGGAAGAGCAGAGAGTGAGCAAGAGGGCCAAGATAGGTAGTCGTGGTTTCTCTCATGTAGGGTCCCAGGGTGGTATCCATTCCTAGCATAGTCAGAGATTAGTCCCAGCTCCATCCTCAGCTAGTGTACCCACACCTGAGTTCAAGAGTGTCAGTTATGATAGAGCACTAAGATCCAAATCCTAGAGTAGTGCTAGTGGTGTTCGTACCTATCCGCTTTGAGGAGAGTATGGCAAGAGCCACCAAGGTATGTGTAGAGCTAGTAGTGATGTGTGCTTTGGGTGTGGTGAGCCACACCATAGAATGTGAGAATGTAGAGTTCTAGCTTATAGGGGTAGAGAGTTTTTTTAGCAGGTTGCCCCTTTTGGTGTCTGTAATGGTCAGCGTCACAGAAGACTCTATGCGCTTCAAGCTTTCCTTGATCGAAAAAGGTTCCCTCAATAGATTTGGGTATGTTATGAGTCCTTCATCTTTGTGATATGTATTATTAGATCCCCTACTTTTATTTTGAGCTTATATGTCAGCCTAAGCTATGCATGAGTTTTAGATCTAAATCTGTCAATCATAACCCAGTTTATAGGTGCCCTGTGTGCCGTCCAAGTGTTTCAGCGAAAAGTTTGTAGAGGGACATTGAGTCCCAAAGGGAAGATACCCAATGATAGTGTGGTATTTGCATGTCTTTAGACTTATTCAGTTGCATGTTCAGACCCTCCTTACAAATTTAACCTCAGTTATCATTGCATAGTCAGTCATTCTTTTAAGAGTCAGTTCAGTCAAACCTTCATGCATTATATATGCATGTTCAGTAGAAAGAGTTTAGTTTTTCAGTGCATTCAGTCATGCATTCATGAGATTAATTCAGTTATGAGTCCATGCATCAGATATACATATGTGTTATGAGAATTCAGCTTATGAGTAGCTTCAGTAAAGTATTCCATGCATCAGATATGCATATCCAGCATGAGAAACTCAATATGTCAGTTGTTCTAATTATGTAGTCATATCTTGAGATGTTCTTGTTCCTGAGTAAGTTCAGTTGATCAGTATTCTTAGTCTATCAAGCAACATTCAAGAACTAACGTTTCCAATGGGGAAGATAACGTAACACCCCAGAAAATTCTCTCTTATTCTGAGCCTTAGAGCATGTTCAGTGAAGTGTTAATCTTGCCCAAAAAGTTTGATAGATGTATTTCCAAGTGTAAAATACTTTGAACTGTGTAGAATTTCCCTAATATTGACTTTTTGTCATGTAGAGAATTGAATAAGCTTTCCATTAATACCAAATTTTCCCAAATCCGACACTCGAGCAAAGAGTTAGAGCTATTTTAGTGAGATAGTATGCCACTTGGAACTTTGTCGCATCGCGGAGCCAGTCAAAATGGCAATCGTTAAAATCCAGTGAGCCTTTGTGAGTTTGGTGCATCACACAAAGTCTTAAATTCAGAGTTGTCAATTTCTAGTGCACCAACGCAGTTTCACCATGTCGCGGTGCCTTTCCAGTTCGCAACCAAAGTGGCAACGTGATTGCCACGGCTGCCACCTTAGTTGGGTGATCATGCAGTTTTCGAATTGTCTAATTTCTAGTGAACTGGCGCAATCATGCGCGTCATGCAGGATATAAAATTGGGATTTTTCAGCTTAATTCCAAGGGGTTTTAGGTCCTTTTCCACTGTTTTTTAGCCCCTACATATACCCGATAAAAGGATCTCACCCTCATTTCCCATCTTCAACATCAAAACTAGGGATTTACAAAATTAAAACCCTTATTTCTTCTTTAAGTAAAATAAATGGAGATCAAGAGAAATCAAGAATCTCTCCAAGAACTTTTAAGAAGAGAGTTTCCCCAAGGTATGTAGAAGTTGATTCTTGGGTCCCCTTCATCCAAAAAGCTCAAGAACCTTTTTATAAAATTCAAAGATATTGTGTTTATGGGTTTTCATGATTCATGTGAGTTGAAATTGATGTTCCTTCTATAATTGAGTTATGATTTATGTTTTTTACAAGGGTTTCTAACTTTGACCCTAGTATGTGGAGTTCATATGATGGTTTGGTTAAATCCTCTTCAAGTGGCTTTCTATGTGATGTGTTCACGTCAATTAAGTGTAGAAATGATTGAAAAATAAAGGCATTCTCCCAATATGTTTGATAAAATTCTTATGTGAAGAATTAGGGCCATTATAGCATATTGATTAGGAAACCCCAATTGTGTGCAAGTTCATGCATGCCAAGTGTTTGTTGAAATGCCTTAATAAATGAATTTTGGTATGATAGCATGAATTCCCTAATTAGTTGTAGACCCATGCATACCTAGTGTTTGTTGAAAGGCCTTAGTGAACAAGTTGAGACATCATAGTAGGAAATTCCCCAATTACGTGCTCTTTGATACATGCTAAGCCTTTAATACATGCCAAGTGCTTGACGAGTAAATTGTGACATGATAGAATGATGTTTCCCCTATCATGTGCTATCCAATACATGCCAAGAATGATATACGTGCGAAGGACTTGATGAAATACCTTATTTAATGGAGTATAATCTAATAGCATATTTCCCATACTCTATTATATGTCTATGATTCCAATATGCTTGAAGTGATGCCTTAGTGATTGTGATGTGAATATATGGTTATGATTCCAAAATGCTTGAAGAGATTCTTTTGTGATTGTGATGATGAATGAATGACCGTGGATATGACTAGTTAAGAATGGTTATGTCTTAATTTTGTGTTATCGAGTCCCGGAGGTATTTATACCTGACAATTTAGCTGCTGTCTAGAGCCTATGTCAGTTTTCATGATAATCCCAGTCGGGCCATGATTCTCAAAATTTAGTGAATTATAAAACTCTGTATCCTCAGATAAATACATAACTTAAGAAATTTCAATAATCTCAGTAATCTTCGTAATCCCCGTATCACTAGAATCTAGCCTTAGTAATCACTGAGACTCAACCAAAATGGCAATCGTCAAAATCCTGTGAGCCTCTGCGATTTTGGCGCGTCACGTTAAGGCTTAAATTTAGAGTTCTCATTTTCTAGTGAACCAACGTGATTTCATTGTGTCGCGGTGCCTTTCCAGTTTGTGACAAAGGTGGCAACGTGATTGCCACCGCGTGCACCATCATGTAGTTTCCCAATTGTCCAATTTATAGAGAACTGATGCAATTATGGTGCGTCGTGTCAGCATGTAAAATCGGGATTTTTCATCTTAATTCCAAGGATTTTTTGGTCTTTTTCCACTCTTTTTCAGCCCCTGTATATACCTGATAAAAGGCTCTCAACCTTATTTCCTATCTTCAACATAAAAATTAGGGTTTTACAAAATTAAAACCCTTATTTCTTCTTTAAGGAAAATCAATAGAGATCAATAAAAATCAAGAGGAATCAAGAATCTCTCCAAGAACTTTCAAGAAAAGAGTTTCCTCAAGGAATGTAGATATTGATTCTGGGGTCCCTTTCATCCAAGAAGCTCAAGAACCCTTTTCTAAAATTCAAAGATATTGTGTTTATGGGTTTTCATGATTCAGATGTGTTGAAATTGATGTTCCTTCTATGATTGAGTTATGATTCATGTTTGTTTACAAGGCTTTCAAACTTTGACACTAGTATGTGGAATTCATGTGATTGTTATGATAAACCCTCTTCAAGTTACTATCTATGTGATGTGTTTATGTCAATAAGTGTAGAGATGGTTAAATAAGAAAGGCATGCTCCACATATGTTTGATAAAATGCTTATGTGAAGAATTAGATCCATTATAGCATGTTGATTAGGAAACCCCAATTTTGTCCAAGTTCATGCATGCCAAGTGTTTGTTAAAATGCCTTAATGAATGAATTGTGGTATGATAGCCTAAATTCCCCAATTAGGTGTAGACCCATACATGCCTAGTGTTTGTTGAAAGGCCTTAGTGAACAAGTGGAGACATCATAGTAGGAAATTCCCCAATTACATGATCTTTGAAACATTCTAAGCCTTTAATACATGCCAAGTGCTTGACGAGTAAATTATGACATGATAGTATGAAGTTTCCCCTATCATATGCTATCCAATACATACCTAGACTGATATACGTGCGAAGTACTTGATGAAATACCTTGCTGAATTGAGTATGATCTAATAGCATGTTTCCCATACGCTATTAGATGTCTATGATCCCTAAATTCTTGAAGTGATGCCTTAGTAATTGTGATGTGAATATATGGTTATGATTCATAAATGCTTGAAGAGATTCTTTGGTGATTATGATGATGAATAAATGACCGTGGTTATGACTAGTCAAGAATGGTTATGTCTTACTTTTATGTTATCGAGTCCTGGGGGTATTTATACCCGACAATTTAGCTTCTGTCTAGAGCCTGTGTCAGTTTTCATGATAATCCCAGTCGGGCCATGATTCTCAAAACTCAGTGAATTATAAAACTTTGTATCCTCAAACAGATACAGAACTTAAGAAATCTCAGTAACCTTAGTAATCTTCGTAATCCCCGTATCGCTAGTAATTTAGCCTCAACGCTGTACTCATATCAGATCTAGTTGTATTCAAGTATTCATTTTCGACCTCGGTAGTGACCGAGTCTATTCAAACTTTGTATCATCAGTCAGATACCATGATTCAGTAGTATTCCGTCAGATACGGAACCATGTGAATTTAGTTTAACTCTGTCAGATCAATTGAGAAATGTAAACTGTATCAGATTTTTTTTAGTTTGTGTTTAGTTGAGAATTCATTCCAAAGTCTTTCAATTGGGAGTAGAATCTAGCACCGAGTGAGAGAAGGGATAGAGGCTGCCCGTCAGAGTGAGACGCCGGGTCGTTAGGAGCAATCCCTCAACTCCAAAATTGTGTAGCTAGTGCAGGATGCAGGAGTCACCATCAGTAGAGGTTATCACCTGTAGAGAGAGGTTTGACTAATATATTGCCTTAGGCTGACTTCCAATGAGGGTCAACCACAGAGAGGCTTGACCAGAGAGGTATTTACCCTTGGAACCGTATTGACACCCTTCCAACTGGAGTTATAGGTTTGACCCTACCTATTAGAGGTTGGGGTATGTCGGTTAAATAACTACTTCCCACAGTTTCAGATTCAGTATCAATCTACAAAAATCAGGAGTATGAGGTACAATCGTCTATCTCAGTGAGGAACTCAGATAGTTCTATTGATTCATAACCATTCATCAGATAGGCTTGGTCTCATATACAATTATTTGTTATCATATCCAGAGATCTCTCGATAGATAGGCTTGATCTCAGTCTCAGATTTTGTTGAGTATTCTTGTTGTTAGATTCAGACATGATCTTTTTCTTATCATTGATAATAGATTCTGGAATTATACGTTAGAGTGGTTGATCTCCAATTCTTTTAGTTGATAATAGTGAGCTCATAATTCATTCATTGATGTGAGTGTATCCAGTAAATCTGTTATCAGTTTCTAATGATTCATTGATTCGGTATCTCAGTGATAGTGGTGAGTTCAGATGATAGTAAAGCAGTATCCAATTTTTAGTATTTAGAGTTATGATGATTATGATTATGGTTGTGCATTCATGTATGTGTTCTCGTTTGGTACTCTCATGATTATTTAGTTAAGTAATTTTTCATGCATCAGCCCTTACATTAAGCCTTACTTCATCTTTATACTCAGTATATTCCCGTACTGACGAATTTGCGCTATGGTATTTTTTTTGACACCATAGGTTCAGAGGCACGAGATCAAGAGTACTCTTAGCAGTTCAGTCCCAGTCAGTAGCAATAGGCGTACCAGTGAGTCCTCTTTATTTAAAGATTATCCTTGTTTTATTATTTCGTCTAATTTTGCTTATTTTTAGTAGACGAAGTTAGTTGGGGATATGTCCCATCAACTCCGTAGTTCAGAAAGTCTAGAGGCTTTTCGAGCAAATGTATCAGAATTTAATTTTCAATTTTAGAGTATGTATAGATATTTTGAACCTTATGGCCTATTTTTTACATTTATTATCTATATTATGCAGTGCTAAGGTCCAGATATCAGTAGAGAGTTGGCTTGTGGTCCTTTGGGATCATGAGCATCGTATGATGTTTTAATTCCAGAAATCGGGTCGTTACAGTATAATCCAAATTAGAGAAACCACCCTAATTTCTCATGGGGTGGAAATCAAGCACATAATACAAATCAGTATAAGGGACTAGTGCAATCAAATCCACAACCGATTCAGAATAATCAGGTAACTGCTCAGAATAGCAATGTGGAGGTGTTGATTAAGCAATTTATGGTTCAACAAGAACCATTTACGGTAGACATAAAGGCTCAACAGGCACAGTTTGTAGCTGAGTTAAAGTGTCAACAATTTCTCATAAGAAATCTGGAGTTACAGTTGGGTCAAATTGCAGGATCGCAGAATACAAGGCCACAAGGAGCATTTCCTAGCAATACAGAGGATAATCCTAAACAGGTAAATGCAATTACAACAAAGAGTGGGCTGTAAACTAAGGAGACAATTTAGGAGCAGGATAATACCACAGTCACTGATGATAGTTTGCAAAAGAATACAAAAGTGGAAGTCAAGGAAAAAGAGGCCGGTGAAGAGATTCGTGTGGAGAAGAAGACTATCCCTTTACCCTTTCCTCAAAGGGCAAAGAAGCATCAAGAAAAAGCCAGTTTGAAGATGTTTCTAGAGCTTCTGAAACAAGTTCAAGTAAACCTTCCTCTTGTTGACAGTCTACAGAGTGTGCAAAACTATGCTAAATACTTAAAGGATATTGTTGCAAATAAGAACCGGTTGACTGAATATGCTACAGGTTCACTTACATAAGAGTGCACATCTAAAATTAAAATATTAAACTGCTCACGAAGTTGAAGGATTTTGGTAGTTTCACCTTTTAGATTACCCTTAGTCAGACTATTTGTGCACGTGGATTGTGTGACTTGGGCTCTAGCATAAATCTCATGCCCACTTCATGGTACCATAAGACGGGTCTTGGAAGTCCTAAACCCATGACTATTGTGTTGCAGTTGGCAGATAGATCACTTGCTAGACCAGATGGTATTATTAAAAATGTGTTGGTGCAAACGGGATCTTTAATCTTTCTGGTGGATTTTGTGATTCTTGATTTTAAGGCTGATCCAGTTGTTCCATTTATTTTGGGACAATCCTTCTTAGCAACAGGACATTCACTCATTAATATGGCAGCTGGAAAAATAACAATGCAAGCGCATGATAAAGTAGAGGTTTTTGATGTGTACAGAGCATTAAAACTGCCATCCATATATGAGGAGTTATCTTCTATATTGATTGTTGATATTGCTCTGGATTGGCAGTTGCTTTTGCCTGATTATCCATTAGAGCGAGATTTGATGGATTATGATCTGTATGGAGATGTAGAAGCATTGAAATTGGTCTAGGTTATGAATTTAGCCATAATTGAGACAAACAAAGTGTTGATTGAGCCTTTGAATAGACCAATTGGTCCACCACCCAAGCCTTTAGTCAAAGAAACTCCTAACTTGGAGCTTAAGGTTCTTCCTTCTTACTTACAATATGTTTTTCTTGGTGATTAGGATACCTTGCCTGTTATTTTTCTACAGGATTATCAGATGTATAGATGAAGGTAGATGTAGCGGTTCTGAAGAGGAGAAGAAAGGTAATTTCCTGGCAAATATCTGACATTTTAGGAATCAATCCAGCACTTTTCATGGACAATATTTACATGGAAGAGGGGAACAGACCTAGAGTACAACAACAATAAAGGTTGAATCCTATAATAAAAGAGGTGGTCAGGATAGAAGTTATTAAGTGGTTAGATAATGGTATTGTTTACCCAATTTCTGATAGCAAATGGGTGACTCTGGTGCACTGTGTACCCAAGAAGGGAGGAATGACAGTAGTGACCAATGATTATAATGAGTTAGTTTCCACACGTACAGTGACCGGTTGGAGAATATGTATAGATTATCAGATGTTGAATGAACTAATTCATAAAGGTCACTATCCAATTCTCTTTATTAATCAAACACTGGATAGATTGACGGGGCAAGAGTATTATTATGTTTTGTATGTGTACTCTAGCTACAATCAGATAAGCATAGCATCGGAAGACCAAGAGAAGACCACGTTCACTTGTACATATGGTATATATGCATTCAGACGCATGCCCTTCGGCTTAGGCAATGCACCTGCTATATTTTAGAGTTGTATGATGGTGATATTTTTAGACATGGTGGAAGAATTTATGGAGGTATTCATGGATGATTTCTCTATGTATGGTAATTCATTTGAAAAGTGTGTGCAAAATCTCGATAAAGTTTTAGCTCGATACATGATGAAAACTTGGGGTTGAATTGGGAAACTGCCATTTTATAGTTATGGAAGGAATTGTTTTAGGTTAGAAAGTGTCATGCAAAGGGATGGAAGTGGAGAAAGAAAAGGTGGAAATGATTGAAAAGTTGCCTCATCCAGTCACAGGCAAGGGAAATGGAGTTTTTTGGGACATACTGGGTCCTATAGATGATTCATTCAAGATTTTTCAAATATTACAAGTCCCATAAGCAAATTGTTAGAAAAAGAAGCCAAGTTTGAGTTTGGGATGATTTCTATGAAGCTTTTGAAGAGCTTAGGAAGAAGTTGACGGAAGCACGTATTTTGATCACACCAAATTGGAAGTTACCTTTTAAGCTAAAGTGTGATGCTAGTTATATTGCAGTGGGAGCAGTGTTGGTTCAGAAAAAAGAGAAGGTACTTCGATCGATCTACTATGATAGCAAGGTGCTAAATGATGGTCAAGTTAAATACACAGTTATAGAGAAAGAGATGTTGACTATGCTATATACATTCAACAAGTTTCGATCTTACTTAGTTGGTACCAAGGTCATTGTTCCTACATACCTTGCTTTCATTAAGTATCTTGTGAACAAAAAGGATGTGAATCCACGACTATTTAGGTGGATTCTTCTACTTCAAGAATTTGATCTTGAGGTGCAAGATAGAAAGGGAGCTGAAAATCAAGTTGCTGATCACTTATCACAGTTGGACAATCGAGATCATATTGTGAATGATTTTTTGAGTATTAAGGAAGGGTTTCCTTATGAGAAGTTTTTCTCATTAGATGCAGTTGAGTTCCCATGGTATGCTGACATTATGAACTTGATAGCTTATCAGGTGTACCCTCCTGAGGCCACTACACAACAAAGGAAGAAATTACTCCATGATTCTTGTGCTTACATTTGGGATGAACCATATCTTTTCAAGCAGGATCTAGATGGAGTGATTCGTAGGTGTATCCCAAAGGCTGAATTTTAAAAAGTGTTACAAGATTACCATTCATCTCCATATGGTGGACATCATGGGGGTGAGAGAACTACAATAAAAGTGTTGTAATTAGTTTTTTTTTGGCTGACTCTGTTTAGAGATGCAATGGCTTTTGTAAAGAATTGAGATCAATGTCAAAGGTTGGGTACTATATCGAGGCATCATGAGATGCCCCTCAATAATATTTTAGAAGTAGAAGTGTTTGATATTTAGGGGATCGATTTCATGAGCCCATTCCCACCTTCAAAAGGTAATCTGTATATTATTGTAGTGGTTGACTATGTCTCTAAATAGGTGGAAGCTATGGCGAGTCTGACTAATGATGCAAGAGTGATGTTAAAGTTTGTGAAGAAAAACATATTTTCCAGATTTGATACGCCAAGAGCAATAATTAGTGATGGAGGTATGCACTTTATCAACACCTGGTTCAAAAATCTTCTTCCTAAGTATGGTGTTAGGCACAAGGTTACCACTGTATACCATCCTCAAACGAGTGGACAAGTAGAGGTATCAAATTGAGAGATTAAGTAAATACTTCAAAAAATCGTTAATGGGCAGAGAAAAGATTGGGCGGAGAAGCTAGATGATATACTTTGGGCATATCAAACAACGTACAAGACGCCTATTGGTATATCTCCATATCGCTTGGTGTATGGTAAGGCGTGTAATCTTCCTATAGAGTTGGAACACCAAGCATATTGGGTGGTGAAGAAGCTAAACTTTGAGATGACTACCGCTAGAGAAATAAGGTTATTACAAATGAATGAGCTCGATGAGTTTAAACTCCACGCCTATGATAATGGTAAGCTTTACAAGGAAAATACCAAAAAATAGTATGACAAGCAAATTCAAGTTAGGGAATTTGAACTCAGACAACTCGTGTTGTGGTTTAATTCATGGCTTATCTTATTTCTAGGTAATTTATGATCGAAATGGTCTAGAACTTTTGAGGTGGTGCGTATGACACCCCATGGAGCTGTAGAGTTATGGAATAAAGAGAAGACGGAGAAGTTCTTTGTGAATGGATAACGTGTAAAGCATTATTGGGCGGATCATCCTGATAAGTACAAGGAATCTATCACTTTTGCTGATGAATAATGATGAGCCAAGTCGTGCCACGATGTAAACTAAGGTGCTATATGGGAGGAAAAACAGACATGTATTGTAATAGGTAGTTTATTTTTTAGATTTTAAAATCAAAATGAAAAGAAAAATACAAAAAGATGAGCCGTGCCATGACCAAAACTAAGGCGTTGAGTGGGAGGCAACCCACTTTTACTTACAATATTTATTGTTTTTATTTGAAATTGTAGGGAATTGCAGAGTAAAAATAAGGAGATTACCGTAATTGAGGAAAACAATCAGGTTTACAAAATGATATGAGTAAGTAGGTATTTTCTCAAGTAAGAAAAGAGAGAAAATTACACAAGGAAATCTGATTTTGAAGAATGGCGTGACGCAGAACTGGGTAGTTTGACAATTGTTAAATTCTAGTAAGGATCCACGATTTCCATCGCGATGTGGATAAGTGTGATTTGACAATTGTCAATTTACAGTAACTTAACGTGAAATTTAGCGTGTCACGGTGGATAGTTAAATGACAATTGGCATTCTCCAGTAGGTCAATGAGATAATACCGCTTCGTGGAGGGGTTTTAAATGGGGAATAAAAATTGAATTAAAGCTAACCCGCCCCATCCCTCTATAAATACCCCCTAAAAACCCTAAATCCTCTTATTTCCCCTCAAGTGCCACCTTTTCACTCTTCTCTCCAACCAATCTACTAAAATTTCCCCCAATTTTAATCTTTCTTTCAACCTTTGAGGTATGTGCTGTAAGATTTAAATTTATTTCTTTCTATTTATGTGTTGTAATGTTGCTAGAATTTTGGGGCATAATCTTACTTTTTCGTATCTTAGAAATAATCAATTTTAGCATTGCCTGTGATATATTATCTTGTAAATTTTTTGATTTCATAATAGAATGGTTATATGCAGTTGGTATTTGGGGAAAATATTTTTCACGTGTTAATTATGAGGTTAGGGAGTGTAGGGGCATTGTAGCTAGATATGTGAATCAAGAAGGTTTGGGAAGTTGGGGGTAATTTCATTTAGGATGAAACCGTATTGATTATGATCCTACTATCCACTGCGCATGTACCCTTACAATTTGATGTTTGTTGATTTAGTAAGAATTATAGAAAAATACTCTCTTGATGTGAGATGTTGTAGCAACATGATCTTTTTCATAGTCTTTTATTGAGTGATTAGATGTGAGTAGATTAGATAATGTTGTGTGTTAGGGAAAGGAATAAGGTTGTAGTGTTCTGAAGAACAATATGAAGACTTTAAATGTTATAATAAGGTCGACAAAGGGAAGTCTGAGTACCGTTGATTTTGAGGCATGTTTTCTAGATAACAACTAAGTGTAAGGTGCGAAGTCACCCGTAATGCACACTCAGTTTAGCTGGTCACAAGTTTAAAATACTTAAATATTAGTTGCATCTTCAGTATTACAAGAACTATGAAACCATAACCCGACAAAGGCAGAGCAAAGGCAGGACCTTCTGCACCTACTAGGAAGAGGAGTAGACCATCTGAGGGTCAACTGACTAGGGTGCCTAGGGCCCCACCACTTCAGCAGGGGCAGGTTCGTAAATTTGGATTTAAAGCTATATGCAAGGATGGAAAGTGGTGGTATTCTAAATATACGAATGCCAAGTATGTCTCGGAGGTATATATTGATCGTGCCAGCCTCATAAGAGAATATTTGTCCATGGTACGAAGAATTAAGGAAATCCATATAAATTTCATCTTCCATCAGCCGACTGAGTGCAATTTGCACTTAGTTAGAGAGTTTTATACCAATTAGAACCCTAGTCATCCTAACATTTGTTGAAGGTTCGTAGGAAAGTGATTTGATTCACTACTACTGATATTAATGATTTTTTGGGCATTCTAGAAGCAAAACAAATTTCTTGAGGCAGTTTATTATTTCTCCTTCGTATGCGCATATCAGGCATTTTTTTGTAGTTAATGATCCTCAAATCGTTGGACCAAGCATCGTGTTATAGGTTTGCACTCTTTCTTTCCTTATTCTTAGATGAATAAAGAAGCAAGGATATTGGTTCATATTGTTTATTCATGCTTAATTCAGGGAAAACATATGACGGAGGTAACTCGGGATAGGTTATGTTTGATCTATGCCCTGATGTGTTTTGATGAGGAGATAAATATATGTAATATGATATTTTCTGCTATAAATAAGGCACATACCCAGGTGAGGAACAATTTTGGGTGTGGAGGTGTCGTTATAAGGTTTTTAAGAAGGCACAGGGTGGATGAAGACGAGCTGGATTATAAGCTCGAGGTTATCACTTTCCCTGTGGATATAAATACTATAGGGAGTAAATCGTGGGTAGCTGGCCTGATTTTAACCATTCCAGAGTGATAGATGAGGACTGATGAGGTATTGGACAGGCTATATGGTCTTATTAAGATAATGCCAAAGATGTGGGGAAGACCAACCACACCAGAGGAACTTCATTCTCTTGAGCTCGATTATCCACTCAGCCATCATGATAGGACTATGTAGAGGATTAGACCAAGTTTTGTTGAGCTGGTTGATGATGATATACCAATTAATGGAGAGCACAGATACTGGAATTCAGACTTGGAGTTGGATGAAGCAGACCAGTCTGATGATGATGGAGCTGATGATAATGGTGATGATGATGATGGGACTCCTGAAGATATGATTACTATAGTCCTGTTTGATTGACTAGGGAGTATATTGCCACCCTACCATAGGCTTAATTGGAAAAACTAGGGCAGTACTTTATTAAAGTGTGGGGTGGTGGGTTTATATTCTGTTTTATCTTCGTAGTTTGGCTGAACAATTTTATTTTTTGTTATGTTAATTTTGCAAGTACTAGCTATTCGAAACACTGGTCTATAATAGTTAGTAACTTTATGGATTGCAATTTTCCCTCCTTGGCATTTATCGCATGTTGCTTCAGTTTAAAATATTATTTTATTGTTGTTTTTCGCCGTCATTGGCAAGTTTCAGTTTCAAGTAGTTACGTTTGCCTTTGCCCTCTTTGGTAATTAGGAATAACAGTCATAGTTAGTTTCCATCCCCTATGATAGATGGATGATGACCGTCTTAAGGGGAGTGGTCATAGAGAGTAAACAAATTTACGAGAACCTAATCACAATCTTAAAGGAGTGTGTGAAATGGGTCATCTTCGCAGTAATGGAAATTTATTTGAGTATAAATATGAATAAGAATGTTTTACTTGAGTACTGATGATTTAATCTTAGTATATGAAATTTGATGTCTTGGCTTAATTTTGAATTCAATAATGAACATGATTGGGAACTTTGGTTTGATTTCGTGCATACATTGTGAGTGTGAGGATTTTTGTATATTCTGCATGGATAGAAATAACTAGAACGTGCCCGGTGTGCCTATAAAGTGAAATAAAGAGTGTTGGGTGTAGGAAGTGATGTAGGTATTTCTTTGACAACCTTGTTTCTAACTTAAAAAGACCTACCTTGGTGCATAGTCTTAGTTAGCCACGTCGAGCCTTTAGCCTCTTTCTTTGGTAGCCTGTTATGTAACCCTATCCTTTCTTTGTTAAATCATAATTTGATCAAAATAAGCTCCTGAGCATTTTAACATAAGACTAACAGGAGATTAAGAGCAAATATATGGAAGAGAAAAGGTAATAATTTAATGCTCCCAAAGTAGTTGTTATTGATGTTTGATGATTTTAGGTTAAATGGGAGTTAGTAAATAGAAATGTTACAATGAACCTGTTTTGGCCATGGTCCAGTTGGATAATGTGCACCTTAACAAAGACTTTTCTCTTAAGTTAAGGGTGGCTAAAATAGGGGTGCGTAACATAAAGTTGGTACGAAAAAAAGAGAAGTATGTGGAAAGAATGACTAATATCCCAACCTGGTTTGAGTAAATAAGCTAATTGAAAGAGGAGTTGAAAAATAAAAGAATGGGGAGAAAAGAGAAGGATAAATTGGTATTGGAGAATAGAGTTAATTGATAACTTTTGTACTAAAATGCATAGGAGCAATAGTCACTATTTCCCCAAATAGTACCTACATGTCCCTAAGCCTTTATTACAACCCGAAAAAAAGGCCTAGTTGATCCTTCACCTAAACATCTGACTATTAGAGGAGTAGGACACTTAAGGCAAGCTTATGTTTTGTTTACTAGCATGTACGAATTCTTTGTTGATAGCGAGTGATTTGATGTTTATACTCCCCTACTTTTGCATAGATATAAGTGTGAGTTAATATGGGGAAATTTTCTTGAGTGAGGATGTAGGCGGATAAAAGCCGAGTTACTTATTGTGTTTCTTTGATTAAGTTTTCCGACATGCTAGAAATTCATTATTGATACAGAAAAATTTGTACTAAATTGTCTCATATTGCTAAAAATTATTTTGACAAGATAATGTAAGAATACGCTATTGCAAAGTGTAAGTGCCCATTGCAACATAACTTTGAGATTGTGATGTAAAGATGAAGTAATTATGTTTTTGAATTCATTTGTTCGAGAACGAACATAGTTTTAAGTGTGGGGTGGTGATCTTGGGCATATTTATATGCTCAAAGCACCAATATGCTCCCAGATTTAGGCTTAGTTTAAGAACTTTTGTATGAATTCTTAAGTATAATTTATCTTTTATTCTGTTCCATGTCTAATGTATATGATTAGTACTTTCAGGTAAAAAATATGAAGAATTGAGTGAATTTGGATACAACAATGATATGGAAGTATTGAAGGAATGCAAGTGAGTGAAATAAACCTAAAATATGGAAGCTAGAAATTAGGAATCCTCATTTAAAGATACTCCACATCGCGCTGACCAACAAAATAGCAATGGTCAAATTCTAGTGAAGGTCCTCAAAACCACTATGTCACGGAGCAGTTCCACTTATCAGATTTTGCGACCTGAAAGTTTAGCACATCACAGAGGATGAAATTGGCACATCACGGTGAGGGTACATTTTACAATTGTCAAGGAATACTTGAGCTCCGCGATTGCCTAGACTTTAATGGAAAATAGAAATTGAAGGAATGGCACGACGCACCGGGGGAGAGAATCGGGAATATCTTGAGTGTTTTGTCCCAGCTATAAAAGTAAAAATACAGGATAATCTTGGGGACTTTTGGCAAGCAGAGCAGCGGTGGAAAAGCAGAAATTCTTATATTTGAGGTTTCCTAGACATTCCTTTAACTTTCTTGATTTTAAGATTTGTTTTGGGTATAATTTATTGCTTATTTTGGATAATGAATTCAAACATGAGTAGCTAAACACCCTATTTCTAGGGCTGAGGCTAAGATCCTGATTACCATTTAATAGTCTTATTCATAGTTTCTTTTTGGATTATCATATGGGTTGTTCTTAATTTCTTGAGCCTACTATTTTAATGATTGGCCATCATTAGAAAAAATCTATATTTCTATATGCATCCAGGAGGAGAATCATAGGATAGAACAAAGAAATTAGGGAGCAAGGTTCTTATTTTTGTATGAAATAAGGGATTTGAATTAGCATCTAGGATAGGGATATACCTAGAAGCCTTGCTTGTTTCACTTGCAAGAAGACAACTTCATGAATCTAGAAGAATTGTTGTATCTCTGCAGGAATTGTAGCTATAACATTCAATGTATAAAATATTTGAGGTCAGGAGACCAAGATAGTTGCATAAACATTGCGAATCATCAACTTGATAACCAATTAGAATGTGATAAGAATAAAGAATTGTATGATTGTTCAAAATATCTCAACCCTGGAATCATCTTCATTATTGATTACAAACGTTGTTTTCTTTGCTCTAGTCATCACTAATTATTTCTTGTTTAGTAATTTATATTTTATTTATAGAATTACAACCATCTTGATACCCTTAAGCACTTAATACCCAATTATCTTAAACTAAAGATTAAATAAATTTCTAGTTTATTAATCCTCATAGGAATGATATCTGACTGTCTAAGTCAATTTCTTGCACGATCACATAAACTTGTGTGTGCGTATAGATACAACACTACACTATACCACCCGATAACTAATGGATAGGTAGAAATCTCTATTCGGGAAATCAAAATTATCCTTGAAAAGACTGTAAATGCTAGCAGGAAGGATTGGTCTAGGAAGTTGGATGATTCCTTATGGGCATATCAAATGGCTTTCGAAACACCTATTGGCATGTCACCATACCAATTAGTTTATGGCAAGGCATGTCATTTGCCGATTAAGCTAGAGCATAAAGAGTTGTGGGCACTGAAGTGACTTAACTTGAATTGGAATAAGGCAGCGAATATGAGACTGGGGAAGCTGAGTGAGATGGACGAGTTCTATCTTGGAGCTTATGATCGGGCTGATCTATAAAAGGAAATAATAAAGAAGTACCATGACCGCAAAATTGAAAAATGTGATTTCCAGAAAGAAGACTTGGTGCTTCTGTTCAACTCTAGACTCAAACTATTCCCAGGTAAGCTCAAATTCAAATTGTCTGGCCCATTTAAAGTGAGTCAAGTCTACTCATATGGGTAGTGGAACATGAAAATAAAGACAGAAGTGTCTTTAAGATAAATGGGTAGCATGTGAAACTATCTATTTGTCACATGGACTCAATAAAGAGTATTGAGACTATCTATCTCAATGAAGTCTGAGTAATTGAGATAAATGAGTCATGCCATGATGATAATCAGGCGCTGGTTGGAGGCAACCCATAGTGTGTTATTGTAAAGCATTAGTGATGGTCTGAGGCAACCCACAGTGTATTGTTATAAAGCATTAGTTAAATTATTTTGTTATTCTAGTGCATTTTGATGTGTTTGTGAATTGTCCAGGATGTAAAATGCAGCAAAAAGGAGAATGCAAAAAAGGGTTGAAAATCTGAGCTACTGGAACAAAGGTGACTGCCAAATTGGTGGTCCACCAGTCACCTAATGGACCACCATTTCAACCATCACAAAGAAGCTGAAAAATCCATTCACTGGAGAAATTTGACAGCCAAAGTGGTGGACCGTCATTAGGTCGGGTCGAGTTAAAATTGAGATTTATTTAAGTAACTCATATTTGGCTAATTTATTTTAAAGAGGTAAAAGAGCAGTTACATATGTTGTACCCTTTTCAACTTCTTCAACTAACCAAATTCCATTGGATTCAAAGAATCTGAGGGAATTTGATCTTCCTAGGACTCTCCATCTACTTCTTTTTGCTCTATTTAAGTAAACATTTTTGTTTTCTTTATCCTTATCTCAAACATTCTTGAAAGCAATTATAGAGTTTTAAGTTAAGTTTGTTTTCAGTATTTGCTAGTAAGTAAAAGAGAAATTTCTGCAAAACCAACGTATGAGCACCTCCATGTCTTCTCTTTTTAAACTTCTACAACATTAAATGCATAATTGGTTAGTTTATAAAAGCTCATCTTGTTTTTCTTCTTTTGCTTTAACTTTTTTTAAGAACGGAATGATAATATACACTATGTGGGTAAAGTGTAAGTAACATGTATACTCAAAAGTGTGAAATTGAGTGCATAAATGTGAAGTTGGTGTCACTTTTTGCTAAAAAATTAGGATTGTATGCTAAATGTTAGAAAAAATGCCAAATTAAATACTAAATCTTAAGAAGGGGGTGCACAGGTTGAAATGGTGGACCGTTAATTATGTGACGGACCACCAAATGGACCATCACAAGAACCCTAGAAATGACACTTACTGATTAAGATATGACGACCAAAGTAGTGGATCGTCAAACTTATGAAGGACCACTATATGGATCGTTTCAACTCTTTTAATTTTTAGGTCTTCTGGATAGGACCTGACGACCCACTTGGTGGACCACTAGTTACCTGACAGACTACCAGTGTGGCCGTCAAGTCTAAGTTTTCACTGTTAGGCTGATTTTGTGCCGTGAAATAATTCCTTACTTTGTTTTCAGGCATTATGGCTCATAAAATTCCACCAAAAAGGGGATGAAGATCCCAAAGGAGTCGAGGCAAATCTGCACTAGCGTATAACACCAGGCAATGTGAAAGGGAAAATCCCATGCTCTTCAAGTCTGAAGAGGAAAGAAATAGTAGTAGAAGTAGTACCAGATCAAACATAGATAATCCAATGATTGATACAAATCAACTAGAGCCTAATGAGGGTGGAACTGAGGTTGCTAACATGGGAGAACTAATGAAAGCAACTGATGTGGATACTGAACTGTAATATCCCAAAAAAGCCAAACCAATATTAGCACCACGTTTCAAGATCATACATAGCACATCATGGTTATTTTATATTTTTATGAGCAAGTTACATGTATATTAAGTCTTCAAATAACTCCCAGCTATCAGACGAATCAAAACATTCCTTACCGATTGAATTCTTGGGAAGGATATTTCTATAGTGAACTTCAAATGAGTATATCTCTCATTAGACTACGAATTTTGATATCATGACCTACCAAAATATAGATAATTGAATCATCTTTCTAACTATACAAATTTAACCTAAATCCGATATCGGATCAAGGAGTTATGCCCATTTTACTCTAGCATGTCAGGCTAGGAAACTGAGTGACGACATTCATGATAAGCTGTCACTCCCATGATGGCCTATCAGTAATGTCGTAAGTCTTGGGTAGATTTTCACCCCCTGTGAGGACATTTTTTGACAAGACATCACGCTCGTGACGGCCTATCACTAATGTCATCAACCTGAACCAGAAAATGAAGATTTCTCTTTTTTATGATGACAATTCGTGACGACCTATCACCAGTATGACGGCTTATCATGAATGTCGTCAGCTATTTTTTTCCAGCAATTGAGGGATGTTTTTGTAAGATTATTTTGGTCTTTCCCTTCACTTCACATGACTTATAACTCTCAAGGAGCGTATTATCTTTCACTCTCTTTAGTTAAACATCTCAAAAAGCCCTGTCATACACTCTCAACGACAAGATTAAGGTTTTCTCTCAGGATCATCTCCTTAAGAACAATAACATTCTCGCCAAAAGTGGTTTAACCCTAGTCAATAAATATCAAGAACAAGCATAAAGATTTCTTCAAGAACCTCCAAAACACATTAGATCTCTTTCAATATCAAGCTTTAAGGTATGTGTAGTGTTCATCCATGGATCCCTTTCAGCCATGGAGCTCAAGAATCATGTTTTAAATTATAAATTCTTATTTTCTTGTTGTGTTATTCCTATAGTAATGTTTATGATTATTTTTTAGATTCAAGGTTGTATCTTGATGTGTTTTTCATGAAGCATGAGAGTAGGTTAGTTGAAACCCATGAATTTTGGATGGATTAAGATTGTCAAATTGATAAGTACACCTATGCCCAAAGTTGTGCATGTAAGGTGTTTGATAAAATGCCAAGAATTATAGAATCCATGTTTTTATGACTTAATAGTGCTTAAATGACAAGCCCATG
>JAPEIP010000006.1:78637167-78648855 GCA_026120095.1 Capsicum chinense | reverse complement strand
GAAACCCATGAATTTTGGATGGATTAAGATTGTCAAATTGATAAGTACACCTATGCCCAAAGTTGTGCATGTAAGGTGTTTGATAAAATGCCAAGAATTATAGAATCCATGTTTTTATGACTTAATAGTGCTTAAATGACAAGCCCATGCTCTAATCTTTATGATTCCACAAGAACTCCACGTTATTGTTGTGTGTTATTGTTGTGACATGGAATGATCATGATATTAAAGCAACGCAAGTATATATATGTTATGTGCATCCCCTCTCATGTATAAGATGTTGAGAACCAAGTGTAGTATGAAATCCACTACTTATGATACTGTGAATTGTGCACTCTATTCTTATGATCAAGTTAGTCATGTGTGTTGGTTTACTTCCATCGACTCCTGGGGGTAATTGTACAAGAAATAATATAGTTGTGTGCCTAGTGCCATGTCTTTTTATCACGATACTATCAGTAAAGCCATGGTCTATATAATTTAGTTAGTTATGTGACTCTTGCAAACTCAGAAATTTCAGCAGTCTTAGTAGTTTAGTAACCTCAGTAATCAGTAATCTCAGTTATCTCAGTAACAGCAGTATTCCTAGCAATCTAAAAAATTTTAGTACTCTCAGTCAGTCCTCAAAACTAGTACATTCCTTCAGTCAAAGGAACGTAGTAAACTTAGTTTAGCTCCGCTAAAAAATACCACTACTATCAGTTCAGTTAATTAGTATCATTTCAACTAATCAGTTCTGTTTAGTCATTTAGTTAATCTTAGTTATCCTATTCAGTGTTTTTCAGATGGGAGTAGGATTCAGTATTAAGTTATCCTAGGCATGGGGACTCACCCACTAGAAAGGACGGAGATGCTTAGAAGTAATCCCTAAGTTCTAGAACTACGTAGCTAGCGTAGGTATGAGATGTCACCTATTAGATAGGACTGGCATACTAAGAGGGGACCCATTAGCACATTTATATGTATAGGACTGATCCCAGGAGTCACCCACTAGATTAGGACTAACTCCACAACAATTGTCTTTACTGGTGGCGTGATACTGACACCCTTCCAGTCAAGGCAATGATTGGACCATAGACAGTTAGCACAGGGCATATTGGTTAGTTGAATACATCCCAGAGTTTTAGTTACAGATTTAAGACTATCTAATATTGTCAACTCAGTTCAGTAGTACAAATTCAGTACTGTTAGAGACAGCCAATCCTTATCATTATAAATAGACTTCAAGATCACCCATTAGACAGGACTAATCTTAACTATAGTTAAACACTATCAGAATCATTAGATTTAAAGATAACCCACTAGATTGTTCTGATCATAAATTTAGTTATTCTATATAGAACAAAACTCAGATAGTTCTATCAGAACTCAGACTATTAAATACAGTTGCTCAGTATCAGTTACATCGGTCTTGTCAATTATCACAGTTATATTATTTATGTCAGTTATCATAGCTGATGTTATTAGTATTCAGTTTCAGGACTGTTAGACACAGTTAATTAGACTAGTTCTTCATAATTCAAACTTTCAGAAATAGTCATTCATTTATCCAGTGACTCAGTATCAGTAAAGTCATGTCGTTAGTCTTCAGATTTAGTAGTCAGTATCACCACGAGTTCAGTTATAGTTTCTTATACATGTATGTATTCTCACGTTCATATTATTCAGCATTGTTCATGTATATAACCCTTTGTATTTATCCTACCTTACTCGTATACTCAGTACATTCAGGCGTACTGACTTATTTGCGCTATGGTGCTTTCTCTTATGTTACACCATAGGTTTAGAACTCAAACTTTTAAATATAGTTGCTCAGTATCAGTTATATCAGTCTTGTTGATCATCACAGTTATATCAATTATGTTATTTGTCATAGCTTATGTTATCAGTATTCAGTTTCAGGACTTTTAGACATAGTCAATTAGACCAGTTCTTCAAAATTTGAACTGTCAACAATAGTCATTCATCTATTCAGTATCTCAATATCCGCAAAGTCATGTCATCAATATTCAGTCTAAATAGCCAGTATCACCACGAGTTTAGTTATAGTTACTTATGCATGTATGTTTTCTCATGTTCATATTAGTCATCATTGTTCATGCATATAACCCTTTGCATTTAGCCTACCTCACTCACATACTTAGTACATTCAGATGTATTGACATATTTGCACTATGGTACTTTCTCCAATGTTACCTTATAAGTTCAGAGGCACGTGTTCCAGATTAGCAGTAGTATTCCAGTCGAAGAGTTGTAGTGAGTCTTTATTTATTATTTCAATTAAATTTTTCTAGATGGATTTAGTTGGAGACATATTCCTTCAACTTCTTACTCAGATAATATTTAGAGGCTTTCAGATTTAGTTCAGATTTGATTTATACTTTAGTTGTTTTTTGGTATTTTCCACCCATATGGATATTATTTTTGTCAGCTATTTTATTTAGTTGAACCTTATGGTCTATTATTCATGTTTTTCCGCATTACTATCTCATATATTATAGTGTACAGGTACAAATATTAGTCATGGGTTAGCTTGTGGTCCTTCGGGGTTATAAGCATTGTGTAGCATTCCAGTTAAGAAAAGTAAGGCATTATATAAACCTAAGGATGCTAATGTTATCAACCATAAAGATCCTCAAGTTCGAGAGACGATTAGATGGAAGATAGAGGGAGCAAGAGAGAAATTGAGAAATTTTATGACGGATTAACACCTACAACAAGAAGGATAAAAATGTCATTTATGGAGGAACATCAGATTGTGACAATGGAGTTATATGAATATCATCAGTTGGAATGCCATTTCAACGAGTATGAACTAGCATGGATGAGTAGTCCACTAGGGTTGTATAAACCAAATTTGGTAAGAGAATTCTTTGCCAATTATCTAGCATTAGTAGTGAAGGACTGTCCAAAGGGGACGTTTGTTGAAAGCCTACTGAATAGAGAATCAGTACCTCTCCAAGGGGCCATTGTCAATATTTTAACCAGAATATTAATAGAATGCTATTTGGGCCATAGTATAAAGCTCAGCCTACTGTACCAAATTTTGAGTATAGGCTAAGAACTGAATCTTCTCAGAGGCCTTGGATGGCTTCATTATTGACTGATTATGGTAACCCCTCTTGGTTGACCATTCCTCGGGAGCATTTTGAAAAATTTTCCATTAGCTTCAAGGATAAGTTCTGGTGGGCTGTTGTTCTCTTAAGGAAGATGCCAACAAAAGGTGATGGAAACCTGGATAAACACAGAGTTGTATTGGTGGAAAGCTTGGTTTCAGGGTTGCAGGTTGACTTCAGCAAGATTATTGTAGATGAGATATTCATAAAGGCATATAAAATCACCAGTGTATTGTCATTCCCATGCTTGATCACAGAGTTATGTAGGCAAGCACGTGTGCCTATGATTTATATAGTTAATAATACAGTTAAGGATACACAAAGACAAGAAATTGAGAAGTCAAAAGATGACTCAAAAGTCAAGGTAAGTGTCACCAAACCTTTTGCTTACCAGAATCAATTTGCACCAACTCCTGATGCTACAGAAATTCCTGCAGGTATGCCTTTACCCATCACCACTTATGTGCTACCTAAGTATGTGCCTGTAAGTAAATCTATAGTGTCAGGTCCCACATCATCTATGGGTGAGCAGACTTTACCAAATATAGGTTAACGCAGGAAAATTTTGCAATAATTAGTGAAGCTGCAGAAGAGGTTTTAGAAATAGTTAGATAAATGGGCGTCAGAATTCAAGCCTTTTGTTGATGGAATTGTAGCTGAGCCAATCCATCTATTCCAAACTATTCAGTCGAGGATGGACAATATAGAACATCGTATTAAAAAAAGGCTAGGTGCACTATGTTTTCGTAATCTTGCTAAACTCATGGTTGAATTTGAGCAGGCAATGGCTGTTATAGCAGAGTTAAAGGGAAGGCAGCCATATCATGTTATTTTTGACCCATCCTTAGCGGTGAGTGATAATGATGAAGACATTACGGACCTAATAGGAAGACATATCAATGATAAAGAAAAGCAATACATGGATGAACGAGTTGCAAGAAAAGATAAAAAGAGGAGAAAAAGAGTAGAAATGACACCGGAGCAACAAGAACAGCATGATCTGAAGAGAGCTCAAAAGAAATTAAAGAAAGATGTACAAAAAATAAAGAAGAAAGAGTAAGATAAAACAGGAGGAGTATCTACTAGTGCTTCCCCAGCAAGAGGGCAAAGTTCAGGATCCGTTTGAGAGATGATTCCTCCAATCTGGGAGGGTGAGGTTTTGAGTGCGCCTACCACCATAAGGGTAAACATTGCACCAGGTGAGGATGCAGGAGCTACACCATACTTCACAGATGCCTTAGGTGAATAAGAGGAAAAACAAGTATACCCATTCCTTTGTACTTCAATTTAATGCTTAGAGGATAATGCATATGTTTTTATGTGGGGGTACTGTACTTGTATCATGGGGGCTAGTGGTGCTGATATTCTGAACCCTACCATGTGCTATCTAGGAGAATCTTTATGTTTAGGATCATGTTAAATTTGCATTTTTCTTTTCTATGTTTAACTTCAGATTCATATTTTTTTTCTTTTTAAGTCTTATTATGTTGTCAATATTGGTCCATGGAATAAAAGTGTTGTTTGTGGTCGTATCTTGTTGTAAATACGGATGATGAATGATGTTTACACAAAGCTAGGACTATTTCTATATGACTATTTATTTGTACCCTAGGATATGTGCTCAACTGTTAGTGAATTTATTGTTGGCATTAACCTGTAAATATACATGACATGTGATACAAATCGTAAGAATAGTAGAATGAGTGTGACTCAGTTACCACAGTGTGTGTGAGTATTTGTATTATCTTTTACATAGTATAGTACCTAGAACTTCCCTAGTTCAATTGATGTTGTTCTGTAGTTGATGAGATAAGATGAGATGGAAGTACACCTTGTGCTTTTAGTCCACTTAGCAAAAGTAATTAACCCTACCAAAAATAATTTTCTTTTTTTTGAACCTTTATTTGAGCCTTTGTTAATTTTTCTTAATCACCAAGTATTCTAGCTGACTCTCTTTCACCCGTTGACTCCTAGCTTTGGCCCTTTCCTAGTATTGAGCAATATATACCTAAACATAGGCAAAACACCTAAGTTGAGGGTGGCTATTGTCGGACTGTTAACCACCTAATAGGAAGTTGGTCTAGAATTTGAATTTGAGCATTTGGCCCTGGTATAGTTAAGGCAATGTACACCTTGAATTATGGCATCAAGCTAAGTTAAGGGTGGCTATGCTTGTGCATAAAAAAAAGGTTTATCATGGTAAAGAATGAATCAATGAGGAAAGGGTAAGTGAGCTAGCAATGCAATGGCCTTGGTAAGAAGAATTTCAGGGAAAAGAGAGTTAAAGCCTAGTTCTTAGTCACTTTTGCCCAATATTCCTTTCTAACCAAGCTTGAAACCTCATTACTAGACTAGAAAAGACTTGATTGATCTTAGAACTCAGCTATAAAGTGTGTGTTCGATGATAAAGGAAAGTTTATGGGTGTATCTACTACGTTGATTTCTTCTTTGATGAGTGAGAGAGTTTTGATTTGTATCCACAAAATATACTGAGTGGTGGTTCTCCTTGTCTGTGAGGTTAAGCTAAGTCATACTTAATTTGGCTGATCTCTGTAGATTATTATATCTATATTATGCAGATGAATTGAATTTGAAATAATGCTGGTTATAGACTCTAACATACTAAACCATATTATTTGGATGACAAGTGAATAACTGTCTGAGAATTAGTTTTATAATAAATCTCTGTCATTGTATTGTTCATATTTACAATTTGGTGCTGAGTAACTTGAGAAAAAGCAATTATCTTATGTTGAGGGCGTTGATGTTCTGGCTTTTGACAGAATATTTTTCATCTTTTTCTTGGGAAAATTGCATGTTTTCAAGCAACCAAGGTTGAATTTAATGTGGGTTTTTAGTGTTTTAGGGTAAGGAGCTAGCCTAGGGAAAAGACTCAGAAATTAGCAGTAAAACACTTCAAATGGTCAGAATGGTGGACGTTCCATCTTGCGACGGACCACCAACTCAACCATCAGTTCCAAACAGAATCCATGACTTTAGAAGACCCAACAATGGCCCATGTGGTGGATTGTCAGTCTTGCGATGGACTACAACTTTGGTTCGTCAGTGCTAAACAAATGAGGCATCCTGAAATGCTCAGCAATGGCCAACTTGGTGGACCATCAGACTTGTGATGGACCACCACTTCGGCTATCAGGACAATGTAGAACTTGACTCTCAAGAATCATCAGCGACGGTCAAAATGGTGAACTGTCAGTCTTGCAACTGATGTGTGAGATGATTCTAACATATTTGAGGCTTTTAACTGAGAATAATTACAAATTATTAAGCAAATTTTGTTATTTCTTATTTTGTTATCTTTGATTTCGCAGTAGAAGTTAAGATGCTAGAGAACCAACAAGGATGGAAGTAAAAGAGTTGAAATCTGAAGTGAAAATAAGAGAAGTGTGCTGACAACATTCCTGATAAGTTGTCATCCCTGTTATAAGTAATCACCTTTATCATCAGCCTTAGATAGAGAATGGACCTGAGTTGAGAGTTGTGATGATATTTTGTGATAAGCCATCAAAGAGCTGATAGGTTGTCAAAATTGGCGTCAGCCTAAGGCAGAAAATGAGAGCTGAGGTAGAGATGTAAAGACAATCATGATAAGTCATCAAGGAGATGGTAGGTCATGAAAACTATCATCATCCTAAGTCAACAAATACCAAAAGCAAAGAGGAGCTGATGACATTTATGATAAGTTGTTTGCCTCCTGATAAGCCGTCACGGATGGCGTCACTTGTCCGAGGAATTGCTGAACTTTATTATTTTGTTTCCATAGTCAGGGTGAACTATTTAAAGCATTATTTAGGGTTTTATTAAGGGTTCTAAACCTGAGTTTTGAGTCATATATTTTTATTATTTTCTCTCTCTAGTTTCTTGGCTTGAAAAATCAATTACTTTGAAGAGATTTTATTCATTACATTAGGATTCTTATTATGATCTAATTTGAGAATCAGTAGTTATTATTATTCTTGTGGTAAGTTTATCTTTCAAATTATGAATTCATCAAGTTGTTTCGATCATTACATCATGAGTAGCTAAAACCCTTTAACCTGAATTATGGGATCTAGGGTTAAGTTTTGATAAGGTGCTAAGTGTTCGAGATTCGAAAGGTTATAGGAATCCTTGAAAATTTGGAGGTTTTAATTATCATCTATTGGTTGGAAATGATAGATAATACCTTCTTTGATTTGCTTAAGAAAGAAATCAAATATAGTGGGAAGTGAATTATCAATAGGGACTTGGAAACACAAAACTTCCGTTTAATAATAAACGCTACAATAAGGTTGATTAACCTGAGGTGAAGTCTGGTTAATAAATATAAATTCCCTAAGTTTGAGAGGATTAGGAAATTAAATGCTTAAGTAGGTCGAGAGACATTTAGGCATAACTTTGATAAAGATAACCTGTTGTCCTACTTACTGTAAGAATGTTGAACCACTCTTAGCATCTGTCAAGTACCAAAATCCCTATGAACATTATTCTTGTTTTTCCATAAACTCTTAATTACAAACATTGAAGCTAAAGTGACCAATAATTATTTGTTAAACTCAAAACCCCCCATTCAGGAAACATCCAACTATCAGTTGATTAACTCGCAAACTACTTAAGTTTAACCATATACCTTGTGGTATTCGACCCAAACCTAGTTGGGTTATATATTGACAATGATCGCTTACATTCTCATTAGAGAGGTGTAGTTTGAGCGTTATCAGTGATGGACCACCACTTTGACCATCTGTCTTATCCAGAAAGATACTCTCTAGGATCAGCAACGACAGACCAAATGAAGGACCGTCAACCTTACGATGGACCTCCACTTTGGCCGTCACTTTGGACAAGGGTATTTAAGTTTGAATTTTAAATTCCTTTTTGCTGGGAACATATAAATACCAAGTTTTAGGTTTTATTAGGGATCTCTTATCTTTTATTAGGATTTTCCATACTAAAAATACATTGTTACATAATTTTTCTCTAAGGTTCATTAGAGATTTGTGGATCTATATTCCTTTATCATATTTTCTATTGAAGACTGAAGAACAACAATTGTGACTTTTGTAATTAAACTTTGAATTAATTTATGAATAACATAATGGTTTCTTCTCTTTCTTGGGTGGAAATGTGTGGCTAAGCTCCCATAACTAGGGTTATGAGAGCCTTGATGCGAAAAGCTGATTTTGGGTTGTGAATCTAGTAGATTCCCATGATTAATTGATATTGCATAAAACCTTCTTTACTTTAAAGACTTTTCTTGGTTGCAAACTTGAAAACTGAGCCCAAGAACAACACTTGCTCGAATAGAAAAATATTTTTTGGGAAAAAATGGATTTATATAAATTAACGACTTTAACCTTTGGATAAAGGGTAGATTCCTTAACCAGATCAACCCATGTGAGAATATAGTTGAATAAATTATCTGTTCCTTATATTTGAAAGAATTAAGGGATAAGCTACTCATTTAGGTTGAGAAACTAATTGGTAAGGTATAGAATTCAATTACTCTTGCAATTAAAATTGTTCATTGAGAATTCAAACTAGTTCACAGCCCTAGTTGTTTAAGCATCTTGGTAACCATAACTCTAGTTTGACTACTCTTATTGAATTACTATTTACAATACAATCGACAGTTGGATTACTTTCTGTGACAAGCATCTGAATATAGTTGCTAAATTAAAAACCCTACTATATTCTGGAATGCTAGATCAACAGTCAATAACAACTTCAATACTTAGTGAACACAGTATTTTGAATGGGATTTGACACCCAACCCAGTTGGGTTCTATATTTGACAGCTATCGCTTACAATTTCTAACGAGAGTTGTAATTTAGGCGTATCAACTGTATTTTCTACAAAATTTTCATTAAAATAGAAAGGGATATTTTGGTCTTTCCACCTTGCTCCAAACGTTCGAATGATGACTTATAACCCAAAAGGGGCATCAATTGCCCCATTATTTGCCAGTTATCTTATATAGAACCCTTTTCCTTTCCCTAAGAACATGAAATTCAAGTTTCTTCCTAAGAATCTAAGAATTCAAGCTCCAATTTAAAGTCTTCTTCAAGTATTCAAGCTATTAAGGTATATATGATATTTATCAATGGGTTCATTCCACCCATTGAGTCCCAAAATTCCCTTTTTGTTCAAGCATGAAAATTTATCCTTTTTTATTGGAAAATATCCATGTTAATTATGAAATTAATCCATGTTCTCTTTGTAGTTTTGAATTATAGCAATGTCAATAAGTTTTCTCATGTGAATTATACTCTTACATGATTTAATTTCCAATCATTCATGTCATATTTAGTCATTACCATGTCAATTTATCAAGTTTTGAATTAAATTATGTGAACATGCTATCCTTCCAAGTTTAACACATCCCCATGTTCAAATTTGGGTAGTTTATAAATTTAGTGAAATACATTATGTTTTGGGTCACTAAATTATGACTTTCCACCTATGTTTTAAATAATGTGATCATATTTTAATTGGCATTCAGTGCTGGTGGGTTATGAACACCCAATACCTATATGTTTATATGAACTTTAGCTTTTCAAGAAATAAATTAGTCAAATCATGATTTTATCATCATACTCAGTTTTTTATGATCATATTGAGCACTATCAATTGTGATGTCAAGTTAACCTTAGTCAAAACCAATGTCATTTTATTTGGGAGTGGTATTTAGCACTGAAATAACCCATGAATGGGGGCTCATCTATCGGTAGTAGATGTGACCTTTAGTAGCAGTCCCTGAGTTCCAGAACTATGTAGCAAGGATAGGGTTTTAGAGGTCTTCCTGCCAATTAAGGGTTGACACTCTCTTAGGGGCACCTACTAGTAGAGGGTGAATCCTTAGTACTTTGGTATATCAGATTAGTTGATCCATATAGCTAGTGTTAGTACCTGTGGCAAGGTAGTGACACCCTTCCAACTGGGACTATAAGTTGGATACCGATTAGCTTAGATTAAGGCATATCGGTCACATTATTGCTCCCACAGTTTCAGTTAGTACTCAATATATATAGGCTCGATTTTACTTGACCAAGTATTTAGATTACAAGTCATTCAGTCAGTTAGTTTTATAGGTTATTTTAGTACATATTTTACTTGGTTTTACATTCTCAATTTTATATGTTCATGCATTCATGTTTAATTTTCCATACATATTTTAGTTAGTCCTAATCTCACGTACCAATACATTTAAAGTAGTAACTGCATACTCTTCTTTTGTGCTATGTTGTCTTATGATATAGGTTCAAACGCACAGTTCCCTAATTATTATTTGATAGCTGAGTACATCTCAGTAATAGTAGTGGTCAGTTCTTATTCACTGACGACAAGATATTTTACTTTAGTTATTTTTAGTACTTTATATATCTCAAACAATTAGAATTATTTGGGGGTTTATCCTATCAACTCCTTATATTTTTAGAGGCTTTCAGATAGTCAGTTTAGTTTTCAGCTTTATCAGTAGCTCAGACATGTGGTATTATTTGTCAGTATTATTTCTTATCAGAACTTTATTAGTTTATCTTCCACATATGATACTTTACCACTATTTTATTTAGTTCTTACGACAGGTAGTAGATCATAGTTAGATTAGGGTCACTTGTGGGATTAAACACCATGTCGCGACTAGGGGGTCTACTCAGGTCAAGATAAAACTTGGTATCAGAGACTAAGGTTTTAAAGTCTCCCAGAGAGTACATAATAAAGAGTGGACCTTGAATCAAGAATACAATACGCATTACCAAAAAATTATTGTAAAGTACCAAGAATAGCATTAGGTGATGCCTCAGATTCCTATCGAGATGAAAGAGCATACAACCTATTTCGTCTAGTGCCAATACCAGAAGCAGGAGCATACACCAAAGCTACACTACTAGGCGTAGGAGCAGAAAATGAATCAACTGGAGTTTTGATCCCAAAGCTCTTTTACCAACTGGACAATTCTTGAGCATATAGCCTAGCTGGTTGAAAAACTTTTCCCTTCCTTCATCATAATAGCCCTTATGAAGACGACCATAGAACCAGAAAGGAGGGCATGAAAAAGATTATTGAACCCCACTCACCTTAGATTTGGTACTCTATGCTTGGAAATTATCACCACCCTGTGGACGCCTATCACCTGACTACTTTGGGTAAGGAGAGCTAGTAGTAGAGAAGGAACCAGAACTTCCCCACTCCTTCTTCAACCATTTACCTCCATCTCAATCACTCTGATTCTAAGTACCACTCTGCTCAGAGAACCGACTCTTCTTACCCATTCTTTCGTCAAACTTGCTTGTTTTCTCTTTTCATCCTCTACCTACTACATATGGACAACCAAACTTAAAGTCTCTATATCCTTAATTAACAAAGCAGTCTTGCTTTTAAGGATCAGATCCTGAGATATCCCAAAATCAAACTTTCTCATTCTCACACTCATATCATCCACCAATTAGGAGCATACATTAAAGCTGATGAAACTTCAAGGCATATTTCTTGACAGACATTTTACCTTGCTTGAGATTCACAAACTCATCCATATTTGCTATCCTCATCTCTTGAGGAAAGAAACAATCC
>JAPEIP010000006.1:78610581-78637067 GCA_026120095.1 Capsicum chinense | reverse complement strand
CTCATATCATCCACCAATTAGGAGCATACATTAAAGCTGATGAAACTTCAAGGCATATTTCTTGACAGACATTTTACCTTGCTTGAGATTCACAAACTCATCCATATTTGCTATCCTCATCTCTTGAGGAAAGAAACAATCCAGAAAAGTATTAGAAAAAAATCCCCCACCGATAACTCCTCTACATTACCTTTATCCCTATTCCACTTCTCGTACCATTGGTACGCAACATCCTTAAGCTAATAAGAAGTTAAATTTACACCTTTCATATTATTAGCCTGTATTACCCTGAATATCTTCTCCATTTCATCCAAGAAACCCTGAGGATCCTCCTCTACCTTCACACCAATAAAAGTAGAAGGATTCATCTTCATAAACTGGCCAACAATCGTAGCCTCAATACACAACTTTCTAACCAAATCTTATTCAACTTGAGCAGCAACCTACTCAGTAATAGTATGAGTAGATTGGCGAGATTATACATTAGTCACCTCACCCTGAGGAGTACTAGTAGCAACCAAAGAAATTCCCGAATAATCAAGGATAGGACCCTAAGAATGAATGTGAACTGTATGTGTAGAACGTACCCAATCAACATCATCACTGGATGGGATGAAAGAATTTCCATGTGTACCAGATCATCGACGCATGATCTAAAAAATCTAACAACCAAGGATTAGAGAAGATTGCAGGACTTAGGATCTAAGCTTCAAAATAGAATACCAAGAAAGTGAAACATTTCTAAATGCCTTGTAGTCTCTCTTTTATAAGTATGGCATGCTTTACATCCCAAAAAGAAACTCTACTAGACACGGCTCTGTTGACTCTCAATTAACCATGAACCCAAAGCTCTAATATCAGCTTGACCCGACCCGACCACCGGAATTGTTGTAATGAGCATTCCAAGTCCAACCAAGATAGGAGACCTACCTCGCTACCCAAACACAACCACTATCTACTTGTCCTGAGTTAGCTGAATTTCAAGTATATCAGAAGATAGTGTAACAACTCATACAAAGACTCTAGGATAGGATCAAGATCGTGACCAGCCCAACTAAGTCCAACCATCCCATACCAACTATCCAACCATACCAAACTAAACCAAAATCAGAAATTTGACCATAACTAAAGAAGTTCCATAAATAATTTAATATATAATCTCAAAATAAAAGAGGATGGAATAACCAACAATATCATTAACTGATATCAGGACCAATATCAATACAAATACTAAGGCTGACACCAATATCGATCCCACCCATTCTAACCCATAGTAGTTCCACAAAAGCCACTAACCAAAAAAAATACAAATATCCGGTTGGGATATGCCCCTAACCATAGACAAAACCAATATCCATATATAATCTAGAGTATGAAATAGTATACATGAAATGAAGCCTTTTGAATATATGGAAGCTCACCTATTCAATCCAAAACTAACCCCAAATTGTTAGAATACTAGGCTAGAAGAGTAGAATGGCTGATTCTTGCAACGCGTGGGGATATAGTTGCCTGACAATGGGTTAGCCAGTGAACGCTAGCATGAACTTAGGATAAAGATAAAATAAATATATTATAAAACCAAGTAATACCATCCATATGCATAAAAACCCTATATATATATAACCATGTCGGGAAAGGGAATCGGGTTTAGCATGCCATTAAAACCTTTACCTGTGTGGTATAGCTTTGTTGTACTAAAACTACCCATGGGCTATATGGGTTTAGTTCCCCCTGCAGAAAGGGTCCTAGTGGATGATGTCGCACGGCCAGTGAAAAGAACATGGGATAACTAGTACATCCCTCAAAATATTAAGTGTTACATCGTGCACATGGTCACTAGGACCAAAGCTTACCTCTGTAAATATGATTTTCCAGTTTCTATCAACCTGGGACGTCCACCTTCAACAACTTTGCTACATATCTTCTTCTTTAAGCCCAATTAAAATGATTACTAAAAAAACAAACCATTTTTCATTTATTATTAACCAAAATGCTAGTAAAACCATTTTAGTATCTACCTTAGTGGGTAAGCCTATTATTTACAGCGTAGTATATAAAAATTGCTCAGTCACAGAGTCTCAAAAAATTACTTTAATTGAATTTGTAGAGTTAGAGATAAGTAATTTTAATGTCATTCTCAGCATGGATTGGCTCCACTCGTGCTATACGTTAGTTGATTATAGAAATAGAATTATTCAGTTCTAATTTTCTAATGAAACTGTTATTTAGTAAAGGGGTAGTACGTCAGTGCCTAAGGGTCGGTTTGTTTTCTATCTTAAGTCAAGAAAGATAATATCCAAGGGGTGTATATAGCATCTTATTTGAGCCAAGGACTCAAATTTTGAAACTCTAAGTCTTTTAATTTCTAGAAGTAAATGAATTTCCTGATACATTCCCAGAAGATCTTCTCGAAGTTCCTCATAAAAGAGAAGTTGACTTTGGAATAGATCTCCTTCTAGATACCTAGCCTATCTATATTCCACTTTATAAAATGGCTCTAGATGAGATGAAAGAATTAAAGAAATAATTGAAAGATCTCTTACATAAGGGTTTCATTAGGCCTAGTATTTTCCGATGGGGTGCTCCAGTTTCTTTTCTGTGCTAGAAAGATGGTTCCCTTAAAATGCGTATCGACTATCGTCAGTTGAACAAAGTCATAATAAAGAATAAATATCCTCTCCCCAAAACTGATGAATTGTTTGACCAACTTCAGGGTGTAAGCTATTTGTCTAAGATAGACCACAGATCCTACTATTATCATCTTAGAGTCGGAGAATATGACATTTTGAAGACAACCTTCAACACTCGATATAGTCATTTTCAATTGTTGTTATCTTTTAGACTTATGAATGCTACTGTAGGTTTTATAGACTTGATGAACAGGGTTTTCAAGAATACTTGGACATGTTTTTCATAGTATTCATTAATGAAATCCTTGTCTATTCCCATAGTAAGAGTGATCATGTTGACCATCTGAGGGTTGTATTGTAGAATCTTAAGGATCATCAGTTATTCACTAAGTTCAACAAGTGAAAATTTTAGTTGAGATCATTATCTTTCCTTAGTCACATTATTTTCAATGATGGCATTTAATTTGATGCTCAAAATACCAAAGCAGTTAGGAACTAGACTAGACCCATCTCTCCATCAGATATCAGGAGTTTTGTGGTTATAGGTTATTACTAAAGATAGTTTATTGAAGGGTTTTCTTTTATTTCTTCTCCCATGTCTCGACTAACCCAAAAAAATCTAATTTCAGTGGTGAGATTCTTCTAAGAAAAGTTTTCAAAAGTTGAAGACACAATTCACTTCTGCTCAAGTCGACTTTTCTAGATGGCATAGATGGATTTGTAGTTTATTGTGATGCATATAGAGTTTGTCTTGGCTGTGTATTATAGTAGTAAGGGAAGGTCATATTCTATGCCTCTAGATAGCTTAAACCCCATGAGAAAAATTACCCAACCCATTATCTTAAGTTGGCAGTTGTTGTCTTTGTCTTTAAGTTTTAGAGGTATTAACTTTATAGGGCTCATGTTGATGTGTTCATAGATAACAAGAGCTTAAAGTATGTGTTAACATAGAAACACCTCAATCTTCATCAAAGATGTAGCTTGAAATATTGAAAGACTATGATATGAGTGTGTCGTATTACCTAGGTAAAGCCAATATAGTGGCAGATTCCATTAGTAGATTGTCTATGGGTAGTTTTTGTCATGTTGAGAATGATAAGAAAGAGTTAGTCTATGAGGTTCATCAGCTTGGAAAGTTAGGTGTTAAGTTGATTTATTTGGATGAAGGTAATATATACGTTTATAATGGTTTGAAATCTTTGTTGGTTGCTGAAACAAAAGAAAAGCGAGAATTGGATCCTATTTTTGTCATATGGAAAGAGAAAGTCAGGGATCAAAGGGTTGAAGTTTTGTCCTAAGGAAGATATAGGGTTTTTTATTTTCAAGATAGACTATGTTTTCCATGTGTTTATGGTTTGAGACAATAAATATTATCTGAAGCACTGAAACACCTTGGTTTTTGGACCTTAGAAAATTTCCTGGAATTTTGTTCTCTGGACCCAATACAACTCATGGGTATGAGCCATATGTTGGGATATGGACGGTAAGGTCCAGTCGTATACTGACTAGTGTTGGTTGGTTGAATAGATTTTGGTTACTAGAATGGATACAGCTTAGGGGTACGAGTCGTATTAGAGGTTATAGATTGTTTAGTTTCTTAACTTAATCTTAGTCTTGGTTACTTAGGTTAGATCTAAGTATGAGTGGCTTACTATGACACATAAGCCAGGGTTTGAGTCGTACCCAGGACTCGTATGGTGGATAGTGTCTGAATATTTCTTAGGTGTAAATCTGCTAGGGGTACGAATCATATGTTGTCAATACAACTTAGCTGTATGAGTGGTATGCTGGACAATGTTGGATCTAAGGGTTGAGGCCAGGATATAAGTGGAGGATACCAATTGTATCGGATGGTACAACTCATATGGGTTACTCATATCCCTGTGATGGGATTTTGGTATAACTTAAGTGGGGGTATTTTGGACATTTCCTTATTTATCCTAATAGGGTCCCACAACTCTAATCTACTTGGGAGGTTATTTACCCTATTATTCCAGTCATTAACTCTTAGAAACACTTCGAAAACACTCCATATTTCTCTCAAGAGCCTTTGGGCAAGGGAAGCTAAGGTTTTGACTAAAGGATCAATTTAGGGCTTGTCTTGGTGATTTCTTTTCATCATCCATGTTCTCTTACCTCATTATTAACTCTAAATAAAAGAATTGTTTCTATGAATGTTTTCATGATTTCATTGATAATATGATTTTGGTTTTAAAATATGATTTGGGGGTTTTAATATTAACTAGTTAGTTATGGTTTCCCATTGTTTTAATTATTCTTTTATATGCATTAATACTGGTTTTGGATAATTGGATTGCATGGGAATGGTTTAATGGGAATTGGAATTGGTTTTGGTCATATTATGCCCCCAATGTGTTTGACAAAAATCTTTTTAAAGATATGTTCATTGCATTGAATACTTTAGGGAACTCTTGCTTGGTTTAAAACTTAGTAAAGGAATTATGCATGGTTTAAATAGCTTGTAATGGTAAATTGCTAATAGTTATACTCGAAGGGCACATGGAATCTCCCATGTGGTTGACTATGGTAAATAGAAGGGCACTTGAAGGTCCCATTAAACCTATGAATGGTTGGCTATGGATGGTACTTAAAAGTATGGGTTGGTATGATGATAACAATATCAATGGCCTTTGTTAATAAATGAATATTGGCTTGGTTATGTGGAAATTTATTTTAATAAGGCAATAATGGAGGGATGTGCAGCAAAGCTATAAAGGTAGAGGTCCCGAGAGGACTAAAACTGGAAACTCATATATGCTGATATGAGGTTGGTCTTGGTAACTATGTGCAAGATGTCACACTACATATAGGGGACATACTAGTCATCCCAAGGGTTTCTTCCCTGGTCGTGCATCTACACATATTAGGGCCCTTACAGTAGGGAGAGCTAAGCCCATATAGCTCGTGGGTAGTTTAGAACAGGAAATATACACAGTCCTGGAAAAGATAATAAAGGCATGATAAACCAAGTTCATTTTTCTACATGGATAAATAGATATGTATGGTTGTGTGCATATGGATGATTTTACTTGGTTTTCTAAATTGAAATATTTAATCTTTACCATGAGATCATGCTAGCGGTCACTCGCTAACCCCGTGTACTGGCGGCTGTATACCCATGCTATGCAAAAACTGACTGTTTTACTCCTCCTACATAGGGATTGACTCGGGATCAACATTTGGACTTAAGTGATAAGCTTCCATCCTTTTGCAAGGCTCTATTTAATGTAATGGATATTTTTAGAAAATTTGATTTTATTTTTGATACTGGTTTTGGCTATGGTTGGGGCATGTCCTAATCGGATTTATTACTCTTTTAGTTGGAGGCTTTATGGTACTTCTATAGGTTGGGATGGGTGAGATCGATATTGGTGTCGGCCTTGACATTGGAATAAATTGGGAGGGTATCATCATCAGACATAACTTCCCACTGTTTTATCATATTTCATTTTAGGATTAATCATATTATGTTTTGGAACATCCTTGGTTATGGCCTGGTTTATGGACCTTGTTTTGGTATGGTTGGATTATTGGTATGGGATGCTGGACACAGTTGGTTTGGTCACAGTTATGACCTATTCCCAGAGCCTTTATGTTAGTTGTTACATGCTCGGAATTCATCCAACTCAGAGAAGGAGGCTAGAGGTTGGGTTGGGTAATGGGGGTGGTCTTCGATCCTGGATGAACTTGGGATTCCTATGACGATAAAGCCCTAGGGTAGGTTGTATCAAGAGCATGGTGCAAGGTATTTTATTCACCCAGGAGCCACTAAGACATATCGTGATTAATGGGAAATCTATTGGAGGAGTGGTATGAAGAAGGATATTGCTGAGTTTGTTGCTAAGTATTCGAATTTTCAGCAGGTTAAGGTTGAACACCAATGAACAAACGGAACACTTCATTAGTTTAGCATCCCCACTTAGAAGTAAGAGGTGGTGAACATTGATTTTGTGACAAGGTTGCCTCGTACACATTATCAGCATGATTAGATATGGGTCATTGTAGATCAAATGACCAAGTCCGCCCATTTCTTCCAAGTTCATACTTTGTACTCAATTGAGGATTATGCTAGACATTATCTCGGGGAGTTGATAAAGTTGCATGGTTTTTCAGACCATTATTTAAGATAGAGGTACTCAGTTAACCTCTCACTTTTGAGAGGCTTTTTAGAAGGTTCTTGGTACCCAAGTCCATCTCCATACATCTTTTAATCATCATATAGATGTTCAGGCAGAGTTGAACATTCATATCATAGAAGACATATTGAGGGCTTGTGTTATTGACTTTAAGGGTAGTTGGGATGACCACCTACCTTTAATTGGGTTTGCCTACAACAACAACTATCACTCTAGTATTCATTAGTTGTGTTTGACGCTCTCTATGAGAGGAGATGTAGATATCGTAATAGTTGGTTTGAAGCAGGTGAGGCTACTTTGATAGGTTCAAATTCTATGTTTGAGGTAACAGACAAAGTTCACTTAATTTGAGAGAGGCTAAGATAGCCCAGAGTTTACAAAAGTCTTATGATGATACGAAGAGAAGACATCTTGAGTTTGATGTTGGTGACTTAGGTTTATTTGAAAATTTTGCCTATGAAAGGGGTAAACAGATTTGGCAAGAAAGGGAAGCTTAGTCCCCATCATGTTTGCCTTTATATAAAATTTTGAGCTAGTTTGGAAAGGTAGTTTATGAGTTAGAGTTTCCTATAGACATGACATCAGTACATCCAGTGTTTTTGTCTCTTTGCTTAAAAATTATATTGGTGATTCAACTTTTGTCCATTAGAAAGTGTGGATGTTAAATATATCCTTTCTTATAAAGGTTGAGATCTTTGACCATCATATTTGTAGATTGAGGAATAAAGAAGTTCCCTTGGTTAAGGTTTTATGGAAAAATCAATCCGTTGAGGGAGCTACTTAGGAAGTAGAAGAAGATATGCAAGCCAAGTATCCCTATCTTTTCTCTAAGAATTCAGATCCAGCGTGAGGTAATGGTTTTTTCTTTAGTGATTCTATCATTTTGTATTACAACTATATAACCATACTTATGTCATTGCATGCATTTATGAATATAGTTCAGTCCATGTATCATGTTTTTGACACAATTATTTAAGCATGATTCAGCTCATAGTTATTCAGTACACTCTCTTAGTTTTCTTAGTATCTCATCTTAACCGGTTTCATTCGAGGATGAATGATCTCGAGCGGGAGATATTGCAATACCCTGTAAGATAAACTTGTTTCCAGCTCATAATGGTATGTTTAAGGGGCCCAAGGTATGAATTTTACACTAAGTATAGAGGACTTAACCATTTTCAAGACCCCCCAAGATTCCAAGGATCTTACTTTTGACTTTCCTAAATTTGAAATGTTGATTTTTAAGTTGAAAAATGTTTAGGGGTGTTAAAGGGGTATCTTGAAAAAGTTTTGTAATTTTTGGAGATGTTCGGAGCGATTTTTGACCTCAGAGGTAGTAGGCCTCCAAGATATTGGCGTGAGGAGGAGGCTGGACCTTCGTAATAAGGCCAGTTGCACCTAGGTTAGTCTCTGTGATATCCTCCAGGAAATGGAGGCTATATTTTTTGCAAAATTCTTATTAACTTAGAGAGGGGCATTTTGGTCTTTCCCCCTTTCCCCAACGTCCAAATGACAACTTATAACCCCAAAAGGCATTAACTACTCCTTTATTCACCAGTTATCTTACATAAAACCCTTTCTGATTCCCCAAGAATGGTAAATTCATGTTTCTTCCCCATGAATCCTTGCATTCAAGCTCTAACTTCATGTTTTCTTAAAGTATTCAAGCTATTAAGGTATGTGGGATATTCATTAATGGGTTCCTTCTACCCATTGAGTCCCAAAATTCCCTTTTTGTTCAAGCATAAAACTTTATCCTCTTTTCCAAAAATATCCATGTTAATTATGAAATTAATCCATGTTTTTTTAGTAGTTTTGAATTCAAGACATGTCACTAAGTTTTCCCATATGAATTATGATCTTAAATAATTTAAGTTCCAATCATCCATGTCATATTTAGTCAATACTATGTCAATTTATCAAGTTATGAAATTAATCATACGGATATTCTATCCTCCCAAGTTTAACACATCCTCATGTTCAAATTCATGTAGTTCATTAGTTTAGTGAAATGCATTATGTTTTGTGTTTCTAAATCATGACTTCCTACCTTTGTTTTAAATAATCTTATCGTATTTGACGTGTATCCTATATGTAGTTTTGATGAATGATCAACTGAACTGTAAGGGATCAGGTCCCTAGATGTGCAATGTATAGTACAACTGGCACACTGTATCTGTACAGTTTTTTCCTCTTATGTAACCAACTTGAAGGTTCTATTTTGTACTGACTTGGACAGCTGGTCCAATGATCTTTCAGCACTAATCATTACTCAGCTATAAAAGGAAAGATAAGCCTCTTCTTCAAATGGTTTTTGCAAATTATAAAGAGTGAAAATAGAGGCAGCAAATCCCCATTTCATCACCGCTCAAGTTCCTAGCTATCAATGTAAGCTTATATTGAAATTGTTCTTGATTAAGTATTGATTTGTAAGAGAATTACCCAAACAATAAGAGTAATGTCTTGTTGTTTAGTTGAGAGAGTTTCTTAGAAAGAGTTTCCTATGTGTGAACTGATTGGAGGTAATCAATAGAGAGGTTCCTTAGTAGAGTTACAAAGATGAGCTAGTAGTAGAGCTGATGATAGCACAAGAATCCTAGAGTTAGTCTAAAATCTAGGTTGTAATTAGGAGGTTGATTATAGTAAATTTCTTTGATGCAATTGAGAGAAAGGCATGTTTTTTTCTATCCTGGGTTTCCCTATAAAAATCTGTGTTTTCTTACTCTTGTGCACTGTCTTTTTTTTTTGTACAATTAGTGATTGTTTGCCTGTGATTGATTCTGCAGGACCTGGTCCCTTACCGTGTGGTACAACCCCCAAGGATTACAACAATTCATATCAAAGAAATGTCACTCTAAAAGGTTCACACCTAGAGTGTTTTGGTTATCATGGACGCTCCACCGTACCTAAAAAGAAGCAAAATCTACGACTAGACCACCTAGATTCAAGACATTATTATTGATGGTCCTCATGTAATTGTAAGAGAATTTAAAGAATAAGATGTCACAAGAATAGTTATAAAAAGCAGGAGGGAATTCAATGAGAAACACTGAAAAAGAATTTAGAAAAACTTCAAAGAAAAAAAATTGCATGTTTGTGGCATAGGATCGGATGAATACAACAAGATGCAAATCTGGGACTGCTTAAATATAGCTCATGAGTGAACCACTAATGTGGAATATTCAAAGGTTTATATGTTAGTAATTCAGTATGAAACATTCACAATAATAAAGGCAGAATCTATTCAAAAGATGCATAGCAGGTTTTGTTCTATCACTAGTGAGTTACACTACTTAGGTAAAGTAATTACCCTGTACAAATAGGTGAAAAATTCTTGGAGTTCTTCCCAAATCTTATGAAAGCAAAGTGGATGCTATCACTAAGGCTATGAACTTAAAACTCTCACCATGGATGAACTCATTAGGAACCTGAAAACTTATGAGCTTAAAAAGCAATCAGGGCATGAGAAGATGGAGGTAAAAAGGGAAAAATCTCTGGCTATAAAATCTTTAAGATTAAGGATAAATGAATACGACATTGAGGTTTCCTAGGTGGCAAAAGGAATTGTTAAAGCTATGAGGAAAAATGGTCAGTTCCAAAGAAGTGAAAGAAGCAGCAGAAAACAAGACACTATGGAAGTTTGTCACAAATGTAGAAGTCCTGAACACTTTATTAAGTATTGGGTTGTGCACAAAATTGACCATCAGTATTATAACAGTACTAGACGTAACAAAGGAAGAGATAGGGACCAGGTTCCTGTAAAATCAAGAAGACAGTCTCCAGCTGATCCTGCAGTCAAAAAAGCCTTAGCTAGTTGGGGTGATTCCTTTAGTAAATCTGATAAAGCTAAGAAGTTTGTTGATGTCTCTATTTTTGTAGTGGAATATGCGAAAGTGACCTTCAATTCCATGTTTTCCTTCATAGAAAACACTTAAAATGAAAAAGAGAATGAGGTAACTATATTTGACATTAAGAAGAATCATGAGACCTATTCTAATAGGAATTTAATGAAGCTAGAAAATATATTGATTAATACTATATGAAAGCTGAGTATTGATAAGAATGGTTTAGAAGAAAGGATAGAGAATCAGGATCTTGAATTAATTGCCTCAACTCATCAGATCTCTAAAACAAAAGAATAGTGTGCTAAGTTAAAATTTAATAATCTTAGTTGGATGAGCCAATTAAAGAAAGTAGAGGTTTTTTGTAACAAAGGGAAGAAAGAGGCCTCAAAGGTTCAAATTGAGCTTGAAAAAGAGCTAAAAAAGTATCAACACAATATCATGAATGTGCTCCAGAAGAATAAGGAGTTAGAGAGGGACCTGGTCCATTTGAAGAAAGTACTCAAAAAATCTCTTCAGTGGACCTTATCCTCACAAGGCCTCTCTAATTTTACTAGTTAGGGAGTCTATAATGGCAATGTACCTGGGTATTAGTACAAAGATAAATCTTCTGGGTCACAAGACAAGGATGTTTAAGATGTCAAAAATAAAGTCCATAAACCCTTGTGCACTCACTGTGGAAGAGATGGACACCTGAAGGAACACTATAAAAGTTGGAATAGAGTAAGAATGTTGAATGATAGATACATTTAGCAAGATCCAAAGGATTTCATGTCCTTTATAAATATGAAGATAAGGGGAAAAAGAAAGATCACACTACCTAGATGGACAAGTAAATACTAAATGACAACCTTGTCCTCTTACTTTGGAACTCAAACTCAAATTGGTTCCAAAGTCTAACAAATAATTGTGAATACTAAAGGGAGAAACGTTTAACAATTAGAAAACTCTTCTTGTTATATAATTGTTCCAGTATATGAATGAAAGGTCTAATTGTATTTTCTTTCCTAAGACACTTTAAGGTGAAAGTGACTTACGTGATTAATATTCCTATAAAGATATAGAAAAAGATGGCAAAGTTCATAGAAATACTGAAAGAACTCTGAACATTTAAAGAATGCCATGTCTAGGACCTGGTCCTCAGAAATCATCCTGAAAAAGTTGTGGTATCATATGGTGTAATGAATCTATCAAATTGATGTTGGGATTGAACAGACTAAACTGGCCTATAATCAAGTGCATTAGTCTCCTAAAAAATTGGTTATGTCCAGGTAGCAGGTATCTTTGGTTAATTAGTATTTGTTGTTCTAACTCTATATAATACCTTTGCAGGTATACACCCATGGGAACAACTTTGGAGGTGGACAAATATGACAAGCACAACTTTGAAGATTCATATAAACTAGAGAGGGACCTAGCCTCATCTCTCAGGTTTGTATCTTATATGTGCAAATTTTGTCTGTTCTTTCAAAAAAAACCACTCCTCCCTATCCTTGATTCAGAACAAAATTATCCTATTCTAAAAGAAAAGATGAGTCACTTAAAATCTGATATTGATCATATCTTATTTCCCCATAAAACCCTTCAATCAGCTCATTATTCCTTAAATCTTACTGTACCCACTCCTTCTCATATCAAAAAAGGAAAATCCAAAATTCCAAGTAGCCCCTCCAAAAGAAAGACCTTTTTCTATGGCTGCACCTCTTCTATTTTCTTGTCCTTCAAAGGATATTGATCTTAGACTGTGAAAAATTCCTTCCTTAACCATCCATAAAAATATCCTTCTTCTACTACTCTTCCAAATCTTAACTCCTTCATCACTCAATTTGTTAATGAAGAATATTTCCTGAATTTTAAAAGCTATTCTGATAGATAAAATCTAGGTATCTCAAAACCTCATTTTGTTTTAAAAGAGCCCAGGAAAGAGCATAGTGGTTCATAAGAAAAATAATATCAGTAAAACACCAAGAATCTCAGGAAAATGGTCTGGAGGTTTTACTAAGAAGCAGCTAATTCTTGAGGAACCTGGTACCAAAAAGAGAAAAATAGCTGAAAGGGAAACTATGACCACTTATACTAGAATAAATAATGTGAGAAAAGTAAGGTTGTATCCAAGGAAATTATAAATAGGTTTTTCAAGAATCAAAAGGTGTTAACTAGAAGGATTTTTTAATGAAATATGCTAAAAGAACCTTCTATGGTGGAAATTGTTAAGCTGGTTAAACATCAAGGTTGGATGTATCTCATAGAAGGACCTATTCCCACTATTTTTATGAGATAGTTAAGGAATTATATTTGACTTTGTAATTTACAAAAGATAAGATAAGTCTAACTGTACAGGTCCAAGGGAAGGAAATACAGCTAAATAAGGTAACACTAGGAAGAACGTTTAAAGTTCCTATACATGGGGTGAAAACGGTCTCCAAGCTGCTGCTTTCAATAGAATTCTTAGCAAATACATACAAGTTCTAAGGAAAATTTATGGCTATATTGAATAGGAACTCACTCAAGAGTGAGTTTTAATTGATTTTTGAAGAGACACATTGCATCAGCCACTGGCTTATATGTGATGGAATGCCTTAGTATCTTTGAATTCATTAATATACCTACATTGATAATAGAACATATTCACAAAGTGGTTCTTGGAAAGAATAGAAAGCATGGCATTTCATATGGATTTTGGTTGAACAAAGTACTTAATTGTTGCACCCAAGTACATAAACTAGTGTACATGGTCTCACTAAGTAATACAATGGCCTTTTACAAAGCCAAATATCAATCCTCAGAGTCTTTTGTTAAATAAGAATTCAATTTTAGTTTGACTATTGATATTAAACTAGTACAAATGTAACTAAAAGAGTTTTGAAGGTTTGTAATTAAGAATAAACTAAAGTAATGCGGATAAGTAAAGAATTTGGAGAATCAGTGATTGAAAACCCGGGGTTAAGGCACTGTGAACAATCATACAACACTAATGAACTTCATTCATTAGATTATCTATCTTGGTTGCTGATTCATAGGGTTTATCATATGATCATAGTCAACCAACCTCTAACCTTCTACCTAACTGGACATTACAACTATATTTTTGAGCGGGGATGTGATAATACATTTAGATGCATTAAGATATCATCCTGAATGTGAACCAAGAAAGGCTTCTAGGTATATACCTATCTTATTCTCAAATTCAAATTCCCTATTTCATAAAAGAATGAGAACCTTTATTTGTCCCCACGTTCTATCTTCCCATTCTCCCTCCCGAGTTTACAAGGTTGACAATATATGTATTCTAAGAGTCGAGAATCCTTAAAATAGTGATAAAAAAGGATTAAAAAAACAATATAATAAGCAATCCAAACAAGCTCAATTCAAAGCAAAGTAAATATGTTCTTGGCCCTAACCCAAGAAAGGGGGCTTTTAGCAACTCATGGACATAGTAGTAAACAAGATAAATAAATACATGATAAAATCCATTAAAAAGGTAAAGTCAAAGATAAAAACCCTAATTAATTTTTTTCCCAGCCCCTCTCCATGTTTTAAAGCCTTCCAAGTTGTATAACATAAAGTACAAGTGTCCTATTTATAGGAAGGCAAAACTTCTGAGTTTTTGCACTAGGCCACGTCATGGGGTTAATTTTGTGCATCTAGCTATACGGCGCACCATTATTTTATAGAAACATTGTTTTGGGTCCCTTAGGAAACTCCTGGTGTATGTCATGCACCATTTGTCCTTTTATTTGGTCCGCAACGTGCCCTTGGCATCTAAGGTATCCAATTCACGTCAAGTTGTGTCTTATGGTTTTGTTTATCCATCCAAACCTTTTTGTATTGTTTACACTTGATTTTAAGCTTATATATCCTAATAATCAAATCACCAAACATACTATAGTATTAAATAAGACGTATTAGTGCTCAAAACAACACAATATCCAGGACAATGAACTACAAAATTAAGCTAAGAATACTAGTTTTGCCCTTTTTAATCTTAAACTTAGTTTTGAATCTTGGCTCGATTCAACTGCACTTTAAACATTATAAACAAGTTACTTTTACCTAGGGTTCAAGATAGTCGAATAGGAGATGATCAAAGGTCATTCTTGTTTTAAATCTACTCAATCCTAAATACCTAACCAAAAATGATATGAATCTCGTTATCCCATTGTTTGAGCCTTAATTGACATATTTTTATTGAATACATTGATTTCCCCTACCAGTTTCACTTATAATAAACTTGTATTGACCCTGGTCCTCCTTGGACACTATGCACCTCAACTCGGGCAAATCGCCTAAGTTGAGGGTGGCTATTATAGGTGTTTGTTAGGAAAAAACTATAAAGAAAGATGTATAAAAGGAAAAATGAATAAGGACAAATTCAGTGAAAATAAAAGATCATACAATAAAAAATAAAAAAAATTAACAAAAAACCCAAAAAATGAAAAGAAAAAATGAATGAGAAAAGAAAACCGCACCTGGTCCAGTATGAATATGTTTTAAAATAAAAAAGGAGACATAAGGGTGGAAATAAAGTACAGAATAAGTGGATATTAAGTGGACCCCAAAGAAATCATAGTGTCAAGGAGGTGTAGTCACTAAAAAACCCAAAAAGATACCATACTAGCACAAAACCTACGTTACAATCGGAATAAAGTCCTTAAGTGATCCTATGCTGACTGTCCTAAAACCCATGAAGAGAGCATATGGGCAAGTCTATGGTATTCTGTATACACTAGCCGATACTTCTTTGTGAGAGAGAGTGTATTTTGTAATATCCCTGGATAACCTGATTGATCTAAACGGACTGAATGCGATTTCCTTTATTGTAAGAACACATGGGTTATGTTGTTAGGCTGTTATACTATGCAATCCATGTGATTTGTGTCTATGCCTAGTTATCATTTACTAATGTAATTTTATCATTGGATTCCTTTATATTTCTCCATATGCCAAATTGATATAGACAATTGGATTCTTCAAAGGTTAAAACTAGGAGGTGGAATACAAATGTTAAAAATTGAACTAAAAAGAATTTATTCTTGGACTTAAGTTATTCTTGTAGATATGATGTGAATTATGGTTGTTGCAGATGAAATAGGAATATAACAATCTTGTAATGAAATTGGAAGAAAAATCTCAAAAAAACATGAAGTCTATTCATCTTATGATTTAGCATACTAGTCATCAATATGACTTATGAATCGTAAGTTATGGAAACAAATCAGGAAAAGCAACCATAAAGAGAATCAAAACTCAGTCAGTCATACAAAGTTAAAGTCATAAAAAAAATGAGTTAGAAGATCTGAGTACGATCTCAAGGATAAATTGTAAAGATACCTGTTTCTAAATATTTGAAAGATGAAGTCCCATGTGGTGATGAGTAAAGACCATGAGTCGTATGGTCAAGGTACGACTCATGAGAATGAGGCATTAGGATAGTAGAACCTGAAGCCCTGGAGGATCTTAAATACCCAAGTTATTGGACTATAGAAAATTTCCTTGATTTTTTGTTTTTGGGAAAGATACGGATTAGGGATCGAGTTGTACACTTGGGTACGGGTGGTGTAGTCCAATCGTATGCTGATCATTATTGGTTGATGGGATGGATTTAGTAACTGGAATAGGTACGACTTGGATGGTACGATTTGTATCAATGGATATGGGTTGCTTGGTTTCTTCATTTAACCTTAGGCTTGATAATCTAGGTTGGATCTAAGTACGAGTGTCTCATAAGGAACCATAAGTTAGGGTATGAGTCATACACAGGTCTCGTATGATAGTCAGCGTTCAAACCATATGGATTCTATTCTTCTAGGGGTATGATTTATTGCTACTAATCATATACTTGGATACAACTTGGGTTTGGATGTGTCGTATCGTGGACAGTGTTGGGACCAAGGGATAAAGCCTAAGTTATGAGAGGTAGGTACCACTCGTACAGGATGGGTACGACTCGTAAGGGTCAGTCATACCCTATGACCAAAATTTAGTACAGTTTTAGTGAGAGCAATCTAGACATTTTCTCACTTGTCCTAATAAGGTCCCATGACTTATAGTCCTATTGGGAGGTTATTTTCCCTACTATTCCATTATTAAACACTTAGGAAATACTCTTAAATCCTCCCTAGAGTTCTTGGGAAAAAGAAGCTAGGGTTTTATCCTAAGGAGTAAATTGGGGCTTGTCTTGGTGATTTATCTGCATCATCATCTTGGTTTAAGTCATGTTCTCTTCACTCATTGTTAGTTCCAACTAAAGGCATACTTGTATGAAAATTTTTCATGATTTGAATGTTGTATGGTTTTGGGTTTTCAAATATAATTTGCGGGTTTTGGTTATAAATTCTTGGTTATAGTTTTCCCATGTTTTAATTATTCTTTTATATGAATTAATGGTATTTTTGGATAATTGGTTGCATAGGAATAGTTATTTGGTTATGGACTTTGGTTTTGGAAATAATATGCCCCGAATGTCTTTGATAAAATGCCTACAATAGTTTTTTCAGTATAAAATATGTTTCTCAATAGAACTTATGCATGGTTTAAACCTAGTAATGGAACCTTAAATGATATGAATAGTTTAAATAGTTTTGGAATAGTTTGACTTAATAAATATACTTATGGGGTACATGAAAATCCCCTAAGTTAATTGAATAATATGATCTATGGATACATAAGAATCCCTTGATCTCAAAAAGGTTTGGTTATGGACAATACTTACAAATTATAGTCGGTATGATGATACCACTACTAATGGTCTTGGTTAATAATAAATAGAAAATGGTTTGGTTTTTTAGTAATAATTTTAATTGGGCTTAAAGAAGAAGGTGTGTAGCAAAGTTGTTGAAGGTGGAGGTCCCAGGTTGATTGAAACTGGAAAATCATATTTACAGAGGTAAGCTTTGGTCCTAGTGACTATGTGCATGATGTAACACTTAATATTTTGAGAGATGTACTAGTTATCCCATGTTGTTTTCACTGGCCGTGCGACATCATCCACTAGGGCCCTTTCAGCAAGGGGAACTAAACCCATATAGCCTATGGGTGGTTTTAGTACAACAAAGTTATACAGCACAGGTAAAGGTTTTAATGGCATGCTAAACCCGATTCCCTTTCTCGACATGGTTATATATATATAGGGTTTGTATGCATATGGATGGTATTACTTGGTTTTGTAATTATATTTATTTTATCTTTATCCTAAGTTCATGCTAGCGTTCACCGGCTAACCCATTGTCAGGCGACTATATTCCCACGCGTTGCAGGAATTAGCCATTCTACTCTTCCTACTTAGTATTCTGACAATCCAGGGTTAGTTTTGGATTGAAGAGGCGAGCTTCCATCTATTCAGAAGGCTCCATTTCATGTATGCTATTTCATACTATAGATTTTATATGGATATTGGTTTTGGCTATGGTTAGGGGCATATCCTAACCGGATATTTGTATTTTTTTTGGTTAGTGGCTTTTGTGGAACTACTATGGGTTAGAATGGGTGGGATCGGTATTGGTGTCAGCCTTAGTATTTGTATTGATATTGGTCCTGATATCGGTTAATGATATTGTTGGTTATTCCATTCTCTTTTATTTTGAGATTATATATTAAATTATTTATGGAACTTCTTTGGTTATAGTCAAATTTATGATTTTGGTTTACTTTGGTAAGGTTGGATAAATTGTATGGGATGGTTGGACTTAGTTGGGATGGTCACAATCTTGATCCTATCCCAGAGTCTTTGTATGAGTTGTTACACTATCTTCTTATATACTCGAAATTCGGCTAACTCAGGACAGGTGGATAGTGGTTGTGTTTGGGTAGCGAGGTAGGTCTCCTGTCTTGGTTGGACTTGGAATGCTCATTACAACAATTCCGTTGGTCGGGTTGGGTCAAGCTGATATTAGAGCTTTGGGTTCATGGTTAATTGAGAGTCCACAAAGCCGTGTCTAGTAGAGTTTCTTTTTGGGATGTAAAGCATGCCACACTTATAAAAGAGAGACTACAAGGCATTTAGAAATGTTTCACTTTCTTGGTATTCTATTTTCAAGCTTAGATCCTAAGTCCTTGAATCTTCTCTAATCCTTGGTTGTTAGATTTTTTAGATCATGCATCGATGATCTGGTACACACGAAAATTCTTTCATCCGATCTAGTGATGATGTTGATTGGGTACGTCCTACACATACAGTTCACATCCATTCTTAGGGTCCTATCCTTGATTATTCGGGAGTTTCTCCGGTTGCTACTAGTACTCCTCAGGGTGAGGTGACTAATGTATAATCTCGCCAATCTACTCATACTATTACTCAGTACGTTGCTGCTCAAGCTGAATAAGATTTGGTTGGAAAGTTGTGTATTGAGGCTACGGGGGTTTGCCAGTTTATGAAGATGAATCCTTCTACTTTTATTGGTGTGAAGGTAGAAGAGGATCCTCAGGGTTTCTTGGATGAAATGGAGAAGATATTCAGGGTAATATAGGCTACTAATATGAAAGGTGTAAATTTAACATCTTATTAGCTTAAGGATGTTGCGTACCAATGGTACGAGAAGTGGAATAGGGATAAAGGTAATGTAGAGGAGTTGTCGTTGGGGGATTTTTTTCTAATACTTTTCAGGATTGTTTCTTTCCTCAAGAGATGAGGATAGCAAATATGGATGAGTTTGTGAATCTCAAGCAAGGTAAAATGTCTGTCAAGAAATATGCCTTGAAGTTTCATCAGCTTTAATGTATGCTCCTAATTGGTGGATGATATGAGGGTGAGAATGAGAAAGTTTGCTTTTGGGATACCTCCGGATCTGATCCTTAAAAGCAAGACTGCTTTGTCAATTAAGGATATAGACACTTTAAGTTTGGTTGTCCATATGTAGTAGGCAGAGGATGAAAAGAGAAAACAAGCAAGTTTGTGGAAGGAATGGGTAAGAAGAGCGGTACTTAGAATCAGAGTGATCGAGATGGAGGTAAATGGTTGAAGAAGGAGTGAAGAAGTTCTGGTTCCTTCTCTACTGCTAGCTCTCCTTACCCAAAGTAGTCAGGTGATAAGCGTCCATAAGGTGGTGATAATTTCCAAGCATAGAGTACCAAATCTAAGGCGAGTGGGGTTCAATAATCTTTTTCATGCCCTCCTTTCTGGTTCTATGGTCGTCTTCATAAGGGCTATTATGACGAATGAAGGGAAAAGTTTTTTAAATATGGCCAGCTAGGCTATATGCTCAAGAATTGTCCATTTGGTAAAAGAGCTTTGGGATCAAAACTCCAGTTGATTCATTTTCTGCTCCTACGCCTAGTAGTGTAGCTTTGGTGTATGCTCCTGCTTCTGGTATTGGCACTAGCCGAAATAGGTTGTATTCTCTTTCATCTCGATAGGAATCTGAGGCATCACCTGATGCTATTCTTGGTACTTTACAGCAATTTTCTGGTGATGTGTATTGTCTTCTTGATTCAAGGTCCACTCATTATTATGTACCCCACTCAAACCCAAGAAACTCGTAATATCTGATGGAGAGATGGGTCTAAGCCAGTTTCTCACTGCTTAGGTCTTTTGAGGGTCAACTCATATGCCATCTCTGGAAACTATGTGGCCAAGGAAAGCAACTGGTTTTAGCAAAAATTCACATTTAATGAATTTACCAAAAAACTAATAAACTCTAAGGATCTGTAACATAATTCTCAGATGGTCTGCATGATTATTCTCACTACAAGAATATACAAGGATGTCATCAATTAAGACAATGAAGAACATATCTAAATACTGTGTGAACACTCGGTTTTTGAATTCCATAAAATCTGCAAGGGCATTCGTTAGTCCAAAGGACATAATTAAGAATTCAAAGTGACCATACCGAGTTTTGTAAGTTGTATTTGGAATGTTACATTCTCTGACTCTGAGTTGATAATAGTCGGATATGAGGTCTATGTTCGAGAAATAATTGTCACCCTAAAGTTGGTTAAACAAATCATTAATTCTGGGGAGTGGTTACTTATTCTTGATTGTGAGCTTGTTCAATTGACGGGAGTCAATGCATACTCTAAGAGAGCCATCTTTATTGTACACGAACAAGACTGGGGAGCCCCATGGAGAAATACTGAGCCTAATGAAAGATTTATCGAAGATATGTTATAACTGTTCTATTAATTTTTTATTCTAAGCTGGATCCATATGGTAAGGTTGAATAGAGCAAGGCTGCGTATCAAGAAGGAAATCTATTCTGAAGTCAATTTCCCTTTTAGGAAGAACTATGGGAATATCTTTAGGGAACACATCTAGAAATTCACTTACTACTAAAACTGACTCAAGACTCGAGGTCTCAAAACTAGAGTCCTTGACTTGAACAAGATGGCACATGCACCCCTTATATAACATCCTTCTTGCCTTAAGATAAGAAATAATCTAACCCCTAAGCACAGAGGTATTACCTTTCCATTTAATAATTGGTTCATTGGGAAACTAAAACTGAATGACTTTATTTCTACAGTTAACTAAGGCATAGCATGAGTAGAGCTAACCCATGCCGAGAATGACATCAAAATTAGTTATCTCTAACTACTCAAGATCAACTAAGGTAATTTTCTGAGATAAATTTACTGGACAATTTTTGTATACCCTTTTGGCTATAATAGATTTTATCACTGGGGTTGACACTGTGAAAGGCTCTACTAACATTTTGGGACTAACACCGAAATTGACAGCTATATAAAGAGTTAGAAAACAAAGTGAAGCTTTGGGGTCAAATAAAACATACAGATGAAGATGAAAGATCTATAATGTACCCAAAAGTACATCAAGAGAACTTTCGTAATAATATCAGTTCTAGAGTGCATACAACTAATTCTGATGCTGCCCAGTGGTTGCACTTAAGGTGTTACCCTGCTGGATTGGAAGATCTACTGGAGCTGAAGAATGATTGGACTGACCCTACTTACCAACCCTCAAGCAATCCCAGATACTGTGGCCTGACTTACCATATTTAAAATACCCATCACTACCCACTCTACACTCACCATGTCAATGTCAATCATAATTTTGTCAAAGAGGATTAGTATGACCACTATTCATAATACCCTAGGACCTAGAGCCTGGCGCACTATGCCGAATGTCCTGCCTAAACTTAGGCACTGGAGAACTGGTTATAAATAGAGCTGGGGATGAGGGTTTCTACTAGAACTGAGAATGATTACCACCTTTTAACCTTGTCTAGAAAAATTAAAAATACCTATTTTGACCCTCTTATTCTCTCTCTCCCTCTCCATACTCTTCTCCTCTTTAATCTGCTGAACATAGACCTTTAGCCTAGATAGGTCCATCTCCTTAATCAATATGGTAGTTCTACACTCCTTGACCATACTACTAGCTACATCTGATACAAACTTACTCATTCTAGACCTATTATCTACCACTGCAGTAGAAGCATACCTCTCTAACTTCACACTCATACTATCCCTTATGAAATTGATAAACTCCTTCACATTATCTTCACTTAACTCTAATGGAAAGAATCTGTCTAAGAAATCTATGGAAAACTCCTCTTACTTAATAGGCCCTGCCTCTATACCTCGGTCCTCCTTCTACTTCTTAAAGTAGGTGTTACCTCAATCTTGCAACTGATATATAGCCAACTCTACACTCTCCCTCAATATAACAACCATGATATCAATTACCTTTTGTACCATTTCCAAAAACTCCGATGAATCCCCTTAAGACATGGATCCTAAAAACAAAAAGGGATTTATCTGAGTAAAATCCCAAATCCTAGTTCCAGTTGTTTGTGCCACTCGATTGGCTAGGGCAATAGCTTGTTTTTGTTATAAGCAACTACTGAATGGGCTAAATTTGTGAAATCGGCCCTGAACATGGCGTGAGAGACATGCTCATTCAGGGGATTTTCTTGAATAGGTGGTAGTGAAGTTGATCCCCATTTAGTTTTCCGTTGTTTCTTCTAGGAGGCATTTTCTATAAATTGAACAAAGGATGGTTTAGAAAAGGAATTTAATACAGCTCATACTCTTTCCCTCAACATGAACACTTACAGAAGGGAACCTTTCCTAAAATTCTTGTAGTCTCTTATCTCTAAGTGTGGAGCGTTTCACACCTATTCATAAGACTCTACTAAACACAACCTTTAGACTCACTGGGATGCTCTGAAACCTTAGGCTATGATACCAAGTTTTGTCATGACCTTAGAAGACCCCTAGTCGTGACAACGGTTCTTACATATACAAATGACCACAACTAACCTATGAGTTGCTACCTTCTATGAGCACTAGATAAAATAGTAATATATCAAACGTACAAAAGGTAAGCTAATAAGTTACTATAAAATTAACTACTAAAATATAAATCAAAACATATTTGAAATATTTGATAACACCAAAATGACTAACTGACTATTTAACTAATTATCTGAAAGCCTCTAAACATCGTGAGGAGTTGATGGGAAAAACCTCCAACTAACTCTGAATGACTGAACATAAGAGATGATGAAATAAATAAAATAAATATATCATCTCATCGATGAATAAGGGCTCACCATAACTATTGCTCAGTAACACTAAGTTGTCTAATAATGGTTAGAAAATTGGGTGTTCGAATTGATGTTATACGAAAACATAGCGAAAAAGAAAAGTATGCAGTCAGTACTTTAAATGTACTGGTATATGAGATAAGGAATAGCTAAAATGAATAAGGTACCTGAGAATGAATGCATGAACCAGTAATAATCTGAGAACGCAAAACCAAGCATAAATGTGTTTTTGAAATAAGTCTAAAATCTTAAAGACTAAAATCTAAATAGCTAAATGACTGAAAATTTGTAAATTTGGTCAAGCAAACCTGACTAAGTAATACTGATACAATGGGAGGTATCATATAACCGACATACCCTAATCTGAGCTAATAAGGGTCCAACCTATAACCTCAGTTGGAAGGGTGTCAGTATTGTGCCATTGGTACTAACACTGGTTGTGTGGATCCACTGAACTAGTGTCTTGAAGGACTAAGGAGGCATCCTCTACTGGTAGGTTCTATTATGAGATATATGTTAACCCTCAACTGGAAGGATGATATTTAAAACATACGTTGTCTACATAGTTATGGAACTCAGGGACGGACTGCTACTAAAGGTCACACCTTCTACAAGCAAGTGATCCCCTAACCCTATGTTCGGTCGGTGCTAACTCCTACTCCTAGATAAACTAAAACTTACATTGAACTGAACTAAACTCAACTAAAAATAAAACCTGATGTTGTTCATTATGATACTAGTAATTGAATAAATGGTAACATTCATGGCTTAACTAAAATCATTACTGGAAAGTTCTGACATATAAGTATACACGTAGGTATCATTTGTTCATAACCTAACAACACTGATATCTATAGAACATAATATTGAAGATTAAAAACTATAGTAAGAAGTCATGGTTCAAAATCCAACACATAGGCATCTCATCAAACATGTAAGAATCACAAACTTTAATCATGGACATAACTTAAAAAAGGGGAAATCAACTTGATTATGTTACTAAAATCATAACTTGTGAATATAACATGAATTTCACTTAAATATAGCATGGGAGTTTGAATCTTAAAGCATAAGATAACCTAACTTCTCATGGAATCATTCTTGGACTTGAATAAAGTCAAACTGCTAGGGACAACACATGAGCTCAATCTATTCTGAGCATGTAAAACTTTATAAAAGAGAAAACCATATAATTTAATTGAAGAAAAGGTTCTTGGGCTCCATGGGTGAAACAGATCCATGGATAAACATCCCACTTATCTTAAAAACTTAATTCTTGAAGATTCCTTGGATTGGAAGCTCGAACTCTTGGTTTGTTGAGAATGAAGCTTGAATTTGTTTTTGGGGAAGAATGAGAGTTTTCTTAGCATAAATTTAAGTGAAAGGGTAAATAATTCTCTTTGCAATCCCCAGATTCCTTTTAAGGATGGATTAGTGAAGGGAAATTATTTAAATAACCTTAAAATACCAAGGAATAAAAGTTGGACCGAATAGTGAGGGGACTGCATGAGCTCTGGAGTAATAGACTAGACCAAGCAGTGTCTGCCTTAGAGGACTGGACTGGATGTAATACCCTGGGAAATTTTTTGTTGAAATTTTGAGCGTAAACGTGTTGGGTTCTATCTTCTAGAATGAATTATAAATTTTTTTCCATGTGGAATTTATTATATTATGACCATCCATTGCATAGAGTATCGAATAAGCTTTCCAATAATATATGGATAATCGAAAACGGACACCCAAGCGACGAGTTATGAACATTCCGATCGAACCGTGAATAGTAGTAAACAGTAAAACATGCAGGAAAAAGTACTGAGGCTTGGCATATTTTTGCTCCAACATTAAACGATCATAACTACTTGTACATAATCATCTGGATGATCTACTATATATCAATGAAAAGCTCTATGATTCTTCATTCCAATGAAATTAGTTTCATCAAGTTTGGTTATCAGAGTAAAAAGTTATGGTCGATCTACTTCAGCCTATCAAAATTGAATTTCTGGGTCAAATACAAATAATCATAACTCCTCGTACACAATGATCTGGGTGAGGTACTATATATCAACGAAAATATATGAGAGTCCTTTTTCTAATGAAATTGGTTTCATCCAATTTGGATATCGAAGTAAAACTTTATGGTTGATCTACTTCAGACTATCAAAATAGTCCATCAAAGGATATATTCGAGAATTATTTGATTTTTAGGGGCGTTTTGGTCATTCTCCCTCACCCAAAATCCGTCCAAACCCTATATTAAACCCTATTAGAAGCATTATATGTTATATTTCACCAAATTCCCTCAAAAAGAAAACTTTAAGCTCCTATATCCAACTTCAAGAACCTCCAAAGTTCACCATTAATTCTGCAAATTTATTCAAGATTTGAGGTTCCTAGTTCAAGAACTCCAAGAACCATCTTTCAAAGGCATGATTAACATCTCAAAAGTTGAGTATCGATCTAAAGTTTATCATTCAAGGTATGCGGGGTTTTTAAATAAAAACTCAATTTGTTCTTGTGCCCAAAAGTAATTTTCTTTTCAAAGGTATGATTTTTAATTGATTTTTATGAATTTGAAGCATGAAGCCATATCTTATGATGATTATTATGAAGTCTTGATGTTTATGGTTTTGAAAGATGAATTTACATGTGTGAAGATATAAAGCATGAATGTTGAACGATATTTATCATGATTTTGATATTTTGGTCATGAATCCCCATTGGAAATTGTGTTTTTTTAAGAAAGTGTGTGTTATAAGAACGTTGATGTTGAATATTTGAGATATTTTGAATGATTTGACCTTTTGATCTTAATGGATTTGTTTTGAACTAGAGTGTTAAAGAAATCCACAACGTGGTTAATTTTGATAGATGGGAAGCATAATGGCTCCCGATATATATTTATATATTACTAAAATTATTTTATTTTGGATTGTATTTGAAATGATTATAGCTAAGTCTGGGAGAAATCTTTAGCACCGAGTGGGAGGTATAAAACGGCCTTACATTCCTAGAACTACGTGCCCCCATAGTAGTAAGTGTGAGGCTGATTGATATAGTGATCACTATTTTGTATGGATTTGATATCGATAGTCCTACTCCGATGGCAAAGATAGGATGAATCTCCCCAACGTGGGTTGTACGTTGGACTCCATGTAGCTCACATGGTTTATGTCGGTTATAGGATCTCTTAGTATATGTGTGTTTCCTTGTGTCTATGGTGAACGGTGAAGTAATTTGAAAGTGGAAATATGAAAGTTATTCTTTTGAAAGATTTAAATGATATTTACATTATGAGAATTGATATTCTTGATGAACTAAAAGTGATTGACAAATTATATGATGACT
>JAPEIP010000006.1:78570659-78603546 GCA_026120095.1 Capsicum chinense | reverse complement strand
ATTATATGTTATATTTCATCAAATTCCCTCAAAAAGAAAACCCTAAGCTCCTACATCCAACTTCAAGAACCTCTAAAGTTCACCATTAATTCTACAAATTTATTCAAGATTCCAAGTTCCTAGTTCAAGAACTCCAAGAACCATTATTCAAAGGCACGATTAACATGTCAAAAATGAGTATCGATCTAAAGTTCATCATTCAAGGTATGTGAGGTTTTTCACCAAGAACTCTCTTTCGTTCTTGTGCCCAAAAGTAATTTTCTTTATAAAGGGATGATTTTTAATTAATTTTTATGAATTTGAAGCATGAACCCATATCTTATGATGATTATTATGAAATCTTGATGATTATGATTTTGAAAGATGAACTTACACGTGTGGAGATATAAAGTATGAATCTTGAAAGATATTTATCGTGTTTTTGATATTTGGGTCGTGAATCCCTATTGAAAATTGTGTTTTTTGAGGAAGTGTGTGTTATAAGCATGTTGATGTAAAATATTTGAGATATTTTGAATGATTTCACCATTTGGTCTTAATGGAGTTATTTTGAACTCGAGTGTGAAAGAAACCCACAACGTGGTTGATTTTGATAGATAGAAAGCATGATGGCTCCCGATGTATATTTATATATTACTGAAATTGTTTTGGTGTGGGTTGTCTTTGAAATGATCTGAGCTAATTCCGAGAGAAATCTTTAGCACCGAGTGGAAGTTATAAAGCGACCTTACTTCCCTAGTACTATATGCTTCCATAGGAGTGAGCCTGAGGCTGATTTATATAGTGATCACTAGTTTGTGTAGATTTGATATCGATAGTCCAACTCCGATGGCAAGGATAGGACTGCTCTCCCCAATGTGGGTTGTACGTTAGACTCTATATAGCTCACATGTTTTATGTCGGTTATAGGATCTTCCAGTGTGTGTGTATTTCCTTGTGTCTATGGTGAATGGTGAAGTGATATGAAAGTGGAATTATGAAAGTTATTCTTTCGAAAGATTTAATTGATATTTACATTATGAGAATTGATATTCTTGATGAAATGAAAGTGATTGACAAATTGTATGATGACTCACATGTGTTATTGTACTTATTTCATCCTCTCATGATTATGATGATTTTCTTTGGGCTATGTGATTCTTTGATACATCCTGCATATTTCTTATAAATATTTATGATGATGATGTTTATACAACCCTATACACCCCCATATACTCGATTTTTTTCCATGGTACTGACCCAGATCTTCGGATGTGGGCTACATTTTCTCGAAATATAGGTTCAGATTCTCAGTTCTAGGTTTGACAGTGATTCTTCAGGCATGCTATTCTACATCCTCTGTTGTGATGAGTCCTCATGTTTCGAGGATGTGATGTCTGATGTTGGTTTCTCGGAATTGTTTACATTTGATAACTGAGTATGAGTCAGTTGGGGCATGTTTCAATGGCTCGCTAGTTTTATTGATTTTCTTAGAGGCTTATCAGACTAGCATAGATGTTGCGAGTTTACTAGTAAGTCTTATTTTGTTATCTTTCTAAAATTCTTTTATTCTTGGATGATGATTACTCTGTTGATATTTGAGGGTTATTTATGGAAACCCAGTTTATTTGTGTTGAACTGAATTAAAATGGCTCAAAGGGTTAGCTTGGGGCTACTCATAGTCTCAATCACCGTGTGACGCTCTGGGACCTATTTTCGAGGCATTATACTGGACCAGGTGGCACGTGCCTTACCCCGATGGACTGGAGGGGGCGTCACCCTCTTAACCCATTGGTGCTATTGGTTTGGTTTTAGATACATGTCCCTACACTTGTTCAAAAATTCCAAAACACACTCGACACATACTTTGAAAAACCCCAATCATGAACCAACTCAAAAATAGATATCCTGAGGTCGGGAAGGTTAAAAATAAAATATCAAAGTTTAGGGGTCTTGAAGCTGACTAAGTCCTCTGAACTTAGTGGAAATTCCAAGTCTTGGACCCCTTTAACATGCAATTGTGAGCTAAATTGAGTATAGGATAGTACGGGGTATTAAAACTTCTTACTATTTACTTCTATTTCCCTATTTACTTTTCCGCACTGCTCGTGGATTTTGCCAACTTTGAGATACTATTCAATGTTTTCCCTGTGGGTTCGACCCTAACCTTGTTTGGGTTACTATATTTGACATTAATCGTAACATACTTTTTGGAGGCTAGTTTTTGGTTGATATCGGGGGTATTGACTAATGGGTCCACTCGTGAGTTTGCATGGTATGAAGTACATCTTAGTGGCATTTAACTATGTCTCTAAGTGTGTGGAAGCAATTGCGCTTCCCAATAATAAAGGTCAAAGTGTCACTAAAAAATATTTTCTCTTTATTTGGTACTACATAAGCTATCATTAGTAATGGTGGGTCCTATTTGTGAAATCATCTATTAAAAGTCATACTTCAAAAATTTGGAGTGAAATATAAGGTGGAAACAACTTACCATCCATATACAAGTGGAATAGTTGAGGTCTCTAACTGACAGATCAAGTCTATTTTGGTGATAACTGTGAGTTCCACCCGAATTGAGATCCAGAGAAGATAGTTAATCTGATTAACTTGAGAGTAAGGAGAGATAATTAATCTAAGATCTATAACAAAAGTTAGTAATGTGACACTCTGAGATGGAGAAGAGATGAGTGAAATTCACCTAAACCAAGGTTGTAAGATGGTTAAGTTATACATAATTTTTTCATGCGAATACCCTAGATAGTTTGATGAGCAAAACAAGTCTATGAAGAAGTGAAGTCAGTGGGAACACAATACTAGTGATTGTCTTATATTGATAACAATCCTAATTGCCTAGTGTTGTTAAAATTAAAATTGTTTTCTGAAAGCCCCTTTTCTTACCTTCTACACTTTCTAACTACTACAACAAGCTTGTGAAAAATTTTGCACTATTCCTTGTGAGATCAACCCCAACCTTGTCGGGTTCTATATTTGACAAAAAACTTCGTAATTTCTTGGAGGTGTTATTTGGGAGACATCAATTTCCACCATTTTTTGACTTAGGAGTTTCGAAAAGAGGCATTTTTGTGGGTTTCCTTCACCATTCTTACTTGGGTAAGCTTATAATTCATTTTACTATTATTTTCTATTAATTATATCTTCAAAACACATTCTAATCATGATTTTAAACTAAAATAGAGGGGGGGCGGTAAACTTTTAAAATGGCTTTTCTTCGATTTAAACCTCATTTTTTATTTATTTCCACTTGGATTTTTAATTGTAGACTCCTATAATCTTAGGGAATATGTTTTTTAAGAAAATTATCCTTACCTCTTTCATTTTCGAACTCATTTTTTAAAGTTATTTTGAACCCATCTTAAATATTATCGATAACTGTATCATTAACTTTATTTTAATGGGTAGATTATATATTTGAATATTTTAGCTTATTCCAAGATTGTTTGAATGAGGAAGGCTCTATTTTGACGGTTCTAGTTTTGGATTTTTGTCCATATAAGGTAGGTTATGGCTTAACTTTATTTAGACTATGTTGGGTAGTTACTAAATACGTAGAGCATCCTATGAGTTAGGGAAATTAGCCATGTGAGTATTATGTAAGGATTATTATTACTATTATATTCCCATGGTGATTATATGCTTATTGTTGTTCACTTGAGATATCATATATTATGTGTTAGTTTTGAGAGGAATTTATTTGACATTATAGGCCTTATTTGTACATTATAAGCCATTATAAATTATTGTGGTGCCAGTGTGGTGCTTAATTAGATATGATAGGATTTTTCATAATTATTTGTCTCTATCATGATAAAAATACCTGAATATGGGGTTAAACTTATATTAATTATGTCTTACATGACTATTTATTCTAGTGGAGTTAAGAGAGAACTAATGTTTTGAGTTATTGGCACATTGCGTTGATCTAAGCTTACTTATACATGTATTGAGTGGATCTCTATCTTAATATTCGTTGGTTGTGGACATTTCATCCTTATTTTATACATAAATATTCATGAGACATTGGTACCATTGAGAAACACTAATTAAAAATAAGTGAAATATTTTTATAAAATCCTTATTTCATGAACAATAGTAGAAGAGGTGAATGTGACTCTTTATAAAACCCTTGTTCTATGAACAGTAGTAAGAGAGGTGAGTAGAAGTTTGAGGTAGTAAACGAGTTGTGAACACCCATTGCTCCTATCTTGAAAGCACTAAAGCTTGGTAGGTGTATATAGAAAGTCATGTGATGTTGTTTAATCATTTATCATTATCCTATCCCATCATCATTTCATTTCATATGTACTTTCTGCATTTCTTTATGCACCCTAGATTTGTACTTTGTTTCCACATATGTATTCCTGTTTAGTTGTTCCTATACCGATCTTATATTATAGAATTATAAATGGAGACTGTGTGAGCTAACATTTGAGAAGTTTTATATGTATAGGTGACTGCTTATATTATCTTTTACTTGTATTATTTTCTTCTATGCTCAGTTGGCCTATGCTATCTCAAAGTACAAGTAGACCGTACTCACCACCTTTGTGCCTTTTCATTGTAGATCCTAATTTTAGTATGAGATACGATAACTGATTTGTGCTACTAAGAGTTAACATTTGAGGTACTGGCGTGCCCTAGAGTTTTGAGCTAATTCATGTCCTCCTCTTGTCCTAATCTAGTATTTACTCATCTTTATAAATGAAATTATGTATTCGGATATTCGGTTATGTCTTAGATGCTCTTTTACTTATGACAGCTGATTTTAGGGGTTTATGTATGTTTTATTTAAGAATTTTTCTACACATATATATGTGTTGTCCTGACATGTAATACCCTGAAAAATCCTAATCTTAATTTAATCCTTTAGGCTTGTCAAGAAGTCCCAGACTTAGAATATTTTAGCTAAGTACTCAGACTTAGTATCATTTTAGCCTACAAAGGTTGACAATCTTATTTTCTGACCTTTATGTCCATTAAATTTTGATATTTAGGTTGATTCATAATTAGGAATGTCCGTAGGTGTTTTCAGACAAGTTTCATATTTTTCAAACTTCATTTGAAGCTCTATTGGAACCCCAAAAGAGTGGATCAACGTAATCTTGGCATGCTGCATGGACTATAGTGTTGATTAACATTTTTCCCAGCTACCAGCGTCCAATTCCAGTGAATCAACATGAACATGGCATGATGCATTGGCTATCGCATCTATGGCATCGATGCGCCGCATCGACCTGTGCGTCGGTAGCCCAGTTTTCAGTCATTAAAAGAACACATTGTTGGGGGTATTTGGGTCTTTTCACCATGTCCTTCATCCCTCAAAACATGAAATTAATCCCTTTGGAGAGAATATACTTATTCATTCTCCAATTAGCTCAAGAACAAAACCCTAGGTGCTTAAATTTCAAATCAAGAACTCAAGATTCAACCATAAACTTTCAGGAATTCATCAACACAAGTATGTGAAGTGTTCATCCAAGGGTTCCTTGAACCCTTGGAGTCCAAGAATCTCTTTTGAACTTCAAGTAATTGATTTTAGGATTTCAATGGTTGGAATTAAAGTGTATCCATGATTGCTATTTGGATTAAGTTCCTAAATCACGATTATATATATGTTACTCATGTAAAATTTATCATGATGTGTGTAGATTCATGTGAATCCATGACAAACCCTTGACTTGTGAAATTAAAGATGAATTATGATGCTCACTTATTGTTCAATACTATGTGCATATTCTATGCTCACCAAGTGCTTGATAAATTGTCCATGTGAACTATTAGGAAAATGAAATCATGTCAAGTTAGTTTATGTGCAAGTTATATCATGCAAGTGTTTGTCAAAATGCCCCAATGTATGAATGATGATCAAGTTCATAGTTTACATGTTTCATGTTATTCCATGTCTCTTAATTTATGTTGTCGAGTCCTGGGGGTATTTGTAATCGACAATTTAGCTGATTACCAAGAGCCATGGTCAGTCATAGAACAATATCAGTCATGAAATGATGAGTAGTACTCTCAGTTAGTTACAGAACTAAGGAAAACTCAGTAGAATCGATATTAGTCTAGTCTAATTCAATATCTAGTTCAAACCTCAGTAAACTCAGTCATCTAACAGAATTTGTAGTATTCCGTGATTCAACAGAAGTCAATAAACTGAGTTTATTTTAGCTAAGTAGTAATCTCAATAAGCATTCAGTCCAGCCTAGTACAGACTAAAAACTAGTTCAGTGTCTATTCAGCTGGGAGTAGGATTCACACCGAGTTAACCCAGGGGTGGGGGCATTCCTGTCGGCAGAGGGTTTGACCCTTAGTAGCAATCCCTACATTATAGAACTATGTATCCAACGTAGGTTGAGGTATCTTCCTACCAGATATTATAAGGCTTGTTACTTCGCATGGTTTATCCTGCCAGCGAGGGTTAACGTAAGAGCTTCATGTTAGAGAGGGTTAACTCACAACTTGTCCTTACTCGAGGCACGGTATTCATACCCTTCCAACTGGGGTTACTGGTTGGACCCCAAATCAGTTAGAGAAAGGGCATGTTGGTTAGATGATTTCCTCCCTCAATCTCAGTTCCAGTCTTAGTCTCAAAATAGAACTCAGTTCAGTTCTATAAATTTAGGACTATCGAACATGGTACTCAACTTAGTACAGAATTCAATATGGTTCCATAATGCTTAGAACTATTAGATACAGTCATAAAGATAATCAGTAATATAGTATTCATAAACCCAGATATCAATTATCAATATTTTGATTCAATACTCAGTATTAGCACGATCTCAGTTACAGTCTATGTGTTTATGCATGTACTCTTACTTAGTCATACTCATGTTATCCAGTTATTATTTTTCATACATATGAACCCATGCATTTCATCCTACCTCACTGAGCATAATAGTACATTCAAAGTACTGACGCATGTTTTTCTTTGCACTATGATGTCTTATATCATAGGTTCAGACAAACGGGCCCTAGAGCCCCCTTAGCAATTTAGATTCTTAGATTTTAGATTACTGGTGAGTCCTTATAGTTTGAGGACATGCTTATTATTTATACTACTTCAGTTTTATTTTGAGTAGATGGAGTTAGTTGGGGGTTTTTCCTATAAACTCCAAGTTCAGACAATTAGAGGCTTTTTCAAACTAGAGTATTTTCAGATAGTTGTTCAATTTTTTAGTACTTATATTCATTTTTGCTATTTTAATACCGCATTTATATTTATTTTGCAGATTTGAACTTTATGGCATATGTTTTTGCCTAATTTCGCATATTATTTAGTATTATTATTCAGTTATTGAAGTAGGTACCAGTCAAGGGATAGCTTGTGTTCGTTCAGGATTATGAGCAGTGTGTAGCGTCCAAGGTGTAGACTCGGGGCCTTACAAACTTGGTATCAGTGCCTAAGGTTCAATAATGTCTTAGAAAGTCTGAAAGCTGCATCTAGTAGAGTCTTGTGCATGGGTGTGTTGCACGCCACACTTATCTACAAGAGGCTATGAGATGTTTAAGGAAATGTTTCCCTTCTTTCAGTATTTATGTTATGCGAGTGAGATAGAGCTCCAGTTACACTCTCTTTCTAATCCTAGTTTCTCTTCTATTTATAGAATGTACCTTCAAAGAGGACTCAGAGAAGAGGAATGGGAGATCAGTCAGCCCCTCAGCCTATCTTTCTAGATCCTTTAGGTGAGTATGTCTCCCACACGGAGTTCAGAGAAGCCTTCACAACCCTAACTTATTCTATGGCTGCATATAAGTTACAAGATGTGGCTCACTTATAGTTCAAATAGTGGAAGGTGAAGATGGCCATAGATGTAGGGTTCATAGAATAGAAAGAGTTTCCAGTTACTTTCCTGGATAGGTTTTTCCCGCTAAAGTTAAGAGAAGCAAAGGTTTTGGAGTTTATAAACCTGAAGCAGGGCAATATGATAGTGTAGGAGTATTTTCTCAAGTTTACTCATTTAGCCAGATATGCACCGCATATTATACCAGATAGCAGAGCGAAGATAAGTAAGTTCGTGTCAGGTGTGTCTAGTAGCATGGTCAATCTCCATGTCCTTTGATCCTACCAATGACCCAGCAACCTTGATGGACTTGATGAACCATGTGTTAAAGAAATACTTGGATATGTTCGTCATAGTCTTCATAGATGACATTCTCATTTACTTCCGTAGTGAACATTATCATGCAGACCATCTCAGAATAGTATTACAGACTCTCAGAAACCATTAGTTATTTGCTAAATTTAGTAAGTGCAAATTCTGGCTAAAGTCAGTAGCATTCCTTGGCCATATAATTTTCAGTGATGGCGTTAGAGTTGATCCCCAAAAGACTAAAGCTATGAGAAACTAGCATAGGCCTATCTCTTCATTAGATATCAGAAGTTTCTTGGGTTTAGCTAGCTACTACCGATGGTTTTTGGAGGGATTTTTGTCTATTTCATCCCCTATGTCTACATTGACTCAGAAGAAAGTCAAGTTCTAGTGGTCAGATCCTTGTAAGAAGAGTTTTCAAGAGTTAAAGACTTGACTCACTACAACTCTAATTTTTACCGTACTAGATGGTCTAGATAGTTTTGTTTGTATTATGATGCTTCTATAGTCAGATTGTGTTATGTTTTGATGCAGAGAGGTAAGGTCATATCCTATGTCTCTAGACAACTTATGCCCCATGAGAAGAATAATCCTACTCATGATATTGAGTTAGCAGTAGTAGTTTTTGCCTTAAAGATTTGGAGGCATTACTTGTATGGTGTGCATGTTGATGTGTTCACTAATCATAAAAGCCTGCAGTATGTGTTCTATTAGAAAGACATAAACCTCCATAAGAGAAGGTAGTTGGAATTGTTGAAAGACTATTACCAGAGTGTTCTATATCATCCGGGCAAGGCCAATATAGTTGTTGATGCTCTCAGTAGAATATCTATGGGTTGTGTTGCCTATGTTGAGAACAGTAAAAAGAAGTTATCCCAGGAAGTTCATCATCTTGACTGACTGGGTGTTCGCTTAGTCTATTAAGAAGAAGGTAGAGTGTGGGTGCAGAGTAGCTCAGAATCATCCCTAGTTTCTAAAGTGAAGGAGAAGCAGGATAGGGATCCTAGTCTAGTCCATTTGAAGGAAACAGTCAGAAATCAAAAGATAGAGGTTTTCTCCCAAGGGGGGATGGTGTTTTGCGTTTTCAGAATCATCTATATGTGCCATGTGTAGATGACTTGAGGCAGTGAATTCTTGCATAAGTGCATGGCGTGTGTTACTCTACTCGTCTAGGAGCCACAAAGATCTACTGCAATTTATGGGAGATCTGTTGGTGGAGTGGGATGAAAAAAGATATTGCTGAGTATGTGGCTAAGTGCTCAATATGTTAGCAGGTTAAGATTGAGCATCAAAAGCCTATTGGGTCCATGCAGGAGTTCAGTATTCCCACCTAGAAATGGGAAAAAGTGAACATGGACTTTGTGATGAGCTTGCCTCGTACTCGTCGTCAGCATGATTCTGCTTGGGTCATTGTAGATAGAATGACCAAATCAGCTTATTTCCTTCTAGTTCATACCTCCTATTTAGTCGAGGATTATGGCAAATACTATATCAGGGAGTTGGTCAGATTGTACGGTGTTCTGTTGTTGATTATTTCAGATAGAGATTCCCAGCTCACCTCTCATTTCTGGAAAGCATTCCGAAAGGGTCTTGGTACCCGAGTTTATCTCAGTATAGCCTTTCATCCTCAGACAGATGGTTAAGTAGAAAGGATCATTCAGAACTTGGAAGATATACTCTGAGCATATGCAATAGACTTTAAAGGTAGTTGGAATGACCACTTGTCCTTGATTGAGTTCATATATCATAATAGCAATTACTCTAGTTTCAGATGGCTTTGTGTAAGGCGCTTTATGGGAGGAGGTGTATATCTTTCATTGGTTGGTTTGAAGTGGGTAAGGCTATAGTAGTATGACTGGACTTGGTATTTGATACCTTAGAGAAGGTCCAGTTGATTAGGAAAAAGCTTAAGATAGCTTAGAGCTGTCAACAATCGTATGCAGATATGCGTAGAAAAGATCACGAGTTTGAGATTAGTGACTATATGTACTTAAAGATCTTTGATATGAAATAAGTAATGCATTTTGGCAAAAAATGGAAACTAATTCCCCAATATGTCCGTCCTTACCAAATTCTAGCCGTTTTGAAAAGGTAGGTTACGAGCTAGAGTTACCTTTAGATTTTCTTTAGTAGATCTAGTGTTTCATATCTCCTTGCTAAATAAATGCATAGGTGACCCATCAGTCGTAGTCCCTATTGAGAGCATAGTTATTCAGAACAACCTCTCTCATGAAGAGATCCCAATCAAAATCATTGACTATCAAATTCGCAGACTAAGGAATAAAGAAGTTCTGCTAGTCAAAGTTCTTTGGAAGAATCAGTCCGTTGAGGGAGCTACTCAAGAAGTAGAAGCATAATGCAAACCAAGTATCCTCATCTATTCTTCACTAATCCAGACTCAGCTCAAGGTAACTTAAGCTTAATCAGTTTTATGTTATGATTTTAGTTACAAATATGGTATCAGTTCCCATTACATGTTCAGTTATACATTCATGAATCATGTTCAGCTATATCCATGCTTTAGAGATGCATGTTCAGTATGATAATTCAGAATACCAGTAATATCAATCCTATAGTCATGTTCCAAATGTTCATGCCTAGTAAGTAAGTCAGTCTCTCAGTATTCTCAGTCTCAACAGTCTCATTCGAGGATGAATGTTCCTAATAGGGAGATAATGTAAGACCCCACAAATTCCTAAGGTTAATTCTGTCCTTTAGGCTTGTCAAGGGGACCTAGGGTTAGAATATTTCAGCTAAGTACTCAGACTTAGGGTCATTTTAGCATACAATGTTTGGCAATCTGGATTCACGACCTTTACGTCCATTAAATATTGAAGTTTAGGTTGATTCACGATCATGAATGTACGTAGTTATTTTCGGACAAGTTTCGGTTTTCTTGACTTCGTTTGAAGCTCTGTTGGAATCCCAAATCAGTGGATCAACGCGTCCTGGCATACTTCATCGACAATCGCATTGATTTATATTCCCTAAGCTACCAGCGTCCAATTCCAGTGAATCGATGCGAATATGGCTCGATGCATTGGCTACACATTGATACATTGATGGGATCGATGCACTGTGTTGACCTGCGCATCAGTAGCCCAATTTTCAGTCATTAAAAGACCGCATTCTTAGGGTTATTTGGTTCTTTTTCCCACATCCTTCAGCTACCAAAACACAAAATTAAGCCCTTTGGAGTGCAAATATACTCATTTATTCTCCAATTAACTCAAGAACAAAACCCTAGGTGCTTAAATTTCAAATCAAGAACTCAAGATCAAATCATAAACTGTCAGGAATTCTTCAACACAGGTATGAGAAGTGTTCATCTAAGGGTTCCTTCGACCCTTGGAGTCCAAGAATCTCTTTTAAACTTTAAGTAATTAATTTTAGGATTTCCATGGTTGGAACTAAAGTGTATCCATATTTGCTATTTGGATTTAGTTCCTAATTCATGATTATATATATGTATCTCATGTGAAATTGATCATTATGTGTGTAGATTCATATGAATCCATGAAAACCCCTTGACTTGTGAAATTTGAGATAAATTATGAATCTAACTTGCTATTCAATACTATGTGCATATTCTATGCTCACCAAGTGCTTGAAAAATTATCCAAGTTAACAATTAAGAGAATGAAATCATGTCAAGTTAGATTACGTGCAAGTTATATCATGCAAGTATTTGTCAAAATGCCCCAATGTATGAATAATGATCAAGTTCATAGTTTACATATTTCATGTTATGCTATGTCTCTTAATTTATGCATCAAGTCTTGGGGGTAGTTGTACCTGACAATTTAGTTGATTACCTAGACCCATGGTCCATTATAGAATAGAATAAATCACGACACCATGAGTTGTACTTTAGTCAGTTACAAAACTCAAGAAAACTCAATAGAATCCATATTAGTTAAGTTTAATTTTGTATCCAGTTAAGACCTTAGTAAACTCAGTTAGCTAATAGAATTCAATAGTATTCCATCAGTCAACAAAACTCAGTGATCTCAGTTTATTTTAGCTAAGAAGCAATCTCAGTAACCATTCAGTCCAGCCTAGTACAGACTAGAAATCAGTTTAGTGTCTATTCAGTTAGAAGTAGGATTCAGCACCAAGTTAACATAGGGGTGGAGGTATTCCTATCAGTAGAGGGCTTGACCCATAGCAGCAAACTCTGCCTTATAGAACTATATAACCAGTGTAGGCTAAGGTATCTTCCTTCTAGATATTATGAGGGTTGATACATTTTATCTGGGTTATCCTACCAGTGAGGGTTAATGTAAGAGCTTCATGTCAGAGAGGGTTAACTCACAACTTGTCCTTAACCATGGCATGATATTGATACCCTTCCAACTAGGGTTATAGGTTGGACCCCAAATTAGTTAGAGCAGGGTCATGTTGATTAGATGATTACCTCCAACAATCTCAGTTCCAGTATCAGTCTAAAAATAGAACTTAGTTCAGTTCTACAGATTCAGGATGATTAGACATAGTCACTTTGCTAAGTTTGGAACTTCGTATAGGTCCACAGTACTCAAAATTATTAGATACAGTCATTTAGATATTCAGTGATACAGTATTTGTAAACCTAGATATCGGTAATTAGTATTTAAATTCAGTACTTACTATTAGCACGATCTCAATTATAGTCTATGTGTTCATGTATGTACTCTTTATCAATCATACTTATGTTATTCAGTTATTATTTTTCATGCATATGAACCCATGCATTCAGCCTACCTCACTGAGTATACCAGTATATTTAAAGTACTGACACATGCATTTCTTTGCACTATTATGTCTTATATCATAGGTTCAGATGCATGGGCCCCAAAGCACCCTTAGCAATTCAGATTCTCAGCTTTCAAAGTAGTGGTGAGTCCTCATAGTTTAAGGACATGCTTATTATTTATAGTACTTCAATTTTATTTTAGTAGATGGAGTTAGTTGGGGGCCTGTCCCATCAACTCCACTATTCATACAGTTTGAGGCTTTTACAGACTAGAGTATTTTCATACAGTTGTTTAATTTCTCTGTACTTATATTTAGTTTTTGTATTTTGATACCGCATTCAGATTCATTTATATATTTGAATCTTATGGCATATGTTTTTGCATAATTTTGCATATCCTTCATTATTATTGTTTAGTTATTACAGCAGGTATCAGTCATTGGTTAGCTAGTGGTCCTTTGGGATTATGAGCATCGTGTAGCATCCAGGGTATAGACTCGGAGTATTATAATACATCAGTCTAGATATTTATTATTTTATTTATTTTACATTTTGAATACCTTTTTAAAGGATAATTGATTGCCTACCAAGGTTAGGTTTTGATAAGTTCGATCATGACATCAACTTTTAGGTCATAACAAATTAGTATAAGAGCAGTAGGTTCACTGGTCTCCTAAGTATAAAAGTGGGATGTTTATTAGAGTCTCGTAGATTGATACAAAGATGTCTACATCTATATTTGAGAGGTTATAAGACATCTTTAAGAAAACCTTTCTAGTTTGATTCCTTATCATAAAGGTTATTCGCACCCTATATTCTAAACATTCATCTATTTTTTTCTATACAGATGATGAGGACTAAGTCTAGAGATGCTAGGGATGAAATGATGGCACCCAATATTAGAGCCTTGGTCAGAAGGTAAGATAGGAGTCGTTCATGACTAGAGCTAGATGATGGGCACAGGGAGAGTCCATAGTTATAGGACATGATCGGGTATCCTCTCTCAAGCCTAAGTTTGAGTATGCTAAGGATTACTATAAGTCAAGGGGTGTGGGGCCAGCTCAAACCCCACAAGGTTTGGTTGACCCCTAGTGCTATAGGATTTTTTGGTTTATCTCTTGAGTCATTTGGATGGTGTTCCTATAAGTGTACTTGATATTTCTTAGACTGTAAATGATATTCCACCTTTAATACAATCTTTTTCTTATGGAATTCTTACTTTAGGGTTACAACTATCTTTATTGGTACCCCTTCATATATACTGCCTACTAGATTTACTATTCCTAAAATTACTTAGGGTCTTGTGACATATTTTGATGATTAAAAGAGGTTTGAGAGGTTTATTTACTTAGCTCTTCCTGAGTTTAGGGGTGTGATTAAAGAGGATGCATATGAGTCTCGAGTTTAGTAGTGAGAGAATACATATGAGTTTTTAATAGACTAGGAGAAGTAGAAGAGGCTGCATAACCTCAGATCCCTTAAGTTTCATTGTGTTTCTTATATAACTTATCAATTGCCCAACATGGTTAAAAAAATGGAGGTCTCTTACTAGATGTAGACCATTGAGTTTGCTTGCTATGTCATAGACCCATTTTTTAATGGCTTTTCCTTAAGAGGTTTGTGCCTTATAGTTTGTAATGACTTGATACTAGGAACCTTCCTCTTTTATCTGTTTAGACAAATCTACCCTTCCCTATTATTGGATTTTATCGACACAAGGTAGGTTATGGCTTAACTTTATTCAAATTGGGTTGGGTAGTTATAATATATATATACATGTAGATATTTATATATATAGAGAGAGAGAAATCATGCAATGGAAATGGGTAATAATCATGAAAACTATTTTTCAATGATATTATTATTGTTGTGTGCTTATTTGTGGGCTTATATTGTTGTTCTTGGTGACTTGATATGATATTTACTACATGTTGCCCGTGTGGGTCCTTTATCTGATATTATTGACCTTATATATGCATTGGTGTCTTTCATCATGATTGGAATTACACAAGTTGGGGTTAATATGATATCTTACATGCATATTTATTCCAATGGTACATTACTTATACTAAATATTGAATAGATTCCAATCTTATGTGTACATGTATTGACATGGATTTGATATCTTCATACTATTTTGGTAGTGAGTATTACATCCTCATATTATGCATATATTCATGAGATATTAGTACCATTGAAGAAATACTATTTTTTGACAGAAATAACACACTTTTACAAAACCGTCTACCATAGTATATGGAGATTGGGATTGAGTATTAAGAAAGTATATAGGTTACGAACCTCACATCGGTCTTACCTAAAAGCGTTAAGGCCCAGTGGGTGTATATTGAGGTTATGTGATAACCTCAATCATATCACATGATCAATAACATCATCATTTCATTTCACATAATATGCATCTTCAATGTTATAATTCTTTATTTTATTCGATGCATAGTATTTTGTTTATTTTAGATACCTATTTTTTGTTTCTATGCTATATTTAGAGTTGTTAGTAGAGATGCTGTGAGCTACTATTTGAGACAACTTTTGTTTGCAAGTAATGTGCTCATAGTATGTATTTATGTACCATATTTTCTACTTTTCTCAGTCGACCTATGATACCTACTAACAAATAGACTATACTCATCCCTATTGTTCCGTTTCAATATAGATGTAAGTGCTTGTGTTCATGTAATAGCTGATATTATATGGTTGATCATTACTATTTTTGAGGTATAGGCCACATTATACCTTTAGAGTCGACCTTAAACCTCCTCTTATCCAATTGATGCCTTTATTTTATATTTTATTTTTATATTCAGTAATAGACTTGTATTTCATAGATTCAATTGTATTTTCAGTTTGGAGTTATGTTTAGATTGTTTTTACACTATGATACCAGGTGTTGGCATAAATTATGGCATCTTTATTTTTTAGACTTTTGCTATTATTATACATATATGGCCTAATTTTATCATAGAAATCTCACCTTGGGAATTGTTGTATTTTAGTTTTGTTTTTACTTATCAGTTTAGGTGATTGGCTTACTTATCAAGGCTAGCCGTGATAAGTGCCATTATGACCTTAGTTTGTGTATCTTGCCAAATTGGTATCAGAGTAGCCAGGTTCATTAGTTTTATTAGTGTAAGAATATGGCATTTGATAGAGTCTTGTATATGGATACATAGACGTCTACATCTATCGGTGAGAGGCTATAAGATATCATTAGGTAACTTTCTTATTTTATTCCTTATTGTGTGGGTTTTCCATACCCTATATTCTAAATAGTGTTTCACTCTTTTCTGCATATAGTAAGGACTAGATCCCATGAGGTTAGGGATCCTAAGCTAGCATTTGAGAAGGGAACCCAGCCTAAGGGATGAGTCATGGGTCACAGACGAGCTTGAGGCAGAGGGAGAACATAAGGATCTGCCCTTCCAAAGATAGTATAAGGGGGATCTCCCTTGTGCTCGAGATTAAGCATGCTGGTGATATAAGACCTACTCAGGTTCTATAGAGTACTACTACCTCGGTCTTTGAAGGTTTATTAATTTGTTTGATTACTCATTTCAAGGTTGTTCCTATGAGTACACTTGGAACTCCTCTAGCTGTGAGTGTTGTACCTCCATCTATACCAAAGTTACTTATGGTGTTCCTCCAATTTTGAGTATGGTTCCTCCATCGGTATCGATATTGTTTCTGGTATTCCATGGATTTTTCATTGTTTCTCCTTTTGTGCAAGTATCTAAGTATGGTATTTTGAATTTAGGAGTTTATCCTTCGTCTATGTTACCTCTTTAGGTAGTATCACAACCGATTGGATTTACTATTTCTCTTATTTATTAAGGTATAGTTATATCTTCTGAGGATCATAAAAGTTTTGAGTCATTTACTCACTTTGGTCCATACAAGTTCAGTGATGTTATGGGCGACGATGCCTACCAGTACTTGATTAAAAACATGAGACGTTTTATAACCTTAGATCTCTTGAGTTGCGTTGATTTACTTACACTATCTATCAGTTCAGAGATATAACTGAGGATTGGTGAAGGAAGCTTGTTAGCTGCACACCCTTTAGTTTGTTAGATATGACTTAGGATTAGTTTGTTGAGGCCTATTTGGATAATTTTATGCCCTATAGTTTAAGATATCAGATGAGAGATGATTTTGATCACTTGGAGCATGAATCCATAACTATCATCGAGTATGAGACACGTTTTAATGCCTTGTTTAGAAGTTTAAGAAGGGATTAGTTACTATATTTCAATTGGCTAAAACCCAAATGGTAGTATCAGAGTCATCATTTTAGAGTGTGATGGATCATATAAAGATGGTTGTGTCTATCCTTTAATCTACTTGAGGTGGCACCAAGAGGAGCACAGCCAAGAAAAGTTTAGTAGGCACATCCCCTGAGGAATAGATTTTAGAGGTTCTTGTAGTTACCATAATAGACAAATACAGGTAACTTTTTAGGGTTTGAGTGGTATACCTTCAGGTTCAACAGCTACAGGTAGTCGAGCATCATCCTAGAGTTGTCATTTTATCTTAGTCATAGCTCTTTAGATTGAGCTCAGCCACAGAAATTGCTTTATGTGTGATGATTTATCCATGTGTCAAAGGATTACCCTCACAGTGTTTTTAGGCCTACTCCTATATTAGCAGTGAAAGGTGACTCTCAGGGTACTAGAGGTACTACATGTGTGCGAGACAAAGGTAGTGGTGCCTGTAGCAGTGGTCATGGGATACTCAGTCTGGTAGTGGACGTAGTCAGTGCTACACTATACCTGCTTGATCGGAGGCAGAGTCCTCTAATGTTATTATCACATGTATCATCCCCATTTGTTTCAGATCAGTATCTATATTAATTTCTCTAAGGTTGACTTTTTCCTATGTGTCTGCACTTTTTCTTCTACTTTTGATTTTATTTATGAGCCTCTTTCTATACCTATTCGTGTATCTACCCCCATAGGAGATTCTTTAGTGGTTTATTGGGTTCAGCGATCTAGTGTTGTGATCTTTATGAGGCCTGTGACTTGGGTAGATATAATTATCCTATATATAGTATGTTTTTAGGCCATATTAGTTATGGATTGGTTACATCCCAATCATGTTATTCTAGAATATTTTGCTTTTATTGTGCTTTTCCCTTCTCTCGGTATGCCAGGATAGCTTATAATGGTAAACTCTATTCGGGTCCAAAAAGTGTTATATCCTTTATACATGTTTTCCGCATGTTAGAGAGGGGATATTTTTCTTACTTGGTGCATATTTGTTATACTAGCATTTCTTTATCGCCTTCTCTAGATTCTGTCTATATTGCCTTTGAGTTTATGGATATGATTCCTATAGATCTATCGAGTATGTCTTTAGATTATGATATTGACTTTGCTATTCATGTCGAGCTAGGACCAAGCCAATTTCTATTCCTCTTTATAGGATGGCCTTAGTAGAATTAAAAAAATTAAAGGACCAGTTATAGGAATTATTGGATAAGGGATTTATCTAACCTAATATATCCCCTTGGGGTATGCCTATCTTTTTTGTTAAGAAAAAGAATGGAACTATATATGTGTGTATTGATTATCGACAATAGAACAAGGTGATGGTTAAGAATAAGTATTCTTTTCCTCTTATTAATAATCTATTTTATCAGCTTCAGGGTTCTTTGGTGTTTTTAAATATTGATTTGAGGTTCGGGTATTACCTGCTGCAAATTAGAGGTTTAGAGATTCTGGAGATAGTTTTTTCGACGTGGTACAATCATTATGAGTTCTTGGTCATATCCTTAGGGTTTACCACATTTATAGAGTTTATGGACTAGGTGTTTCAATCGTATCTCGACTCTATTATTATTATATTTATAGATGATATCTTGGTTTACACCAAGAGTGAATCCGACCATGAAGAACATTTACGAATTGTACTTAGAGATTAAAAGAAGGGGAGTTCTATGCTAATTTCTCTAAGTGCTAGTTTTGGCTGGAGTCTGTCTCTTTCTTGGGTCATGTTGTGACCAAGGATGGTATCATTGTCAATCCATCAATGATTACGGCAGCTTGTGATTGGTCTAGTCCAACTTCTCCTACTGAGATTTATAGTACTGTTTGTTCAACAGGCTACTATCAATGTTTTGTTTAGGGTTTTACATTTATTGCAGCTCCATTGACAAAGTTTACTTAGAAGAAGATTTTCTTTGAATGGTTCAATTCTTGTGAGGCATGCTTTCAAAAGCTTAAGGATTTATGATATCACCTCGTATCTTGACTTTGCGTATGGAGGTCATGGGCTTTACCTCTTTCTATGATGCTTTTGGTGTTGGGTTAGTTGTTATGTTGATATAGGATGGTAAGTTAATCGTGACTGCATCTTGTTAGTTGAAGCCATATGAGAAAATTACCCAACTAATGATTTGGAGTTGTGCATAGTTGTATTTGCATTGAGGTTGTGGAGACACTATTTATATGGAGTTTGTTATGAGATTTTATTGGATCATCATAGTATTTAGTATTTCTTCACCCAGTAGGATCTTAATATCATTGGATTAAGCTGCTTAATTACTATGAACTCACTGTTCTGTATCATTCGAGCAAGGCTAATACAGTTGTGGATGGCTTGAGTCAAAAGATGTTTAGTATGGGTATCTGAAACACCCTAAATTTTTGGCCCTTGGAAATTTCTTAAGCTTTGAGCTCAATGCCTTTGTAACGACTCACCCTATGAGTTGTAGGGTGTCTTGATGAGTCATTGGGATGAGTCATAACCAAACATGTAAGTTTGTGGCAAGATTCAGTTCTGAGTATGAGTGTCTACTAGGAGTCAAAAGGATATATTACGAGTCATTAGGTGTAATCTTAGGGTGTCTAGTGCAAGTCCCACTTTAAGTTCTGTGTTGACTACGACTGGACGCTCTGAGTCATAGGATCCTATTATGAGCGGTACCATTGAGTCATAAGGATAGAATTTTTAAGGTGCCTTGGTGGTACTGCCTTGGTTATAACTTGTGGAGACGAGTCATAAGGAGTGGTTTTGAGTCAATGGTTGACTCGTAGTAAAATTTTTCAGCTTTAAAGTTAAGGGTATTCTAGATATTTCCCCTCTTACCCAACTTAAAACCCACATCTTATAACCCCTTTAGGATTTTATTAGCCTTCATAAACACATCAAAGTAACTTCTCAACACTCTTAACTTCCTCATGGTCAAGAACACTTAGGGTGTTCAAAAGGTTGACCAATTAGGGCTCTCAAGGGTGATTTCTCTTCGTACAACTTACTATTCCAGGCATGTTACTCTTCCCTCATTGTTAATTTTGTAAAAGCATGTGTTTTAAAGTATTATTCATGAGATGTTTATGTTGGTTTTGAAATAAAGGTTGGGGATTTTTAATACTTGTTATTGAACAATGTTTTCCTATTGTTTATATATGATTAATCATGATTTAAAAATGGTTTTGAACTTGTGGGTGCATGGGTATGGTGAATGAACTAGGGAATTGTGATTTTTCCAAATTTATGGCTTTTGAAGTTGTTATGTCCCCAACTCCATAATGTGAAATTGGCTTTAATTTTGAGAAATGAGGGAATTTGTTAAATGAACTAGCCTTGAGCTATTGCATGATGTAAAATGGTATTTAAAATACAATGGTTTGATTTAATAAACAAAGGGAATCAGTGTTCCTCCACCTTGTATTAATGAACAAAAGGAGTTATTTGCCCCAAGTTAATGAAAATTATTTTGGAATGATGTGCTACCTTGTAAGTGTAGTTGGTATGACAATACCAATAATGTATTCCTTAATGTGAAGTGTGGTTCATGATTGGGTTTTTGTGATAAATGTTTTAATTGGTCTCTTATAACAGTTGTATAGCTGAGTCATGCAAGTGGAGGTTTGGGTGGCCGACACTAGAAACCACATTTGCCTACACAGGATTCAAAGCGACCAGGGAGGTTTGAGTCCATCTCATTATTACTATTTCATGATTAGGTAGGCTTGAGTCCCTTATAAATCATTATATGATCAGGTGCTTAAGTCACCTTAGTATACGTTGGAAGGTTTGAGTCTACCGCGTGCATATATAAATAAGATTATTCTCCGGTCTGTGTGGGTACATGCACTGGCTTGACCAGGGGGTGAGAGTTGTGTCCCATATAGCACATTGGTATTATTATATGACAGTATAGCTACATAATCCAGGCTAAAGTTTTGAAAATGCATGTTAATCAATGTTCCGTATCCCGGCATATTATATATATGCATATGATTATTTACGTTGGTTTGAATGTTGTTTAGTTCGATTAGGTGCAGGGGTAAACTCCAGTCTATGTGGGATTTGAGATACCTGACTCAACCCATCCCTAATTTGAGCGTGTGAAGGTGATATCAGAGCCGAGGTTTGGTATCATTAGATATCCAAAAAACTCATGTCAAGTAGAGTCTCTTTTATGGGTATGTAGTATGCCACACTTATAAGGGACATGGTACGAGACTTTTAGTAATGTTTCCTTTTCTTGTTGTCTTCTTTCGGGATGTAGGGTTTAAGGTCTCAAAATCTCCTGTAATTTTTATTTGTTCCCTTTTCAGATCATGCCTCTCAGATGATCTGGAGTCATGGAAACTTCTTTGTTCCACTTAAGGATAATACTGATAGGACACGCCCTTCTTATGGGGTACAAACCCAGTCTAGGGGTCCAGTTCTTGATTGCTCTTCTAGAGTTCCATTGGTCCTCTCTAGTCCTCCTCAAGCTCCTCAGGCTGATGTGTCACATAAAAAATCTGTAAGTCTATTCATATGTTGGCTCAGTTGGTAGCTTCTCAATCGAAGCCTGTACCTTTTTTTACTCCATCTCTAAGGCCACAAGGTTTGTCCACTTTGTGAGGTTGAGTCCGCCTTTGTTTATTAGTTCTAAAGTTGAGGAAGATCATCAAAACTATATTGATGTGATAGAAAATATCTTTCATGTGATTTATGCTTCTAATGTAAAGGGTGTATAAGTCGCTGCCTATCAACTGAAGTATGCATCATTCTAATTGTATGAGGAATAGGAACAGTCTACAAGAGACGATGTCGAATCTCGACTGTGGGATGATTTATCTAGTGCTTCTTTGGACCACTTCTTTCCTCAAGATTTGAGGGATTCAAAAGTGGAAGAGTTTATTAATCTGAAGCAAGGTAGGATAATGGTCAAGGAGTAGACCTTGAAATTCTATCAGTTGTCTCGATATGTTCCTAATTTAGTGTCTAGTATGAGGGCTAGAATGAGGAAATTTGATTGTGGGTTGTCTAACGATTTGATTAGAGAGAGTAAGGTTGCCTTGTTGAACAATGATACAGACATCTCTAGAGTGGTTTTACCTATGCAGCAGGTTAAGAAATAGAATAAGAAGCAGGCTGAGATAGGGGAAAGTCAGAATAAGAAGTTTAGATTTTCTAATCAGGGTGGAGGTCAGCAACACGGTAGTAGAGATGGTGGAAAGTCGTCTAAGAAGAAGTAGGGGAGTTCTGGTTCCTACTCTACGGCTAGTTCTCCTTATTTGAAGCCCTTGGGTGATCATCATTCTCAGCATGAAAGTGGGTTTAGGGCACAGGGTGCCCAATCTCAGGCTAGTGGGGCTTAGTCAGCTCTATCATATCCTCATTGTTGATTCTTCGGGTAGGTACAATATTGATTTTGGGAAGAAAAGAGAAATATCTATTTTAAATATGGTCAGATTAGTAATTTATAGAGAGATGGTCCTTCTACGATTGCTTCAGGGGAAAATAAAATTTTGTTTTCCACTTTATCAACTCTTGCACCAAAGGGTGCTTCTTCTATTTCTAGTACTGCCACCAGGCGAAAAGTATTGTATACTTTTTCTACCTACCAGGACTCTAAGGCATCACTCTATGTCGTCACTGGTATGTTACAACTTTTTTCTTGTGATATGTATTATTTTCTTAATCAGGGTTCTACTCTTTCGTATGTGACCCCATTTATGGCTGTACATTTTTGTTTCAGTACCAAGTGTATATATGTTTTTCATGCTTTTAATATGGTTTTGAACTTGTGGGTGCATGGGTATGGTAAATGAACTAGAAAATTGTGATTTACCTGAACTCGTGTCTTTTGAAATGGTTATGATCCCAACCCCATAATGTGATATCGGTTTTGATTATGAGAACTGTGGGAATTTGTAAAATTGAACTAGTCTTGAACTATTACATAATATAAAGAAGTATTTGAAATTAATGGCATTATTTAATGAACAAAGGAAGTAGGTGTCCCCCAATATGCATTAATGAACAAAGGGAGTTGTTCTCCCCAAGTTAACAAAAATTATTATGGCATAATGTGTTACCTTTCAAGTGTATTTGGTAGACGATACCAACAAATTATGCCTAAAAATGTATTGTGGTTCATTGAATGGGAATATGTGCCAACTTTTTTAATTGGGATCTAATAAAGGTTGTGTAACTGAGTCGTGAAAGTGGAGGTTCGAGTGACCGATACAAAAAATTGCATTAGCCGATGCGGGGGACAAAGTGACGAAGCAGGTTCGAGTTCCCCTTATTATTATTTCATGATTAGGGAGGTTCAAGTTTCCCATAAATCATTATATCATCGGATACTTAGTCACCTTGGTATATGTTGGAGGGTTTGAGTCCCCCATGTGCATATATATGAGATTATTCTTCTGTTCATATTCTTATACGCACTCGCGCCCGATCAGGAGGTGAGAGCTGGTGCCCATATAGCCCGTGGGTACTATTATATGATGGTTGATATACACAATTCAGGATAAAATTTTGAAAACAATGTGAAGCCTTGTTCCATATCCCGGCATGTGATATATACATATATGTATGTTTATGCATCTTAATATGTTCATTGTTTTTGAATGATTTCGAACTGTAGATCATATCACTATATTATCCATATGCCCGAGTATCATGCTAGAGTTCTCCCTTCTAACGTTCTTCGGATGGTTTATCCCCACGCGATGTAGGAACCGACCAAACTTCCACTCCTCCTACACAGTGACTAGGAGATTCGGGGACAACTTTTGAGTTTGACTGAAGTGGTGAGCTTCCATACTTGGAGGACTCCATTTCATGCTACGGATTTCTTTATGTCTTTAATATTCCTTCGGTCTTTGCTTTGGCTAAGGTCGGAGGCATGTCCCAACTGGTTATTCATTGGATTTAATTAGAGGCTTTTTCGGACTACTATAGGGATGAGCGGTGTCAGTATTGGTATTGGTATTGGCATTTATACTGGTATTAGGTTGTTTTTGTTATTGACTTTTTATAATGTCTTTAAATTGATATTCTATTATCTTGTTATATGTTCGTACCAGCCAACCTTGGGGCATAGTGTGTTTGATTTTGTTAGGTGAAGGGGATGATCTCTGATCCAAGCGAGACTCCAAAACACCATCACTAACACCAAATCTTAAGGCATGAAGTCTACGGTTCGTATATTACTTTTGCCTACCCTAAGCCACTCAAAGCCTATCCTGAATGATCAGAACTTTATCTAAAAACTCATAAAGCAAGTCTGTAACTCAATGTATAACCTTAGAAACCTTAAACTAACCAACTAGAGAGAGAAAATGCCTACCATACAAAGCCTCAAATAGAGCCACATCAATACAGGATTGGTAGCTATTATTATATGAAAAATCCTCTAGGGCTAAATGATGCTTCCATTGGCGATAAAAATCCATAGCGCAGAGCATATCCTTTAAAACCTAGATAGTCTCCTTTGACTGCCCATTATTCTGGTGGTGAAATGTGATGTTATAATCAACCCGAGCATCCAAATTATCCTAAAAAGTATTCCAAAAGGGAGATGTGAACATTGAACCTCGACCTAAAATAATAGTCAAAGGCATCCCATGGAGACACACAGTCTCACAAATGTAGATACGGGCCAGTCTCTCAGCACCAAAAAAGACCTGCACCAAAATGGAGTGAGTAGACTTGGTCAATCTGTCCATGATGAACCAAGCAATATCAAAACCATAAGACGTGCGAGGCAATCCCATCATGAAGTAGATGGTGATCCATTCCCACTTTCACTCAAGAATATGTAACCTCTGAAGAAGTCCACCAGGTCTCAAATGCTTGGCCTTCTCCTATTGTCAACAAAGGCAGCGAGATACAAAATCTGCTATATCTTTCCTCTAACCACCCTACCAGTAATGTTGCCTCAAGTCATGATATATTTTAGTCACTCCTGGATGGATGGAATACCAGAACAATAAGCCTCCTCCAAAATCCATCAAATCCAATCACCCACTGTTGGAACACAAAATCGATCGATAATTCTCAAAATACCATTAAAATAAAATGAGGCTTCTTTAGCCTCACTACTTACCACCTTATCTCGAATTAACCTCAATCGCACATTATAAAACTGATGAGCTTAAATCTGCTCCATCAAAGATAACTTAGCCTCTACAAATGCAAAAACACACATAATTATCGAATTATCAAGCCTAAACATCTGCTTAGCTAAAGAATGAACCTCTAAGTCCAAAGGCCTCTCTTACATCAAAAGATATGCTAGGATACCCATGCTAGTTGACTTTCGGTTCAAATTATAAAACTTAAGAAACTTAATCCAATGATGTTGCCTCATATTAAGATCTTGCTGGGTCAAGTAGGCTATGGTAATCTGAGAAAATCTCACAACGGACTCCAAACAAGTTGTGCATCCTTAACTTTTGAGAAAAAACAACCGTGCATAACTCCAAATCAGGGGTAGGGTAATTCCTATAATAAGGCTTCAACTGACGAGAAACATATACAATCACCTTACCCTCCTGCATCAATACATCACCAAACCTAACATCTGAAGTATAAAAAAATACGATGAAACCTACACCCTCTCTGGGCAATGTCAAGATAGGAGATGAAGTCAACAAATTCTTGAGCTTTTGGAAGCTCAACTGACAAGCATCGGACCACTACAAGAAAATCTTCTTTGGAGTAAACTTAGTTAATAGAGCTATAATAGATTAGAAACCCTTAACTAAAGCGATAATAACCTGCTAATCCAACAAAACTCTACATCTCCATGGGTGAAGTAGGTCTAGCCCAATCACGAGCCACTATAATATTAGTTGGATAAACCTTAATACCCTCCTTAGTAACCACATAACCCAAGAAGGAAAAGGCTCCAACCAAAATCAAGCTTGGTGAACTTGGCATACAACTTGTCATCCCTCAAAACTATAGCACAATCCGCAAAAGCTCCTCATGATTGACATCACTCTTTGAATAAACCGAGATATCATCTGTAAATATAATAATAAAAAAGTTGAGATACGATCGAAACACCCAGTTAATAAACTCCATGAATATGGATAGGGCATTAGTCAACCCAAAAGACCTGACCAAGAACTCATAATGACGATATCGAGTCTGAAAAGCTATCTGTGGAATATCCCAAGATCAAACCCTCAACTGGTGATACTCAAACCTCAAATAAATCTTCGAAAACACTACAATACCCTGAAGTTGATTAAACAAATAATGAATACAAAAAAAGGATACTTATTCTTAACTGTCACCTTATTCAACTATCGATAATCAATACACCTCTGCATAGATCCATCGATCTTCTTCTTAAACAAGAGAGGTTCACCCCAAGGTGATACACTAGGTCAGATAAATCCCATATCCAACAACTCTTGCAACTGATATTTCAATTCCTTCAACTCAGTTGGGTCCATCCAATAGGAAGGAATAAAGATGGTCTTGGTGCCCGACTCAACATCAATAGAAAAATCAATACCACAATTCTAAGGAATATCAGGCAAATTCATAGGGAACACATCCATAAGCTTATGGACAACACGAACAGACTCCAAAAAGGGAAATAAAACCACACTAGTATCATGAATATAAGCCAAGTAAGATAAACATCCCCTCTCAATTAATCAATGAGCCTAGACATAAAATATAACACTCTTAGAACTTGAATGAAGTGCACCCTTCTAAGCTATCCTTGGCACACCGACGCAGCTAAAGTCAAAGTCTTAGCATACAAATCTAGATCCACATGGTAAGGACCCAACCAATACATACCCAAGATAATGTCAAAATCAACCAAATCTAACACAATTAAGTCTACCCAAGTTTGACACCTAGAGAAGGTCACAAAACAAGATCGATACACCCAATCCATTGCTAAGAATCTTTTACCAGGTTAGATACATGAATAGGTATAGCAAGAGGTTCACTAATAAAATCAAAACCTAAAATAAAATTTGCAGACATATAGGAGAAAGTCAATCTCAGATCAAATAACATAAATGCCAGATCTAAAACAAATAAGGACGATACCTTTTATCTCAGTATCAGAAGCCTCTACCCTTGGTCTAGTGGCTATAGTATAGCACTGTCCATGACCACCAATTAGTTGAGTAGCCTTATGACCACCACCACAGGCTCTACTACCTCTGACTCTCGCACTTCTGGTAGAACCTCTACCTTATATATCTGAAATAAGAATAACTCTAATCATATAGCAAGGATAGTCCTTGGCCAAATAGCCAATCTCATAATAGAAAAAGCAACCTCTACGACTTTGCTCTAGAGAAGAAGGCACCACTAGACCCGAATGACTACCCTAAACTGCAAGACCAGAAGGTCCACTACCCAAACTCTTGATGGGTTCCTGCACTGCTCTATCATGATACCTAAGAGAATCTTTAAAATGTCTGCCTCGAAAAGCCTGACCTCTAAACTCACCAAAATGATGCACCTTCTTGGCACCTCCCTAAGATGCTTGAAGAATACCCTCATATATCTTAGCATAATCCACTATATTATAAAAAGACACTCCAAATACAACCATATAAGACATAGCCAATTGAAGAGAAACATCAAAACCCTTCACAAACTTTTGAATCTTCTCAGACTCGGTAGAGATACTAGCATAAAAATATCTAGACAAGGAATAAAAATATGCATCATACTCTATAAAAATCATGGAGCCCTACAATAGGAGATCAAACTCATCCCTCAGACTACAAGGCATAAATCTCTTAAAAAAGGTATCAGTAAATTGATCCTAAGTTATCTTGGGAGAATAAAGACGTCCGAAAATAGCATGTGTTCTCCACCAATCTCTAACAATATCTCTTAACTATAAGCAGTATAAGTAACCCCATGTGACTTAAGAAAAACCAAGTTACGCAACTTTTCCTTACAATCAATCAGGAACTCATCGGCATCCTAGCTCTCAACACCGCTGAATATAGGAGGACCTAAATGAGTAAATGTTTTAAAACTTTTTTGATCCTCAGAGGACATAACTATATAGTTAGACTAAGATCCTATATAGGAAGGTAATATAGATAAAGGTTGAACTCCTGATATCAGAATACCATACTTAGATACCGATGCTGAAATTAGAATAGTACTCAAGGTCTGAGTAGTACTAAGAATAGAAGTGGGTGTAATTAGAATATCCACTCATGGGACTGGAAGAACACCAAGCATGCCCAAAGGAGAACACTCAAAATGGGTCAACAAGCAAGCCAATAACCCCACCAAAACTAGGGTAGAAGAATTCAGTAGAATTAAAGAAGGACATATACCTCTATCATGCTCAACATGAGGCTCAGGGAAAATTCCCTAAACACTACTCCTAGAGGAGGTAGATCCACTACCTTAAGTCTGTCCATAACTCACAACTTTCCTTATAGATTGGGCTCTCTTCCTAGATAAAGGATTCATATCTCTAACCTCATGAGATCTAGTCATCACCATCTGCATAGAAAAGAGTGAAACATGACTTCGAAGTATAAGGTATGAAGAAAGTTCACACAGTAAGGAACAAAATAAGGGAAATTTCCTAAATACATCCTATAGCCTCTCAAAAATACATTCAGGCATCTATATACGAATTTGTAAGACTCTATTAGGCATCCCATTCTTGTACCATTGAAGCCAATCAACCTGACTGCCAATTGTCATGACCTAAAATCCAAGGGTCCTGATGACACTTGTCATATCGAACCTTAACAAGTAAGCCTATCACACAAATTGATACAAAAAGGGAAATAAAATCCAAACCCAAGGCTAGGATCCTAGAACAAAGCTGAACCATATTAATAAAATAAATACGGAAAGAAACATACTCATTAATATCCAATCCCAAAACCTGGTGTGACCATGTAAGAACATAAATAGTACAACTTGAAGTCAAATACAAATGACATAAAAAATAGGCTATAACTCTGTCTCTAAAATTTATTAAATACATAGTCTAATAAGGAAAGATAGAAGTAGACTTTGAATGCCTAAAATCAACCACTAAAATCTCCAACTAATACCTAAAATCAATCACAGTGAGGCACACCCAAACTTAAATCTTAACTGAAAGGGTACAACAGGAGTGAGTACGGCGAACTTGTACTCAGTAGGTATCATAGGCCGATCGAGCAAAGTAGAAAATATAACATTTAACCTACATACTAAGGGTACATTACTTGATCCCACAATGGCAGCCTACATCGCTTGAATAAGTAGTTCCATAATATCAATATAAAACCCATTAAAACACTAGAAAGGATTACAAGTAGTCATTTATACCATATATAAAAAGGAAAAAAGACAACATATTCTACAATATTAAGTATAAATAAGGAAAGATAGAACAATGGATAGGTAACACGTCAAACAAAATATAGAATAACATCACAAGTATAATAAAGTAAGTATAATAAGAATGATGATGATGATGATGATATAATGCACGAGGTTGTTGCACAACCTCTGAGATCATCACACAATCTCTAAGACTATTGCACAATCTCTATATACATCTATAGGGATAAATATATAGGATGTAGGACCCATTAGGGATTCATCAACCTGTTTAAAATCCACATATATATATATATCTCCTCCCCATTGCATCCCTTATAGAGGGTTTTATAAGATGCCACATTTTTGTTAGAAAAAGGTATTGCCAGTGTTTCATAATATTTCCATGGTGGTACCAATGTTTCATGAATAAGTATAAGGATGTAATTCTCACAAACAACCATAATGAATATTTCCACAACTAACCACAATGAGTATTTCCACAACCAACCAATATACCCTCACATGAGACAAATATCCACTCATTATTTCCATGCATCTATGAAATCCAACACGGGGCATATGCCAATTGAGTATGAATACATCACAACATACAATTGGTACCATAACATGCATTTTCATCAAATAAGATATAATTATCATCAAGTATTTAAGACTATCAATATCATATAGGACTCTACACGCTCAAACATAGCATTTAATACTTCAAAACCACCACAAAACACCACATATAAGCCTCGACATAATGTAAACAAATTACTATATCTATTTTCATGATTAGTTCTCACACCCTCAATCTATTTTTGTATCACATTAAATACATAACATAGTCTAAAAAAATTAAGACATAACCCACATCGAATGTCAAAAACCAAAATAAAAGCTTTTAATCCACAATATTACTCTTTGTGAACATACCTAGAATCAACTAAAACATGGAAATATAGAATCTACATATCAAAAAAAAGATAACAATTTTCAAATTGTATAGTTCAAAGTCGAGGTCTAAATAGAACCCTGAAATGGGTTTTTGATAAAGAATGAAAAATTGTAACTTTGTTTCAAAAACATGCTCCTCATATTTTTAGGAGTCTAAATCTGAAACCCAAGTAAAAAGGAGTTAAAAATAAGGTCCAAATCAGAAAAAAACTATTTTCAACCTTTATCGGGTCAAAAACCCTGATATCCATTTAAAAATCAAGAGTTGATGTTTTTTTGAAAATGAAATTGAGAGAAACTTATAATTATGAAGTTCGAAACTCATCTAAATAAAAAGGGTAGAAATTGGGCTTAATCTTTTAGTTTGGCCAAATGAAGGGGAAGAGAGTGAGTCTCAGTTAGTATGTACAGACTCTAATGGGAATAATAGTATCACTGATCTCCATGATGTTTAATAGATAAAATTGTGGATTCTCATGTTAAAGGCATATGAACTGCCTATTACTATGAAAAGATTACACTATATTCTACTTAAGCTCAAACCTACCTACAAGTTTTGGTCTACAGATGGCAGAGGTAACACTAGTTGATAGTGGGATTTCTACTTTGTGTATTGTCTATGGGATGGTTATTCTTCATCCATGACTGCAAGAATAGCTTTATTCTATTAAACTTGCAGGATGTGATAGACAAGTATTGCTTCTCTTCTTAATTGACGTAAGCGTCACTCAAGTTTAAGATATGGGCCAACCAAATCCCTTTCCCTTTCTAGCTTAGTTGAGATTTGACTTGTACCTATAATTTCAAGAACTAAGACCACATTGTTAGCACTTATAAAATAAAATAACAAAACTAAAAATAGAAGGTTGCTAATACTTTGAGTCCCCGGCAATGGCACTAAATACTTGTTGTGTCCTAATACATATGCAATTGTACGTGATTGTGCATGTAATAATGTATCCCTTTCAAGCAAGATGTCGAACCCATAGGGACTTGTGTTTAGAAACAACCAAATTCCAGTGTTACTAAGAAGATTAAACAAGGCTAAGTCATAACTACTGAGAAAGTTTTAGTTTTGAAAATTAAAAGTAACAGTAAATAATATGATATTATAAAGTGTTTAAAACAAAAATAGAAAGAAATCCAAGGTTAAGGCACAATGAAAAATCCTACTTATCCATACAATCTCGTTGTTTACATTAATTAGTTGTTGAATCATGAGTTTTATAACATTATTAAGGTTTTCTGAGCCTCTAATCATCTATCAAAATTTGCCCCAGAACTACATCATAGAGAGAAAATACAATAAATAATTTAAACACATTTTTATGTCATCACATATTTGAATCAAATGGGGATAACTATATATATTCATATCCTAATCACGAATTGTATCTTTAATTATTTTATAGAGTATGAGCCCATCCATATATTTCATAATCTAATCAATTGTTTCTCATTTTTGGCTCACAATATAAATATACGTTTAGTCTAAAGGTCGTGAGTCAATAGAATAGTAAAATCTAAAATGAATAAACAACGAAACATGGTAATCATGTTAAACAAACTGAATTTAAAGCTTAGCATTCATGTTCATAACCTCAACCCTAGAATGAGGGATTTTAGGCACTCAGTTTTAAAAGAAATCATAAAATTGAAATTCACAAGTAAGAACTAGAAGTAAACTGAAGTAAAGATTAAGAGCCCTAATGAAAGATAGCTTAAGTGTTTTATCTCTCCCAAATGGGTCCAAGGTTCTTAGGATAGGGTCTAAGTGTGTTATTTATAGTGTATAAGTAATTTTAGTTAAATTTATCCTTGGGCATGACATACCCTTATCGCAGTACCCTTGGAATTAATATGAACATAATGAGTATCCTCACTATAAATTTCCATTTACTTTGTGTCCTAGGGAGTGTCACACCCTTATCTTAAAGTTCTGAGGGTATGGCACACCCTTGTGCTCCAAACACTAAGTTTTCTTTATGGTCAACTCCTTCCATTTGTCTTCAAGTTCCACACTTTGAAGTTACCTTTCAAACTTTCTTTGAGTTTTTTTTCTTCCCAGTATTTCCCCTAACCCCTCTTATTATCTCCTACAATATCAAATAACAAGAATTAGTGCACATAACATAATAGAGTTCATCAAAGTACACTAGAACATAGCATAGTCCAAGATAGAAACACTAATTTCTTGTCAAAATATATGAGATTATTTTGATTCTTAGATATTTTTGAATACCCCATACCTACTCTAAACATGCACTTCAATACATAATTACTCAACTACACAATTTTCAACTCATTAAGAACATAAATAAGTACTCAAAACCAATCTAAACATGTATAGATAATGTTACTTAGAAGTAAAAATACACCTAAGATTATCTATTAGCAATGAGGTACCATGAATTTTAGGTATTCACCAAAATTTTCAAGCCGTGTGTTGAAACTTAGGTATGGGAGAAATTCGAGGCGTATGGGAAATAGAGAAAAAAAAGGGCCACGGGATACT
>JAPEIP010000006.1:78547110-78559532 GCA_026120095.1 Capsicum chinense | reverse complement strand
GGTGTTACAGACCTTGAAGAAACAACAGTTGTATGCCAAGTTATCTAAGTGTCAGTTTTGGTTTAACGTTTTGACTTTCTACGGTCATATTATTTCCAGTGAGGGGATCATGGTAGATCTGCAAAAGGTGGTTTTGTTTAAAAGGTGTCCTATACCCATGACTCTAACCGATATTCAGAGTTTTTTGAATTTGGCTGTGTATTATAGATAGTTATGAAAAGTTTCTCAATAATAGCCTCCCCTTTGACTAAGTTGACTATGTAGAAGGTAAAGTTTTTTTGGCTGAATGTGTATGAAGGGAGTTTCGAGAAGCTTATGGATAAGCTAACTTCAGCTCTAACTTTGACATTGGCTAAAGGCAGTAAGGGGTTTATGGCTTATTGTGATACATCTCGGGTAGGACTTGGTCGTGTTTTGATGCAGCATGGGAAGATGATCGCCTATGCTTCTAGGCATTTAAACGTGCATGAGAGGAACTATCCTATTTATGATTTGAAGCTATTAGCGGTATTTTTTTCTTTGAACATATGGAAGCATTATTTATATGGAGTTCACGTGGACATCTTTTCTGATCATAAGAGTCTACAATATGTGTTCACTTAAACGGAGCTAAATCTCAGGCAAAAGAGATGGTTGGAGCTTCTCAAGGACTATGATATGAGTCTTTACTACCACTCAGGTAAAGTTAATAGAGTTGCTGATGCTCTTAGATGGTTTTCCAGGGGAGTTTGGGTCATGTGGTGAAAGAAAAGAGGGAATTGGTGAAGGATATTCATTTGTTGGACAATCTTAGAGTTTATTTCTTGGACTACAAGGTTGGTGGGCTAGTGGTACAAGAATTGTTTCGATTATCTTTTGGTGCATATATTAAGGAGAAGTATGTTCTAGATCCTATCTTGATGAAAATCAAGTGATGTCAATATGAAAAAGGTAAGGTTATTTGAGATTAGTGGTGATGGTACTTTGCAGTACAAAGGTAGGTTATGTGTTCCTGATGTTGATGGTTTGAGACAAAAGATTTTAGCTGAGGCACGTGAATCAGGCTATGATGTTTAACCTGGTTTGACAAAAATGTATAATGATCTTAAGGAGATGTGTTGGAAATATGGTATAAAAACGGATGTGGGTGATTTTCTAGCCAAGTATATAGTGTATAAATAAGTCAAAGTTAAGCACATGAGGCCTAGTTGGTTGTATCAAGAAATTGATTAGCCCAAATGGAAATAGGAGCTAATCAATATGGATTTTGTTACCAGTCTTCCTTGGATAGGATGACAAATTCTGCTCACTTCTTGCCAGTGAGGACTACCTTTTCAGTAGAGGATTATGCAAATTTGTATCTTCAAGAGATTGTGAAGATGCATGGCGTACTTGTTCTTATTATCTCTTATCATGGTGTATATTTTTCATCTCACTTCTGGCGGCCTTTTCAGAAGGGATTAAGGACAAGTATTAGTCTGAGTATTTCTTTTATCCCTAGATGATTAGGCAAGTAGAAAGGGATATTTAGACACTGGAGGATATATTTCAGGTGTGTGTGATTGATTATGGTGTCAATTAGGTTGAGCAACTACCTTTGGTAGAGTTTGCTTACAATAATAGTTACCATTCTAATGTTGGTATGGCCCCATTTGAGGCATTGTATGTTTGAAGGTATAGATCTCTTATTGATTGGTTGGAGCTTAGTAAGGTGGATATGTTCTGTCTGGATTTAGTTTATCAAGCTATGGAAAAAGTGAAGGTGGTTCGAGATGGACTTAAGGTTTCATAAAGTCACCAAAAGTCCTATGTGAATGTAAGGTATAGAGACTTTGAGTTTGAGGTTAGGGATCAGGTGTTCCTAAAGGTATGTCCTATGAAGGGAATAATGCGGTTCAGTAAAAAGGGAAAGCTCAGTCCCCGTTTTGATGGTCCTTATGCAATTTTACGAAGGGTTTGAAATGTGGTTTACGAATTAGAGTTGCCTTCCATTTGATTTCCATTCATCTAGTATTTCATGTTTCCAAGTTTAGGAAGTGCATTGGTGATCTTTCTTCGATTGTTCCATAGGAAGGATTGGGTATCTCAGATTCTCTATCTAATGAAGAGGTCACAATTGAGATATTCGATCGGCAGGTTCTTCAGCTATGGACCAATGATGTGGCCTCGGTTAAGGTTCTATGGAAGAACCATAAGGTGGAAGAGGCTTCATAGGAAGTGGAGAAGGTCGTAAAGTATAAATATCCATATCTATTTTCTACTCCTGGGATTCATACGGAAGGTATGTATTCTTCAACATACTTTTGTTTTCAAACATTGTTAAAGAAAAGATTAATATCTTTGCATTTTAATTTTCTAAGTTGGTTAAAGGTTCGTTTGATATTTAATAATGAAAATGAATCCTGCTTGTGATTACCCTACTTTGTCCGTTATTTGGGGATGAATGTTTCTAGTGGGTGAGACTATAACACTCTGGGTTTTTTAACATTAGAAAATTTCCTGGATATCTAGTTTCTATACAAGATACGACTAGGGGAAATAAGTCATACACAGGGGTACAATTGGTTTAGGTTGGTTGTATGCTGATTAGTGATGGATGGTGAGTTGAAATTTTGTTCCTAAAATGGATATGACTTAAGTGGTAAGAGTCATATTGGTGGATATGGGTTGTTAGGCTTGGTTCATTTGTTCACGTAATCATAGACTTGGAAAGTTAAGTTGGATCTGAGTACGAGTGGCTCACCATGAGCTGTAATCTAGGGTACGAGTCGTACATTGACTCGTATAGTGGATAGTTTTCAAACCTCTTGTGATTCTATTCTACCAGGGATATGGGTCAAGGGTACTAGTCGTATACTTTAGGTACGACTTGGTTTTGGTAAATTGTACCTCAGATAGTTGGGTCCAAGAGGTAGTCCTACGGTACGAGTGGTGGGTACCACTCATATTGGAGGGTACAACTGGTATGGTTAATCGTACCCTATGTTGGGATTTTTGATGCAGTTTAAGTGGGCAAAATATGTACATTTGCCCACTTAACCTATTAAGGACCCACAACTTTTGACACACTTAGGAGGTTATTCGTGCTATTATTCTTTTCATTCACAGTTAGAAAACACTCTCTAATCCTCTCTAAAGTCCTTGGGTAAAGAAAGATGGGGTTTCATCTTAAGTATTAATTTTAGGCTTAGTATCTTCTCAATTAAGGCATGGACTCTTCCCTTATTATTATTTTAAACTAAAGGCATGATTTTATACAATGTTTTCATAGCATGATTTATATGTATGATTTTGGGGTTTTCAAATATATGTTGGGGTTTTGGTTATAAATGCTTGGTTATGGTTTTTCCTTATTTTAATTATTCTTTTATATGTGGTAATGGTGCTTTTGGATAATTAGTTTCATGGGAATGGTCACATGGTAATTGGTTTTAGTTTTGAGAATACAATGTACCCAACATGTTTGATAAAATGCCTATGATAATGCTTTTACTATATTATTGGATTTTAATGGATGTATTGCATGGAATGATTTTTTAATGGAACTCTAAATGGTTTAAATGGTTTTGAATGATTTGGTGGTCATGGTTATGGTTAAGTGAACATTTTGTGGGGTACAATAGAATCGCCCAAGCAAACATAATAATGGAACACTTGTGGGGTGTATGGGATCCCCCAAATTAACTTTGTAAATGGGTACATAGGAATGCCTTTACGTTAAAAATTTTGGCTAAGGAAAGTACTTGCAAGTTATAGTCGATATGATGATACCACAATTAAAAGCCTTGGTTAGTAATAAATGGAATAATGGATTGGTTGGTTGGAAATGGTTTTAATTCGGCAATAATGGCGGGGTGTGAAAGGTTACCATAAAGGTAGGAGTTCAATGAATGAACACTGGAAATTCATTTTTGTTGATATGAGGTATTGGTCATGGTGACCATATATGATACGATGAGGTACATAGGAATTCTCTAACTACACTGTATATATGTATCATGCAGAGAGAAGGGTACTTAGGAATTCCCTACTCCTATGGTAGCTCCGGTTTGTGTGGCTACAAGCATCAGGTAACGTTCAGGGGGATACACTGTACCCATATAGACCATGGGTGATTAAGGATGGTTAATCTACACATACCTAGGTTATGGTTTCAAATGCATGCTAAACCCGACATGGTTATTTTTATGTATGGTTTTTATACATATGGTTGGTTTACTTTGTTTTATTAACTATAATTATTTTATATTTATCTTGAGAGATGACTCTAATTGGGACCTTTGATTTAACTATTGCAATAGAAAATTAGGTTACAGTACCATATCTACTCCCACAGGACACACTTATGATTTAGTTGGGCACTGATGCCTATACAAGGCCACTTTTGTGAGCTAGTCAGTGCCACAACCTTATACATTTTCATGGGAACCCTTATAAAAAGTGTCTAACATGTTCAACTCTTTAAATGACAAACCACTATGAATTGATCATTCTTCTAAAATGTCCCCCTTATCAAAAATTTTGTTTGGTTTATTGACCTAGTTAGGCACTTACTGTTTGTAATATCTATATCTTATTGTGACTTCATGTTCATTTTTTTATATGTGCTAAGAATGTGGTACATCAATCGAGGAAGGGGTTTTTTAGTATGCCATTGAGTGCCATGCGTGGGTGAGAATTTGACTTTATCTTTCTTATCTAATGTACCAAGAACTAACCCAATTTCTTTAATTCTAAAGGAAAGAGTTTGGATATTGGAGAAGTGATCTTAGGCTATAGATCAAGAGTGAATATCTAATTTTATAAAATTAACCATCCCATGGTGAGTTGAGATACCAATTTTTCCCTAATTAGATCGTTAGAACCCTTTTTCTTGGACAACATTATTACAAGTCAAACCCTTTTTCCTCACATTCCCTTCTTAAACAGAACCCTTCTTGAAGAATCTAGGTGAGACTATAGACCAACTTAGGCCGAAATCTTATGTTGGGGGTGGAGGAACTTTCTTAGGGTTGTTTTTGTAATTGGATGTCCATAATGTGGGGACCATTCACTTCCTCTTCCATTTATCCTCGTATCCTTTGTAGATATGTTAGAAAAATGAGAAAAAGATTGGAATAAAATTTAAAAAAAGAGTGGTAGTTGTGTTTCTACTTTGCAAATATGCATAGCCGAATAATGTTTGAAAGGATGGAAATAGGAATATAGCTTGAAAGTTGTAGAGAATTGGTATAAAAAGCAAGAACGGGGAAAGAAGAACAATTGAGGTCTCTCTAGATGCTTTGAGTGGCTAGAGTCACTATAACCTTAACCTTCCCTTACTTGTTGCCTACACTGTTGGTTAAGGTAATACCTTTGTGATCTCTGAAATAACATACATGTATAAGAGGAAGACGAGCTTATAGTCAAACCTATGGTGTAGTACTCATGTCCATGATCATCTTTTGGAGTGGGAGTCATTCGTGGAAGTACCTTGTTTTAATGTTGATAATTTCTTGAGGGAAGAAACTACTTTTGTTGAGGGAATTTGATTGTATTTCTTTATTATTCTTCAATCTTAGTTTGAATGTAAGAGAATGAAGGAGGGGGTAATATTTAGTCATTATTTGAGGGTCGTTGTTCACAAATTGAGTGTTTGGTAGGGGAAACCTATTCCATCATTTTCAAAACCATGAGGGCAATGTGTTTTCACAAAAGAAGCATATGCCTAAGCTCTGAAGTAGTACCATTTATTGTAATTATTTATTTTTTTTGTGTTTGTTTTGGTTTATTTAAGGATATGTAAAAGATTTACATTGGTGGTGTTAGTGAGACCATAAATTGCGACTCATTTAGCTTAGAAATGGCAAGAAATCAAGTCCTCAATGCCAATTTTAGTTGGTTTTAATGTTGTTTTGATTGATTATCAGAGTAAAATCCAGTGAGTGGTTGGAAGAGGAAAAAGCAAATGATGGAAAATTGGAGTTCAAAAGTACAAAGAGCAGCTCCAAAATGTATTGGCATATCACCAAACTATGTAGCACATGTCAAAATGCATGTCACATTGCCAAAAAGAGGCTCTCATTCCTTAAGTGACAATTCAACCAACATCAAATCCAAGCAGTTTAGTGACAAAGAAAGAATCAAAATCAACCCATCACCAAAAGGATCAACGAAACTTCTCCCCATGTACAAAAGTTATATTTGCCAACCCCTAAAGCCAAAAGTTAGTATTTATTTAAAGACGCAAGTACAAATTGTTGAATTGTTGAGCTATTTGGCGATGATACTATCTTCTGCTGAATTGGACACTATGGCATTTCTTAGTTTATTGGTATATCTTGTTTGAAGATATAAAAGCCTTTTTGGTAGCTTGGAACCCTATCTTTTGTTATATCTTAAATCTAAAGCTTGTATTTTAAACTATAGATGGATTCTTACCTACTTGTTTCTTAATCATTGCTTGGAATTAAAAATTTCTTATGAAATATTTGAATTCTATGCTACATTTGAAAAGGGATATAAGTATATCTCCACTTTCTATTGTTATGTGTTTCTAATATCTTGTAATGACTTTGGAAATTATGGATTTTATGGCATATTTTAATAAGAATATAAGTGTATCTCCTTTTTCTCCTGTTATGAGTAGCTAATTTCACAGGCTTGGGGTTATTTAATATTGAGTGTTGATTATTGTGTGGGTAGTGATTATTTACTTTTTAAATTTTATTGAAGGTTATGATTTTAGCTAAATCTCTATGTTTCAACTCATGAATTGAGGTTACAAACTCTATTCATGCTTAGATCTCTTGTCCTTCTTTAAAATGAAAGCAAGGGTGAAGAGATTTTGATAACAAAGACTTAAGTTCTTCTCATTTAATAGATCGTGCTAGAAATTGACTAACAAATTTGAGGTCATTGGTTTCTTGATATTATATGCATATGATTGTTTAAAACAAAATCATATGAAGTTTCATGATAGATCGAAAGATTACCTCCAATACCTAAGACCAAGCCTATTTATAATTATATATAGAATTTAAGTGTATTTTTAGTTACCCACGTATATAATCACTCTCAGGAGGGCTTAGCCACAATTACTTTTACCTATCAACTATACTATGTAGAATTCACATTGACAATACAAATTTGTCATTGACAATTTGAACACAAATTCACTTAAAATTAACCCCCCATTTACTTTATCTCATTATTTTTAGTACTAAGTGCAACACTTAGTCAGTTGTAATGCTTGAAGTTGAACCTATTGCCTTCATTCCATGTGAATCAATCCCGACTCTACTATTGGGTAAAATATATTACTAACCACACCATGCATCTTTTATAGGGTGTATTTAAGTGTTATCAAGTGGACAATGATCTGTGATTAATCCATCCTCTGGCTATATGGGCTCTATTGCTGACAGGTGTTGTCCCCCATCCTTCTCTTCTAGCTTGTTCCTAATTCGAGGCCGACCCGAAATCAGGGCCTTAATGGACCGTACTAGTGTTAGTTCTAGTGCGGCTGATACTATTCCATTTTAATGCATGTTCACTATTTATGAATCAAAATTAAAGGAGTTTAGATACATATTTGGATCACCAGATACCAATTAGAATCAAGTACTAGCACGAGACAAAAATAGAAGTTAAAATTGCTTCTTAAAGCCTTGTAGCTTCTTGAAGAAAAGTATTGACGTCTTCTTACCATTTCATAAAACTCTAAGACCTGGGCTTATACGACTAGATCAATGAACCTAGTGCTCTGAAACCTTCTATGTCACGACCCAACAGGTTATAAATTACACCCTTCCTAACTCTGTAATGGGAACTGTCTAACCCAACCCTTAACTAATTATTCTGACCTTCATAAGTAACTTTCCTGAAATACCTACCATGTATCTCCCTAAACACAATATTAATAAACCAATTCAATTACTAACATATATACTATCAACAAACAAATAGAGTGCAGAAGTATCAGTAATCATTACTACCCCAATACCCAAATATCATCGTACTACAACATTTAAATTGTATTTGATTGTGCTCAAAATACAACTCAAGATGTATGTGGTCACTAGCAATATAATTTTTCCATCCAACATGGATTCAGGAAGGATTCCATGTGGAATGAAGGTAATAGGTTCATCTTCACGTGTCACAACTGACTAAGTGTTGTATGTAATGCTTAAAAATTAAGCGATAAAGTAAATGGGGGATTACTTTAAAATGATTCTGTGTTTAGATTATCAATTTTGACTTTGCGTTGTCAAAATCAATTCTAGAGAATGTACTCAATTAGTAAAAGCACTTGGGATTATAGCCTCTTAAGAGTGACTATATTTGTGGGTATGGGATACAACTTCTTGAGAGGGACTATATGTGTGGGTAAGTGAAAATGTACATAAGTTTGACTGATAGTTATGAATAGACTAGATCTTAGATATTAGAGGTAATCTTTCAATTTACCATCAAATATGAGTTTATTTCAAACATCTATATTTATACAATACCAAGAAACAAATGCCCTCAAATTAGCTAGTCTATTTCTAGCATTTCCTATTAATAGAGAATTTATCAAGTCTTTTTAACGAAATCTCTCCATCCTTGTTTTCTCTTTCAAGTAGGACAAGAGATCTATGCACGAATAGAGCTTGAAACCTCAATTATTGAGCTAAAACATAGAAATTTAGCTAAAAGCAGAACATTCAATTAAATAAAGAGGTAAATAATTAATAACCACACAACAATCAACAATTAATAATGCATAACCCCAACCTTGGGAAATTAGCTACTCATAATAAGAGAAAAAGGAGATATACCATTATCCTCATTCAATTCTGGCATTGAATCTAAATATTTCTAGTGAAATTCTAAATTCCAATCAGTAAATAAGCTAAAAGTAAATAACATTCCAATTAGGACATTAATTCAAGCCTTATATATAAGATATGACAAAATATAAGGTTCCAATCTCCCAAAAAAGATTTTATAGCTTCAACAAAATCGGACAAAGGTTTTATTTAAACACCACCATGTCTGTATTAGTGGATAAATAGACCATTGATGAATCACTCATCAATACACTAATTTGTACTTTCATCACTGAATCTATATTAATTTTATGTTTCAGGGATTAGATTTTATAACTTTGGGTGATGGGGAGTTGCTTCACCGATTGAATAGGCGATATGCCTAGTTTCTCTTCTTAATCGCTGAACTGCTTGGAATGAAACTTGGTTGAACTATCATTTTTACTGATAGAATCTCTCTTTCGGTAATACACCAAAAATTTTGGAGATGCCAATTTGAATGGGAGGTGGTCCTTTTTAATTATCATCTCTAATCTTTAATCTTTTTGTTTCTTTATGATTTTTTGATCCCTTCTTGGATTTTCTCCTGAAAGTCAACAAAAATAACATTATAGTAAATTATAATTGGAACTGAGGACTTAATTTTTTACCTCTATAAGCCAAATGATCCATAAATTGCCGACTCATCAGTATCTAAAACCAAGTTTCCAAAATATTAAATAAGAAGTGTCATAGTCCAGAAACAAAATACATAAACAAAGTAGAGATGATGAATAATTGTATGGACATGGTGCACACCATTGAATTGATGTTAAATTCATGGAATAGAGTTTAGGTCTTGTCTCAAACATTTGAACACCCTTTGTACTCAACAAAAAAAAAACTATCGGTAGTATCAATACAACTAAGTACTGTTAGGTATTATCTCTCGACTCAAGTCAACACTATACAAATAGGAAAGTTAAATACAAGTAACAAATAAAAACTCAACTCATAATTGGTTGATAAACAAGTACAGTCATAAAACATCATCCCATTAGATTATTGGAATACAATTGCATTAATTACACTTAGGTAGATTCTTACAATATTAGTCATCACAAATATAAGTACACATGAAATGATGATTGCATGCATGCAAGATGTACACATATACTAGAGTCAGTAGGGACTCTTAGAAACAACCTACAAGGGACAAGCTCAAGACATGTACCAATATCAGTGTGGTACCTCAGCCAATAATAGTGTCGACACGACACTCGATCCATATATCATCTCAATACCATCTCAAAATCATAGGTTCAATGTTTAATATAGTCAACAACCACAAGTAATGCCCAAACGCTAATAACAAACATCCAACTCATATATAAGCCTAGAGTCAAGAAACTATTTACTATTATTAACCCAAAACCTACCTCAATGCCTTGCTCGTAAACACTATTTACCCATAAACTTGATATTTCTTTCAATTTTAGCATGTTCTTGATCTGTAAAAAACAATTACATAGACTTAACACAATAATTCACCCTTCCTTAGCTTTAAGAACTTTCCATTTAAAAAATTATAGGAGGAAGTGTTTTATTCAACCAACAATCATGAATTCTATAGGAGGAAGTGTTTTCTAGAACACTAGAATCAATAACAACTGATAATAACATTATTCCCCACTAATTCCTACTAGTTTATAAATTTAGGGATAATTCCCAAATCGTACCTTGGTTATGATTGTTACATTTCTAACAATCGAAAGGAGTAATTCAAGTTAGAAGTTTAAAAAGAACTTACCTCAAAAATGGAAGCCCCAAAAGTTGATGAAAATCATCCTTACAAAGCCGTGAATGTTTTCTAGAAAAGTGGAGATGAAATATGGATTTGTTTATTTTGAAACTTTAAAATTACAATTTGGCCACTAGAACAGCAACATTGTTGCAGCAGTGAATCTGCAGCTACAGTGATTCCTAGCATTAATAGGGAAAAGTCATTTTAATGGAACTTGTATCATTGTAGAAACCCCAAATCAGTAGCTCAACACTCATTCTCGGATCTAGCCATTTGATAATTGTTTTTAAAATTCAACACTACAAACTAACCCTTTTACGGTAGTTGCTATAGACTAGTTTTTACTAACCTGCTTTACGTACCAGAAGTTCTATGTTTTCTTAAACTAGTCCTCTATCACAAAACTTAATCATAAGCACCAGTAAACACTCTAATAATTACCTATTTTACCTAGACCACAACACACTCAAGATAATCTTAAAGCTAGGAAAACCCAAAATATTCTAATTTTTGTCTAAGGGGAAACTAGGCGAGGTTTTTACTCCAAATACTGTTGTGTGTAGTGCTCTGTAACCTAGTTATTGGTGGTGTGAGATTGAAAGAATTCTGACAAGCCAACTTGATGAGCTAAAATTGGAGGAGTCAAAAATCGATCATTTTTTCATGAATAGCATCACTCTTAAGGAGAGTATACTAGGGTTATGTGGGCATGTAAAGAAGACTGAAAATCATGTGTTGGGGCATATTGGACCTTATTCTAAGCATTTTTCCATATTTTGTTTGGATAGTCAGATCTTGATCAGTCCATTCGTGATTGTAGAAGAGTGCTGGGAGGAGGAAACTATTGTCTATATTCTTGGATTTACTGAGCTAGAATTAAAGTACATTCCTTACATAAGGGCCATAATGTATAACATGCCACATCTATTTCTTGGGTTTTTTATTTTTTATACCACCCTGTGAGCATAATGGAAAATCAATAAGCAATTAGGGGTGAAACTCATAAGTTTAAAGTGGAAAGAGAAATTTGAAGGCCAATTATTGGGCTATCTTGATGAAGGTACCCATCGACTCGTTGGGTAAGTTTGAGTAACCAAAAAAGTCTTGTCATTCCACAACATGAAATAAGGCGCTATTTTGGAGGCAACCCAAGGTATTTTGTTATTTGTATTCAAATTGTGTGATTGACATCGAATCACCACACTTATGGTTCCATAGGTATGTTTCTAACTCTCTGGTTTTTGTTTGACGTATTGGGGACAATGCATGATTTTAAGTTGAGGGTAGGAATACTTGTGGGTCTTAATGTCCTCTTGGGTTTTTTGTTGTTGTGTCTCTTTTCACTGGAGTCTTGTTCCTAGTAGAGCCGACATATTTAGGTGTATTGTATTATTTTGTGATATTTTGTCGTTAACTGGGCAAAAATAAGTATCTAAGGTAGTTGATATATTTTTGTTGTTTATTGAGATAAATGATAAATACCTCTCCAATTGTCTATTTTTTAACTGTGTGATATGTGTATATATATATAAGCGACTATTGTGAATCTTCTTATAGCCTTAGTATTAGGGACATAATAATTATTGAGAACTTGTGCATGAATCAGATAGGTGGTATCTTGCAATATTGACTCCGTGCTATGTGTATGTTAGATGATACTTAGTTCCCTTTTTGTGTTAAATCCAAAACTTTCCCGATTAGTCTTACTAGGTTTTAGGATAGTGGTTAGGAAAGGATCATAGTTCATTTTTTATATTAGTCTACTTTTAGCCTGATTGACCTTCCATGTATGAATTAGTATCCTTTGATCCTGATTTTTGAGCCTTACATCCTATTTTCTTTGTTACACCTATCACCTTTTCCAT
>JAPEIP010000006.1:78511092-78547010 GCA_026120095.1 Capsicum chinense | reverse complement strand
ATAAATGATAAATACCTCTCCAATTGTCTATTTTTTAACTGTGTGATATGTGTATATATATATAAGCGACTATTGTGAATCTTCTTATAGCCTTAGTATTAGGGACATAATAATTATTGAGAACTTGTGCATGAATCAGATAGGTGGTATCTTGCAATATTGACTCCGTGCTATGTGTATGTTAGATGATACTTAGTTCCCTTTTTGTGTTAAATCCAAAACTTTCCCGATTAGTCTTACTAGGTTTTAGGATAGTGGTTAGGAAAGGATCATAGTTCATTTTTTATATTAGTCTACTTTTAGCCTGATTGACCTTCCATGTATGAATTAGTATCCTTTGATCCTGATTTTTGAGCCTTACATCCTATTTTCTTTGTTACACCTATCACCTTTTCCATTTTTATTACAATGAACCTGTTTTGGCTGTGGTCCTCCTTGGATATTATGCACTTCAACTCAAGCAAATCATCTAATATGAGGATGAATATCATAGGGGTGCATGACGTAAAATGGGTATGAAGAAGGGAAAATAAGAGAAAAGAAACTAAGGCTGGGTATGGTATAAAAATAAAAGGAAAAAAAGGAAAAAGAAAAAAAAATTGTTAAAAAGCAAAAAAGAAAGACTAAAAGACAACACCTAACCTGAATAAGCTTTAAAATACAAAGGGAGAAATAAGGGCGGACCCAAAAGTTAGTGTAGTTCCCAGGAGGCTTAGTCACTTTAAATATCCATACGTATCATGTCATCCTCGAGCCTACGTTACAAGCCAAAGAAAATTCCTATAGTGATCCTAACTTAATTGTCCAAAAGCTTAGGTAAAGAAAATAAGGGAAAGCCTATGGTATTTGACATGCATTGACTGAAACTTTTTTCTGAGAGTGATCTCTTGACCATCCCCATATTAACATTCTTGATTTCAAGTATTAGTCAGGAAAGACTTCTTTGTAGGAAGGGAAAATGGGTTGTATTACTATGTGCTTACTTATTCGGGTATTGTAACATGTATATATGAATGGTAGTTTGTTGCTAATGTAATAACATAGCTTGATTCCTTTGTGTCACATGGTTGTTCTATATTGTTACAAACAATTAGTTTTAAAGTGATTGAACTTAGAGAGGGTAATATGTTTTGAGCTAAAATTAATGATTGACTGCCATAGGTATCTTACATTTCTTTTTGTTAAGCATCGTCGTATTGTTTTGTTATGTTATTGTGCCTAAGGACATGCAACATTCTAAGTTGAGAGTCCTAATCTGATATAGGAATATAGCACTTATGATGCTTAAAATATAAGAATATGCATGTTCTTAAGTCTATTTTGTAAGATTTGATGTGTTTTTGGGAGTGTTTTCTCAATAAATTAGGTTTCGGGATGCTAAATTCAAGAAGAACTATAAAAAGTGGCTTGAGTCATAGTCAGAAACCCATTTTCACCCTTTACTGCCAAGTTTACGACATCCTCCTAACAACTCGTAAGGAGACCTTACGATTCGTATCTTGGACAAACCTTACAAGTCATATCTTAGACAAACCTACAAGTTGTATCTTGCACAGATTCGACACAGCTTCAATAATGCTTCAGTATTTTGGCTATAACTTCTAACGCCGATATTGGATTAAGGAAAAATTGGTATTATTGGAAATTTAACTCATTTATCTATTTGTTGGTGGGTCTTGAGATCAAAAATACTAAGTAAACAAAAAGTTATGCTCAGTTAAAGATGATGATGGTTAACTCTTCACAAGAACATAATCGTTAGGGGATTTTTTCACTTACCTATAAGTTAAGAGCTATTTGTGATCCTATATGCATCTAAAGTCACCAAAAATTTATAAAAAATTTGAAGTGTCAGAAGAATACTAGTCTGATGTCTGAGTACGACTCATATGATCCAACCGTACACAAACCAATGTTCGAAGAAAGGAAGAGAGAAGTCCCAGGTGGATATGAGTTAAGGGCAAGAGCTATATGATGAAGGTACGATTCATGAGAATAAGTCAGAAGCATAAAATAAAGTTGAATCTTAGAAGACAGTCACTGGAGTAGATACGAGAACCTTGGTACAACTCAGATGATGATGGTATGAGTTAAAGTGCGAGATCCGAAATTACTTTTCCTATTCCACTTTAGTTAGAATTTGTTACCTAGGGGTTCATGTATCCCAATTACACTCCTATAATGCTTTTGAGTTCCATTATGTAAAGATAATTAGGTTTTCCTATGTTATTTAGGATTTGATTTTTAGGGTTTTCCTATTTTATTTAGGATTTAAGTTCTAGAGGTTTCCTATTTTATTTAGGAATGGATTTCTTGTAATCTAGAAATACCCTTTTTACTTCGTATTAATTATTGAAGAATTTCAATATTAATTTATTCATATATGTTTGTTATTCAATATAAGACTTTGGAATTATTCTTTTATTATTTTGAGATTAATTTTGTAATTTTTTCTGTGGATTCCATGATTGATCTCAGAACTATGATCAACTAATTGCCTTAGCTAGGGTTGTGGAAAAGATGAAAGATTAAAGAAGTAGAGGATGTTCTAAGTCATTCTCGATAAAGATTCTTACATGTATTATGATTGTCTTCAGTTAAATTGATTTCTTAGCAGAGGCCAATGTTAAGAACTGTCTGTATTACTTATATCCATACAAGGATGTTTGTGATTGGGAAAATACATCCCAATAGTAAATTATGATTCACCTCTATCAATTAGTCCCTACCATCTTATCTAATCACTTGATCTCAAAAAGTGATAGTGATCTAAGGTTGTATCAAGGAGCAACAAGTCGATGCCCAGAGACTGAACCGGTAAAGGGTGAGATTTATCTTCATATTCATAAGACGACTGATAATACATATCTTGTAGACTTTATATGAAAGGCATTGGAATATTTTGACATTGTACAATAAATCTTCGGAGTTGAGAAGTCAAGGGAAACACAACCCTAGTGTTCATCTTATATTGTTTACAACTAATTTTTTTTTTATTTCAACAAATCCCACTTTTTCATTCTTGGGCTATAGGATAATTATAACAAGTTTGAGATGGATTTTCGATGTATTCCCTTGGGATTCAACCCTAACCTAGTTTTGTTACTATATTTGACAATACTCACTTTATCCTTCTAAGTAGGGATACCAAGTTTGTAGCTTCCCGAATCTAGTACCTGGAATGCTACACGGTGCTTATGACCCCGAAGTACCACAAGCTAACCCATGAATGATATCTATACCTGAGCATATCAAAATATACTGTATAATGTGGAAATAAAGATTGAAAATCCATAAGGTTCAGAACTGATAAACATCTGATTAAACCATATCTGAACAATGTGGCACGACAATACCAAAACTGAAATAATGTCTGAAAATATCTAGTCTAAAAATACTGTAGTCTGAAAGCCTCTAAACTATATAAATAAGAAGTTGATGGGACATTTCCACAGCTAACTCCAACTACTAAAATAAACTAAGAAATAAAGAAATAAAGTAAATGATCATGTCCTCGAAAGATGAGGACTTATTACTAAATCTGTTTGCAAAAACTGGAATGCTACCGATGCTCTGGATCTCGTTCTTCTGAACCTATGGTATAAGACACCATAGCGTAAATGTGTTGTTACTTTGAATTTACTGGTATGCATGGAAGGTAGGTTGAATGCATCTGGTTCATATGCATGAACAATACTGGCTAATTGACTAATATGAACATGAGAATACATGCATGAATACGTCGTAACTATATATGAGATCGTGATAACATGAATTTACTGATAACCAACATAACTGATAACTGAATTGTGATGGCTGATATAACTGATGACATGAATGATTGTATCTGACAGTCCTGAATCTGATAGAACTAGCTGAGTTTTGTACTGTTCAGAGTTGACTGTATCTATTAGTCCTAAATTTTATGGAACTATCTAAGTTCTATTTCTAAGATTGAATGACTGTATCTAACAGTCCTAATTCTGTAACTGAAACTGTGGGAAGTAGTTATCTAACCAATATGCCCCTAATACGCCATTATGGCTGAGTTGGGCTCCAATCTGTAACCCCAATTGGAAGGGTGTAAATACTGTGCCACTGGTAAGGACAAGCTGTGAGTGACGCTCATTTGATAGTGTCCCCAATAGAGAATGGTGGGTCTGTCATCTAACAGTGCTTATCCATCTCAACAACCCTCATCTGACAGTGTTTATGTATCAATCTATGTTGGCTACATAGCTCTAGAATGAAAGGATGACTTCTAAGAATCACACCCTCATCTGACAGTGTGTGTTCCCATTCTTTGGTTCATTCAGTGATAATTCCTACTCCCAGCTGATTATACACTAATCATGGATTACTGAACTGAACTGGATAGAATTAATTGAGTTCCGTTGACTGAAAGAATAGTACTGAGATTATTGTATTACTGCGCTTTCCTGAGTAACATGACTGACTAGGTTCTATGAATCACGGCTTGACTGAGGATATCGTGAAAAACATAACGCAGACTCAAGGCACATAACTATATTTTTTGGGTGCAAGTACCGCTAGGACTCGATAGAAGGAAACTAACAAAGCATGACTTTCTTTAGTACACGACCAACATCAACAATACATAATTTATTATCTAAGACATTTCATCAAACACTTGACATGCATACCTTGTACATGAATGGAGAGTTAATATTATCACACTATTATGGCACTTGTCCTTCACATAGGGATTTAATCAAACATGGTGGGGGGGAGGATGCTATGGTTATACAATCATCAACACATCTAGTAACCAAGGATACATCAATCAACTTGTGAATTAAAGTGTTTATCATGAATACCATCTAATTCCTCACATACTAGAATCAATTCTTGTAATTAATTGTCTATAACATGGAATGAAACCAAACAACAACATGAACAACACTTTTCAATTTAATCAAATAATGAACATTCATAAATATACAAATCTTAGATTTTGAAAAGAGATTCTTGAGCTTCAAGGGTGAAAGAGATCCATGAATCAACACATAACATACCTTAGTACTTGATTTAGTGAATAATGATGGAGAGACTTTCCTGAAATTGAATCCCTAATTGAAACCCTAGCTTGTTCTTGAGAGAAAATTGAGAGAAACTAGTATATTTTGGGTTCCAAATAGCTGAATCTTGTAATAATGGGATTAAATAGGGGTGAGAAATTGACCCTTTTAACCCTGGACTCGTCTTTTAAATTGGTGAAAATTTCCTAACCTAGACTCTTGGCACAACACGGTGCTATCACGCCGTGTCACTGGAATTTCACAACTGGGAAATAGGGAAATGGAGCAACGCAGAGCCATTGGTTTACCACTTCGTTTGCAAACTACAAGTTTGGTGTGATGTGGAGAAATTGTGCTGGGACACTGGAAAGAGGAAAGTTGTCATTTTATCTTGTGGAGCGGCGCACCGCTGACCAATGTGGCACTGTATTATGATGGAGACTTGAAATAGTCATAATTTCTTAACCGGTTATCGGATTGAGGCAAACTTTATATCGATGAAAATCTTATTGAATTTACCACATGACAAAAAGTGAAAAACTTGAAAATCCTCACGTAATAAACATCATTAAATTTAGAAGCTAATACCTGACATTCTTAAGACAAAATTAGTTAGGAATCTTCGAGGTATTATAATATCTCCTCCTTGGGAACATTCTTCCTTAATGAGAATGGATGATGGGGAGAAATGATAAGCCGAAGTACATACTAAACATAAACACTAAAACATGACTACATAACAGATATTTTTGAGATTAATATAGAGCATACATATCTGATGCATGATTTCATGACTAAATTGATACATGAATGTATGATTGAGAGTACTGATGAGATGATCATGCATATCTAATGTGTGAATACATGATTGAACTAACTCATAAATACATGACTAAGATATATACTAACTGATTCTTCTCATAAGGAGAATGAATGTCTGATGCATGAACACATAACAAATCTGATATATGAATATATGATTGAATATGGAATGGTAATTGGATACCAGGTTTTGAAATGATAATCTAAGCATGAAAATGGTTTTTAACTAAAATCTTAACATGAAACTAAAAATTTTAAGGAGAATTGTTACCTTGAGCTAGATCTGAGTTAGTAGAGAAGAGGTGAGGATATTTGGTACGTATGTCTGCTTCTACTTCCCAAGTAGCTCGCTCAATGGACTGATTTCTCCAAAGACCTTTTACTAGAGGGAATTCTTTATTCCTTAGTGTACGAGTTTGGTAGTCTAGAATTTTGACTGGAATGTCCTTATAAGAGAGGTTGTTCTGAACATATAGGCTCTAAATAGGGACTACAACTACTGGGTCACCTATACACTTCTTGAGCAAAGAGACATGGAAGACTGGATAAACTGAGGATAGATTTGAAGGTAATTTAAGCTCATAAGCTACCTTGCTGAAGCGACTGAGAATTTTGAAGGGACTAAAATATCGAGGACTGAGCTTTCTCTTCTTGCCAAAACTCTTCATTCCCTTCATGAGAGAGATCTTTAGATAGAAATAGTTACCAACCTAGAACTTGAGATCCTTTCTATGCATATATACATAAGACTTCTATCGGCTCTGAGTATGCCAGAGTCTTTCTCTTATCAACTGGACTTTCTGTAAGGCATTGAATATCAAGTAAGGTCCTATCACCAAGGACTCTCCTACTATAGAGAGCTTTAAATGGATCCATCTGATTACTGGAATTATAGCTATTGTTGTATGCAAACTCAATCAAAGGTAAGTGGACCCTTATCATATCTTATAGGGTCTGAATGGTCCTTTTCGCCTGACCATCTGTATGAGGATGAAAGGTTGTACTAAAATGAACTTGGGTACCAAGACCCATTTAGAACTCTTTCTAGAAATGAGAGGTGAACTGGGTACCTCTGTCTAAAATTACCACAAGTCTGACAAAAGGATTAGTTTGGCTATTGCTAACACTGCCCTGAGACTTAGAGCGTGGCACCCTACGTTTATTTCTATCCCTGAACTTAGGAGCTGGAGCTCTGGCTGAAGAAGGAGCAGGAATAGATGACTTAGGATGGAACTAAGAGCGGTTTGCTCCTTCTAATTTGGGATGAGCAAAGTTGAAACTACCTGTCTTTGATCTCTTATTCTGTTTCTTCCTCATTATAACATTTTGATCTTCTATCTACTGAGCATGAGTCATAAGTCTGGCTAAAGTCATGTCACTCTTCAACATCACAAACCTACACTCATTGACCATACTATCATTCACCCCAGAAACAAACTTACTCATCTTAGCCCTGCTATCTATAACATCACCAACCTACACCCATCATGTTTCCCTACCTGAAGTTGGTGAATTCTAACACCTTAGACTCTCTTAGCTCTTTGGGAAAGAATCTATCTAAGAATGCAGTGATAAACTTCTCCCACTTAATAGGCCCTGCATTATCTGGCCTTTCTAAATTCCACTATTTAAACCAAGTGTCGGAAATATCCTGCAACTAGTATGCAGATAGCTCAGCACTGTCAATAGGAGTAACCCTTATGATTTTTGTAACCTTCTGAACCTGATCAATGAATTTGTGAGGGTCCTATCTGTTCAATTTTCAATTATGTTTGAGGGCCCTGCAGGCCCGTTCTTGACCAAAATTTTGACTCAATCTTGTATATAGAAATATGAGTCTCCTTTTACTCCATATGACCTGTAGATTACTATTTTTATTGCATGGTAACATTTTGAGTTCACTAAGAAAAGGCAGACAACTTTGGGGAGATTCAAGGATTGTAGTTCAGCATCGAGGTAGGCTTCTTTTGACTCTTCTTCATGAGATGGTATATTACATATGATTCTTGTTATATAGGGATGTTAGGATATGATATTGGGTAAAATGCCATGACTTATCCCGATTTATAAGTTTGGGGCCTAGAAGGGAAATTAACCCTCAAGGTGTAATACTTATTATGCTTCTAGGATACTATTATCCAAAGTTTCTAGCATGTTAGGCATAACTAGGACAATGGACCTTGATTATAATGTTTTCTATGTTACTTGATGGATTGTGATGCGTTCTCGAATTATGATATGTTTATGTTTAATGTATACATTTTTGGCCTAACTCCATGATTATGGTATTGGTTGGGTTCTAGAAGTAGATTTATCCATGTAAAGGATGTGGTTGTAGTCTATAAAAATTTAGATGGTTATACTTAATTATTTGGATACTGGTGATGGAATTCATAGATTTGGTACATCATGTGCACTAAATGGTAAATGGTAAAATTCTAACTAAAAGTATGGTTTTACAACTATTTTTCCTAAAAAGAGATTCATTCCTTCTTTTTAAAAAAAAATGGATTCTTTAATAATTGAAATCATATTATCTCAATGAAAAACTTATGAGCCTTTGAGACTAAAAATGATGTATTAGAGATTTGAATGAAATAGATTCTGAATCATAATTTTACTACTACTACTTACGTCGGTCGAGAGAGATTTCGACAAGTTCTATACTTCTATTATGATTTAGTCCCGGAGTTTACTCCAGGCAATGAATTTTAGGGATTACACTCTTTTAGAAATAGTTCAAGCTCGTTTATTTTATATATATACATATATATGATTCTGAACAGAGTAGCTAATGATGATGATGATAAATGGAAATCCTATAATAGGAACAGGTTAGTGTATATGGGTACTCCCAATCTCTCTGGGGGGGCCTTCATTCGTAAGCCATAGTTATAGAGAAGAGAGATTACGTTAGGTCCTACTATTGTGAGCCGTCAAGCTGGAGGAGGTCTATATACTAGGTTACATTATGGTACTTACTTTGCTATGGTATTGTGGATATACTTTGCATTCGTCCTTAAATATATATTGCCTATCACCAGTATGTACCTATATCTATCAACCTTATGAGGGGTAACGGTATATGTGATAAATATTTCTTGTGGTATGTTGTGTGTTGATCAAACTTTTAGGTTATGGGGCCCAGTTTAGGCAGTGTTTGTTTGGCCTAGCCATTTACACTATTGTGTTATTAATATTGTTAGTTCATGCTAGTTTGATTACTAGACTAGAACTGAGATTTGAGACATAATTTTGATTCCTTTCTTTATGATTGCTTTATTATGGATAATTATCTAATGTTTAGACGTATTAATTAGAGATCCTGATTATGTTAGTACTTGTTCCTACTATGATTAGGAGGCCTTGGGATTCTAGTATGACTAATTTAGGTTGTAACATTTTCTTAGCCATGTTTTTGTACATATATTTATATATGTAGTTACGGTATTATAGTATGTCTGTCCCTTTCTTTCTTTATTTTTGTTGTATATCTATTCCTTGGCCTAGTATACTATTATGTATCCCTTATCTGATATTTATTTATGTATGGGCTAGTGATGTACGATACTATACTTAGGTTCTTAAGTATGGCTAGAATAGCATAGTATATCCTTATTGCCTCCTTAGCTTTACTATATTAGTTTCATAGATATTTGAGCATAGTTTACATTCTTGCTTGCATGTTATGATATTTCATTATCTTTGGAGCTAAGTCTGTAGTTTTTTACTGAGTACAATATGTTTGCTACTCATACTACACTTTTGCAGGCTGTAGATTATTATACGTGTTCTTTATATTGAGGTCTGCATCATATAGAGCAGTTAAATTTTGGAAAGATAGGGTGAGATCCTAGATTTTGGAGAATTACTATTCTATCTCTTTTTTACCAGACTACTCTCTATATTATATCTAGGGATGAGTTCTATTAGTATATTCATTTAGTGCTTTATTTTTTAATATTATTACTTTGGAAGCTCTTGTACTGATTCCACCAGGTTTTGGGAATATCTTGTGTATTCTAATACCTTTACTATATTTCTTCTATATTCTTACTTCATTCCTCTTTGTAGCACATTACTAGCAGTTCTGAACTCTTGATTTCTTATGTACTGGTGGGTTGTGGTAGGTGCCATCATGACCTGAGGAATTGGGTTATGACAAATTGGTATTAGAGCCTAGGTTTACCAGTGTGCTGGTATATGAGCTAAGTGTATAGTACAGTCCTGTGTCCAGTAGAGTCCTATGGATCAGTGCGAAGATGTTTGAAACCTATCTTGAGGAGGCTATAATGCATACTAAGAAAAAAAAATTCTTGACTAATTGTCCTATGCCTATATTTCTATGAGCGTTAAGTATTTTCCTTGATTCTATTTGTCTTAGATAGATAATGTGAGGTTGTCAATAAATGTGGATGAGACTTCAATAGACATTTCTAGAGCTTTAGTTCAGCATCAAACCAGAGAGCTAGGGATGGATTTTGAAGATATTAAACATCAGCCTGAGGGTTTGGGGCCAACCTAGTCTCTAGTAGAGCTCATGACTGCTTCAAACTATTGAGATTTAACATTAGGGATCACATATTCTTTTGTAGATACCTCACAGCTAGATATGACATCTGACTCATCGAGCAGTTCTTATACCAGAGATGGGTTAGTTGGTGTTCAACATTGTTCCTTATCATTTTTGAAGTATGAGATTAGTGTTTTTGAGTCGGCCAAGAATATTTCAATGCTATATCCTTTAAAGTATGTCAACGTGAATGGGTTTATTAGAGGATTAGCATTACCCCTTCATTTAGCGTCAGAGCATCTGATAGAAGTTGGGTCTTCCTTCCCTTAGGTTGTTGATCATTCAAGGGACATAAAGATATCATGTACTGAGACTTATGGAGGTGGTGTTTAGAGTCTTTGTCATTAGTATTGTTCTATTGGTATTCCATCCAAGTGCAAGGATTCTCTAGGCGAAGGTCAACTTTTCTTATAACCTATTAGTTCTACGAAGGTAGTATTTCTAGCTATTGGTGGCTCTCAGGTTAGTCATGGTTGTCACCATAGGCAAAGTTCACATTAGACCTTGCAGAGTTTTGGTATAGGTCATTCTTCCATGAAAACTATTCTAGATTAGTAGGGGAAACACCTAAAAGTATTTAAGGAGCTTGCCACTATTATGGTGAGATTATTCATTGATCTAGTGAGTGACCCAGATGCGAGTTAGTTATTCCAACTAGGTAGCATATCCTCACTAGCCTAGAGTTCTTGAGGTATGTTATGATTACGTGAAGGATGGTCATTTCAGTAAGGACTACCATTCACTACCAGTTTTTTAACCAGTTGGGGTCAACTTATGTTTCTCGCTTGGTTAAGCATTTATGAGTTTGCTATGACTATAGAGATATTGGTCACTAGTCCAGAGAATGTCCTTAATATGGTATTATCAATCCCTTATCTCATTTATATCAGCATTGTAGTATTGTGGCACCTTCAGTTAGAGACAGTGTGCTTAGTAACATAGTTGGAAATTTAGATGGTCAGTCTAAACTTGTACCTATGTGATTCATTTTCCCTTGGATCCATCAAGAAGGTGACTTTAGATTTCACTATGAAAGGTAAACTTTTATTTTTGTACCTTTACTTTTTCATTTGTATGTGTTTGGGTTCTCATACTCATCGATGATTATATTCTTTGGTAGGTTTATATCAATTATCATGTGCCTTGACATAGAGTTTATGATTATTTGACTACCCTCATAAATTATTTCTTTCTGTAGCAGATAGACTGAATCAATAGTGATATTTTCCTTGTGGGTGTAGCATTTGGATTCGAGTCTTATTTACCTTGGTATATTGTCCTTCTTATGGCAATGGAGTGGTACTTGTTTCTGATTTTTATTTTTGAGTGCCACTTATATTTTATACTAATATTTATATTACTATTATTGTTATTGTCATTGTTTGATGTTTATCTATCCTTACTTAGTAGACTATTAGACTAGAAGTATCTAGTTAGAATTTTTCTTTCTTGTGGTTCTTATTTATTGGCTTGGGTAAATAGCTTGGTTGGATGATATCTCTTTTGTAGCAAGGTAATGTTGGTCATTTTCTTCTTCTATTGGTGAGGCTAAATTGATTGTTTAGTGGGTTGTGGTAGTGAAGGTTTGTTTTCCTTCCATGGTTCTATTATGGTTTTAGAGTTGACAATTGGGGTGTGTATTCTATTTATAAGGTTGATCAATTTAGGGTCCATTTTTCTGATTTGACTAGTACATTACTCAATAGTAGTTTTGATGTTGAAGTTGAGAGGTCATGGATTCATCATTCAATTTTGTTGGGTTCGTCTCCCGGTGATAATTTGCTTTTAGTATTAGAGTGGAGTTGGATACTTTATTTTTTCTAAGATTTGGTTTTTTTCTTAGGTGGTTTGGAAATTTGGATTTAGATGATCTTTTCTATAACCTCTTCTTAAGTTAGTAAATTACATATCATTGTCAATATAAAGTATTGGATTGATCAGTTTCTAGCAAAAGTTGCATTTCTCTAAGTTGCTAGAGTTTTGGTTATCTCTACCACAGTTTACAACCTTTTTGAGTTCTTTATTATGTTTTGGTAGTTCATTCCCTCTAACAGATATGGAGTTGGCCATTTGTGTTCTTAGCCAATGATTTATCCATTGTTTTAATTTGGTTCTTTAGCTTGTTTTGATTTTTGCTCTGACATGATTCAAAAGTAATAGGTCTGATTTGGATACGAAGGTTGATTGGGTAATTTGCCTTAGATTAGACTTGTTATCTTAGTTTTGGATTTCACTCTTCGAATGGTGTTTTAAAGGTTATGACAGATTTAGAGTGTAGATTCTTAAAAACCTTCAAGTATCGTTTGGGTAGTTAAGGTATGGTGGTTCAACCTTGGTGTTTATATTAAGTTGGGAGTTTTAGAGCTTGGGTACAACCTTTCTTTTAGAGGTGTCTTGGTTTGAGTTCCATTTATAAAATTTCTAAGATTTCTCTGTGTATAACTATTCGTTCTCCTTCAGTTCAAATGGATAATGGTTGATAGTTATTCAAATGGTGGTCTCTTATCACGGTATTGGTTCCTTCAGCTTCACCTCGAGCTTCAGTTTTATTGGAATTTTTGAAAGATCTAACTAGTAGGAGTAGTATGTATGAGTTGCGATCAACATGGATTGATCCTCGATTAATAGGACATCCTAGGAGGATTATTTAGTAATGAGTGTTTGTGTTTCCGACTCTTGGCTTTCAGTTTAATGGTTATCTAGAACAGTTGGAGCATTGGCATAGATTGCTGACCTTGGTTACCTCTATTTGTTTTCCCAGGTAGCTTTGTATGGGCTTATTCTCATGCTTTCCAATATAGGTTTATAGTGGTCAACTTTAATTCTATGATGTTAGTTGTTATGGAGCTGCGCGGCCAGGACTTGGGTGACTTTCTTTTGGTTTGGGGTGGAAAATAGGCTTGGAAAGGCAAAAGAAAGTTATTTTTAGATATTGAAGTTGGTGGCATGAGTCATGTGTTAGTTTGCCTTAGGATTGGATAAGTTTTCTCTTGGTTGTGGTAGTATCAGTATGGTATCACTAAACCATGGTTGGGATTTACATGTATCAACCTTCCTCGGTCCAGTTGGAGGATAGTTGGTGGTTGAAGTTGAGTTTTGATTGTTTCAAAGTTTAGTGAAAAAGTTTGTTGGAAAAGGGATACTGTGGAAAAATCCCTTAGAAGTGTTGTCTCCTCTTGTAGGTTATTTTTGGAGTCTTGCTCGAAGTATGCGAGCTGAGCCCCTCATCTCTTGGAAATTTCATGCTTCTCCATTCCATTAATTTTTATGTATGAAAGTCCTTTTATTATTGGATATTATAATCACCTTCTAGGTCATTTTCTTGATTTGCATGCATTTTCAGTGTTTGGAGCCATCCAATAGTAGTTGTAGATCATTTTGGAGTTGTCGTAATTGTCGGCTCGGTTATTGGATAGTTCATTTGTATTTTAGACTCATTTCCCTATTTTAGAGAGTTAACTATTTGTGATTTGGTCTAAAAAATACTCCAAGTATACGACCATAAATCAGAATTCTAACAGTGCATTAGTTTTGAAACATCGATTTTAGGCTCGAGAAACCTTTGGTTCAGGTCCTAAGCCATTCAGACTAGTTTTGAACTGTTGCGTTGATTATGTGAAAAATGGAATTATAGGTTGGTTCCTACACTTATTCAAAATGATCTCAGATGAAATTTTCGATGCTTCCATTAAGTGTAGATGTCAAATTTTGTATGGTAGCATATTTTATTTGCGCGCATAAGGTTTTGAATGACTCTTGATCACCTGATCGAAGTTCATATTGGACTTAGAGAAATCTGGTGCATCAACTTACTAATGCAACTGCTTAAGCAGTCAGATGACCACTTAAGCGGTCTCTGCATATGCTATATACTGTCATTTAAGCGATCTTGACCATTTGGTCAAAGGCCTCTAAAGCAATGTTGTGTCCTCTAAAGCAGGCAACACTTAAGTGGCCTAGAAGTCTCTTAAGTGATACTTGACTCCAAATGCAGATTTCTTAAGCAATAGTGGGGCCGCTTAAGCAACTGGGTGACAACTTAAGCAAAATTTATTGGCTATTTATTGCACTTTTCCCCACCCAATTTTTTACCATTTCTTCCTCCATTTTCATATAAGATTGATACCTCAAAGAGAGAAAAAATGGAAAAATCATCCATATAAGTCAAGGTAAGCTAGCCTAAATCTTCTTTGTCATTTCCCATTAACTTTTCCTTCAATTTTTATCATAATTTATGCTAAAATCCTTAGAAACTAGGTCTTGAATTACTAAACTTTAAGGGTTGATTTGAGACCCAATTTACGCTTCATTTCTATTCAACTTTTGAGCACACATTCCTTGTCCTTCAAGGGACCTCTTGGTGGATTAATTTTTATTTCCATTTGCGGCCTCCATGGGCCTATTCATAAGCCAAAATTCAACATGATCCTTTATATAGAAATATGGGTCTTGTTTTACTCCTTATGATATGTAGATTACTATTTTGATAGCGTGGCAATATTTTAATATCGTGGAGTAAAGGTGGATGATTTAGGGGAGATTCAGGAATTGTGGTTTAACATCGAGTTAGGCTTCTGTCCACTCTTCTTCATGAGATGGTGTATTATATCTATTGCATCTTAGATAGGGATGTTATGATTTGTAATTTGATATAATACTATGCCTTGTCCTAATTTATGAGTTAAGGAGCTAGAAGGATAATTGACTGTTAAGGTAAAATGCTTCGAGGATCCTATTACCCTAGGATGGTAGCATGTTAGGCATAGTTAGGACTAGAGGACCTTGAGTATAATGTTTGCAGCATTACTTGGTGGATTGTGATAGTTACTCGAATTGCAATATGGTTATGTTGGGTATATACATTATTGGGCTCAACATCATGATTATGATAATGATTGGATTCCATAAAGTGGTTTATCCCTGTAAAGGACATGGTTGTAGTCTATAAATATTTAGATGCTTATAAATGTATTATTTTGATACTGGTGATGGAATGTGTATATTCGATACATTCATATTCACTAAAATGGTAAATGGAACTATTCTAACTAAAAGTATGGTTTTACTAATGCTTTTCCTAAAAAGGGATTCATTCCCACTTTTCACTTTTAAAATAGATTCATTCATAACGGGAATTGTACAATATTAATGAATAAATTATGAGCCTTTGAGACTAAAAATAATATTTTACAGATTATAACTTACCAGATTTTGGTCCACAATTTTACTATTACTATTTACCTCAATTGAGAGATATTTCAACCCTTTCTGTACTTCTATGATGATTTTTTCTAAGATTTTAACTTGGGAATTGAATTTACAAACTTACACTCTTTTAGCGATGGTTATAGCCTATTTATATATAAATATGTGTGTGTGTGTTTATATATATATATACATATTTGTGTGTATGGTTCTATACGGAGTAGATTGATAATGATGATGATGATTAGAAATCCTATATCGGGACTAGTTTAGACTATATGGGTACTTCGAAACCCCCAAGGGGACCCCTCATCCATGAGAAATCATATCGGAGATGAGAGGTTACAATAGGTCTTGCCTTTGTGAGTCGTGAGCTGGAGGAGTTATATAGACTAGGTTACATTATGGTACTTGGATCAGTTATGATATTGTGGATTCACTTTACATTTATCGCGCCTATATCTATCAACCTTATGGGGAGCCACAAAGGTATAGGTGATGAGTATTGCTTGTAGCGAGTTATTTTGTGCTTATTGGACCTTCTGAGTCATAGGGCCCAATTTAGGTATTGTTTTTCCTTTCTAGCCAATTACTTTATTATGTTATTATAATGGTTAGTTCGTGACAGATTGATTACTTGATTGGTATTAAGATTTGAGGTAAGATTATTCTTTCTTTCTTTACGGTTGCTTTATTATGGATAATTGTCTAATGTTTAGACGTACAGATTAGAGATCTTGATTGTGTTAGTACTACGTCCTACGATTATTCAGAGCCCTTGATATTTTAGTATAGCCACTTTAAGTTGTACCTTTTGGTTATCCTTGCTTCTGTACATACATTTACATATGTCATTATGGTACTATGGTATATCCCTCCCTTGTTTCCTTCATTCATTTTTTTATATCCATTTCTTTGTGTTGTATACTATTATATATCTGTCATCTACTCTTTATTTGTATATTGTCAAGGGATATACAGTATAGTGCATAGCTTCCTGTTTATGTCAAGAACAATATAGTATGTCTTTGTTTAGCTTTACAATTTTAGTTCACTAGATATTTGAGGGAAGTTTATATTCTTACTTGCATGTTATGTATATTTACATTATCTTTGGAGTTTAGTCAGCAATTTTCTACCAAGTACCACGTGTTTGGTGCTTATACTACATTTTTGCAGCCCGGAGATCATAGTATGGGTTCTCGTTATTATTTTATGTGTTGTGCAAAACAACTATGGTTCAGAGAAATAGGGTGAGATCCTGAATTTTGCCTTAGTATTTTCATTTAGTACTTCATTTTTAATATTATTACATTAGAAGCTCGTGTATTGATTACACCAGGTATTGGGACTATCTTGTGTATTTTATCCTTTTTACTATGTTTTTTTCCACTTTCTTCCTTAAGTTCTCTTGCTAGTACATTATAGCAGTTTTGAACTACGGGTTGGCTTACCTACTAGTGGGTTATCGTAGGTGGCATCATGATCTAAGGAATCGAGTCATGACATATGGTGTAAAATACTATTTGAAAACTTTTCTATATACAGGTGGAAGTATGCTAATAGTATTCTTTTCTTGTTTGATTTTCACTTAGCTTAGTTGGACTATAATACCTATTTAGTACAATAAGAATATAATCACTCCTACTTTTGTACCATTTTGATATAGATCCCAGTACAAGTGCGACCCGTAATGGCTAATTTGTGTGGAGAAAGAGCAGTATTAACGATCCTGTGAGCTCTCCACCCAAATTCTTGTTCCATCATTGCTTTATCTTTATGTTTTTATCTTGTATTTTGAAGACAGAGTTGTACTTATTAGATTTCAGTATTATTGTAGATGCTTTTTCCACTTATGACACCATGTTTTTCGTATTAATGTATTTCTTTGGATATTCATGTTATTTGAGTATTATGACCTGACTTTATTGTAGAAGTCTCATAATTATTTAATATTATTCTTATTTTTATTATTTTTCATTACAGGGTCTTGACTTACCTACTAAGGTCAAGTCGAGGTAAGTACCATTATAACCTCAACTTTTTTATCATGAATTTATCAAACCAAATGGGGGATTATTGACCTACCTATTTGTAACGCCCTGAGAGTACACCCTGGGCATCACACGGTGCTTACAGTCCCAAGGGACCACAAGCTAACCCATGAGTTGATACCTGCTATAAGCACTACATAATATAATAACATATGGGGAAGAACAACTGATAGGTCATAAGGTTTTAACAACTAAAATCAATACTGGATCATAAATCTAGAAACAACTGCCGGAAATAACTGTCTGAAACTAATAAAACAATATTAAAACTGACTGTTTGTACTAGTCTAAAAAGACTCTACTGATTAACTGTAGAGATGATGGGACGAACCCCCAACTAACTCCGACTGAATAGGAAGTACTGAAATTAATGAAATAATTCTGACAAATAAACCATGTCCTTGAAATATGAGGACTTACCACTGCTACGTCTGGTAATCTGAAATGTCTAAGAGCGATTCGATAACTGAGCATCAAGACCTATGATATGATATATCATAGCACAAGAAACAAGTATGCGATCAGTACTTCGAATGTATTGGTATGCAAAATGAGATAGGCTGATATGTATGGCTTTATGTATAGGAGTAATAACTGACTGAATGAATAGCATGAAGTACTAAATAAAATACATGAAATTGATAAATACTGAGAAAGCATGAGCAAGCATGAAACATGTTCTGAATATAATTTATAAACTGAAATACTGAGTACTGATAAATGAATAACTAATATTTGTATGCAATGGTCAAGCAAAACTGAAACTGAATTACTGAGTTGATTACTCGTCTGAGACTGTGGGATCTATCATCTAACTGAAATGCCCCAATCAGAAATTTAGGGCCCAACCTATGACCACAATTAGAAGGGTTTCAGTACCGTGCCATGGGTACTAACACTAGCGATATGGATTCAATGATGTCCTGTCCCGAAGGACTAAGGGTGTCATGCCTAAATTGACGAGTGACCCCTGAGAGGTAGTCAAACCTGAACTGACGGGTGACTCCTCAAATCTTACACTGTCTATGTAGTTTTGGAGTACAGGGACTGCTACTAATGACCTTACCTAATTGATGGGGATGTCATTATCCCAACACTCACTTGATTCTAAATCCTACTCCCCATTGAATTGACTTAGAATACTGAACTGTTCTAAGTTTAACTATATGAATTGATTTTTCTCTTAAGACGTTTGAAACTAATCTGAAGATACTGAGGCTATGTAAATAGCTATGTTTTCGGGTATTCATAACCCCCAGGACTCAATATCAATAACAACACAATAGTACTAAAAGTTTGTGGACATAATATTAAAGCATTTATTTAAAATTTATTCTTGTTGTTATTTAATCAAACACTTGATATGCATAGTGTAAGCTAAGTATAGGAATAGCTTAAAACATGTAGTAATAGCATGATTTCAACATCAACATCACTAATTATGGTTTAAATCAACAAATAACATGATTCAAACGTGTAGGGTTTGATAACAGCAACAATTTCATGTAAACTTAGTATAGAGTTTCAATTCATGGTAATTCATGGTAAAAATCACAATTAAAAGTCACAATTATTTGTAAAGATCACAACTTTGAATTTAAAATTTGATATGTGGTCTCCATGGGTGAAAGGGACCCATGGATGAACATTTAACATACCTGGGTTGACGAATTTATGAGTGTTTTTAAGGTTTTTCTTGAGAATTGATCTTGAATTTGAACGCTAAGGTTTTGTTATTGAGAGATGATGTGTTTTTTGGCGAGGAATTATGAGTAATGGGGCACATAATGCCCCTTTAGGTTTGTAATTACGTGTTTTAGATATATTTGGGGCCATGGAAAAAGACCAAACGGTCCCTGGAAATTAAAACTCAAAATTGGACTAGAAATCCCGATTTCGGCCTTTGGCGCGACACGGTGAAATCATGTTGGGACACTAAAAAAAGGACAATCTTTCATTTTTTCCAATGGCACGACGCAGTGCTATCGCGTTGCGCTACTGGAGACAGACAATCCTGATTTGGCACCTTAGCGTGATGCGACACCATTGTGGTGCCCCAAAGAACATGAATTTTCCCCTTGAAGTGATACATATTTATCGCGGTGGTCCACTGGAAAAGGACGAATGTGATTTTGGCCATCTCTGTGACGTGTCCTTATTGCATTGGGCTATTGTTTTTTCACTAAAAGTGCCATAACTTCTTACCCGAGTATCAAATTTAGGCAAAATTAGTATCGTTGGAATGCTAATTCATTTTCTTATCATTTAGTGGGTCTTGATATGTACATTCTTAGTAGAACAAAAGATATGCTCATTTTAAGTTGATTAAAGCAACATTTTTCCTTAAAACTCAATTGGTAAGAAATATTTTGATTCGTCTAATAACTAGAAGTTATTTGAGGCGTTGAGATACATCAAAATCACTCATAAACCTACAAAAGAATTATAATGTACTATGCATGAACTTGAAACTTGGTCCTAACATGGGTTTGGATTTTTGAGGTATTATCATATCTCCCCCTTGGGAACATTCGTCCTCGAATGAGATGGTGAATCTGAAAGAACCAAGGAATTTAGGTTACATGCTTAATATACGTGATGACAATATGATTACATTACTAAATTGATTATGTGAATGCATGACTGACATAAGAATGATATGCAGCTGAAACTGAGCATAGAAAAGAAAAATTGTAAGAAGATTATTACCTTAAGCTGAACTTGAGTTTGTGGAAAAAATATAAGGGTACTTGGTCCGCATATCTACTACTGCTTCCCAAGTGGCTCCCTCAAAGGACAGATTTTACCAAAGAACTTTGACTAGGGAAACTACTTTGTTCCTGAGTCTACAAATTTGTTGATTAAGGATTTCGACTGGAATTTGTTCGTAAGAAAGGCTGTTCTGAACATCTACTCTTTTTAAAGGAACAACTACAGCTGGGTCACAAAGACATTTCTTCAACAAGGAGATATGAAATACTGGGTGCACTGATGCTAAGTCTGTAGGAAACTCAAGATCATAAGCCCTCTTTCAAAAATAGCTCAAAATTCTGTAAGGGCCAACATATCGGGGACTAAGTTCCCCATTCTTACCAAAACTCTTTACTCCCTTCATGAGAGAGATCTTTCGATAAATGAAATCCCCAATATAAAACTCAAGATCCTTTTTTCTCATATCTGCAGAAGACTTTTGTCGACTTTGGGCTGCCTTAAGCCTCTCCCGGATCAACTAAACTTTCTCCAAATACCTAAAACCAACCAATTGGAGACCTACATCTCCTTCCATATAGTGCCTCAAACGGTGCTATCTGAATACTAGAATGACAGTTGTTATTATATTCTAATTTAATCAATGGTAAGTGGTTATCCCAACTTTCCTTAAATTCAAATACACACTCTTGCAACATGTGCTCAAGGGTCTGAATGGTTCTCTCTGCTTGACCATCTGTCTGAGGGTGAAAGGTTGTGCTGAGGTGAACTTAGGTATAAAGACCCTTCCGAAAAGATTTCCAAAAGTGAGAGGTGAACTGAGTACCTCTGTCTGATATGATAGAACATGGAACATCGTGTAACCTAACTAACTATCTAATAGAGAGCTTGGCATAGTTCTCGACTGAATAAGAAGTATGGACTGGCAAGAAATGGGTTGATTTAGTCATCATATCCATAATGATCCAAATTAAATTATGCTTCTGATGAGTATGAGGCAAACCTATCGCATAATTCATGTTTACTACCTTCCATTTCTAAGGGGGAATACTGAACTCCTACATAGACCTACTAGGCTTCTAATGCTCAATATTAACCTGCTGACAAGTGGTGCACTTAGCTACAAACTTTGCAATATCTCTCTTCATCCCACTCCACTAATAGATTTCCTGCAGATCGTGGTATATCTTCGTGGCTCATAGATGAATCGAGTAACACGTACCATGTATTTCTGTAAGAATTTGTTATCTCAACTCATCAACACATGGCACACACAACATACCCTGGGAACGGAAAATACCATCTCCTCCTTGTAAGTAAGCCTCTATTTTTTGATCATTGACTGACTCCTTCAACTTCACCAAACTAGGATCCCTATCCTAATTTTCTTTCACTTTGACAACCATAGAAGATTCCAAACTATTCTGAATCTAAATGATACCCTTAACTAAACAAACCAAACGAACATCTAACTTGGAAAGATGATGAACTTCATGAACTAATTTTTTCTTATCATCCTCAACATGATCAACACTACCCATAGACAATCTACTTAAGGCATCCGCCACTACATTGGCCTTTCCCGGGTGGTACAAAACACTCATATCATAATCTTTCAATAGTTTAAACCATATTCTCTAACGTAAATTCAAATCCTTCTATGAAAATACATACTGCAAGCTTTTGTGATCTGTGAACACATCAACATGCACCCTATAAAAATAGTGCCTCTATACCTTTAAGGCAAACACAATAGTTTCTAATGCAAGATCATGGGTGGGGTAATTTATTTCATGGGGCTTAAGTTGTCTAGAGGTATAAGCCAAAACCATACCCTTCTGCATCAAAACACACTCCAAACCATCTCTAAAAGAATCACAGTACACAACAAACCCATCTAAACTATCTGGAATTTTTAAAACTAAGGTTGTGGTAAGTTGACTCTTCAACTCCTGACAACTATTCTTACAAGAATTTGGCAACTAAACCTTAACTTTCTTTTGAGTCAATCTAGACATGGGGGTTGCAATAGACGAGATCCCTTCAACAAACTGCCAATAATAGCCAGCCAAGCTCTGCAAACTCTAGATATCTTATGGAGAAATGGGTTTGTGCCATTTCCTCAACTCTTTAGTTTTTTGAGGATCAACTCTAATGCCATCACCAAAAACAACATAGCTAATAAAAACTATTGATTTTAGCCAAAATTTGAACTTACTAAATTTAGTGAACAACTGATGGGATCTAAGAGTCTTCAATACTATTCTGAGGTGGTCTGCATGATCATTTTCATTACAAGAATGGACAAGAATGTCATCAATGAAGACTATGACAAACATGTCCAAGTACTACTTGAACACTTGGTTTATCAAGTCTAAGAAAGCTACTGGGGCATTTGTGAGACCGAAGGACATGACCAAATACTAAAAGTGAGCATACCGTGTTATGAAAGCTATTTTTAAAAGGTCACATCCTATGACTCTAAGCTGATGATAGCTGGATCTGAGGTCTATCTTAGAAAAACAACTGGCACCCTAAAGTTGGTCGAATAAGTCATTAATTCTGGGGAGTGGATATTTGCTCTTGATTGTTACTTTGTTCAACTGACAGTAGCCAAAACACATTCTAAGACATGAATCCCTTATATAGGAGATATTTCAATTGTTCTTTCAACTCTTTAAGTTTTGTTGGATCCATTTTGTTTGGAGAAATAGAGATAGGCTGGGTATCTGAAAGAAGGTCTATCCCAAAGTCAATTTCCCTTTTGGGAGGATCTCTAGGAAGATCTTCTGGGAACACATCTGGAAATTCCCTTACTACTAAAACTGACTCGAGATTTATAGCTTCGAAATTAGAGTCCTTGACTCAGATAAGATGATAAATGCACTCCTTTGATGTTATTTTTCTCGCTCTAAGGTATGAAATAAGCTGACCCCTGAGCGCAGTAGTACTATCCCTCTATTTAAGGACTAGTTTTTTTGGGAACTGAAAGTAAACTATTCTATTTCTGCAATCAACTGAAGCATAACATGAATGGACCCAATCCACGCTGAGAATGACATCAACATCCATCATCTCTAACTCTACAAGGTCTACTAAAGTAACTTTTTGAGATACTGTAATCGGGAAGTTCTTGTATCCCCACCGGGTTACAATAGAGACACCTACTAGTGTAGACCCTGAAAAGGGTTCTGCTAAAATTTTGGGACTGACTCCAAAGTTGATGGCTATATAAGTGGTTACAAAGAAAAGAGAAATTCCAGGGTCTATTAAAGCATAAACATATAAATGAAAGACTTGTAACATACCAGTAACCACATGGGGAGAACTTTCCTATTCTTATCGAGAATAAAGTGTATAGAGCTTATATTAACACTGACCAGTAATAGTACTGGAAGCGGCGCCTTGCTGAGTCGGGCGGCCAGCTAGAAACGATGACTGAAGGGACTGTCTCTATTGGCCCAAATCTCTACCTTTCTGAGAAACTACCTGACACTCTTAGCTTCGATGGTCTGGCTTACCATACCAAAAGTGTACATCACTACCAGATTTACACTTACCCTATCAGTTTCTACCATATTTCTGCTAAAGAGGATTTATACGACCACTATTTACACTGCCTTGGAACTTAGATCCTGGTGCTCTATCCCTATTATTATTTCTGAATTTGGGTACTAGGGCACAAGATAAAGATGGAGTAGGAGTTTAAGATTTTTGGCGGAACTGAGGACGATTACCACCTTATGACTTCGGTTGAGAAAAATTAAAGCTACTTATTTTAGCCCACTTGTTCTCTCTCTCCTTCTTATTCTTCTGCTCCTCAATCTTTTGATCATGTACAATAAGACTATATATGTCTATCTATTTAATTAAGATCACATTTCTACACTCTTTGACCACACTTTTAGATACCCCAGACATAAACTTACTCATCCTTGATTGGTATCAGCCACCACATAAGGAGCATACCTAGCTAACTGATTAAACTTAAGGGAATACTCTTTCACACTCATGTTTCCTTGCCTCAAGTAGATAAACTCTAACACTTTGGTTTTTCTCAGCTCCAAAGGGAAGAATCTATCTAAGAAGGCTATATCAAAATTCTTCCATTCTATAGGCCCTATGTTTATGCCTCTATCCCTTTTTCGCTACTTAAATCTGGTATGGGCTACATCCTGTAGCTAGTAAGCATCCAACTCAGCACTCTCAGTAGAATTTACCCCCATAATGTGTATTACCTTCTGGACCATATCTACGAATTCCTATAGACCCTCTTTAGATTTGGATCAAAAAAATAGGGAAGGATTCATTCGGGTAAAGTCTTGAATCCGAGCTACGTATTATTGGCCACTGAGTTGGCCAGAACAGTGGCTGGTTGAATATTTTGACCCGCTACAGAGTAAGCTAGAGTAGTGAATACAGCTCTGAACTCTGGATGAGAAATATGCTCATTCAGTGGATTTTCTAAATGGGCGGAGGTGTTGGTTGGTTCATATTTCTTCTTCTATTTGTCTCTATGGGAGGCATATTCTATAACTGGAAGGAAGAATATATTAGACAGAGACTTTAGCATAAGCTACTTGAAAGAAGGGAAATTTTTCTTAAAATGCCTCGGAGCCTCTTGTCTATAAGCGTACAGCGCTTTACACCCATGCACAATACTCTACTTGATGTGGCTTTTAGAATTACTAGGATACTTTAATACCTTAAGCTCTAATACCAAGTTTGTAATAACCCAAGAGTACACCTTGGGCATCATATATTGCCTACAGTCCTGAGGGATAACAAGCTAACCCATGAGATGGTACCTGCTATGAGCACTGAATTGTATAATAACATATGTGGAAGAATAAATTATAAGCTATAAGGCTTTAGCAAGTGAAACCAATACTGGATCATAAATCTAAAAACAACTGCTAAAAACAAATGTCTAAAACTAATAAAATAATAAGAAAACTGACTAACTATCTGTACTAGTCTAAAAAGCCTCTACTACTGACTGTGGAGCTGATGGGATAAACCCCCAAAAAACTCCAACTAAATAGGAAGTACTGAAACTCATGGAATAACTAAGATTAATAAACAATGTGCTTAAAATATAAGGAATCACCACTGCTACATCTGGTAATCTGGAATGTCTATGCGTGATTCAGGAACTGAGCGTCTGAACCTATGATATGATACATCATAGCATAAGAAATGAGTATAATATTAGTACTTTGAATGTACTGGTGTACAAAATGAGGTAGGTGATATGCATGGTTTCATGTACAGGAGTAATAACTGACTAAATGAATAGCATGAAGTACTAAATAAAATGCATAAAATTTGAAAATTCTGAGAATGCATGACCAAGTATAATACATGTTCTGAATATAATTAGTAAAATAAAATATTCAGTACTGATAAATGAATAACTAATATCTGTATGCTATGGTCAAGAAAAATTGAAACTGAATTACTGAGTTAATTACTTGTCTAGTACTATGGGAGCTATCCTCTAACCAATATGCCTCAATGATAAATTTAGGGTCCAACTTATGACCCTAGTTTGAAGGGTGTTAGTACCGAGCTACGGGTACTAACACTGGCTATGTAGATCCATTGATGTACTTTCCCGAAGGACTAAGAGTATCAAGCCTAAACTAATGAGTGACCCCTGGGAGGTAGTCAAGCATGAACTGATGGATGACTCCTACAATTCTACGCTAGCTACGTAGTTCTTGAGTACAGAGATTGCTAAGAATGACTCTACCTAACTGGAGGGGAAGTCGTCATCTTGTCATATTCTCGATGCTAAATCCTATTCCCAACTTCACTGACTTAGAATATTGAACGGTTCTAAGTTTAACTGACTGAACTGATATTGCTCTTAACAAGTTTAAAACTAATCTAAAGATATTGAGGCTAATTAAATAACTAAGTTTTCAGGTATTCATAACCCCTAGGACTCAATAAAAATGATAGCAAAATAGTAATAAAACTCTAGGGACATAATCTGAAAGAATTTATTTGAAATTTATTCTTGTAGGCATTTTATCAAACATTTGATATGCATAGTGTAATCTAAGCATGGGAATAGTTTAAAGCTTGTAGTAATAGCATGATTTAAACATCAACATCACTAATTATGTTTTAAATCCACAAATAATACTATTCAAATGTGTGGGGTCTGATAATAACAACAATTTCACGTAAACATAGTATTGAGTTTCAATTCATGTGAATTCATGGTTAAAATCACAATAACTTGTAAAGATCACAACATTGAATTTAAAATTGAATACGTGGGTTCCATGTACAAAAGGGACCCATGGATAAACATTTAACCTACCTAGGTTGATAAATTCGTGAGAGTTCTTGGGGTTTTTCTTGAGAATTGATCTTGAATTTGAAGTCTAAGGTTTTGTTTTTGAGAGATGATGAGTTTCTTGGAGAGGAATTATGAGTAATGGGGCACATAATTACCCTTTGGGGTTGTAATTACGTGTTTTGGATGGATTTGAGGCCATAGGATAAGAAAAAATGGTACCTGGAAATTAAAACTCGAAATTGGACTGCAAATCCCAATTTGCCTTCGGGGGGATACAGTGAAATCGCATCAGGCCACTGAAAAATAGAACATGAAAATTCCCCTTGAAATAGACAATCCTAATTTGGCAGCTGGCGTGACATGGTGCCATTACGATGCCCCATAGAACATGAATATTCCCCTTGAAGTGATATGACGTTGTCCTAGTGGTCCAATAGAAAAGGACAAATGTGATTTTGGTCATCTCCGCGATGACTTACCGTGTTGAGCTACTGTTTTTCACTAAAAGTGACATAACTTCTCACCCGAATATTAAATTTAGGTGAAATTTGTATTGTTGGAAAGATAATCCAATTTCCTATAATTTGGTAGGTCTAGAGATGGAAAATTCTTAGTAGTGAAAAATATATGCTCATTTGAAGTTTACTAAAGCAACATTTTTCCCGAAAAGTCAATCGATAAGGAATATTTTGATTCGTCTAATAGCTGGGAGTTATTTGAGGCCTTAAGGTATATCAAACTCACTCATAAAACTACAAAAGAATTATAATATACTATGCAAGATATTTAAATATAGCTCTAACAATGGTTTGGATTTTGGGGGTTTAACACTATTAAAGACATAACGAGAGTCATGGTTCAAAGGATAGGGAAAGAGATTGGAGGAACAAAGATTAAAATTAGAGAGATCATGATCATGTTCATGAATAGAGGGATAAGGAATGAGTGATAGATCATGATCAGAGGGATAAAGAATGATTTCGTGCCAGATATCTCCCACCTTATCATAGATAAAAGGTCAAAGAGTTATCCTCCATAGATCAAGAAGACAACACAAAAAGGATGTGCTTGCTAGAATTTTTATAGGAGTGAACAGAAAGTGATAAGATGCTCAAAGAATCATAGAGTGACATCTAACAATTAAAGAAAATGGTTCATTTCCATGTTATATCAATTAAACAACTTAAAAACCAATTGAGCCATATCTCAATTCATGCGACCTTAGACAAAATGTGAGGGTTCCCTAATAACACCGTGATAAATCCAAGGAATGATTCTCATTATATGACCATTGTTACTAGAAGAAGAAAGACACTTGGGGGTGAGGTATTAGATCTTGATAAAGACCCAAAGATAGGGTAATTGAAGATCAAGCAAGTGTATAGAGAAAAAATATTGAAGCTGAATGAAGAAGTTCCTATTCTCAAATAACTAAATGTTGAAAAGCAGGAAAAAGTTGAGAATATGGTTAAAAATGAAGAGAAACAACAAGTGGTCAATGATAATGTACCGAAATACAATGAAACTCTGGTTTCTTTAAAGACAAAACAAGATACCTCCTTTATTCCCACAAAGATTCACAACGAAGGATGACAAAACTAAATTCAAAAAGTTTCTCCCTAAGTTTAGCAACTTGTCTATGAATATTCATTGGAAGAAGATTTCTCAAAATGCCGAGTAAGCCAAGTTTATGAAGGACTTAGCAACCAAAAGAAAAGTCATGAATTTTGAAATAATTGAAGTATCACATAGTTGTAGTAGGATAATATTTAGTAACATGGTGGTAATGAAAAAGATTTGAGGTCATTTTCTATTCTTTGTAACATTGGTGTTTATTAATATAGCAAAGCCTTGTGTTATCTATGGACAAGTATAAATTTGATGCCATTGGCCTTGTTAAAACATTTAGGATTGGGAACTCTTAAGGAAACTATGAGGATTTTAATAAAAGATTGATCTATAAAGGTACTGGTGGGAGTCCTCTATAATGTGCTTGTTCGAGTTGATTGATTCAAATTTCCCACTAATTTTGTATTCTAGATTGTGAGATCGACCATAAGTCTCTATTATTCTTAGTAAACCCTTCTTGGAAACTAGAAGAGCACTTATTAATATGGAGTATGGGGATCTAAAATGTTTTCTCAATGAAGATAAACTTACCTTTAATGTATACAAGTCCATGAAACAACCTAGAGATTTGCAATTGATCTCGATAATTAACATGATTGATAAAGAGGTTGTATAAGCAACATATATGGATCTAAATGGGCCATTAGAGGAAGTTTCAAGGATCTATAGGAGTAATTGTGCGGAAGAGTGTTATGAGGTTTTATATTCTTTCACCGATAATTATTCATACTGTAAGAACCCATATAAACTTGACCTTGTTCTAAAAATTTGAGAAATTCCTCCCAATAAGACATCTATAGAGGAGCCTATACAAATTAAAGTCAAGCTACTCCATTCTCATATTTGTTGTTCATTTTTAGGGAAAAACAACACCTAGCCATCATTATAGCAACAGATTTATTGTTGTGGGAAATTGAAGCATTGAAATCAATATTGAAGAAATTCACAAGTGCTATTCTATATCCAATATTATTGGGATATCTCCTAGTATTTGTGCTATTCTATAGCTAATATTATTTAGATTTCTCCCGATATTTGTACTCATAAAATATATTTGGAGCCTAAATATGTATCTGGTGTGGTGCATCAAAGAAGGTTAAATCCTCCAATACAAGAGGTAGATAGTAAAGAGATTATTAAATGGCTTGATCCTGACATCGTGTTTATAATCTTGGGTAGTATTTTGGTGAGCCCAGTGTATTCTGTTCCAAAGAAGGGTGGAATATGAGGTTACCAATGAAAATAATATACTTGTCCCCATTAGGACTATTATGAGTTGGAGATATGCATGGATTATCTGAATCTTAACTCATGGATGAAAAAAGACCATTTCCCTATGCCTTTTATGATCAAATGCTAGATCATTAGGCTGGGAGGATTGGTATTGTTTTCTCTATGGGTACTCTGGGTACAAAACATATGGGCAACCTCCAAAGACTAAGAGAATACCACTTTCACATATCCATATGGTACATTTACTTTGAAATATATGCCTTTTGGATTGTGCAATTAAAACACCCGAGAATGTGCACTTGCAAATTTTTTGGTTGACTGGTAATGATCATAATAAGTGTGTTGTGTTGCATCCTTGTAGTGTGTTGTTTCCAACTTGTATACAGTTTTTGTAGGTGTATGTTGAGTTTTAAACTTGCATCTATACTTACCTATCCAAGTGGAAGTGAATATAAACACCTACACAATGGACTATTTAGAAAACAACAACCTTTTATGTCTCTAGAGTGAATGCGGTTGGGGGTACTTAACTCGTACCCTACATCATGACTCGTACCTATCATTCCCTTTTCTTTAATATCATACATAGTATGTTAGGGTAATATACTATCCTTTATTCAACAAGACCATCCCTTGGTCGTAAGTATACTTACGAGTCGTATACTTATAGTCGTATGGAGTGAAGACTAACCTAGGGTGGACTATTTTTGTTATGGGTGGTCTATAATAGTTAGGTCACAAGCCTTACCCTTTGGATATGACTCAAGGGTTCCTAGTCCTATGCTAACCAGTGTGGCTAACATAGGATAAGCCTAGGTTATGAGTTAAGGTACCACCCTACCCTAGGTCATGATTGCCACATGAACCATATGGGGGAGTCGCACCCCTGCATAGGAGGACTTTCCAGCTATTTATTAAGGACTTTTTGGTCATTTTTGTTGCCTAAATCCCTAATTCCTTGCACTATATAAGTCATGGTAGCCTCCTAAGTCCTTATTTTACAAGATTCAAGCATTCCAAACACTCAAAAATGCTTCTTTGAGCAAGATTAGATGCTAGGGTTTTAAGAGTGGTCTTCTAATGGCAAGAAGGAGTGAAGATTGTTGGTGTGCCATCTTTTTTAAGGAATGTATCTCTTGCCCTCTTTAACTAACTCTAAATCCATGTATTTCACACTGGAATTAGTAAGTGTACATGGTGGTTTTGAATCAAATAAAAAGGGCTTTACTACCTAACAATGACTAATGATGATTCTTTTCTATACTTGTGTTGATACATGTTATTTATGGTAGATTTCTCATATGGATTCTTGTTTTATGTTTTTTAACATGAGGTTCTTCAGTAACCCTAGTCTTGATGATATCTACCATAAAAATAACCTTGATATGGGTATGCATAAAAAGTATTGTGAAAATGTCTAAGTGAAATGCCTAGTTATATGTGGGTGATGTATTAAGTTAAGGAAATGGCCTAATGCAATTGAATGATTGGTAAATGGTATGTTAAATTTATTGTTAACTGTGTATTGTGTATTTGGAGATATTCTTAGGTCAATGATTAATAATGGATTGAAACCCTGGATATGAAAAATTAAATTATTGTGTGTATTGTGCCAAAATGTGGTGAAAAATTTCCAGTTAAATGTGAATGGTTATATGGGTTTTAGTGTCCATAAATGTAATTAATGATGTATTGAATCAAGGAATGTGGACTATTCAAATTATCAATGGCTAAATAGTTTGTGAAAGTAAAATATGCATCTATTGAATTGGCCTAGTGGACATAAATGAGTCATAATAATGCCTAAATGAATGTGAATACTTGCGGATGGACGGTAAAGGCCTTATTCTCCATGTATTGATCTATCATGATTATGATTGCTTTGTAAATGGTTTCTATAAACCTTGTTAATGATGTAATGAATTATTCTACGACTTTAAGTGGTATGATGGCCCTATAAGGGTGAATGATTGATAATAGATGCTGTGTTGATGTTGTTGGCCATGTAATTTATTTAACTTTGACCACATTAGTTTGATGCTTAAGAAGGGGGTTCAATCCCCAAGTTTGAACTTGAATTGTGTATGGAACCAAGTGTGGTGAAACTTTGATATAATGTTGTTAAGTACATGCGAATGGCTTGTGTAGGTCTTGAGGACCACAAATTAAATGGTATGATGAATTAAATAAAGGCATTGGACTATTGAAATTTTTCGGCAATGAAGACTCCCATGGGGACCATATAGTCATGTATAATGTTGAATTGGTTAAGTAAGCGAAAGCCCTTAAATGAGATATAAACTGTGTGATTAAATATGCATGAACTAAAGGGAATAAATTTCCATAACCAATCAAATATGATGACTCGTGATTAATGTTCCAACTTGGGCTTAAAGTTCCATAGCCAATAAAATATGATGGCTTTTGACTAAAGTTCAAACTCAGGATTAAAGTTCCATAAACAATCAAATATGATGGCTCGTGATTAAAGTTCCAACTCATGATTAAAGTTCCATAGTCTATCAAAAATTATGGCTCATGATTAAAATTCCAACTCGGGATTAAAGTTCCATAGCCAATAAAATATGATGGCTCATAATTAAATTTCCAACTCGGGATTAAAGTTCCATAGCCAATCAAATATGATGGATCGTTATTAAAGTTCCAACTATGGATTAAAGTTCCATTGCCTATTAAAGTTCCAAGTCATGATTAAAGTTCCATAGCAGATTAAATATGATTAGAGTTCTATGTTTAGTTGAATATATGATTATATGATCAGAGTTCCACACCAAAGTGATTGTGGTATATGGGTGGATTCCTTATTTCAATATGATAATTATGTAGTTCTAGTCCCTTTACTTGATAAAGTGTAACCATAGATGAAGTACCATGCCTAATGATATATGAATGTTGCTAAAGTGTTATGCCTAATGAGGATGGTATGAACCTAAGTATGAAGTGTTAAGAGTCCTCTACTTTGTGTCAAATGATTTAAGTGTTTGAGAATGTTATAAAGTCTTGGTAACTTGAGTGTCATGTGATACATCTATGTGCAAGGATAAATGTGTGAATATGATGAACATGATTTATTGACCATTTGATTGAATAATGATATTACTTTATCCTTATCCTTGAGTTACATGTTAGCGCTCAAATCCCTAACCATCTCCGTATACTAGATCCTCACATGATGTAGGCACTAAAGCATCTTCTTCTTTTTATGCGCAATGAACAGGTGTTTGAGTGGGCTCATGCATTGACCTTTAAGTAGTGACTTTCCCTTCTCCAAAAGATCTACCTTGCATAGTTATTTTATTCTACATCATAGAATTGTATAGGGTGGTGCATTGCTATTGTTGGGTCTTGTCCCTACATATCTTTGACTCAGTTGTTTAGAGGTTTTGTTGATGAATGTGGACTTGGGAATTTTTACTAGACTTTGGTTATTAATGAATTGGTAGAGGTTTTCTAGCATTGAATTTTAGTCTTACATTTCTACTATCCTTACCTTATGGTTGAGATCCATCTGACCTTTGTGGATAGTTGTTGATGATTAGGTTGGGTTATGGGGCAAACTCTAGTTTATGTGTGCTCGAGCTACCCAAATGACATAGCCCAAAGTGTAGTACGTGTTAACTTTGTATCAGATCTAGGTTCATGGTCAGTTGGGAGTCAAAAAAACCATGTCAATTAGAGTCTTTTTTGTGGGTCTGAAGTGTGCCACACTTATAAAAGAGGGGCTATAAGGAATTTATGAATGTTTCCCTTTATTGTGTTTCAATCTCATGCTATATAGAGTCTAAGGTCATGCATTCCTCTAATTTATTTTTGCATATATTTCAGATCATGTATTTAAGAAGATCTAACATTTAGGAAAACCCGTCTATTGGGGTTGACACTTTTACTTAGTTTCCTTGAAAGACTGGGTTCCGTCACTCCGTTGCTCAGTCAAATAAAGTAGGTGGATAGTCTTCTAGGAGAAAGTGTTGGGCGGGTCCTAGTTTTCACTTCGCAACTAGTGCTCTCTTCCCAAACTTATTGGGGGATAGGTATCTTTAGATCGATAATACTTATAGGGCATGAGAGCCTAACTCTCATTCACCTATCTTTTTTGTCAGTTTTATGGCCTATCCCATCATAGTTATTGTAAGAAAGGAAAGAATCGGTGTTATATATGTGGTCAATTGGGTCACATGCAACAAGAGGGTCCTATAAGGGTTGCTACTTGGGCAAAAAGAAAGTCGGTCATCAGTTCTCTAGCTTTGGCACCTAGGGTGCCCTATTTAAGGCTAGTGATGCCCGGTTGGCTCCAACTCGCCCTCGTTGAAGATTCTATGTTTAGAGTCATCATTATTCGTGTAAGATTAGAATAGGAAAATTTTACCATTATAGTTAGGTTGGGCACATGACATGAGATCGCCCCTCTTTAGTGGCTTCTTGGGCCAATAGGGGCTCCATTGCTATTTCCCTTACTCCCATACCAAAAGGTGTTGTGTCTTCTTCTATTTCTATAATTGGCACTAGCCAGAGTCACTTGTGTGCACTTTCTCCTCAATAGAGGTTCGAACCATCTCTAAATTATAAAATGGGTATGTTTAGACTTTTTTCAGTGGTGTGTATTGTTTGCTTGATCTAGGCTTTAGTTTTCTTATATGGCCCAGTATGTGATTGTATATCTTTAATGTGGTCTTGAGAGCCTATCGATTCTTTTTTCTATTTCTACCATTGTAGCAGACTCTGTGCCTGTCATAAGAGTCTATAGGGGGTGTGTGGTATTTGTTGGTGGTAGAGACACTCTTGTAAACTTAGTATAGTAGGACATGGTCAATTTAGATGTCATCCTAGAAATGGACCGGTTTTACTCTTGCTATGGTTCCTTAGATTGTCAAACACGTAGGATTGTGTTTAACATTCCTAATGAGCCAGTCATTGTACAGGAAGATGGTTCATTATTTCTTAAAGTGCCTAAGAAAAGATCTTTTTCTCTCCTCAAGACCCGAAAGGGCAATTTCAAAGGGGTGTTTGTATCTGTGGGTCTGAGTTAAAGGTCCTAACTCGGAAGGGTCTTCTTGAGAATCCATTTCCATGGATGATGAGTTTCTTGTCATATATTTTGGGTCGACCAATGCCTTGGAGGAATTCATGGGCTTGATCAATAAGGTTTTTCGACCATTCTTGGGCATGTTTGTCTTTGTCTTTATTGTTGGTATCTTATTTTATTCATAAAGTGAGATGGATCATGTAATCACCTCTATCTTGGGTTACAAACCTTGAAGGATCATCATTTTTATGCTAAGTTCTCTGAGGGTGAGTTTTGGTTAGAAGTCATGGCTCTTCTTGTTTATGTTATCTATCTTTAATAAAGGGATCATCGTGGATTCCCCATATGGTATATGGTTGTGCGTCTTTTGGTGTCTGTACCTAAGGAACCCTCCTTTAGTAGGTTGTGTCGTGATGAGTCTCATTTGTTGCCCAGATGGTTTCTATGAAGCACTTTGTACCTATGGTGTTGTGTCTCCCATTAAAGGAGCAATGTAGTTTGTCAAAAAGGGGAAGCTTAGTCCCCACTATGTTGGTCCCTACTTGATTATGAAGAGGGTTGGCAATATTCCTTATGAGTTGGAGTTTCCTCCTAGTATAAACTCTATTCACTTAGTTTTCCATGTGTCTATGTTTTGGAAGTGTGTTGTTGATCCTTCCTTAGTTTTTCCCTCGAAAGATGTTGGTATCATGGACTCCTTTTCCTATGAGGATATTCTGATAAGAATCTTAGAACGACAAGCTCGCTGGCTGTGAATAATAAAAGTAGCTTCGGTGAAGGTTCTATGGAGGAACTGAAATTCCAAAGAAGATACTTAGGAGGCAGAAGAGGACATGAAGTCCAAGTACGCACATTTGTTTCCCACTTTGGAAGCTTGGGATATGGGTATGTGTTAATCTCCTTGTTTTTTATTATGTCTTTGATAAGACAATGGAGTGAATTCTACAATTATTAAGATTGATTTTTCCCTTTGTTAGACAATGGATTAATGTTCCCAACGTATGAATGGATTGATGTCTTTTTAGACTTTGAGTTAAAATTATAAATGCTATGAAATGATGTGTGTTTTTTTTTGGTGGGTTTAAGTCAATAATACTCTTAATTCTTCCATGTCTTTGATAGATGAGGGAGTAAGTATCTAATCCTTTGAGTTGCTTAGTATCTTTGAAATTCTATAGGTTAGAGTCCCTAAGTTGTGGAATGAGAAAGTGTCGTATAAGTAATTGTTGAAGTCCCAAGATCACTGAACCGAAGTGGTTGATTGATAATAGTCATGAAATATGTTGTGTTATATCTC
>JAPEIP010000006.1:78499188-78510992 GCA_026120095.1 Capsicum chinense | reverse complement strand
GTCCTATAAGGGTTGCTACTTGGGCAAAAAGAAAGTCGGTCATCAGTTCTCTAGCTTTGGCACCTAGGGTGCCCTATTTAAGGCTAGTGATGCCCGGTTGGCTCCAACTCGCCCTCGTTGAAGATTCTATGTTTAGAGTCATCATTATTCGTGTAAGATTAGAATAGGAAAATTTTACCATTATAGTTAGGTTGGGCACATGACATGAGATCGCCCCTCTTTAGTGGCTTCTTGGGCCAATAGGGGCTCCATTGCTATTTCCCTTACTCCCATACCAAAAGGTGTTGTGTCTTCTTCTATTTCTATAATTGGCACTAGCCAGAGTCACTTGTGTGCACTTTCTCCTCAATAGAGGTTCGAACCATCTCTAAATTATAAAATGGGTATGTTTAGACTTTTTTCAGTGGTGTGTATTGTTTGCTTGATCTAGGCTTTAGTTTTCTTATATGGCCCAGTATGTGATTGTATATCTTTAATGTGGTCTTGAGAGCCTATCGATTCTTTTTTCTATTTCTACCATTGTAGCAGACTCTGTGCCTGTCATAAGAGTCTATAGGGGGTGTGTGGTATTTGTTGGTGGTAGAGACACTCTTGTAAACTTAGTATAGTAGGACATGGTCAATTTAGATGTCATCCTAGAAATGGACCGGTTTTACTCTTGCTATGGTTCCTTAGATTGTCAAACACGTAGGATTGTGTTTAACATTCCTAATGAGCCAGTCATTGTACAGGAAGATGGTTCATTATTTCTTAAAGTGCCTAAGAAAAGATCTTTTTCTCTCCTCAAGACCCGAAAGGGCAATTTCAAAGGGGTGTTTGTATCTGTGGGTCTGAGTTAAAGGTCCTAACTCGGAAGGGTCTTCTTGAGAATCCATTTCCATGGATGATGAGTTTCTTGTCATATATTTTGGGTCGACCAATGCCTTGGAGGAATTCATGGGCTTGATCAATAAGGTTTTTCGACCATTCTTGGGCATGTTTGTCTTTGTCTTTATTGTTGGTATCTTATTTTATTCATAAAGTGAGATGGATCATGTAATCACCTCTATCTTGGGTTACAAACCTTGAAGGATCATCATTTTTATGCTAAGTTCTCTGAGGGTGAGTTTTGGTTAGAAGTCATGGCTCTTCTTGTTTATGTTATCTATCTTTAATAAAGGGATCATCGTGGATTCCCCATATGGTATATGGTTGTGCGTCTTTTGGTGTCTGTACCTAAGGAACCCTCCTTTAGTAGGTTGTGTCGTGATGAGTCTCATTTGTTGCCCAGATGGTTTCTATGAAGCACTTTGTACCTATGGTGTTGTGTCTCCCATTAAAGGAGCAATGTAGTTTGTCAAAAAGGGGAAGCTTAGTCCCCACTATGTTGGTCCCTACTTGATTATGAAGAGGGTTGGCAATATTCCTTATGAGTTGGAGTTTCCTCCTAGTATAAACTCTATTCACTTAGTTTTCCATGTGTCTATGTTTTGGAAGTGTGTTGTTGATCCTTCCTTAGTTTTTCCCTCGAAAGATGTTGGTATCATGGACTCCTTTTCCTATGAGGATATTCTGATAAGAATCTTAGAACGACAAGCTCGCTGGCTGTGAATAATAAAAGTAGCTTCGGTGAAGGTTCTATGGAGGAACTGAAATTCCAAAGAAGATACTTAGGAGGCAGAAGAGGACATGAAGTCCAAGTACGCACATTTGTTTCCCACTTTGGAAGCTTGGGATATGGGTATGTGTTAATCTCCTTGTTTTTTATTATGTCTTTGATAAGACAATGGAGTGAATTCTACAATTATTAAGATTGATTTTTCCCTTTGTTAGACAATGGATTAATGTTCCCAACGTATGAATGGATTGATGTCTTTTTAGACTTTGAGTTAAAATTATAAATGCTATGAAATGATGTGTGTTTTTTTTTGGTGGGTTTAAGTCAATAATACTCTTAATTCTTCCATGTCTTTGATAGATGAGGGAGTAAGTATCTAATCCTTTGAGTTGCTTAGTATCTTTGAAATTCTATAGGTTAGAGTCCCTAAGTTGTGGAATGAGAAAGTGTCGTATAAGTAATTGTTGAAGTCCCAAGATCACTGAACCGAAGTGGTTGATTGATAATAGTCATGAAATATGTTGTGTTATATCTCTGTTATCTGGTTGTTCTAACTTGGGTAATGGTTGGTTTGATGCATGTTGATGTGATACATTGTGTGTATGCTTGCTTTACCCTTCATTCATGTATGAATGATCCTAAGTGAGGGAGAATAAATACCTGAGAATGTGGCCTTGCAAATATTTTTGGTTGATTGGTAGTGATCTTGATAAGTGTGTTGTGTTTCATCCTTTTAGTGTGTTGTTTCCAACTTGTGTAAGGGTTTCTTTGGTATATGTGGAGGTGTTAACTTGTATCTATACTTACCTATCCAATTAGAACAGAACTGAAACACCTAGACGTTGGACCATTTGGAAAACAATAACCTTTTATGTCTCTGGAGTGGATACGATTGGGGGTGCTTGAGTCCCACCCTACGTCATGACTCATACCCATCATTCCATTTACTTTAGTATACTAGAAAGTATGTTAGGTTAATATACTGTCCTTCATACTACAAGGCCATCCCTTGATTGTAACCATGCTTACGAGTCTATACTTCATGGTCATATGGAGAGAAGACCTAATCTAGAATAGTCTATTTTGGTTACGGATGGTTTATACTAGTTAGGTCACGAATCTTAAACTTTGGATATGACTCAAGCGTTCCTAGGAATACCCTAACCAGTGTGTTTGACCTAGGTGAAGCCTACGGTACGAGTTAGGGTACCACTCGTACCCTAGGTCACGTTTGTCACATGAACCATATGGGGGAGTTATACCCCTACATAGGTGGAATTTCTAGTTTTTTATTAGGGACCTTTTAGTTATTTCCCTTACCTAAAACCTTGTGTACTTGCAGTATATAAGTCATGGTAGCCTCCTAAGTCTTCATTTTACAAGACTCAAACATTCCAAACACTCCAAAAAGCTTCTTGGAGCATGATTTGATGCCAGGGTTTCAAGAGTGGTATTCTAGTTGCAAGAAATAGTAAAGATTGTTAGTGTATCATCTTGTTTAAGGCATGTATCTCTTACCCTATTTAAATAACCCTAAACCCATGTATTTCACACTTGAATTAATAAGTGTACATGGTGGTTTTGAATCAAATAAAAAGGGTTTTACTACCTAACAATGAATAATGATGATTCTTTTCTATACTTGTGTTGATACAAGTTATTGATGGTATATTTCCCATATGGATGCTTGTTTTATGTTGTTTAGCATGAGGGTTTTGAGTAACCCTAGTCTTGATGATATCTACCATGAAAATGACCTGGATATAGGTATGCACAAAAGGTCATAGTGAAATGCCTAGTCATATGTGGGTGATGTATTGAGTTAGGGCAATGGCCTAATGAGATTGAATTATTGGTAAATGGTATCTTAAATTTATTGTAAACTAAGTATTATTTTATTCCTGATATTGTTGGGTCAATGACTAATAGGGGATTGAAACCCTAGACATGAAAAATGAACTTATTATGTGTATTGTACCAAAAAGTAATGAAAAGTTGCTAACGAAATGTGAATCGTTATGTGGGTTTTGGTGGCCATAAATGTAATGAATGATGTGTTGAATCAAGGCATATGGAATTGAAATGATCAATGGTTAAATAGTTTGTGAAAATCTAATAGGCATCTACTGAGTTGGCCTAGTGGACATTAATGAGTCATGATAATGCCTAAATAAATGTGACTACTTGTGGATGGTAGGTAAAGGCCTTGCTGTCCATGTATTGAGTTATAATGATTGTGATTTCTTTGTAAATTGTTGATATAAACCTTGTTGATCATGTAATAAATTGGCCAATGGCTTTAAGTGGTGTGATGGTCCTATAAGTGTGAATCATTTGTGATTCATGTTGTTTTGATGTTGTTGGCAATGTAATTTTTGTAACTCTGAACACATTGGTTTGATGATTAAGAAGGGGGTTCAATCCCCAAAATTTGAACTTGAATTGTGTATGGAACCAAGTATGGTGAAAATTTGATTTAATGTTGTTACTGATATATGTATGACATTTTTTGGTCTTGGGGACCACAAGTTAAATGGTACGACGAATTGAAAGAAGGCATCGGCCGATTGAAATGGTTGGGCAATGAAGGTTCCCATGGGGACCATGTTGTCATGTATAATTATGAATCGGTTAATCAACCGAAAGCCCTTAAATGTGATTTGAACTTTGTGAGTGAACATGCATGAACCAATGGTATTAAAGTTCCATAGCCAATAAAATACGATGGATCATGATTAAAGTTTCAACTCTGGATTAAAGTTCCATAGCCAATCAAATATGATGGCTCTTTATTAAAGTTCTAACTCGGGATTAAAGTTACATAGCAAATCAAATATGATGGCTCGTGATTAAAGTTCCAACTCAGGATTAAAGTTCCATAGACAATCAAATTGATACCTCGTGATTAAAGTTCCAACTCGAGATTAACATTCCATAGCCAATCAAATATGATGGCTCATTATTAAAGTTCAAACTCGGGACTAAAGTTCCATAGCCAATCAAATCGATGGCTCATGATTAAAGTTCCAACTTAGGATTAAAGTCCCATAGCCAATAAAATATGAAGTCTCATGATTAAAGTTCCATAACCGATTAAATATGATTAGAGTTCTGTGTCTAGTTTATTGTGTGATTATGTGATCAGAGGTCCATGCCTAAGTGATTGTGCTATATGGGTAGAGTCCTTATTTCAATAAGATAACTATGTGGTTGTAGTCCCTTTTCTTGATGAAGTGTAACCATGGAGGAAGTGCCATGCCTAATGATATATGAATGTTGCTAAAGTCTTCTGCCTAATGATGGTGGTATGAACCTAAGCGTGGAGTGTAGGAGTCCCGTACTTTGTATCATATGTTTGAAGTCGAGAATGTTTTTAGGTCTTGGTAACTAGAGTGGCATGTAATATATCTATGTGCAATGATAAATTTGTGAATATGATTGAACATGATATATTGACTAGTTGATAAACTGATGATATTACATTATCCTTATCCTTTAGTTACATGCTAGCTCTCCAACCGCTAACTATCTCTGGACATTACATCCCTATATGACGTAGGTGTCATAGTATCTTTGTCTTCCTATGCGCAGTGAATAGGTGTTCGAACGGGTTCGTGCTTTGACCTCAAAGTGGTGAGATTCTATTCTCCGCAAGTCCTACCTTTCATAGTAATTTTATTCTACATCATAGACATGTATAGGGTGGTGCTTGACTATTGTCGAGGGCATGTCCCGACATATATTTGACTCGGTTGTTTAGAGGTTTTATGGATGACTTGTGAACTTTGTAATTTTTCCTAGATTGTGGTTATTAATAAAATGGTAGATGTTGTATAGCATTGAATTTACGTCTTACCTTTCTGCTATCCTTACCTTATGGTCAGGATCCATCTAACCTTTGTAGATGGTTGTTGATGATTACGTTGGGTTACGGGGCGACCTCCAGTACATATGTGCTCGAGTGCCCGTACAACCTAGCCAAAAGTTTAGGGTGTGTCAGCAATTCCCTCACCACCTTCCAATAGTGCATGTTGTCAATATTTTTTGACGTGGGGGAAGATATAATGGAAGTCCTCTTGGATGAATTTTCAATAGTGGGTGATACATTTGATGCTTGCCATGAGAATTTGGTTAAAGTTCTCCAAAGGTTTGTGGAAATGAATCTTTTTCTAAATTTGGGTAAAATGCCATTTCTTGGTAAAAGAATGAATTGTATTTTGGCACATTTTATGAAGACAAGGAATACAAATCGACTAAGCCAAGGTCAAAGTAATGGCAATATTGCCTCTACGAATCTCCATTAAGGGTGTTCGAAGCTTCATAGGAATTCCACTTCTATCGATGATTTAGCAAGTATTTCTCCAAGATAGCTCATTTAATATGTATGATTCTTTAAAGTGAAGCCAAAGTTTTATTTGATAGAGATCGAGTGAGAACTTTCAATTGCCTCGGAGAGAAGCTTGTAATGGCTTTGATCATTGTGGTCCCAAATTGGTTTCTTACCTTTGGATTAATATGTGATGCAAGTAAAATGGTGTTAGGTGCGGTTTTAGGCCAATTAAAGAATAAACACTTTTATGTGGTGTACTACACATGTAAATCTTTGAATTATGCAAAAAGGAACTACTAGATTGAGGAACAAGAATTTCTAGCCATAGTATATGCCTTCAAATTTTTTTGGGCTTACTTGTTAGGTACAGAGTTATTTTTCATACCGACAATGATGATATTTTGAACTTAATGTCCCAGAGAAAGAAAAACCTAGATTTATTCGGTGGATATTGCTGCTATAATAATTTGATTTTATTATGAGGATTGAAGGGTTCATCTATACTGCCTTGAATCAAATAATGAGAAATTTAGAAAAATTAACATTAATAAGGCATAAACTGATGAGCTTGTCATGGATCGTTTAGAGGTATAGATCCATGGTAAGTTGACTAAGAAAATTATGTTGTGTGTGCTTTACTCCCCGAAAATATTAATCATTATAAAAGAAAAAGATTTCTTCATGTTGTGAATAAATGTTTTTTGGTTGAACCCTATTTATTTAGGTAATGTGTAGATTGGATGATTCGTACCTACGAATAAGAAACGTTGCCTATTCTTGAGGCTTCCATTTATCACCATTTTTCGGTCACCATGGTGGCATAAGAGTAACGACTCCGGAGTACACCCTGGACACCATACGGTGCTAGGAACTACAAGTGACCCCAAGCTAACCCATGAAGTGGCATACTGTTAAGAAACTGAATTATAATACATTAAATAACAAGTTTTGTCGTGCAGAAACATAATAATGATGAAATCTTGGAAAAATACAATATTAATACAATTTTACACTCTGATAAAATTGAAGCACGAAACTAAATTACATGACTGATTCTGACTGACATCTATGAAGCCTATACTATACGTCACTACATATAGCTGGGACATCCCTCCAACTACCACTAATCAATACATAAGAATGATCAAAAAATGAAGTACACAAATAATGTCCCTAAAATAGGAGAACTCATCACATACTGGCTGGAAACTGCAATTGTCAGATCATGATGTGCGGGCTACAAATGGTACCTACATTATGAAAAAATGTAGCCACACAGATGTAAATGTGAATCAGTACTACTGGAATGTACTGATTAGGTGGGGGTGAATGAAATAAGTAAAACCGATTTTATACGTAATCATAAAACATGCATGACTAGGTGTAAGTGGATTCACCAATAAGATGGAATAAAATCAAAGCTGAAAACATCTTAAAACATGAGTAACAAACATAATTTGATAAGATGGTGAATCACTACACTTAGTTTCTTAAAACTTTACTCTTATAATATTAGTATAACTGAATCTAGAAAACAATAAAACATGGGTACTGTATGAATACTGAGTCTGAAACTTCTTGATGGAGACTGGCATAACTCAATAATCTGAATATACAATTATATACTAATGCTTATCTAATTAACTGAATGACTAATAGTTGAATATTGCTCATGTAAAACTGAACTGTACTTAGTCTAAACAACTGGACTAAAACTATGGAGTACTATGCATATGAGGTAAAGACTTTCTGAATAACCTGAGATAACTGAGCATGAATGCATGAAAACTGTAATATCTAAGAATGCAATACCCAACATAAGCATATTTATGAAATAATCTGTAAACTAAAATAGTAAAATTTGGTAACTAAATAACTAATAAATTGTATGATTATGGTCAGCCAAAACTGAACGGAGTTCTGAACTGAATACTGAAACTAAAACTGTAGGAGGTATCATCTAACCAACATGCCCCAAAGCTGAGCTGATTGGGGTCCAACCTATGACCCCAGTTAGAAGGGTGATACTACTATACCAAGGGTACTTACAATGGATGTGGATCTAGTCCTAATCTGGCGGGTGACCCATGAGATTAGTCCAAAACTAGCGGGTGATTCCTGAGAGTGTCATTTCTAAACTAGCGGGTGACATCTCATAACCTACATTAGCTACATAGTTTTAGAACTTAGGGATATCTTCTAAGGACCCAGTCCTAACTAACAGGTAAGCTCTAATCCCTAGGATCGCTCGATGCTAAATCATACTCCTATCTGGACTGACACTGATTACGGGACTGAATTAAGCTTAAGTAGACATGTAACTGATCATACTAGCTAACTGTCTGAATATGCTCATGGTTTATTTGAAACCACTCTAAAAGAGCTGAAAACTACATAAGAAGCTAGATTTTGGGTATTCAAAACCCCCAGGACTCGATAGGATCAACAAAAATATCATACTAATACTTGGAGGACATAATAAGTGGTCATTATTAAAAAATCATTAGTTTAAGCATTTCATCAAACACTTGGGAATCATGAACTTGAGCATAGGAATATCTTAAACATGGGAGCATAGCATGATTACTTAACTAAATTCATGAATTGGGAATTTTACATGAAATTTGCTTGAAATAGGACATCTGTGTTTCATCAAGATGTATAAAGATCATAGCTTAAACATAAGAATGTCTTAAACATGAGGGAAAAATAGAGTTACTTGGAAACATTCATAACTTGGGAATTCATCTTCAAATTGATTGAAAATGATATGAAAATTTCATCAAACATGTGGAAAGAAATAATTTAAAATATGAGAATATTACTAAAAATGATGAATTTAGGATCTATCATGGAATTCACTTGAATAAAGCATGGAAAACTCAAATCTGTGGCAGGAGAAGTTCTAAATTTTTTATGGAATCACACATGGGATGAATTGAATTAAAAATACCAAGAAAACATGAAATTAAATCTTTCTTGAACATTCAAATTTCCATAATAAGAATAAAAATCCATTCTTTAGTTGAGAAGAGAGTTTTTGGGCTTCATGGGCAAAAGGGGACCCATGGATGAACTCCCGCATACCTTATTTGATTAATTGGATGTAAAAGCTTGAAGTTTAAATAGATAATGGTGTTCTTGAAGTTCTTGATTAAGAATCTTTGGTTCATTATTTTCTTGAATAAATTTTTATTAAGTTCTTGGTGTTCGTGAGGAGGCTTGAGTTTTCTTGGAGAGAAAAAGGATGAATAATAATGCATCTAATGATTTTGGGCGCTCAAATTATGTGTTATGGACGGTTTTGGGTAAGGGGAAAGGACTAAAATTCCACTAAAAAACGTGATAGAAAGTTGGAAACCTCAGGGGTGAAATAGAGTGTCCGTTGCATACTCTAAAGCACCGAAATAGAGCATGTGTCGCATGCTAATCGCGTGCACCTACTGTCTCTCTCACAACAATGGCTATAATAATTTTATCAGGTATCGAACTAAGGAAAAATTGGTATTTTTGGAACGCTAATTCAATTATCTAAAATTTGGTGGGTTTTGACCTACAAAATTCTATGTATATAAAAAGTTATACATGTTCAAATTAGACCCTTGTAGAACGAATACCAAATTTTGGACAAATCAAAGGCTCTTAGCCTAACTTTGTTCTTGGTGATTCTCATGGACATTTTTCACCTCGAAAGTACATCAACTATGAGGATAAAGATAATAAATCTTATATTCACATAGGAATCATTTGGATTATAACTTATACAGGTTGGAATAACGGTTCAAGGACTAGCCAAAAAATGTGGGGTCTTACATTATCTCCCTCTTGGGAACATTTGTCCTCTAATTAGACTAGTTAGAATGAGAGAATTGTACAAAGGTAACTCAGATCATATTATGAAAATGCCTAACTTGGAACGTGATTACATAACTAAATCAGAGCTTGATACATGAACTTATCTGGTTTCTTGAATACATTCAATGACATGAGAATGGTCATAAAGATGAGATAGAAATGAGAGAGTCAACTTATGAGTAACCATTACTTCAAGCTAGATCTTGTTTCGTGAAAAAAAGATAAAAGATTTAGGACATAAATACTCAGGGTATTACAGCTCTCCCTTGGGATACTTCATCCCCTAAATGTTACTGACTTGGATGAAATACTAAGAAAAGACTGAGATAAAGAACGAGACACTTAAAGAAGAAATCATGACTGAATATTTAGATTCTGAAACTGATGCATATACATAAACTTAGCAGAATTTGAAATTTGCATGGATGTGAATTACCTCATGAATAGGAAGGATAGAAAACCATATGAATTTATCCCTATAGGAACGTGTCTGTCTGATTGCTAGACTAAATCACTGGCTTTACTGACTAACTCATTTTTAAAGCTTATACTCAACTATACATCACACTGTAAAGTTGCGGTCCACTTGAAGTCTGAGCTAAACTGAACTCTCTCACTTTGTTCAAGCCTACTTAATCTAAAAAGTACACACATAACACAATAATAATAGTCTGAATCATGAAAACAAGGAACACAGACCCTCTTCTATCTAAATAATTGTTCATCATTACTATCTTAACATTAAGGAGAGGTCATTGAAAGGTTAGAACATAAGGACCTTAAACATAAAAGGATAGATTTGACACCTAACTGAGGCTTGAAGAATAGAGTATCAACATTATGGATTCATCAAAGAGATCCAAACTAAGGGTATACATGGCAATAAACTGAATTTCTCTATGATTGAGAGTATATCATAAGTACTGGAACTGACATATTGTAAGGCATGGGTACAGGAGTCATGGTGTGCATAACCTGAGTATGGAGTTCATAATTTCATAGAAGATGATTTGTATTTCTAAGTGAACTAGAACTCCTCACACTAGGAACTGGAAGCATACATGATTTTCTATAAAGCACATGAATATGACTTATGGTGATAGAGCTGAAATGTAAGGCATGAGTAGATGTCGTGAAGACTGAAAAACTTTACACTAAGATAAGAATAGGTTTGGGTTCATCCTTCCTTACTGCTTTTCTATATATACTGGCACTACTACTAGATTCTGGAGCCTGACTTGGTTACTTGTTCTATCATCTCCTCCTTACCTTTAATCCATAATTCCAAGTCTATGGGCCCTTTTTATAACTCTAAACTAAACTACAACCACTTTAATGCCTGAGATATATCAATACACATAAATACTAAACTCACCCTAAAAGCCTTCTCCTAAAAGTGTAGAACCCGCTACTAGTACCTCCTTCTGATATACAACTCTTTACTTTCTATAGCATATAACTTCGCTGCTAAGAACATCACATACTACATAGTCTCATTCACTACTTAAAAACTCGAGGGTACTACACAAGCACACCCACACAATCATACTTAAATTCTTGAATACCCTGTTTCAAGCCTCCTAATTCACCTTTCATACAACCAACCCCGTGAATATATAATCTGCTCAATCCAAATAACACTATCCTAACTCTAATACTACTAAACTTCTAGGTTCATGCTTTCCAACTCTGGATCTTACGTTATCATAGGATTTTGGGGTTGGATCTGAGAGCACATCTTACTTCAACTCAATGCATGATTTTCATGAACAGGAATAAAATATTTTAAACTTTAGGACATAAATGCATGGATGGGATACTTTCTGAACAAACATTTAATCCCACAACTATTTGTGGGGACTGGCTGGGGAAACTCTGTATGCAGGGATTTAAGTTTCACTATTTCTATTTCCTCAAAACTAAGGCAGAGTTAGCATGAATAGAGAAAGATGAGGATCTACATAAATTTCTCAGATAACACTTCTACTGCATGATCTGAGACTTGAAAGAAGGGAAACATTT
>JAPEIP010000006.1:78487152-78499088 GCA_026120095.1 Capsicum chinense | reverse complement strand
AGCTAAACTGAACTCTCTCACTTTGTTCAAGCCTACTTAATCTAAAAAGTACACACATAACACAATAATAATAGTCTGAATCATGAAAACAAGGAACACAGACCCTCTTCTATCTAAATAATTGTTCATCATTACTATCTTAACATTAAGGAGAGGTCATTGAAAGGTTAGAACATAAGGACCTTAAACATAAAAGGATAGATTTGACACCTAACTGAGGCTTGAAGAATAGAGTATCAACATTATGGATTCATCAAAGAGATCCAAACTAAGGGTATACATGGCAATAAACTGAATTTCTCTATGATTGAGAGTATATCATAAGTACTGGAACTGACATATTGTAAGGCATGGGTACAGGAGTCATGGTGTGCATAACCTGAGTATGGAGTTCATAATTTCATAGAAGATGATTTGTATTTCTAAGTGAACTAGAACTCCTCACACTAGGAACTGGAAGCATACATGATTTTCTATAAAGCACATGAATATGACTTATGGTGATAGAGCTGAAATGTAAGGCATGAGTAGATGTCGTGAAGACTGAAAAACTTTACACTAAGATAAGAATAGGTTTGGGTTCATCCTTCCTTACTGCTTTTCTATATATACTGGCACTACTACTAGATTCTGGAGCCTGACTTGGTTACTTGTTCTATCATCTCCTCCTTACCTTTAATCCATAATTCCAAGTCTATGGGCCCTTTTTATAACTCTAAACTAAACTACAACCACTTTAATGCCTGAGATATATCAATACACATAAATACTAAACTCACCCTAAAAGCCTTCTCCTAAAAGTGTAGAACCCGCTACTAGTACCTCCTTCTGATATACAACTCTTTACTTTCTATAGCATATAACTTCGCTGCTAAGAACATCACATACTACATAGTCTCATTCACTACTTAAAAACTCGAGGGTACTACACAAGCACACCCACACAATCATACTTAAATTCTTGAATACCCTGTTTCAAGCCTCCTAATTCACCTTTCATACAACCAACCCCGTGAATATATAATCTGCTCAATCCAAATAACACTATCCTAACTCTAATACTACTAAACTTCTAGGTTCATGCTTTCCAACTCTGGATCTTACGTTATCATAGGATTTTGGGGTTGGATCTGAGAGCACATCTTACTTCAACTCAATGCATGATTTTCATGAACAGGAATAAAATATTTTAAACTTTAGGACATAAATGCATGGATGGGATACTTTCTGAACAAACATTTAATCCCACAACTATTTGTGGGGACTGGCTGGGGAAACTCTGTATGCAGGGATTTAAGTTTCACTATTTCTATTTCCTCAAAACTAAGGCAGAGTTAGCATGAATAGAGAAAGATGAGGATCTACATAAATTTCTCAGATAACACTTCTACTGCATGATCTGAGACTTGAAAGAAGGGAAACATTTCCTAAATGCCCTGAAGCCTCTAAAAGAAAAGTACAAACATCTCAGTACCATTCCGCAAGACTCAAATAGACACAGCTTCATAAACACCTTAGGATACTTGAACTTTTTGCTCTAATACCAAGTTTGTAACGACCCGGGACTACACCTTGGACGCCACACGGTGCTACTAACCATAAGTGATCCAAAGCTAACCCATGAACTCGCATACTATAAAGAAAGTGAACTAGAATACATTAAATAAGAAGTTCTACTATGCAGAAAAATAATCATGATGAAATCTGGAAAAAATACAACACTGATACAATTTTTCATTCTGATAAAAGTGAAGGGAAAAACTAAAATTGTATGACTGACTCTGACTGACATCTATAAAGCCTCTACTATACTGACTATAGATATCTGGGATATGCCTCTAACTACTACTAATCAATACATAAGAATGATAAAAAAAAAGTACATAAACAATGTCTGACTGCAATCCCTGAAATGGGAGAACTCATCACCTGCTAGCTGGAAACTGCAACAGTCGAATCATGATGTGTGGGCTACATATAGTACTTACATTATGAAACAACATAGCCACATAGAAGTATATATGGATCAGTACTTCTAGAATGTACTGAGTAAGCAGGGGTGAATGCAATAGGTATGACCAGTTTTATACGTAATCTTAAAACATGCATGACTACGTATAAGTAGACTTACCAATAAGTTGGAATAAACTAAAAGCTGAAAACACCTTAAAACACGAGTAATAAACATAATCTAATAAGATGGTGAATCACTACACTTAGTTTCTTAAAATTTTACTCTTATAATATAAGTAGAACTAAACCTGGAAAACAGTAGAACATTGTTATTATATGAATACTGAGTCTGAAACTTCTTGATAGAGACTGGCTCAACTCGAGAATCTGAATATACCATTATATACTAATGCTTATCTATTTAACTGAATGACTAATAGCTAACACTGCTCATGTAAGACTAAATTGTACTTTACTCTGAACAATTGGACTAAAACTATGGATTACTATGCATATGAGGTAAAGACTATCTGAACACATTAGATAACTGAGCATGAATGGATGAAAACTATAATATCTGAGAATGCAATACCAAGCATAAGCATATTTATGTAATAATTTGTAAACTAAAATAGTAAAATTTAGTAACTGAATAACTAATAAATTGTATGATATGGTTAAGCAAAACTGAATTAAGTTTTAAACAGAATACTGAAACTAAAACTGTAAGAGGTATCATCTAATCGACATGCCCCAAAGCTGAGCTGATTGGGTTCAAACCTATGACCCTAGTTGGAAGGGTGCTAGTACCATGCCATTAGTACTAACAATGGTTGTGGAGTCAGTCCTAATCTTGCAGGTGATACCTCAGATCAGTCCAAAACTTTAGGATGATCCCTGAGAATGTCAATCCTAAACTAGCGGGCGATATCTCATAACATATGCTGTCTTATTCAATTATATACAATGTGGTAGGCCTTGAGATGGAAAATTTAACGTATATAAGAAGTTATACAGGTTAAAGTAGACCCTTGTAGAATCGAATACCAAATTTTGAATGAATCAAAGGCTCTTAGCTCAACTTTGTTCTAAGTGATTCTTATGAACATATTTTACCTCGGAAGCACATCAAACACAAGGATAAAGATCATGAGACTTATATTCACATGGGAATCATTTGGATTAAAACTTATACAGGTAGGAACAATAGTTCAAGAACTAGCTTAAAAATGTAGGGTCTTACATTATCTCTCCCTTTCGAATATTCATCCTCTAATGAGACTGGTTAAACTTAGAGTACTGTACGTAGGTAATTAAGATCATATTATGAACATGCATGACTTGGAACATGACTTCATAATTGAGTCTGAGCATGATACATGAACTGAACTGATTTTATGAATACGTGCAATGACATGAGAATGGAGATAAGGCTAAGATAGAAATTAGACAGGCAATTTATGAGTAATCATTACTTTAAGCTAGATCTTGTTTCATGAAGAAAAGATAAAACATGTAGTACATGAATACTCAATATATTACATCTCCCCCTTGGGAAACTTCATCCCCTAAATAATACTGGCTTGACTGAAATACTAAGAAAAGATCGAGATGATGCACGGGACACTTAAAGATGGAATCATGACTGAATATCTTGAACCTAAAACTGATGCATATGTATAAACTGAGCTGAATTGGAAATTTGTATGGATGTGAACTATCTCATGAATAGGAAAGATGGAAAACCATATGAACACTTCCGCATAGAAACTTGTTTGGCTACATAATTCTGGAACTTAGGGATTACTTCTAAGGATCCAATCCTAACTAATAGGTGAGCCCCCATCCCTAGGCTTTCTCTATGATGAATCCTACTCCCAACTGAACTGACACTGATTAGGGACTAAACTAAGCTTAACGAGACAAGTAACTGATAATGCTAGCTAACTGGCTGAATATGCTTATGATTTATCTGAAACCATTCTAAAAGTACTGAAAACTAGATAAGCAACCATATTTTGGGTATTCAAAACCCCCAGGACGCAATAGCATTAACAACAATGTCAGACTAAAACTTAAAGGACATGATAAGTGGCCACTATTTAATAATTATTCATTTAGTCATTTAATCAAACACTTGGAGATCATGAAATTGAACATCAAAATATCATAAATATGGGAGAATAACATGATTAGAAAACTAAATTCATGAATTGGGGAATTTACATGAAATTCAATTGAAATAGAACATCTGTGTTTCATCAAGATATCTAAAGATCATAGCTTAAACATAAGAATGTCTTAAGAATGAGGGAAAAATAGAGTTACTTGGAAGCATTCATAACTTGGGGATTCATCTTAAAATTGATTTAACATTATATAGGAATTTCATCAAACATGTGGAAAGCAATAAATTAAAATATGAGAATGTTGTTAAAAATCATGAATTTAGGATCTATCATGGAATTCACTTGAATAAAGCATGGGACACTCAAATCCATGGCATGAGGAGTTCAAAATCTTACATAGAATCATGCATGGGCTGAATTGAATTAAAAATACCAAGAAAACATGAAATTAAATCTTTCTTGAACATACAATATTCCATAAAAAGAATAAAAATCCATTCTTTAGTTGAAAAGAAGGTTTTTGGGCTTCATGGGCAAAAAGGGATCCATGGATGAACTCCCACATACTTTATTTGATTAACTGGATATAAAATCTTGAACTTTAAATCTTTAATGGTGTTCTTAATGATCCTTCTTCAAGTTCTTGAAATAGAAAGCTTGGGCTCTTTCTTTTCTTGAAGAAAATTTGATTAAGTTTTTGGTGTTCTTGAGGGGGCTAGGGTTTTCTTGGAGAGAAAAGAATGTATAATAATGTATCTAAAGCTTTTTGAAGGCTAAAATTATGTGTTATGGACAATTTTTGTTAGGGGAAAGGATTAAAATGCCCCAGGAAAAACATGATTGAATAATGGAAACCTCAAGGCTGAAATGGAGTATCCACCGCATGCACTGGAGCACCAAAATAGAGCGGGTGTCATATGCTAATTATGCGCAGCTACTGCCTCTCAGATGAAATTGCTATAACTATTCGCTCGGGTATTGGATTATAGCAAAATTGGTATCATTATATATCTAATTAAATTATCTACAATTTGATGGGTCTTAAGCTGCAAAATTATACATATATAAAAAGTTATACATGTTCAAAGTTGATCCTTTTAGAATTGAATACCAAATTTTGGATTAATCAGAGGCTCTTAGCTTAACTTTGTTTAAGTGATTCTCATGAATATTTTTCACCTCGAAAGCATATCAAGCATAAAGATAGAGATAGTGAAACTTATATTCATATGGGAATCATTTGAATTATAACTTATATAGGTAGGAACAATGGTTTAAAGACTAGCTCAAAAATACAGGGTCTTACATTATCTCTCCCTTGAGAACATTCGTTCTTTGATGAGACTGGTTAGTCTGATAGTACTGTGCAAAGGTAACTGAGCTTATATGATGAACATGCATGACTTGGAATATTTCTTGGAACATGACTACATAACTGACCTGAGCATGATACATGAAATGAACTGATTTCATAAATACATACAATGACATGAGAATGGTCATAAGGATGAGATAGAAATGAGAGAGTCAACACATGAGTAACCATTACTTTAAGCTATATCTTGTTTTGTGAAGAAAAGATAAATTATTTAGGACATGAATAGTCAGGGTATTACATCTCTCCTTGGGATACTTCATCCCCTAAATGTATTGACTTGGTGGAAATACTAAGAAAAGACCGAGGTGATGCACGAGACACTTAAAGATGGAATCATGACTAAATATCTAGAATCTAAAACTGATGTTATACATAAACTAAGATGAATTCAAAATTTTCATGGATGTGAATTACCTCATGAATAGGAAAGATAGAAATCCATAGAAACTTATCCCCATAGGAACTTGTCTGGCTACGTAGTTTTGGAAATTAGGGATTGCTTTTAAGAAACCAGTCCTAACTAACGGGTAAGACCCTAACCCTAGGCTCGCACAGTGATGAATCCTATTCCCAACTGAACTTACACTAATTATGGGACTGAACTAAGCTTAACTGGACAAGTAACTGGTAATGCTGGCTAAGTAGCTAAATATGCTCATGGTTAATCTAAAACCATTCTAAGAGTGCTAAAAACTAGATAAGCAGCCTGATTTTGGGTATTCAAAACACCCAGGACTCGATATCATTAACAATGATATAATACTAAAATTTGGAGGAGACGATAAGTGGTCATTATTCAAAAATCATTCGTTTACGCATTTCATCAAACACTTGAGATCATGAACTTGAATATGACAATATCTTAAACATGAGAACATAGCATTATTACATAACTAAATTCATGAATTGGGGAATTTATATGAAATTCGCTTGAAATAGGATATCTGCATTTCATCAAGATATGTAAACATCATAGCATAAACATAAGAATGTCTTAAACATGAGGGAACAATAGAGTTACTTAGAAACATTCATAACTTGGGGATTCATTTTGAAATTGATTCAACATGATATGAGAATTTCATTAAACATATGGAAAGCAATAATTTAAAATATGAGAATGTTGCTAAAAATCATGAATTTAGGATCATTTATGGAATTTTCTTGAATAAAGTATGGGAAACTTAAATCCGTGGCATAAAGAATTAAAAATCTTGCATGGAATCAGACATGGGCTGAATTGAATTAAAAAACCAATTAAAGATGAAATTAAATCTTTCTTGAACAAAAAAAATTCATTAATAAGAATAAAAATCTATTCTTTAGTTGAAAATAGGGTTTTGGGCTCCATGGGCAAAAAGGGACCCATGCATGAACTCCCACATACCTTATTTGATTAATTGGATGTAAAAGTTTGAACTTTTAATCTCTGACGGTGTTCTTAAAGTTTATTCTTGAAGTTATTAAATTAGGAAGATTGGGTTCTTGCTTTTATTGAAGAAAATTTAATCAAGTTTTTGGTTTTCTAGAGGGGGCTAGGTTTTTCTTGGAGAGAAAAGGATGAATAATAATGTATCTAATGTTTTTAGGGGGCTGAAATTGTGTTATGGACGGTTTTGGGTGAGGAGAAAGGACTAAAATACCCCTACAAAAATATGAATGAAATCTGGAAACTCAGGGGTGTAATAGAGTGAACATCGCATGCTCTAGAGAATTGAAATGGAGTGGGCATCGCATGCTAATCGTGCGCAGCTAGTTCCTCTCACAAAAATGGCTATAACATTTCGCTCGGGTATTGGATTAAGGCGAAATTCATATCATTGTAAAGATAATTGAATTATCTAAAATTTGGTTGGTCTTGATCTGCAAAAATCTACCTATATAAGAAGTTATACATATTCAAAGTAGACCCTTGTTGAATCAAATACCAAATTTTGGACAAATCAAAGGCTCTTAGCTCAACTTTGTTCTAAGTGGTTCTCATGAACATTTTTCACCTCAAAAGCACATCAAACACGACTATAAAGATCATGAAACTTCTAGTTACAATGGAATCATTTGTATTATAACTGATACAGGTGGGAACGACGGTTCAAGGACTAGCCCAAAAATGTGGGGTCTTGCAGTAATGCTTGCTGTAAAAGTTCTTCAGAGTTATTTTTGTAGGCCAGTAGTTAATTAGGATGATCATGAAGGAAACTTAAAAGGTAAAATATGTAACACCCTGATTCTGTACCTCAAAAGCTACACAGTGCTCATAATCTCGAAGGACCACAAACTAACCCATAATTGGTACCTACTGTAATAACTGGGTAATAAATACTGTAATGATTTTGGAAATAGATAGAAATATATGCCATAAGGTTCAAATATGTTGATAAATCTAAATGCGGTATCTAAATATGAAAACTGAATATAAGTATTGAAAAAAACTGAACAACTGTCTAAAAATACTCTAGTCTAAAAAGCCGCTAACTGTCTGAACTGTGGAGTCGATGGGACAAGCCCCCAACTAAATCCATCTACTAAAATAAAAGTAAAGTACTGTAAATAATAAGTATGTCCTTGAACTATGAGGACTCACCACTACTCTAAAAACTGAGAATCTAAACTGCTAAGGGTGCTCTAGAGCCCGTGCGTCTAAACCTATGATATAATACATCATAGCGCAAAGAAAAGCATGCGTCAGTACTTTGAATGTATTGGTATGCTCAGTAAGGTAGGCTGATATGCATGGGTTTATATGCATGCATAATAATAACTGAATAACATGAGTATGACTGAGTAAAAGTACATGAATAACTACATAGACTATAACTGAGATCGTGTTAACACTGAGTACTGAATTGGAATACTAATAACCGATATCTGAGTTTACGAATACTATATTATTGATTATCTGAATGACTATATTTGATAGTTCTAAATATTGTGGAACCATACTGAGTTTCGTAGTGACTTGAGTGACTACATCTAATAATGCTAGATCTATAGAACTGAAATGAGTTCTATTCTGAGACCGAGAATAGATCTGAAACTGTGGGAGGTAATCATTAAACTGACATGCCCCTTTCCTAACTGATTTGGGTTCCAACCTATAACCCCAGTTAGAAGGGTGTCAATACCCTACCACGGGTAAGGACAAGTTGTTAGTTAACCCTCTCTAACAGGAAGCTCTTTCATCAACACTTAATGGTAGGATAACTCGGATAAGAAATATCAACCCTCATAATTTTTGGTAGGAAGATACCTCAACCTACACTGGCTACATAGTTCTATAACACAGAGATTAATGCTAAGGGTCTAACCTTCTGGTGATAGTCATGCCCCCATCCCTAGGTTGACTTGGTGATAAATCCTACTCCCAACTGAATAGACGCTGAATTGATTTCTAGTCCGTACTAGGCTGGACTGAACAGTTACTGAGATTACTACTTAGCTGAACTAAACTGAGTTAACTGAGTTCTGATGACTTATGGAATAATATTGAATTTTGTTTGCTGACTTAGTTTACTGAGGTCTGAACTAGATACTAAATTAGATTTGACTATTATTAATTCCACTGAGTTTTCTTGAGTTCTGTAACAGACTGAGAGTACTATTGATCGTGTCGTGACTGATACTGTTCTATGAATGACTATGGCTCTAGGTAATAGCAAAATTGTCGGGTACAAGTACCTTCAGGACTCAATTGCATTAATTAAGAGACATGGCATAACAAAAAATATGTAAACTATGAACTTGATCATCATTCATTTGTTTGGGGTATTTTGACAAACACTTGCATGATATAACTTGCATATAAGCTAACTTTATTACTGATATGCAGGTCAACGTGGTGCATCGATGGCATCGATGCAATAGCCAACACCTCACGCCATGTTTGCATCGATTCACTGGAATTAGATGCTGGTAGCTAAGAAAAATAGTAATCAACACGATAGTCTACATGACGCACAAAGATCGCGTTGATTCACTATTTTAGGATTCCAATGGAGCTTCAAATGAAGTCCAAAAAATCCAAAACTTATCTGCAAATACCTACAGATAATATTGATGATGAATAAACCTAAAAAACAATATTTAATGGATGTTTCCAACATTCTAGATTAAAATGACACTAAGTCTGAGTACTTAGTTAAAATATTCTAAATCTAGGACCCTTTGATAAGCCTAAAGAACTGAATTAAGCTTAGGATTTTGTGGGGTCTTACATTATCTCCCCCTTGGGAACATTCACCGTCCAATGAGATTGCTAAGATGGAGAATACTGAGAGACTAAATTACTTATTGGTCATGAACTTCTGGAATATGACTATATGAATGATATTACTAGTATTCTGAATTATTATACTAAATATGCATATCTGATGCATGGATATAGCTGAACATGATTCATGAATGTATGACTAGGTTTACTGAAAAACTGAATTTATGTACTGAATATGCAAATCTGATGCATGGATACATGACTAAACTGGCTCATAAACATATAACTGAACATGAAATGGTAATTAATACCAAGTTTGTAACTGAAATCTGTACATGAAACTAATTAAGCTTAAATAAATTATTACCTTGAGCTGAGTCTGGATTAGAGGAAAATAGATGAGGGTACTTGGTTCGCATGTCTGCTTCTGCTTCCCAAGTAGCTCTCTCAATGGATTGATTCTTCCAAAGAACTTTGACTAGAGGAACTTCTTTGTTCCTCAGTCTGTAAATCTGATAGTCAAGGATTTCGACTGGAATTTCTTTATAAGAGAGGTTGTTCTGATTATCTATACCCTCAATAGGGACTACGACTACTGATTCATGTATGCATTTCTTTAGCAAGGAGACATAGAACACTGGATGAACTGAAGATAAATTTGAAGGTAACTCAAGCTCGTAAGCTACCTTTTAGAAATAATTGAGGATCTGATAAGGACCAAGATAAAGGGGACTTAGTTTTCTCTTATTTCTAAAACTCTTCACTCCTTTCATAGGAGAGATATTCAACTACATATAGTCACCAATCTCGAACTCGATATCCTTTCTGAGAATATCTGCGTATGATTTCTGCCAGATTTGAGTTATCTTAAGCATTTCCCTGATCAATTGGACCTTCTCTAAGGTATCAAAAACCAAGTACATCCCTTCCTACCACTGTAGCCTCATCCACTTTAACCCAACCAATAGGAGATCTACACCTCCTCCCATAAAGCACCTCAAACGAAGCCATCTGAATACTGGAGTGATAGCTGTTGTTATAGGTGAATTCAATCAAAGAAAAGTAGTCATCCAACTACCTTTAAAGTCTATTACACATGCTCGTAGCATATCTTCTAAGGACTGAATGGTTCTTTCTGCTTGACCATCTGTTTGAGTATGAAAGGTTGTACTGAGATGAACTCAGGTACCAAGACCCTTTTGGAATGCTTTCCTGAAATAAGAGGTAAACTAGATACCTTTATCTAAGATAATAGACAATGGAACATCATGCAATCTAACCTACTCCCTGATATAGAGTTTGGCGTAATCCTCGGTTGAATAAGAGGTATGAACTAGAAGGAAATGAGATGATTTTTTATCTTGTCTACAATGAGCCAAACTAAATCATGCTGACGATGAGTACGAGGCAACCCCATCACAAAGTCCATGTTAACTTTTTCCTATTTCTAGGTGGGAATAGTAAAATCTTACATGGACCCACGATACTTCTGATGCTCAATCTTAACCTACTAATATGTTGAGTACTCAGCCACAAATTTTGCAATGTCTCTTTTTATTCCACTCCACCAATAGATCTCCCGCAAATCGCGGTACATCTTTGTGACCCCGGATGAATAGAGTAATACGCACCAAGTGCCTCTGTGATAATTCACTGCCTTAAGTCATCTACACCTGCCACACACAGACGACCCTAATAACGCAAAACACTATCTCCCCATTGGGAGAAAACCTCTACGTTTTAATTTCTTACTGATTCCTTCTACTGGACTAGACAGGGATCCCTATCCTACTTTTTATTCACTTCGGAAACTAAGGATCATCTGAGCTACTCTGCACCTACACACTACCTTCTACTGAATATAGTAAGCAAATACCTAGTCGGATTAGCTGATGAACTTCCTGGGCTAACTTCTTCTTTCTATTCTCACAACGGGCAACACTACCCATAGACATTCTACTAAGAGCGTCAGCTACTATATTAGCCTTTCCCAGGTGATACAGAATAGTCATATCATAGTCTTTCAACAATTCCAACCACCTTCTCTAAAGGATGTTGAGTTCTTTCTGAGAGAACACATACTACAGGCTCTTATGATTAGTGAACAGATCAACGTGCACACAATACAAGTAATGCCTCCAAATTTGTAAGAAAAAAACTACTGCTGCTAACTCAAGATTATGAGTAGGATAGTTATTATTATGGGGCTTAAGTTGTCTAAAGGCATAGACTATGACCTTACCTATCTGCATCAAAACTCAACCCA
>JAPEIP010000006.1:78465596-78487052 GCA_026120095.1 Capsicum chinense | reverse complement strand
TATTCTCACAACGGGCAACACTACCCATAGACATTCTACTAAGAGCGTCAGCTACTATATTAGCCTTTCCCAGGTGATACAGAATAGTCATATCATAGTCTTTCAACAATTCCAACCACCTTCTCTAAAGGATGTTGAGTTCTTTCTGAGAGAACACATACTACAGGCTCTTATGATTAGTGAACAGATCAACGTGCACACAATACAAGTAATGCCTCCAAATTTGTAAGAAAAAAACTACTGCTGATAACTCAAGATTATGAGTAGGATAGTTATTATTATGGGGCTTAAGTTGTCTAAAGGCATAGACTATGACCTTACCTATCTGCATCAAAACTCAACCCAAGCTTACTTTGGAAGCATCACAGTACTTAAAATAACCGTAGGAACCATCTGGTAGGATCAACAATGGAGTTGTAGTAAGTCGAGTCTTTAACTTCTGAAAAATCTTGTCATAAGAATATGACCACTGGAACATGACTTTCTTCTGAGTCAATCTGGACATAGGGGATACCATAGATGAAAATCCCTCAACATAACATCAATAATAGCTATCCAAACCTAAGAAACTCCTAATATCTGATGGAGAGATGGGTTAGGGCTAGTTTCTCACTACCTCAGTTTTTTGGGGATCAACTCTAATGCCATCATCGAATATTATATGGCCAAGAAAAGTTGTTGAACTTAACCAAAATTTGCACTTACTACATTTGGTGAATAACTGATGGTTTCTGAGAGTCTGCAATAATATTCTGAGATGGTCTGCATGATTGTGTTCACTATTGAAGTAAATTAGAATGTCATCTATGAAGACTATGATGAACATGTCCATGTACTGCATGAACACACGGTTCATCAAGTCCATGAAGGATACTGGGAATTGGTAAGACCAAATGACATGACTAAGAATTTAAAGTGACTGTACGGAGTTCAAAAGGTTGTTTTTGGAATGTCACTTTCCCTGACTCTGAGCTGATGATAGCTTAATCTGAGGTCTATCATAGAGAAATAACTAGCACCCTAAAGTTGTTCTAATAAGTCATCGATTCGAGGGAGTGGATACTTGTTATTGACCATAACTTTGTTTAACTGGCGTTAATCTATGCACATTTTAAGGAAACGTCTTTCTTACACATGAATTAAACTGGTGCACCCCACAGGGACACACTGGGTCTGATGAATCCCTTATCAAAGAGATCTTTTAACTTTTCATTTAATTCTTTGAGTTTTAGTAAAGCCATCTTGTATAGCGGGATAGATATAGGATGAGTATTTGGGAGAAGATCAATTCCAAAATCAATTTCCCTTTTGGGAGGAACTCCAGGAAGGTCTTTGGGTACTATATCTGGGAATTCACATACTACTGATACTGATTTAAGAGTAGGGGTTTCTAAACAAGACTCTTGGACTCGAACGAGATGGTAGACACATCCCTTAAATATCAACTTTCTAGCCCAAAGGTAAGAAATAAGTTGACCCTTAAGTGTTGAAGTACTACCCTTCCACTCTAGGATGGGTTCATTCAGAAATAGAAACTAGAAAAATCTATTTTTGTAGTCGACTGAGGCATAGCAAGAAAAAAGACAATCCATGTTAAGAATGACTTTAAAATTAGTCATCTCTAATTTGACTAAATCTGCTGAAGTGACATTCTGAGATATCATAGTCAAACAATTCCTGTATACCCACTGGGCTATGATAGATTTACCCACTCAGGTAGAAACTGAGAAGGGCTCTATTAGAATTTTAGGACTGACTTCAAAATCAACTGCTATATATGGAGTAACGAAAAACAAAGAAGCTCCTGGATCTAGAAAAGTGAAAACTTGCAAATGAAAAACTTGTAACGTACCAGTGACCACATCAGGAGAACTTTTCTGATCCTGCCTGAACTGAAGAGCTTAGAGTCTGTTTAGGCACTGTCGACTGGCAACACTAAAAGAGGGACCCTGCTAATTCGGATGATCGACCTAAGCTGGGGGAAGGTTATGCTAACTCTGTGAACCAACCTAAGGAAACTTTCTGAACTTGTCGCCTAGCTTTCTACATCTAAAACACACATCACAGTAGCTTTGAAGATACCCTAATGGTTTCTGCCGCACTTCTGGCAAAGGGGATTGGTTTGGGCACTGCTAACACTACCCTATGGTTTAGGGCCTGATTGCCTATCTTGGCTACCATCTCTAAATTTTGGCACTAAATTACTGGCTAAGGATGGAGTTGGAACTGAGGATTTTAGGTAGAACTGAGAATGATTCCCTTCCTCTGACTTAGGCTGAGTGAAATTGAAACTACTTATTCTCGCCCTCTTATTCTCTCTTACCGTATCTTTATTCTTAGCCTCCTCTATCTGCTAAGATAGACCATGAGTTTAGCTATGTCCATCTCTTTAATAAGAATTACAGTCCTACAATCTTTGACCATGCTGCTAGATACTCTTGACACGAACTTACATATCTTCTCTCTACTATCTTCTACAACATGTGGGGCATATCTGGCTAACTTAGTAAGCTTCAAAGAATACTCCTGCACTATTATATTCCCCTACTTCAGGTTTATAAAATCTAAAACTTTTGCTTTCTTCAACTTTAGCGGGAAAAACCTATCTAGAAAAGCAACTGCAAATTCCTCCCATTCTATGGGCCCTACATCTGCGGGCCTTTCTGCCTTCTGATGTTTAAACCATGAGTGAGCCATATCATGTAACTAATATACGTCTAACTCAGCACTCTCAAAAGCTGTCACCTCAATGATATCGATAACCTTCTGCACCTAATTAAGAAATTCTTGAGGGTCCTTATCTGACTTAGACCCGGTAACAAAAGAGAGTTCATTCGAGTGAAGTCATGAATCTTGGAAGCAGCAGTATTGGCCACTGGTTTTGATGAAATCGTAGCTGGACATTCATTCTGGGCTACCATAGATTGAGCTAGGGTGGCAAAAAGTTTCTCTAAACTCCGTATGGGAGACATGTTCACCTAAAGGATCTGGATGGATGTGCTGAGGTGCTGACTAATCTCCTGTTCCTCTTCCCTAAGTCCTATGTGAAGGCATATTCTTTGAAAAGAAAATAATCTAGGATTAGAAAGAGAGTGTAACTAGAGCTCATGCTCACTCGCACGATATGAATGCTGAAAAAAAGGCACTTTTCCTAAAACATCTCAGAGACTCTTATCCATAAGTGAGGCGCACGACAAACCCATACACAAGAATCTAATAGATGTGGCATTCAGACTTCCAAGGAAACTATTGAACCCTAAGCCCTAATACCTAGTTTGTAATGCCCTGAGTCTGTACCTTGGACTCTACCCGATGCTCGTAATCCCGAAGGACCACAAGCTAACCCATGACTTGTACCTACTGTAATTACTGAGTAATAAATATTATAATAATTATGAAAATAGGCACAAACATATGCCATAGAGTTCAAATCTCTAAATAAATCACAATGCAATATCAAAATACCAAAACTGAATATACGTACTAAAAAAAACTGAGCAACTGTCTGAAAAATACACTAGTCTGAAAAGCCTCTGACTCTTTAAACTGTGGAGCTGATAAGATAATACCCCAACTAACTCCATCTAATAAAATAAAACTAAAGTAATATAAAAATAAGCATTTCCTCGATCTATGAGGACTCACCACTACTCTCAAAGCGGAGAATTTGAACTGCTAGGGGTGCTATAGAGCTCGTGTGTCTGAACCTATGATATAGGTATCATAACGCAAGGAAAAGCATGTATCAGTAATTAGAATGTACCAGTCTGCTCAGTAATGTAGGATGATATGCATGGGTTTATATGCATGCATAATAATAACAGAATAACATGAGTATGACTGAGTAAAAGTACATTCATTAATACATAGACTGTAACTAAGATCGTCCTAATACTGAGTATTGAATCGGAATATTGATAATTGATATCTGAGTTTTCGAATACTATATTATTGATTATTTAAATTACTATATATGATCATTTTGAATACTGTTGAACCATACTAAGTTCTGTACTGAGCTAAGTGACTACATATGATAATCTTGGATCTGTAGAACTGAACTGAGTTCTATTTTGAGACTGTGACTGGAACTTAGACTGTAGGAGGTAATAATCTAACTGACATGCCCCTTCTCTAACTGATTTAGGCCCCAGTTTAAAGGGTATCAATACCATTCCATGGGTAAGGACAAGTTGTAAGTTAACCCTCTTTGACAGGAAGCTCTTTCGTCAAACCTCGTTAGCAGGATAACTCGAATTAGAAATATTAACCCTCATAATGTCTGGCAAAAGATACCTCAACCAACGTTGTTTATGCAGTTCTGTAACATAGGGATTTCTGCTAAGGGTCAAACCCTCTGCTGACAGGAATTACCCCATCCCTAGGTTAACTCAGTGCTGAATCCTACTTCCAATTAAATTATTGCTGAACTGATTTCTAGTCTGTACTAGGCTAGACTGAATGGTTACTAAGATTACTACTTAGTTTAGTTGAACTGAGTTCACTAAGTTTTTTTTACTGACGGAATACTAATAAATTCTGTTAGCTAACTAAGTTTACTGAGGTTTGAATAAGATATAGAATTAGACTGTACTAATATAGATTCTACTGAGTTTTCCTGAGTTATGTAACTAACTAAGAGTAATACAAATCCTGTTGTGATTGATGCTATTTATGACTGACCATGGTTCTAGGTAATCAACTAAATTATTAGGTACAAGTACCCCCATGAATCGATAGCACATATTAAGAGACATGGCATAACATGAAATATGTAAACTATGAACTTGATAATTATTTATTCATTTGGGGCATTTTGACAAACACTTGCATGATATAACTTACACATAAGCTAACTTGACAGGATTTTATTCTCTTAATAGTTCACATAGACAATTTATCAAGCACTTGGTGAGCATAGTATATGAACATAGTGTTGACCAACACGTGAGCATCATAATTCATCTCTAATTTCACAAGTCAAGGGTTTATTATGGATTCACATGAATCTACACACATAATGATCAACTTCACATGAGATATATATATAATCATGAATTAGGAACTTAATCTAAATAACAATCATGGATATACTTTAATTCCAACTATGGAAATCATAAAATAAATTACTTGAAGTTCAAAAGAGATTCTTAGACTCCAAGGGTGGAAGGAACCCTTGGATAAATACTTTCCATACCATTGTTGAAGAATTTCTAAAAGCTTCTGGTTGAATCTTGAGTTCTTGGTTTGAAATTTGATTTTCTAGGGTTTTATTCTCGAACAAATTTGGGAAAGAATGACTATATTTTCTCTATAGGGAGTTTGGTTTTGTTATTTAGGGGCTGAGGGTTGAGGGAAAAGGCCCTAAATACCCCTAAGAATGTGGTCTTTTAATGATTGAAAATTAGGTTATCGACCCACAGGTCGACGTGTAGCGTCGATGGCATCGACATGATAGCCAATGCATTGCGTAATGTTACCATCGATTCACTAGAACTAGATGCTGGTAGCCGGTGAAAATAGTAATCAATGCGATAGTCGACACGGCATGCTAAGAGCGCATTGATTCACTATTTTAGGATTTCAAAAGAGCTTCAAATGAAGTTAGAAAAATCTGAAACTTGTTCAAAAACACGTACGGACATTCCTGATCATGAATCAACCTAAATATCAACACTTAATGTATATAAAGGTCATAAAATAATATTTCCAACCTTAGTAGGTTAAAATGATACTAAGTCTGAGTACTTAGCTAAAATATTCTAAGTCTGAGACCCCTTGACAAGCCTAAAGGACTAAATTAAGCTTAGGATTTTGTGGGGTCTTACAAATTACATAGAGGAATTTAAATGAGGCATGAGATATTCTTGAATCCTAATCTTGAAGTGGAATTATTTGATGTGTGAGGTATTGATTTTCTAAGGCCCTTTGTAAGGTCATAGGAACACGTATATTTTGGTGGCCAGTGATTATGTATTGAAGTTCGTTAAGGCAATTCAATGCCCAATAATAAAATAAAAAGTGTCACATTTTTATTTAGTAAGTATATATGTAAAAGGTTCGGGACTTCCCAAGCAACCATTAGTGATGGTGACTCTTATTTTTTGAATATAGTGTTTGGTGTATTGATAATAAGGCATAGGGTCAAGCATAAGGTTTCAACCCCTTAACTTACTTAAATTAGTGGCCAAGTTAAAGTATCAAATAGAGATATCAAATTAATCTTTGCGAAGACCATAAATGTGGGTCAAACTAGTTGGACATGACAATTGGATGATTCTCTTTGGGCATACCAAACAATTTTAAACTTCAAGTTGAAAAGTCTCCCTATCAACTTATTTTTTGAAAGCTGTGTCACATAAAGATTTATCATGAACATCATACTTTTTGGGATTTGAAAAAGCTAAAAATGAATTGGGAGAAAGATTCAAAGTCTGGAGTGGAGCAATTGCAATAGTTGGAGGAGTTCCAATTTTAGGCTTATGAGAGCTCCAGTTTGTAGAAATAGCAAATAAAGAGGTGACATGATCCTAAGATATTCAAAAGGAATTTTTTTGGAGGGGGAGTGTTGCTTTTTACCTCAAGGTTTACACTCTTTGTGGACAAACTTATGTCCAAATGATCGACCCTTTCAAACTAGTGAATGCTTATCCGAGTGGTGAAATTAAATTGGAAGATCATGAGATGAGAAGGTTCATGGTGAATGGACAACATGTGAAGCATTTATACATTGGTCGTCCTTGAGTAGCAAAAGTAAAGGCACTCAGGTTCAAAGTTTTTTTCTGAATGAGAAGTCATGCCATGATGAAAATGAAGAAATTTCCTGGGATAAAACCAATGTTTTACTCTTTATTGTTTAAAATAACATTTATTGCATGGTGCAAGAGTGTTATGAGGTTGTAATATGCAACACATATCACAAAATAAGTCAGAGTATAAAAATATGATAGGTCATGCACTAAGCTCTAGAAAAGGTGGTCTTCTATTTTGCCAAACAATTCAGTGTATCATCGAAGTACTTTTCCTAACTTGAACACCTAAGGATTTTTAACTATAAAAAATGTCAAAGCATTTCAATGTATGGTGAATTGGTAAAAAACTTTGGTGATTCCCTTGTCTATCACAAAAGTTGTTCACCAAGTGGGTCTGATATGGAATCTATTATAATTGATGAGGCTCTACATAGTTTTGTCAATCACCTATCTTTTAAAAATACACATGCCTATCATCGAAGCCAGTTATAATTAAGGAGGAGGTGATTTGACTTTTTAATTCTTTAATTTTAATATTCTCCTAATCATTTCCCATACCTTATTCACCTTTATATCTTACTTGTACTATATGTTTACACATACACTTAAAATCTCACTCGAATCACCACTATTTCATGCACAACCACTGTTGTCACCATCATCATAACCATATAAGAACCGTCATGCCACTATGAATATTATTTGATTAAGTACTATTTATCTATCATCTTAAGGTTAGAACACTTGGTTTACTTTGCATACTGCATATTATGGTTCATACTTGTCATTTAATTATCATTTATGGTTTTTGTTTGTGTTTTTGTGTTAAGATTTGAAATAAATATGGTGTTTTCTTGATTTCAACTCAATTGGTTAATAAGAAATTAAGGTTAGTCAAGTCAGGCATAAAAAGGATTGATTTTGCTCTAATTTTAAAATTGGGATTAAATTCTTGTATATTGGCAATATTCAATTGAAAGGGTGTTAATTGTGAATTGATTGTTTGGAATGAACTTTGAATTCAAATGATTTTCCCCAATAATATATTGGGTGATGTCATTCTTAAGGAAAAAATCATCAAACTTATTGCTTTGGTGTTGGGCCAAGGTAAAGTCTGAGTACCCATGGTCATTTTGGTTAAAATCACCATTGAAATGGCTTTTTGGGTTTATAAAGTTTTTTTTGAGGAAGATAAAGTTTTGATTACGGGGTTTAGAACTTTAAGAATGTTCCAAATTGCGTGGTAGATCACAAAAGTGCTCCCCATGTTGCCTAAAATAAAAGTTGAGATTGGTTAATAAAGGTACATATTTGGCAATGCGTTACTATTTTTGGTGATGCTCACGGATTATGACCGAATTGTTAGACCTACCACCAACCTCTAACTTTCCTTCACTAAAATTTAAGTTGCCAACTATTTAGTTTTGTGATAGAGATAGTGCATCACCAAACTTTATGATGATTTACTAAAGTAGTTTGGCAATGCACCTCTATAATGTTTTTGTGATTTCTAATGTTGGTATTTTTCATTGCTTCTTTTGTTTGGAGATATAGTTTGACCAAATAACGTAACCAAGAAACACACTTGTACTCCTACTATTGTGTCAAAGATCTCCAAAAGGGTCTCAATTCTAGGAAAATCACATCCTGAAAGAAATATCCAAAAGAAAAAATAGGTAGAAGCTGAAGAAGGGAAAAAAGTCTTCGATTACTAAAGATATAAGCTCTAAAAATAATTATAGCACCAAAAGGCATTACATGTCTACTTCAAATGAGGGAAATACCACTTTAATAGATGAATCACTTAATACATTGAGAGCTTCTCAAAAGATAAATAAAATGGTTGAACAAAGAACCAACGTTTCCTCAGGCCCTTAACCCATTGCAGTTCCTTAATTCCTATCATCTCATGGTTCCTATTAAATGGACAATCATTGAAGAAAATTGCTGAACATTGAAGGGTTAAAAGGAAAACGCCATAAAGTCTTGGGTTCCATAAGGTACCATGATTTTGAATTCTTTACTGAGCCTCCAAAGTTGTATGTTTAAAGTTGGGTTTGAGAATTATATGAGGCCTATAGAAAATTATTACCTTTCAAGAGTAAGAAGTCTAAGAGAAAAGAAATAAGAGAATTAGTGACAGTCCGGGGTGTACTAGTGAAATATGATGGGCATATGGCTAACATGATTTGAGGTTGCATGTTCGACACTTCTCATTAATTTGATAACCATGCTAAGAAGAACATTTACGACCTACAAGATTGGTTAGCCCCTTTGATTATTGATGGGTACCCTTATTTCTTTCTTCAGGAAATCCAATTGATAAGGGTACCTTTAATGTGGATGCTTGGTATGGATTGAGCTTTAATTTTAGCAACCTTATGCTATCATAGAATGAGACTGTCATTTGAAACCTGAAGGAAGAGTTATTAGACACACTTATAGTGAATGAGATATTGAACCTTATTATAATTATTGCTCCAAAGATTGCTCTGTGGTCTAAACAAAAGCATACTTATCTTTTCTTCCTATTTCTCATTAATCAGTCGTTCCACTAAGATAAGGTTTTTTTATACTAGAAGAAAGATATTGAATACACCCTTACCTCTACCATTGACATTATAAGAATTGAGACTGTACAATCTGAGATGAAGAATAAAACCCAGGTGGATTCTTCCCCATAAATTAACATCGAGACACTTCATAATAGTCCCAACCAGCCCACTCTTACTACTATAATTTTTACTCCTCTAGATTCCTATTCTTGACCTTCCTTACATCTTTCTTGTTCTATTTATCTAGGCCCTCGACCATCAACTATTTTGTACACGTTAGAGGCCCTATTAACTCAAATACTCATTATTGAGATAGGCTATTTATCTTTTCTAGCAAATGTAAGGTCCACTAATTTAGAGGCATGGATGCATTAAATGATTAAGGATTTGCATAAGGTATCCATAATGCATATTACTGAGGAGATAAGAGAGATTAATGAGGCCCTAGAAGTTTATGGTGCCAAGATGGATGAGTTAGGAACCCTATAATAGCCTTTAATATAAATGTAGAGTTGTCTAAGATAAAGACTAATATAGTTTCTTAGAGAACTCATGTGGATAAGCTCTGATTGCATGACTTGATGTATCCTTGGAAAGAACTACCTCGAACCCCAACTCCAACACCTATTCAGGAGAGTGTTATCATAATCTAAGAAAAAGATGACGGTGATTGTTGTGCTTTAATTAATAAAAAAACTAAAGAGACAAAGATAGTTGATAACTCAGTTAAGCAAATACAAACTAACATACATGCTACTAAACATCCCATAATCAAGGCTACTTTAGTGAAATCTACCCTGGAGATTTCATAAATTGGTACTACAGGGTTTGTACCCATTGCGGAGACCTCTCATCCAGCTGCTAACATAGAAACCGTCGATATCACTTTAGGGCCTTTGTCACAGGTTGATGCTATTATTAAGTTTGTATAGATGCCTAGATTGAGGTCACTCCTGCAAGAAACTCTTTGATGCAAGCTTAGTACTATGCAAGAGAACCCTTACACTCACTCTTATATTATTTCATAGTCCTATTACATTGAGGAAAATGCTTATATTTAAGTTGGGGTATAATTTTTTTATTTATATTATTTGCCTCTGATTTTAATATTATTTTTTAGTTTGTGGTTTTGGTTATAATTTGGATACTATGATTCATATGATATTTTTGGATATTTTGATTTGGTTAGTTATAATTCTAGATGATTTGTGCTTTTATTGGTTTAAGTGTTTCGGTTGATCTAAGTGTGTGTTATAATTTGTATTTTCATTTCCTTGTTTTTCTTTTAGTAGTATAGTGATAAATAAAATTCTATTTGGCATTGGTACTTAAAAGAAAAATGCACTAGCAATAGAATACTTGAATAGTAGTAGTTGGGGAGATTTTTCACAAGCACGAATCTTAAAAATGACAAATTGTTTTGTGAATTGCTCCACCATTGAAAATATGCCCCCATTTTAAAAATTTTATTTGGTTGAGTTGAACTAGTTAGACAACTTATTTTTATAAATACCCATATTTTTGGACTACTTTAGTAACTTCTTTGAAATGTCCTATGAATAAGGTACATCAATTAAGGAAGTGTTGCTTCGATTATGTGATTATGTGCCATATGTGGTGAGGTTTTGAGTCGATCCTGTCCAATGAATCCATCTAGAACTTGCTCAGTTGCTTTATTAAGGAGTTAATACTATTGGGATGTTGGAGAAATTATCTAAGGCGATTAAATGAGTGTGAGATTTTAAATAAACCAAAAAGACATCCCTATTATAAGTTGAGTGACTCATTTTTGCCTCAATTTGTGCCTTGGAACCTATTTCTTGGACAACCTCATTGCAAGACATATTATTTTGAAGTTTCATATTTTAGGTGAGTTCATAAACCAGCTTAGGCCAAAAATCTAAGTTGGTGGTGTAATACCATCGAGTGAGGTTTGTAATCAAAAGTTCATAGATTTGGGGACCATTAACTTCCTCCTCTTGTTATCCTAGTATCCCTTGTAAATACATAAATAACATAAAAGGTGAGGAAAAAAGTGGGAAAATATTACATGTGTGAACTTAAGTTGTAAATAAGTGAAAAATTTAGGTTTTAAAACGATAGGAGAATGAAGATGGCATGTGAATCTTATAAAATTTGTTCATAATTGTGTCACAAAGAGTAAACTTTTGGAAAGGAATTTAACTGAGGTCTCATGTGTGTGATGCTTCGATAAGGTAGAGTCACTATAACCCTACTTTATCCTACCTTACCCATGACCTATTCTACAAGTTGGAGTAAGACCTTGGTGGTCTACAATATACCATGCTTGAGTATGGTGAAATAGAGTATTGGGAAAGCTATGATATGGTGCTTGAGTGCATGATCACCTTTAAAAGTGAGGGGGTACAAGGCTAATCCCTTGTTTAAATATTTTTCATATCTTGAGGAAAGAGGTCTCTTTTTTAATGATATTTAATTGCACGTTTTGAGCATATTCATTAACCTTAATTGATGTCTATAAGCATGTTCTTGATTTGGTAGTGATTAGTTTACATTTTAGGATAGTAGTCATGAATTAAGTGCTTGATTAGTGATATCTATGCTATTTTTTTTAAAATCATAAGGGAAATGTTGTTTTCTCAAAGAAGCGTATGTCTAAGCTCCCAAATTGTATCATATATAGGTAATGCTAATTTTGCTATTTGTGCATTGATATACTTAAGGAAGAGAAAACATTTAAGTTGGGAGTATTGATGATTTGGCAATTAGTGACTCATTTATCCTTAAATTAGATGGAAATCAAGTCCTTAATGCCAATTCAAGTTAATTTAATATTAATTTGGCTGTGTTTTAGGGTTAAAAACAAGGAGGGGTTGATAGATCATAAGGAAGCCAAAAGATAAAAATATTGGAGCTAAAATGCAAAGAATTCATCACCGAAGAAGTTTGGTGTATCACCAAAAACCACAGCATATCGCTAAAGTAGACATTCGTCACATAAGTTAACAGTTTGTCCAAGTTCTAGTGGAAGTAGTTTGGTGATAAAGAGAAATAGTTTAGTGTATCCATAGAGTTTGACGATGGTAGAAGCACATCACCAAAGTTAGTAGTTGCCAACCACTAAATCCCCTGTTCAAAGACAATTTGGAGATGAAGACTCACTTATTTTGGCTCATCACCAATGAGTTCGGGGATGCTTTATCTTTTTCATCAAATTGAGCATGGTGGAAGTTTTATAATTCCGTGGACCATGTTTTCTTCAGCTATAAAAGGATTTTTGGCAACTTTCTACCTTATCTTTTGCTAAAATTGAGATCTATAAACTTGTAGTTGAAACCCTAAGTTGGAATTATTCTATAGCTTGGTTTTTTATATTTGATTTGGAATATTACCTATGATTATTTAGATTCGATGGAATATTCCAATTAGAATATAGGAGTAATTTCTCTTTCTCTTACTATGTTTCACTAATGTACACAACATGGGGTTATGTTATAGTTTGAGGTAGGTCGTGAAACATTGGGACCCTATAAGGTAAGTTAATACAACTGGTTAAGATTCTTAGGAAGAGAAAGATTAATATTGCATGTGTCCAGGAGACCAAGTGGGTAGGTTCCAAGGCGAGAGATGTAGATGGGTATAAGTTGTCGTATTCAGATAGTGAAAGAAATAGGAATGGTGTAAGTATCTTAGTGGATGAGGAGCTTAGAGAGCAGGTAGTGGAGGTTAAAAGGGTTAGTGATAGGTTTATCACTATCAAGTTGGTCTTGGGGGGTTTACTTTGAACTTCTGTAGTGTGTATGCACCGCAGGTGGGCCTGGACGAGGAGGAGAAGAAGAGATTTTGGGAGGTTTTGGATGAGGTGGTTAGAGGTGTGCCTAGTTCGGAGAAACTTTTCATAGAAGGGGATTTCAACGGGCATATTGGGTCTTTACCGTTAGGGTACAATGATGTGTATGGGGGCTTTGGGTTTGGGGTTTGGAATGATGAGGGAGCTGTGCTTTTGGATCTTACGAGGGCGTTTAGGTTGGTGGTAGTGAATTCTAGCTTTCCAAAGAAGGAGGAGCACTTGGTTACTTTTGAGAGTAGGATAGCCATGACTCAGATTGACTTTTTATTGCTTAGGAAGGGGGATAGAGCTTTGTGTAAGGATTGTCAGGTAATTTCGAGTGATAATCTTAGGACTCAACATAGACTCCTGGTGATGGAATTAGTTATCAAGAAGGTGAGCTACATCGGGGTATGAAGGATAGACTTAGTGTTAGGTGGGGCAGTCTGATTTCGATTAGTTCTTTGGAGATAGGGGCTAAGTTGGAGGGGATGGGATGTGGCAGTGCAGAGGGAATGTAGATAGTATGTGGGATAGGGCCACTAATTACGTCAGGGAGTCCGCTAGAGAGGTATTAGGTGTTTTGAGGGGCTGGTCTAGCTGGTATCGGAGGGATTGGTGGTGGAATAAAGATGTTCAGAAAAAGGTAGAGAAGAAGAAGGCGTCTTATGCTAATTTTGTGGAGAGTAAGGATGAAAAAGAGAAGTGGGTGAGCAGGGGGGAGTACAAAGTAGCTAAAAAGGAGGCTAAGTTATCTATTAGGACTTCTAAGATAATAGCTTTAGAGAGTTTGTATAAGGGTTTAGAGGAGAAAGACGGGGGAAAAAGTTGTTTAGGCTTGTCAAAGTTAGAGAGTGGAAGGGTCATGATTTGGATCAGGTAAAGTTCATTAAGGGGGGATGGCAGCATTTTTGTTGAAGATGTCCTCATCAAGAAAAGATGGCATTCGTATTTCCATAGGCTCTTGAATAATGAGGGGGACAGAGGTGTTGTGTTAGGAGAGTTGGAGTATTCCAGGGAGTGTTACAATTTTGGCATTTGTCGATGATTTAGGGTAGAGGAGGTCAATGAGGCTATTCACAAAATACGAAGGGGCAGGGCGACGGGGCCTAACAAGATTCCAGTGGAATTTTGGAAGTTCTCTAGCGGGTTAAGGTTTAGGTGGTTTACCAACTTGTTTAAAAATATTTTCAAGTAAGCAAAGATACTCGAGATGTGGAGATGGAGCATGATGATTCCTCTATATAAGAATAAGGGTGATATTTAGAGTTGCAATAACTATTGAGGTATTAAGTTGTTGAGTTACACGATAAAGATTTGGAAGAGGGTGGTGAAGCAGAGGTTGAAAAAGATTGTATCGATTTTGGAGAATCAATTTGGTTTTATGCCAGGTTGCTCCATGACTGAGGCAAGTCACCTTGTACGGAGACTAGTAAAGTAGTATATAGAGAGAAAGAAGGATCTTCACATAGTGTTTATAGACTTAGAAAAGGCGTATGACAAGGTCCCTAGGGAGGTTCTTTGGAGATGCGTTGAGGCGAGGGGGTTCCAGTGGCGTACATCAGAGCGATTAAGGACTTGTATGAGGGGTCAAAGACTCAGATAAGGATAGTGGGAAGAGATTTTGAGCACTTCCCAGTCTTTACAAGGTTGCACAAAGGATCAACTCTTAGTTCATTTTTATTTACTTTGGTGCTGGATATGCTGAGACGGAATATACAAAGCGAGGTGCCTTGGTGTATGTTTTTCGCGGGTGATATAGTTTTGATTGATGAACCACAGTTCGTAGGTGTGAGAGGTTGGCCTTGGAAGGTTTCAAGTGGGGTAGGGGTAGACCAAAGAAATACTGGAGAGAAGTGATTAGACGTGACATGGAGCAGTTATAGCTGACTGAGGACATGACCTTGGATAGGAAGATATGGAGGAAAAAACATTAGGATAGAGGGCTAAGGGTGTGGTTGAGTTGTAGTCAGTAGGTAGGGGAATTTTGGTGTCCTTTGTTTGGCAATGTAATTTTTTGTGAATGTTGTATCTATGTTATTTTATCATGATCTATGCTTTTGATGTTTTTGTATACTGCTTTTTATACTGCCTTTTATCTTGAGCCGGGGGTCTATCAAAAATAGTCTCTCTACCTCGTTAGAGGTAGTGGTATGGACTGCGTACACTCTACCCTCCCCAAACCCTACTATGTGGGAATATACTAGGTTTGTTGGTGGTGGTGTTGTTGTTGGGGTTATGTTATGATTGGGTAGTGATTACTACATTGTAATGATGCATATTACTAGTTTAATAAAAATATCTCTATTTTATAAAAATATGAAAAAGTATGGAATAAACATCAAAAGGATGTATTTTCCAATAGAGAAGGTAAAAAATAACTGTTCAAAGGTATAGTAAAAAAATTCTAATTAGAAAATTATTTTAGGCACTCTCTCATAGTTATCAATGAAGCAATATTTTTAATCGTTATAGAGAGCTCAAAAATAAAGATAATAGGGAAAGATATTATGGATAACATTTTCAAGTATTAATAATGATATCCTAAGCTAAAACTCCAAGTCTTTGATGTTCCACTTTCACTTATTAGTAGTTTGGACACTTAATCAAAAATTCTGCAATATCTCTCTACATGCTATTCAACCAATAAACTTTTTACAAATCATGGTTCATCTTGCAGGTTGTTTGGTTGGTGGTTATCTATGGTATGGTATGGTATGGTTTCCAAGAAAACCATGTTTATTTTGATTTTTTTGTAAAAGGCATGGTATGGTATGGTAATCTTTCATGGTTTGGGAACCATGGAATTGCCTAATTTTAAAACCACCAATTTGGTGGTTTTCTATGGTTTTCTTATTTCTTTTTCCAATTATGCACTCATATAATATTATCTAATACTATTTTACCCTTTTCCAAACCTGTGACTCCTAGAATATCTCATAGAGAAATAAGTTCCTTATCTAATAATAGACGCATCGAGAAGAAAGAACTGCCAGACACTACTCTCATTGGGCATCTACTAGATTTTATTTTATCACTTGACATCATATGAGTGGGTCATATTAAGTATGTACATATTATTCTAAACCACAACAAATATGAATTTTTGCTATATATTAATGAAATGGTACCATAGGCAGCATCTAGCTCTTTATTGATCGTTGCCTGTGGATCTCAATCGTGATCTATCAAGTACCTACAAAGTTGTCAGCAAGCTTGCACTTTCCTGTCTTTTTTGTCTTACTTTATTTTGAAATGGATAGCTTCCTCACTAATTAAAGATTTTCTAAGATTATTTTGAAATGGGAGTAAAGCTTCACTAAATCTACCTAGTCTAACATCAAGAATTGTATTCTCTGTACAGATTGTATCCTACTTTACTACTATACAAGCTATAAGCAAAGTTTTGTTGAGTGGTTTGGTGGTAGATGCTCTTTGAATGTGTTTTTATAGGCCAGTGACAACACAAAGAAAATGCTGCTCATTATTAATAAGAAAATACTCCTAATTATCATAAATTTAAAATTTATAATAATTAGGGGTATTTTAGTAAACTTACCCGTTACGATACAATACCATACCATTAAACGAAACAAAAAATTGTTATTAAACAGTAGTGAACAATACAATCTATCCAAACATTGTATTGTACTATACTATACAATACCATACCATACCATACTATAACATACATTATGAAACCATGGAAAACCACCATCCAAATAGAGTGTTAGTGGATCCTGGGTTTGTGGAATACTAAGAGAAGTTAGACTTATTCAAAATCCTCTCTCTTAGACTATCTATATCTTAGACATATTACTTGCCTTGATAAAGAAGCACACCATATCCCTCTTAGGGGAAAGCCTCCACTTTTTGATTGTATATGGAATCCTTTAATTGACATAAAATAGGATCATTGTCTTGCTTTTAGTTAGCTTTCATCACAAGAAGACTTTTAACCATTCAAAATAATGACACTACCATCCTTTAAATATGTAAGATCAACTTCTATACAAGAAGGTTTGTGGCATCTCTATCTAATCCTTATGTTTTTACCTCGACATGGGTCAGACTATTGATCGATAATCTGCTAAAAGCCTCGACTACCATATTGTCCTAACCCGAATGGAAAAGTACAAACATGGCATAATCCTTGAGTAGCTCAAGTTATCTCCTCTAGAGAAGATTCATATCCTTTTGACTCAATACATACTGCAAGCTCCTATGATCCGTAAAGATATTTACATGAACACCATACAAATAGTGTTTCAAAATCTTCCAGGAAAATACTACACCTACCAACTCAAGGTCATGAGTTAGAGAGTTCATCTCACATCTAGAAGAATAAGAAAGGACCTTAACATGTTGCATCAAAACATAATCTAGGCCAACTCAAAAAATGACACAATAGACTATGAAACTATGTGTATCATCTACCAACGTCAAATAAGAGTAATAGTCAATTGAGTCTTCAACTTCTAAGAACTCTTCTCCTAAACCTCAGACAATAGGAACTTGACATATTTAGTGTCGCCTGGTCAACACATGGTGATTGAAAAAATCTGAACTAGATTATTTGAACTTGGAACTTAATGGATAAACCCTAGACTTTGCTTGTGATCATTTTCTTTTTTGACTTAAAAGATTGTATAGCGTGTTATGAGAGGCTAACCAACTAATTAATTTTTAATCTCCCATAGAATATTTTAAATGATGCAATATAGAACTTAATTGGGAAAATACCAAATTTCTCTTTTAAAATAATTAATGAAATTTGTTAGAACCGCGTCCCATGATTCAATGTATGATTCATAAAGTGATTCCACGAGTTATGACATGACTCATGGTCTATGGGACAAATTATGATGCTTCTCTAATTTGTGATCATGGCTTCTTATCACAAGTCATGGTCTAGAGTACGACTCGTATCATACTCATGGTCACTGAGAGTTTCTTTAACTTTTCTTAACCCACTTAATATGAGTCAATGCATGAATCATACCTCCTCTCATAGCTCATGGGATTAGTCATGGAGAAATGGATGTTGTAAAACTCTTATAGATCTTGTTCCATGAGTCATACCATGACTTATGCTCACATAGTATGATCTAAATTGAGGGTTGTACTGTCTAGGACTTTAAATCTTAGACATTGAGTTTTCATACTAAACACTGAGTATTATAGGTTGAAAATTTGAGGAATACCATATGGATTAGTATCTTTCTGATTTATGTTGAATAGATTAGGCTCGTTTAAAAGCATTATGAAAGGAAATAGCTTTAGTTTGATGTTTTGAGCTTCACGTAAGATAAGTGAAAACTTTGTTTAACTCTTTTTTAAATATTTTTGTATGCTAATTGATTGTAAAATGTAATAATGAGTGATGGGGCTCCCATATAGGTGAGATAATGAGCACTTATGTGGGTATCAGCGTTATATGAATGGCTAAACAAACTAATTGACTTATTTAGGCTAACTCTTTGAAAGGTGGATCATGTAACATGATATGTATAGGAGTCATATATTGATTTTCTCACTAAATTATGGTTTCCATATATGCTGGAAGCATGATAAATGATCTGTCCTGCAGTTTTCTAAAGACATGACTTGCTTAATAGGTAAGATATATAATTTTTATATACTCTACTAATGATTCATGAGTGAAGGAATTTTATTCCAACTTTGATCTATATCTATGATATTTGTGGAAATTTTACCATATATTCATATAGGTTCACTTTCAATTATCAGTTCAATCATATGACTATACTTTGATGGCCCAAAGGGAAGGATCAAAAGGTAATGAGATACGAGACCTTTTATATACTCCCTAATGGAATAAAGGCAAGATCTAGACTAGGTAAATGATATGATATTTCTCAAGGGACTACAGTAAGATTAAGAGATGCTATATGGACCTCGTGAGTTCCCTAATGGTCCCGACCATGTAATGAAGTAGGTATACACAAGTTTCTACATCCTATGCACTTTTTCATTATTTCACTTAACCTGTACTATTATTGATGTCAAAGGTGGTTAACTAGCCTTCCGATTCTTATTCTGGTATATTTGCAAATTGAGTTGTATAAATTTGAACTACATGCATGTTATTTTTGACATTAGGTACTAATATAGGTCTGTTTCATTTGAAATTGCCAAGCTATATGTAGAAAGTACTGGATTTAAGTATTTAGGGTTATTCCTCAACATGTCATGATACAAACCATCATGATTCGCACCTATACAAACCCTTCAGTGGAAGAACTATCTAACCCGTATCCAATATCATTTACCATCCATTTTAAAGGCAAAACCAACATTTTATTAATAAAAGTTAATAACTTTGACAATTAATACTAGTGCAAAAAATAATAACAATGTCTAAACATTCCCTAAAAACTAGAGTCATCATACTCTAACTATATAAGTCCACGAGTACAACCAGAAAAACTGACAATAATGAAATAAAAAATCACTATCTTTAAATAAGGACAAGATCAGTTCTGAGTGATCCATGGAAGCTCGGATAATGAATGCTCACCATGGATTAGGAATATGTTGTCAACTTTAAATGAAGGTCTCATAGAAGCCACTAGAATATGCTCTGAACTTAGCAATGGAAGAGCACAGGGTAGTATCAGTACAAACCACTATGTACTGGCACATATCATAGGACAACTCAATTTATAAAATATGAACACTTAAAACAAATATCAGCAAATAGGTAACACGTATAACAAATAAAATCATGAAATTAATTGACTTTACTTCAACGAACAATTACTGTCAGTCAAGTCACTTAGATATCAACCACCTTATCTGTGCATCATAATTTCTACTTTATTAATAACCATAATAGGGAAAATTGTACCCAAATTTAGCTTTACCATTTCTTATCGATTATATTCATTATCTCATAAATACCACAAGGGTTAATTGTCACGACCCAAAAACTAAGGGTCATTATGGCGCTTGTTGTGGAAAAACTTGACAAGTAAGTCAATCATCCAAACTGATATGGAATGAGAAATCAACACCAAGTCCCAAGGCAAGACTTCTAGAATGAAGTTTAACTACACTAATACGATAATAGTCAAAAAATACATAACAATGATACCATAAATCACCCAAAAATCTGGTCACATAGTGTAAGAACCAACTAAGTGTATCTTGAAGTCAAAAATATACAACTGATAGTTCTGAAAGACAACATAAGTCCTTCTCTGAAACATAATAATACAAAAACTAAATAATATAGGGTAGGATATCAACTCTGGAAGGATAGAGTGACCACTACCTCAAAAATACTTCAAGCACCTCTTGAAATCACCAATTGAGCAGCACACTCGCACCTAGATCTGTACCAAAAGGGAACATTAGGGATGAGTACAATCGACATTTACTCAGTAGGTATCATAGGCCGATGGAGCAAAGTAGAAAATAAAGTATATAAATACAGACTATGGGAACATCACTTATAATAATAAAATATCCCAAACGATATCCCACACCATCTCCACTAATAGTTCAAAAATATACACATACACCAAATGCAAGTACGAGAAAGAAGCACAAATAGATAGATATCTAATCAAAAACAAAAATATGACATAGAATCTGCATAATGTATGAAATGCAATGATGATGATGATAATGATGTAATATGTCTAAGGTTGTAACACAACCTCCATATACAACTACTGAGCTCTTCTCCTAAGGTAAGACCCAAGGGGTTTCGTGACCCATATACAATATGATAATCAATACCAATCCAATATCCATGACTCCTTTTTGGCACATGATCTTTGGTAGAAGGTATTTAAAGATGTTACCTTTTCTATCAAGAAAACCAATATTTCTATGGCAGTACCAATTCATCATTAATGTATATATGATAAGAAGATGTAATGATCATAGCCAAACCAAAATGAGAATTTTAAAATACAATCAACACATAAGCGCATTAGCCAAAAATCCACTCAATCAGCCAACCATCCATGATCTAATATAATCAATGTACCAGTAGAGTATGTTATGCAGTAATATGTCATTGATACCACATGAATCCTAACTTAGGTAATTTCCACCAAGAAGAAAATAATCAAATATATAATTACAAGGACAACAACATCATATAAGACCCCACATGGTCATACATAGTAAATAATGTCACAAACTGACAATAACAACAACATTAGCCCCAACACAGGAATAAAATAGAAATAACACCATTTTTATGATTAGTACCCATACCACTATAATGCTATTGTATAAGTATTAACTACCTAGAAAAGTGTACAAAAATTTATGCCATAACCTACCTCAAACAAAGAAAACC
>JAPEIP010000006.1:78432990-78457180 GCA_026120095.1 Capsicum chinense | reverse complement strand
AATGTAACACGCAGAATTTTTGGTCCCTAAAAATTTCTAAGTTCTTAAACTCACTGCCTAGACTACGACTCTCATAATAAGTTGTTACATGTCATTAAGGGTCTTAGGGACCCAGTCATATCTTAGCCAGTAAGTTGGCATAGAATTCCTGTTATGTCTATGACTAAGAGGTTACGAGTAGTAAAGACTCAAAACAAGTCGTATAGTCCCATCAGTAGCCAAACTAGTGTGGTGTCCAAAGTAATTTTTCTTGACTACGACTTGGATCCTACGGATCATGGAATCTCTTAATGAGTCTTAGGGTGGATGTCGTAGTGTCACCGGGGGGTAGAGGGGTCCTCTCAGCTATTGTCCAGACTATGACTCGTGGTGATGAGCCATGTTGAGTCCTAACAAGTCGTATAATGACTCGTAGTCACTGGGGAAAATTTTTTAGCTTTTAAGTTGAGGGCACTTTGGAAATTTCCCTCTTTACCCACTTAATACCCACGACCATAAAACACCCTTAGGACATTATTTTCAACACCTTAACACTCAAAGCACTCTCTCAAACTACCTATACTCTAAAAGGACAAGATACTTAAGTTTTTGAAAAATTGGTAATCTAAAGGCTTAAGGGTTGATTTCTTTACATAAATCTTGGTATTTCAGGCATAACACTCTTCCCCAACTCTTAATTCATGAAAAAACATGTGTTTTATATAGTTTAATTGTATGGATTTAAATGTGGGTTTTGGTATGGTTGAGGGTTTTAGAATGGTTGATCCTTGAATTTTTTTCCCATGGTTTTGATGAGTTACTCCTGCTTTACAATTGATGTTTTGAACTAATGGGGTGTATGCGTGTGGGATTAGGAACAGGGCTCAAGGTATTTGCAAAACACTCCAAATTTTGGGCATTTTATTTTTGTCCCTCTCATGTTAGAAATGTCAAACTTCGACTTAAATTGTTTTTAGGGATGTGAATATGGTGTCCAGGGAGAGTTTTTGAATTTTTTGATGGGGTTCGGAGTGGTTTTGGACCACAGAGGTAGTGAGCCTCTGCGATATCCCCATGTAATGATGACGTCCAAACTGTACCTCCTCTCAAAAGATGATACGGTTGCTGTCAAAATATAGTAACCTAATGAAGGTTGGGGTTGAATCCCATGGGAACACGTGGAATTGTGGATCTCAGCATTTGTAGTCAATGTGCAGAATTGGAAAAGTAAATAGGGGGTTTTAATGTAGTAATCTCGAGATAGTAACTATATTAACTTTGGTTGTAATCAGTTGTAGGTGAATACTAGGATTGTGTTCCTCCTGGCTTCTCAAGTCCCTAGTTTTATCGTGCTTAGTTGAACCAACCCGATACTTTGTATGTGGAATCGATAAGTTATGTACCTTCTGTAGTCTTTTGGATGAGCGGAAAGATTTCACCCTTTACCTTTTGAGACTTAGGATGACGCCTTGCTAACCCTTATCTTAAACCCACTTAACTATCACCTTTTGAGTCTCTAGTTATTAGATGAAATCAAACCAAATTACATAGAAAAAAACTAGAAGCGTGGATCGATAGTTACACTCCAAGTTACTATTGTCTTTATCTTTTCCTAGTCACTACTCCTCTTTTGGAGTAAGTACTGATATCTAGGTGGGATCCTAACTAGTGCACTCGTTAATAAAACTATTATAATGAAAATAAAGCAATTCGTGCATGGGTATCGGCTCAGAACAACAACAATACTTTCCCTACTTCATCATTCCACCAAGGTTTCCACAACCCTAGCTATGGGTTTTAGCCGCTCATACTTGTGAAGAATTCAATAACATTCATAATCGAAAGAATAGATTAAATCACAATAATAAGAAGAATAAAAACTCACAACCATAACTAAATTAATCAACTGAAGTCAATAAAATAGAATCCTAAGATCAACATTGAATCTTGAAATCAAAATATGTTTGTGAGTATCAAAAGTGCATAACTCTAACTAAAAAGTACATAAATGGTATTTATAGTACATGAGGAAATCCTAAAACCAAATCCCGAACGAAACATAAGAAAACAGGGTCGGTGTCCTGTACCTGTGCCCTATCCCTGGGCACAGGTAGTACCTGCGGTCAGCAGGTGAGCATAGGTATAGGGTGCAGGTACCAAATAAAAAAATCCTTCAAGTCAGATCTCGAGATTGTGGACTTCTGGCACTTAATTTGCCTACTTATAGACCGTAGGTCCTACATGCGGTTCATATGATGACTTAGTAAGTGTCGAGGGTCATCTTTTCATCTCTTCTTTAATTCTTGAACATGCTTTGATCACAAATAAGCCAAAAAGTGTCCCGAACATCCATAATTTCTCCAAAAGTAGCCCAAACACCCCTTTTCACCTTTTTCATGAACTTAACATCCAAAACATGATTTTCTATAATACATACCCAAAATTCATCATATCTAACAAAATAACCTCATAGACTTACATATTTTCCTTTTTTTAAGATTCGAAAGTTCTATATTTCTATAGCACATCACCACCATCAACTTAGAACGTTTGTATGTCCTCGAGTGAAAAAACACAACAAAAACAAAAATGATGCTTAACTAGGAGAATCTAAGTTATTCAAGGCAGGCAGGAAACACATAAAACTCAAATTAAAACATCTCCCTCCTATCTTACTTTTCAAAACCAATTGCATATGAATGTGAAGCCCAAAAATGTGACACAATGGTATCAAGGTATGGGAATTACATTAGCAACAGACAACCACTCATAAATACAAGTTACTCTAACCGAATCAAGAAAATAGCTAGCAATATGACTCAAGCTCCCTCACAACAAGGATGTCCCACTCACTCATATGATATAATGTATGTCAATGTAGGGAAGGTCAAGAGACATTCACTCTCTAAAGAGAAGTTCCAATCAATATGCATCAAATACCATAGGCTTATTGTTATATTCTTTACCTTAGTATTTAGATGGTCAAGTTAGGATCACTATAGGGTTTTTCTCGGCTTGTAATGTAGGCTTGGAGGATGGTACAGTACATATGGACATATCAAATGACTAAGCCTCCTTGGCACTACACTAACTGTGTAAATGAATTTTAATTGTGAAATTATCACTTGGTTTGACTTACCTGCCTATATTATTACATTGCATAAATACATAAATGGTTAAACAATGAACATGGATTTTGAAGGCCTTATTGGATATGGTTGATTTAATTAACAAAGAGGGTCGAGGAATTCCCTCAAGTTATTGTAATTTTTATGGCATAGAGATAATCTTGTAAGTGTAAAGATATGATAATACCCATGGTGTGGCTTAACGGTTGATTCTTTGGTCAATAAATGGGTTATCTGGAGCTTGTTTTGAATTGGGCGTAACAGGTGTTATATAGCTAAGCCGTGAAGGTATGGGTTTTAGATGACTTATACTGGAAACTCATGTTTGCCGACATGAGGCTTGGTCTTGATAACCATGTGCATAGTTCACACTTTTGATATATAATTGTATCTTGGATTGACGTGGGGTCAGGGCATTACCTGGTCTTCCTTGAAACTCCAGTTCATGTGGATGTCACCCACTGAGGCCCTTTTAGTAAGGGGAGCTGAACTCATATAGCCTATGGGAGCCTATTTTTGATGATTGAGATACGTAGCGCATGATAATGTTTTACTATCATGCTAACCCTTTTTCCCTATCCCAGCATCTATTATATATGTATGCAAGTGTGTGAACATGTACAGTGGGTTTGAAACAAATATGACATTGCATTATATTTTCCCCTCTCCATGAGTTTCATGCTAGTGCTCCACCCACTTACAGTCTTCGAACATTGTATCCCTATATGATGCAGGCACCGAAGATACTTCTACTTTTCCTGCGCAGTGTTAGGTGATTGTCTCTGTTTGTCAGTCATTTGTGGTGAGGTGGTGAGCTTCCATTTTCTAGAACATTTGATCATTTCATCGGTCTTCTTTCACAAACTAGAATTAAATAGTTCACATTAACATTATCATTGTACGAGTCGGGGTCATGTCATAACCTAGATAGTTTTCGGATTTATAGAGACTTTTTGGATATTATTGTGGATTGGGTATTGATGTTGACACTATTCGTTATCCTATATTTTATCATCTTTCTATCTTTTGATAAGTTCGGATTTCAGCCGCAGCTAGGAGTCCTTTGTTCTGTGTGGTTAGTCAAAGGGAATGGCCTCCAGTCGTTGGTGGACTTGAGATACCCGTCACGGCCAGACCCTAGTTCAGGTCATGACAATTTACAAGTATGACTTTAATCCAAGTAAGCAAATTTAAATTTAATGAGCACATATACAATAAAACTTAGTCTAGACTTGTCAGGACCCAATTTCGCAAGTCATGATAGACCCTACTATAATCCACCAGTAAGCCAACATGTAGTCTGGAACTGTTAATAACGCACTAACAAGAGAAATAAAGGAATAATGTGGAATAAATATAGTAAAATATTGGAATATATAAAATATCCCCAAAACCTTGTAGAATCAGTACATAAGCTAATAATCTAATAAGATTACAAAATTAGGATCTAAGTGAATATACTGATACAATCCATCTCTGAATCCAGGATAGATATTAGTCTAGAACATAAGAGGGAGAATAGTAATATGCCAAACTACAGGAGCTCACCCTATGTCAATGAACTGTAGTTATTTTGCACGATACACACAACAATGGTGAGATCCCACACTATGATCTGTAGGATGTAGAAGTGTAGTATGAGTACCAAACACGTGGTACTCATTAGGCAACTACTGACTAAGCTCCAAGATAATGGAAATGAAAATAACATGCAATAGAAATATGAATTACACCCAAATATCCAAGGAACTAATGGGGGAAAGCTAAGGAGACAATGAGGATAAACTATCCTAGTCTAGCCATATTTAGGAACCTAAGAACTATACCGTATATCACTGGCCATTATTTGAAAAAAAAATAGAAGAAGGATGTCTATATATCTATATACAAGGCCAAGGAATGGATATACAACATGAATAAATGAAATAAAGGAAGGATTTACAGTAATACCATAACTACTATCGATAGATACATATACCTAAACAAGGCTAAATCAAAGTACAACCTACGTAATCATAATAGCATCTCAAGGCCTCCTAATAACAGTAGGAACTAAAGCTAACATAATCAGGGTCCTGAAGTATAACATCTAACGATGGTGTGATCATGCGTAGTAAAATAACTGCAGATAAGTAATCAAAAACATACCTCAAATCTCAATACAAGTCCAATAATCAACCTATCATGGCTAACCATAATAATAATAATAACAATATAAAGTAATGGGCTAGTCCAGAAAAATAATACCTTATTGGTCCTTTCATAAACCATTACTATAATAGGCTCAGTAAGTTCAATCAACTCTCAACAAACAACAGTGAAAGTCTGTACCTATGCAACCCCCAATAAGGCTGATAAATAAAGCACCATACAATACACTACAAGCAATACTAATACCTATACCTATGCCAGCCCCCATAAGGTTGATAGGTATAGGGTATACTAGTGATGGAAATGTGCATACAAGAATTAATGCAAAGAAAGTCCATCATACTATAATCAATCCAAGTACCATAACGTAACCTAGTACATACACCTCCACCATCCTGATGACTCGTAAAACCAGGACCTACAACAACATCTCTTCTCTAGAACAATGGCTAACGAATAAAGTGGGCCCCTAGTGGTTCAAGAATACCCATATACACCGACCTGGTCCAATCTAGGATTTCTAAGAGGTCAAAATCTCTCGTGAACGATGTAAATAGTCATAGCAAAATCGTGGACCTGAATCTAACTAAGTCAAATCTCTAAAACATCATTTTCAGTTGCAAGGGCACATAAGTTAATCATTAAGATGGTATGATTCTAGTCCTGAAAGATTCCATTTTAAAAGTTAAAGTGGGAATAGTTCCTTTTTTAGGAAAAACGGTTATAAAACCATATTTTTAGTTGGAATCATAATAGTAATCTTTATATTGTAATCTTCTCTCCATGATCCTGAAATGTCGTCACGCTATCAAAATAGTAATCCTTATATTGTAAGGAGTAAGACAAGACCCATATTTCTAAACTATGGGTTGGGTCAAATTTTGGGTCAAGAACAGGCCCATGAGGCTCGCAAATAAAATCCAAAAGTTGAACTTGTCACAATGTCCCTTGAAGGATAAGAAATTTGTTCTCAAAAGTTGAACACAAATGGAGCATAAATTGGGTCTCAAATAAACCCTTAAAGTTTAGGAATTCAAGACCTAATTTCTAAGAATTTTACCATGAATTACGATTAAAATCGAAGGGAAAGTTAATGGGAAATGACCATAAAGATTTAGGTTATCTTACCTCAACAAATGTGGATGATTTCCCATATTTTTTCCTCTCTTTGATCTGTCAAATTGGTGTAAGAATAGTTGAAGGAGTAACAGAAAATCGGGTGGAGAAAATGGGATAAAAAGGTTATATGTATCATTAAAGAGGACACCTAGGCACTATAGCGTCTACTGCTAAAGCGGCAAAAGGACTGCTAAAGCAGTCTGATAGAATGTCGCGGGTTCTACTGAAGCAGCCATAATGGTGATAAGGCAGCCACCGTTTTAGGAGCCATTAGGCACTAAGCGCACCACTACCAATGGGCCTAGGCCTCTAAAGCGATCCAGGGGTGCTAAAGGAGTCCAATAAGCGCTTAAGAGGACCTATCAAGTGCCATGCACTTGATTTTTACCAAGTCCAAAATGGACTTCAACCAGGTTCTTGGGATTCATTCAGAACTCTATTTCTGCAAATAAACTATGCTACTATACAAAATTCGACATTCCAAACTCAATGGGACCATCAAAACTTTCATCTAAGATTTTTTTGACTATGTGTAGGGTCCACACCTATAGTTCTATTTTTCACATAATCCACCTAATAGCCTAAAATGGGTTTGAAAGCCTCGAGACCAGAACCAAGGGTCCCTCTAACCTAAAATCAATGTTCTAGAGCAAATGACACTGTCAGATTTCTCATCCGAGGTCATCTATTAGGAGTTTTGGTCTGAGACCAAATCTTAAATAGAAAAATCTCCAAAAGAAGGAAATAGTCCTCAAATCCAAGAGAACTGTCTTATAACTAAACTGATAGTTCTGGAAAATCATAAATGACCTGTATCCACTGTGGAAAGGATCGAAATGCTGAAAATGCATGCAAATCGAGAAAAAGACCAGGAGGGTTATTACAATATCCACTATTAAAAGGACTTCCATCCGCAAAAGTTAATGGATAAAAAAGTCTTGAAAGCTCAAAAGGATGAGGTACAGGGCCTACATGCTCCAAGCATGACTCCCCAGATAACCTTTACGGAGAGACAATACTCCAAGGGATTTTGCTAAAAGTATCCTATTTTCAACTACCTTTATTTCTTCCCATCTCAAGCAACTAATACTCAACCTCAACCACCAACTGACCACCAATTGAACTGAGAAAGGTTGATGTACACAAATCTGAACTACGACACACTGATACCTCACCGATATCAGCACAGTCAAACATAACTCATACAAACCAAAGGTAAGTCATGGCATGAGTCAAGCAACCAACTCCAAATAAAAATATAACCTTCTTCCAAAGATGTAAACCACTCTAAACAAAGAAAAAGGTCACTCGGGTCTTGTCCATACAATTCTATCACACTTACCTTGAAGAACTAAAGATGATCCACTAAAAATCAATAATGACAAGAATGAGAATAAGCCCATATGGCTCTACCTAGGCACATAGATGGAGATAACCAACATCTGTAATATATATGTCGATGTTACAATTTGTCTGAATGACCATTAAATTTGAAAACTAGGAGTCTGAAGCATAACCATTAACCACTGAAAGATCCACTCCAAGATGTTTTATTAATTGTGAATGAAGACATGCTGAGTTCAACTTAGGCATAATCCTCTCATTTAGTAAATCATCCAAAAATTTTGATGAATGCTGAAAACAGAGGTCAAAGATGAAGGAACTAATATCTTGCCAAAAGACTACCATCTGAAAATCTATTGACAACAATCCATCTGAACTAAAGAAGACCAAATAGGTAACCACAAAGTACGCTTGGCTAACTTAGATATGAAATGGTAAATGATAAAAATCTGAAAATAAAGGTTTGACCCAAGCTTTATACACCAAAAGTAAAATCTCAACACAAAGGCTGAACTGCCCGATCTCTACTACCCAAGCTAAACCTAAAGATGAGTAAGCATCCACACTCTAAATCTATCATAGCCTTGTAATAACCATTCCAGCATGTTAAATCTAAAATTAAGCTAACACATTTGATCTATGTCCAGATACCTAATCAATCTTGGTATCTAAATCAGATATATCTTGACTGAATCATGTTAGAGATGAAATCAAAATGTAGCTGAAGGATAAAATCACAATGGATGATAAATTACCGATGAAAAACACCAGCAATCCTCTCCATATTTGCTGGAGAGAACAAACTATCAAAATATACTTAATAGCTCACCAATGCTACAGTTGCACCTGTAATAGCCACAACTATTAGAACTTGGAGAAATGTAACTTTAGATGGAAAATATTATTCCCATACTCCATCTCAAAAAAAATACTAAATTCACCAACTTAGGAAATAGTCATAGAAAAGATCACCTATCTTCACTTCTTGAAACCCCACAAAGACAAGAACTACATCACGATATGAATAGAGTATCCAACTCTACACCAACATAAAAAGCAAACCATCACCTAGAGATGAACCCAACAAACCTGAAGGACGAATCCAAGACTTCTCAATTTCAACATCAAAACAACAATTAGGCGATGAACAATTCAAATAGGAAGGATGGACCCCAAACTAGTCAACCTCAAAAATAAGCTATACAACCCAATTGCCAACTCTAAAACCATAATAGAACCATAGAAATCTAACTTATCTTCAATACCATAATCCACTTCACAACAAATCTATCACAGCCAATAAAAGAAAAGATGACCAACCCTACATTGCTACAGGAGAAAAACTATCCAACTAATCAAGTTGCCCAGGCCAATGAATAAGAACCATGAGGAAGGGAAATTCTTACTAGATACTACAAGTATAGACATTTACCAAGAGAGCATCAATAAACTTCAAATAATGACAATAATAACAAAAGTAATATAAAGACTGATTTAAAGAAAAGATAGTACAAAAAATAAAATCAACAAGAAGTACCACTATAGGGTCATAAGTAGGCCAATATGCGAAGGTAAATAGGACTCAAACCCAGATGCTACACCCAAGGAAAAATATCAATACTGATTCATTCCATCCACCACTAAAATAAATAATCTATAGGAGTTGTCATATAATCATAAACTCTATCTCATGGCACATCACAATTGATATAAACCTTACAAGGCATATAATCATCATGGGTATGAGAGCCTAATACACACAAATTAAAAGGTAAAGGTTAAAAAAGGTACGCCTATCATGGTGAAACCCGAAGTCACATGCTTGACATGCCCGAGGGAGAACAAATTTGAACGAGTCCAAACTCGGGCTGAGCATCAAAATCATCAACTGGGGAACTAAGCATACTGTCTACAAAAAATTGGTCTACAAAACTATGAGAATGATATAAATAATCAATATTTCCACACTCGGGACACTTTCTGGACCAGTGATTGACCTCTCTACAGTCTTAACAAATCCTTGAAGCACTAACCTGGTGAGAAACATGAGCTGACCCCAACTGGCTGGCCAACTTATGTGAGGTCACTCCCTACTGAAATGACCATCCTCCCCACAGTCATACCATACTTTAGGAACTCTAGGAAAATATAGATTAAATGCTAACTCAACCTAAATAACAAAATTTTGTTTGGGGAACTCTCTAGATGAATGTCCCACTTTTCCATAACCGAAATAAGCTCTTGGAATACTTTATGATGATGCTCTAACCAATCCAAATTCTTCCATAGCATAAAGACTCATATCAAAAACTCCATAAAGAGTGATAATAATTCTTCCCACTCCAATCACCACGACTAATTTGAGAGAAATCCATAGCCTGAGACTTTACCTACATAGAGCTGAGAAGTTGTAAGTAAAGGTGACCTCCTCCGAAGGGATCCTCATTCTCGAATGGAATACCAATACACTTTCTTGATGACATGTCCTCTTACCGCCACCGCTATAAGTTTTAATATCTCCACTTTTTGTGGTCCTATCATGATCAAAATCCTGAGAGAAGAAAGGACTAGCTTCTACCAATTTCTCTAGTGCCAAATAGAGTGGAAATGCTAATACTCTAAAAAATCTATGGACCATAGCATGCTCTGAAGGACTAAGCATAGAAATATGCATGTCCCTCTTAAGAAAGCCAATCTCATACTCTAATATTGACAAGGAACCCTATTAAAAACCAACAACCCCAATTCTATCATAAGAATGGCTCAAAAAAACAAATGGCATCTCCAGTTTTGAGGCATCCACCAAAAGACTTGGGATCCCTAATACTGAATCTCAATAGGCTGAAGCAATCATAAGCTCTATAAGAGCCTGGGCTAGCCCCAAATTATCTGACTAAAACTAATAATCTTTGATATCTATCCATGACTTCCTGGTCTGACACTAAACTATAGCTCTAAAAATGTATATCTAAGTCCTAGCCTCATTTATTAACAACCTCACATCATCCATCTACGATAAACTAGAGTCAAAGAACGTACTTGAGGTTCATAAAAATATAGACACACAACAAGGATTTAAGAATATAATTTATAGACGTCTCTGCACCAATCTACAAGACTCTACAAGACATTTAGCTCTTTTACCAATACAACAATAAACCTAGGCTATGATACCAATTTTTCATGAGCCAATTTATCAAGTTATGATGGCACCTACTATAACATACCATTAGATAAACCTACCCATAGTCTAAAATAATTAATAACAGACTACTAAGAAAGATGAAAGATTAATGAGAAATAAATATAATAAAAGATTAAAATACATAATTTATCCCAAAAACCTGGTGGAAAAGTACAAGAGCTTTAAATATAATAAGAATGCAAAAAGATATTCTATGTGAATATATTAATATAACCTATCTCTAAATATAACATAGAGATAGTCTAGTACATAAGAGGGAGAATAGTAATACCCTAAATTCTAGTAGATTACCCCATATCTTTGAAGCTGCCTTGCATGACATACCCAACAATGACAAGAACTCATACTATGATCTCTAGAGCACAGAACTACAGTATGAGTACCAAACATATGGTACTTAGTAGAAAACTATCGATTGAAATCCAAGATAATGCAAATATAAACTACATGCAATCAGAAATGTAAGAATCGCTTAAATATCCAAGAAACTAATATGGCTAAGCTAAGGAGATGATACGAATAAACTATCCTATCATAGCCTTACTCAGGAACCTAAAAAATATATCATATATTACTGGCCATTATAAGAATTAAGAACAGAAAAAGGATGTATATATCTATATACAAGGCCAAGAAATTAAGACATAACATAAAGAAATTAAAGAAGGGAGAGATATATGATAATACCATAACTACTATGATTGATGCATATACCTACACAAGGCTAACTCAAAAGAAAAACCTAAGTAGAAACTAGAGCTAACTAATGAGTGGCAAATTTACCACTCAATGACATCTAAATTCATGCACTACTATGGATAAAATTATGTACATAAGCCTAACTCTGCATTGGAATGTACTAATTTCTAATTTTTGTAATATTGTAGGACCTATGATGAAAATGAATAGAAATCAAGTAGAATGGAAAGGAAAATAGGCAAAAAAGAACTGAAGATGGATAACATAAGTCCCTCAAGTATCGCGATCACAATCCTTAGAGTAGGAATCATAGTCAATCAACTAGGGATTAGAAGGCCCTCAGGTACCGCAATTATAGTAAGATGATACACAATCACAAAAGCATAATTGTGGTCCAAAAAATATAATAGAGATAGAGCAGCTACATGTCCAAAGGTAGTTTCATCATTTCAGGCAGTTGATCCAAATCCTCAAAAGGGAAGAACCCTTACATAATAGAGGCATCTTTCAACTAATTTTTAAGTTTGTATTGAAAAAAAGCCTTCAAATTTGGGAAAGAAAAATTATGTTAAAGATCTAAGAGATTTTTAGTTGTAATTTTACTTTAAAGTGTGCATTACTCTTGCTCTAATTTTCAATGAAAGCATTAAATGATAACTTGGGTATATTTTTTTTCTTCAATATCATGATTAGCTAAATATTTATCTTGGGGTTATGCTTGAATTAGATATAAAATGTATGGGTGTTGGTTGTTAGTCTAAATTATTAGTTATTGATGTTGGGTTTTGCTATTACTCTAATTTAATTGATAATTGTGGGTTAACGCCCCAAATAATTTAGATACCACCTCATCCTTGAAAGAGAGATGTGGGTGATGAGTAGTGGTGAACACTTATTTGATACTAGTTATTTCCTTAGCATTATCATAGACAAAAGGATATTTTATGGTATAGCTAAATTAATTGGCATCATCCTAGAAATAAGGATGTTTAGTTAAGTTGTGGATTGGTAAAATTGCAGCACTCTTGAGGTAGTCAGAAGAATCCTTGAGTGAAACTTGGCGTGTTGTTGAAAGGCTCACATTAAGAGTTATAAATCTAATCGACCCAAAACTTTAACTAAGAAATGGACTAACCCTCACCCATGCATGAATGATCACTAGGATAAGTATAACCCCAAAACTCTTTTCCTATTGGATTTTAATAGACAATTGTTTTTCTTAATTAGTGCTACAAGTTAATTTTGTTTAAATAACATTTTAAATCATACCCCCACCTTAATTTATTTTTTGCTTTAAGTCTATAGTACGGGTCAATGCCTAGTGACTTTTAACATAAATAGGTTTCAAAAGCTTAATTACACTTCTCATGGATTCGACCCCAACCTAAGTTGGATTATTATATTGGAAATGATATCCTTGCACAAAAATAATGGTGTAAGTTGAGCATTAAGAAAAAATGGCATCGTTGTCAGGGGCTGAAACTTAGTTTTTGCTTGTGTGATGTTGTTAGTAACTTTGGGTTTACCCATAATGTTTATATTTACATTATTTTTTGTTTTTGTTTTGTTAGGTGATTTCTATAGTAATCATGATAGCATGAGTTGCAACGGGGTCAATGAGGGCTCATTTGGTAGGCACCTCAATGATAAGGATTATCTTATTAATGCGGGGCCTACTAGTATCATTTGAATTCCCCCTATAAGGGAAAAGGAGTTTCCATATGACGAGTATGATGCTACATATGTTACAAATGAAGGGTCTATTAAGGGGCTAAGCAAATGAAAATCCAAATCTATAGTTGACATATTTTTGTTGAAGTGTGTGCCCTATTTGACATCGCTCATATCACATAAGAGTCTATACTATTGAGGTTTTTTCCATTCTCTTTAATGAGTGAGGAGGTATTATGGTTGAGGTCTCTACCCATCAAGTCTATCACATCTTTGGTGGTACCTACGGAGGCCTTTTTAGATCGATATTTCGCTCCTTGAAAGATGTTGCAATTGTGATATAAAATTTTGAATTTTCACGAACTCAATGGAGAGCCTCTTTATAAAGTTTTACAGATATTTAATGAAAAGCTTTTGGAATGCCTTAACCATAAGTTCCATAGAAGATGCTCCTCTAAATATTCTATAGGGTGTTGGACTAACTTAACAAAATCGTGGTGGACAATGCGGCCAGTGGGTCTCTTATGACGTTGTCATATAGCGTGGCTTCAATTTGCTTGAGATGATCACAAAGCAAATTAGCGGCGGCATAAAAGCGACATCGAAGTAACTGCGGGGTCCCCTGTATCCTCGGTTGTGAACAAAGAGCAAAGAAACAAAGATAAAGTGAGGGAAGAACTTATGGCTAAGATGATTACCTAATTGGACCACCTTACAAAGCATGTGATGGGTGCACCTACAAAAGTGGTCAATGTTGTGGTCTATAAAAGGTATGGTGAATATGAAACAAAGTCCCTTGATGAAGAAATAAGACACTTGACAAACTATCTGAGAGGTTCTTGCCTAACCTAGAAAAGGCAAAGAGGTAACTAAGGTTGGAACGGTCATGGTCGAGAAAGGGAATGGCATGATAGAGATAGAGATCATGATTATAGGGATAAGGAAATGGAGTATGATAGATATAAACCCCCCAATACCAAGTTAATAGCAACGAGTCAAATCTCATGGATCCCAAAAAGTTCAAAATAGAGAATGTGCTAGTTAGAATTATGATAGTGGAAGGGACAGACAAGATGGTTCGAGAACTTAAAGGGGAATTTTCTCAAATAAAATAAATGGTTATATCACACTCGCCTCAATCAAATAATTAGAGACTTAAATTGGCTAAATCTCAACCTCACATAATGCTAGGTATAAAGTTGCCCTTCCTAGTAACACCATGGTGAATCCCAAAAACGATGCCTATGTCTTGGAAATCATCACTAGGAGTGGAAAACCCTCAGTGATTATGTATTTGAGGTTGAGAAAAAAGCTAATGATGAAAAAGCAAATGTCAAGAAGAAGAAAATGGTTGAGTCAAATAATGAGACCCCAAAGTCTCAAGAAGGGGATGATAAAGAACTAATGACAATTGAAAGGATGGTTGATGAGGAGAAAACTCCTGAAGTAGTTGAGGGTGATGAGGAAACTCCTGAAGTAGTTGAGGGTGATGAACAAAAGAAAAATGAACCGCAATGTGACCCCTTGTCTGCAATGAAAATCCCTCTTCCATTCCCAAAAATACTCAGAAAAGGAGAAGAATGTCAAACTCAAAATGTTCCTTGCCAAGCCTAGCAATATTTCAATCAATATCCCGTTGCTAGAAGTTATTCAGCAAATTTTGGGATATGTTAAGCTAATGATAACATTGATGTCCAAGAAAATCCGTGTGGATGGTAAGACCATTAAATTTACCCATAGATGTAGTGCTATAAAGACCAGTGTTATGGCAGAAAAGAAAGAAGATCGAGGGCATTCACAATCCCTTGCACTATTGGGTCACACAAATTTGAGTAAACATTGTGTGACATTGGTGCAAGCATAAATTTCATTCCATATACGATATATCAAGGACATAGTTTGGGCACCCCTACTCCCACAACAATGAGGCTCTTGATGGAAGATTGCTGCAACTTACAAAAATAGGTCCTAAGATATTACATGGTGCTTAGGATCATAAGTGACTCCACGCTATCCCTTCTACTAGCATAACTCATAAGTAACTAAATAAAATAGCTAAATTTGTACAAAATCAGTGGAAGATAACTCTTTTCTGAAATTTATTCAATACAAAATTGAATTCACATGATTACAACTCTACTTTTACAAAGAAAATTGAAACTGAATACATCAACTCTAATGTTTGTCTATGAAGCCTCTACTAATACTGACTATAGATAGCTGGAAAACTACTCCAACGATCGCTAATCAATAAGTATGAATGAGAAAGTAAAGAATATAAATAAGTATAACGGAAGTCCCTGAAGTAGGAGGACTCATCATCTAATAGGATGGAATCTGCAACTGTCTGAGTCTGAATGTGCATACTGAAACTTGTACCTACATTATGAGACAATGTAGCACATAGATATAAATGTGGATCAGTACTTTGAGGATGTACTGAGTATATGGGGGTGAATGCATAAGTAAAAACATATCTCATAGTCATCATTTATAAAATAATGCATGCTAAATGTAAGTGACTCACATAAGCTAGAATATCTGAAATACTAAAATAAGTAGCAATAAGAACCAAAACATGCTTGACAAATCTCATGAGCCATAATATTTAGTTCTAAGATCTGTATTCTCTTATTGTTCTCATAATCTTCTAAACTAAATGAAATCTAAAATTTCTTTCTGCATAAGAAATACTTTATCTCAATTCATATAGGCTAAGTGAAAAAGGAGCTCACCTTTATGTCTGAAATCTAAAACTGTAACTCTATAACTAAAAATCTCAAGTAATTCAATATCTGAATAAGTTTTGTGAGCCTTTACACTTAATTCCTAAAATTATTAGGGAAAATACTTACCTTAAGAAATATACTTAAAAGTAGTTACTTACTTTTACTAGCACGGAGGTTCTCTTAATCGACATAAACCATGCTAGCTAACTGGAGTACAATGTCTCATTCTCCTAAGGAAGAAACCTCACGTTGGGGAGATGTGTCATTCTCTTGTCAGGGAGTATAACCTCAACTCAGTGATCACTATCTTGGCCTCGGGCCCATAAATCTCAATCCTAGGGGGGCACGTAGTTCTAGGGTATAAAACCATAGCAACTTACCTGACTCGGTGCTAAATACTAGTCTCTTTAGTTAGCTACGCTCATCTCATGGAAATCCACATTAAAACTTGCATAAGGTTTTATTAGAAAACTAGTTATGCATTTAACATTATATGATTAACTTAATAAATTGATTTCCAAAACTCATCTGAGGATCAAAAGATCAAATCTTGCTTATCAAAGCATACTAAAATATAAGCTTCTTAAAATATCAAAACTCAATCTTAGTGCTTAAAGCCCATGCTTCAAACTCATGTCAAAACATCATAATAATCATGCTTGTCAATGAACTTAATAATAATTTAACTCAAAATCTGAAAATTTCTACAATAGGTATGAAAATATGAGAATAGACATGAAATTTATTTTCAAAATCTATCAAAACTCATAATCTTGTAAATAGTAATATTGGGTATGAATCCCAATTTAAAATTCATGTATAAACATTCAAATTCGTAGTAAAACATCATGATCAACGTTCTATATGAAAATACTTCAATACCATCAAAATAATACGATCAAGAATCTCAATATCCTGCTTAAACTTAATTAGAAAAAATCTGGAAAATCGCATTACATGCATAAATATATGGAAATAGTCATGTAATTCAACATTCAATCACTTGAAATCTCATAATATTCAAACAATACAAATTGTGTATAAACCCTAACTTCATTTCCATGGGAAATCACATAAAATTCAGTAATTTGTAATCTAAAACAAGCTTTGGGAACTAGGACGAAAGAATTGTCCTTGTTGAAACCCCACATACCTTATTTGGCTTGATTCAATGGAACAAGTTGACTTTTGAAGCCTTGAGAATAATCTTGGAGGCTTTTCTTGAAGGTTCTTGAATGATGATATTTTGATTCTTGAGTTTTCTTAAAGAAGAGTTTGAACCTTGTTCTTGAGGGTTAATCTTTAAAGTAACCCTGATTTTGATGTTATGGATGAATATAAAGTTATAAACTTTGATTTGATTTAATTAGGTATTAAAAAGGGTGGAAAAGACCCAAAAATTTATTTAAAAATGGATTAAAATTGCTAAACGGAGGTCCCCAACCATTTGGGCGACGGTCTATCACAGGCGCAATGGTACGTCGGCCTTCCCATCGCACTTTGGCAATCCGGATAGCTCACTGTAAAACGACCATAACTTTTTACTCCGATACCGCATTTTGGTGAAATTTGTATCATTGGAAATATAATTTAATTATATATCCTTTAATGGGTCATGAGCTCAAAAATTCATAGTATAACAAAATATATGTTCATTTAAAGTTGACTATACCAAAATCCTTCTCAAGAATTCAATCGGTAAGGGATGTTTGATTCTCCTAATAGCCAGGAAATATTTGAGACCTTAATACACATCGAAATTGATCATAAAACTAAAAAATATTTAAAATTTATTTCTCATGAGCTTGAAGCATGGTTCTACTATCGGTTCGAATTCTCGGGGTATTATAATATCTCCCCCTTGAAAATATTCGTCCTCGAATGAGAATGCTAGCTGAGAAAACTGAGGATGCACAGCTAAAATAAATTACTAAACGGATTTTACATCATTCTAATCCATTGAGTACTTCTGGGAATGTATGAACTTATAATAAGAATAGCTAAATAGTTGAATCTTTGCTTAGAAAAGAGCTGAATTAAGGAAGACTATCACCTTTGGCTGGATCTGAGTTCGCTGAGGAGAGATGAGAGGTTTATGATATTAAAACTCGGGGTATTACAACACCCCCTCCTTGGGATCATTCGTCCCCGAATGATACTAATTTGGTTGAAATACTAAAAATTACTAAGATGATATATAGGATACTTATGGACTAGACCATGACTTAATATCTAAATTTGAAAATGAAGCATGCTGCATGTACTGAACTAAATTTCGCAATCTACTTCGATACAAACAAACTATCTCTTGAAATGGTCATACTCAAAAAATTTTAGGTAGTGAGACTAGACTAAATCAAATGTAAACTGAATTTTTGGCTACGGTAACTGAATCATGCTGAATGCTCTACCCTAAATAAGGTATTTCTTCAACACCTTTCTAAGAAATTTCTACGGCCATTACGGAGTAAGGGACTCTGGGCATGATCTGAACAAGACCTCAGAATAAGGAGTTATAACATTGCTCCAAATATAGCATGGAACATACACTTGTACATTATAGGCTAGGATAGAATTTCTAGGCCTTAGGCAATGCACCTTCTTACTTTCAAACTTAGCCACTTTTCTCGAATACTTCCTTACTATAATAATCCCTTCAAATACCATACTCCCTTGATTCAACTTCTAATTCTCTCATGTGCATTGATAAACCTATCTACTAAGGTCTAAACTAAACTAAGTCCTCTCACCATGGTCAACCCTAACTCAAAATTTTGGGGTACTACATATTACACCATAACTGACTGTATTACCTACGCGATATACAATACGTCGCGTTGCCCCTACCAATGCAACGTATGACGCGTCGCGGCCATATCGTGTTACCTCACTATTTTTATCATCAAACCTCTCCTAAAAAATATGAAACTTACACGTGATGTGCTATTGACAACTACGATCATGATTTCACTTAAGGATTTACATTCTAAGGTTAGGAAAGTTGGAAACTAACGCACACCACATTCTCCACACATAAAACAGAATGGAATTTAATCCTATTGTTATAACCACATATGAATATATAAAAAAACACCCATAACAGAACACTCCTCATATTCTCTAACCCCTTATCACAAAAACTCCCACTCACTACCCCAAGAACATACACACACCAATTTCAACTAACCACAACATGTATCAAGGACTTGGCCTCAATATTACTTCACACTTATGGCCTTAGCTAAAACAAGCATACAACGATCTTTCATCAACAAGAAACACTTACTCTCTCCCATCAACACAATTACTCATCGCCACTATTATTATTTAAGGAGGAGTCACTGAAAGGTTAGAACAAGAGACCTTGAAGCATGGAAGGATACTATACATAACTTGACACTTAACTGAGGCATGAGGAATAGAGGATCAACATCAAGATTCATTAAAGGGATCTGAATTGAGGATATACATCATATAAACGGGATTGCTCTAGGATCATGAGTTTTTGGAAAATGACCATTCTTTGAACACATTATTTAACTCAAAATTTGAAATTTTCTACAATAGGTATGAAAATATGAGAATAGACATGAAATTTATCTTCAAAATCTCTCAAAACTCATAATCTTGTAAATAGTAATAATGGGTATGAATCCTAATTTAGAATTTATGTATAAACATTCAAATTCATAGAAAAACATCATGCTTCATGAAAATACTTCAATACCATCAAAAAATTAGATCAAGAATCTCAATATCATGCTTAAACTTAATTAGGAAAAATCTGGAAAATTAGATTACATGCATAAATATATGGAAATACATATGTAATTCAACATTGAATCACTTGAAATCTCATAATATTCAAACAATACAAATTGGTTATAAGCCCTAACTTCAATTCCATGGGAAATCACATAAAATTCAATAATTTATAATCTAAAACAAGTTTTGGTCACAAGGATGAAAGAATTGTCCTTGTTGAAACCCCACATATCTTATTTGGATTGATTCAATGGAACAAGTTGACTTTTGAAGCCTTGAGAATGTTATTGGAGGCTTTTCTTGAAGGTTCTTGAATGGTGATGTTTTGATTCTTGAGTTTTCTTGAAGAAGGATTTGAACCTTGTTCTTGAGGGTTGATTATGAAAGGAACCCTAATTTTTATTCTATCTATGAATATGAAGGTATGATCTTTGATTTGATTTAATTAGGTGTTAAAAAGGCTGGAAAAGACACAAAAATTCTTTTAAAAATGACTTAAAATCGCTAAACGGAGGTCTCCAACAGTTTGGGCAACGAACCGCCGCCCTAAGGATGGACTGTCCCTTCAAACCATCACTATTTGGCTAGAAAATAGGATTAATGCCTCATTCATGATGGTTTGGGTGACGGTCCATCATAGGCGCGATGGTTTATCGGCCTTCCCGTCGCACTTTAGCAGTTCGGATAACTCACTATAAAATGTCCATAACTTTTTACCCCGATACCATCTTTTGGCAAAATTGGCATCATTGGATAGATAATTCAATTATATAACTGTTGGTGGGTCATGATCTCAAAAATTAATAATATAACAAAATATATGCTCATTTAAATTTGACTATACCAAAATCCTTCTCAAGAATTCAATCAGTAAGGGATATTTTGATTCGCCTAGTAGCTAGGACATATTTGAGACCTTAATACGCATCGAACTTGATCATAAAACTAACAAATCACTAAAATTTATTTATAATGATCTTGAATCTTGGTTCTACTATCGGTTCGGATTCTCGGGGTATTACAATTGTGTTATTAAGAAATCAGTTGGAGTCTTGTATGATGCCTTGGTAAAGGTTGACCATTTCATTTTTATAGTGGAAATTGTTGTCTACAAATAAGAAATCATCCAATAAATTCCAATTACTCTTAGAGATCCTTTTATGAAACTGGGTTAGCAATTGTTGATATGGAATAAGGGTAAATGAAATTTTGGGTACAAAATGATAAAGTTTCCTTTTGGGTGAGTATAATTGAGATACAACCAATAAAACTACAAATGGTATCCGTCATTGATGTAGTGGACATGGAAGTGGATAATGGGTCCCTCAAGGATCTAACTTGAAAAATAAAAAATGTCGTACCACGACGTTAAATTAGGAATTGGATAGGAGGCAACCCATCATGCCATGAAAGTGTCCTTTATCCTTTAATCATTGATTTTTATAGAAGATTTTGTTATTAAGATTGATCCTTGAAAATTAGGTTCCCAAAGGGTGCATCTGAATGATTTTGAGTAACAGGAAATGTGGAGGAATTGAGTTGTAGGCCAAGAAATTAGAAATTAGGGGAGCAGAAACATCTATCAGATATCATAATAGCAACAGATCGGGGTATGTGATCGTGATAGCATAGGGTTCATAATCGCGATCTTTTGCTCGCAATTGCAACTGAAGCTATTTTAACATGAACAGTTTCTCCCAACATAATTCTACACACACATTCCCTCCCAATGTACTCAAATTACAACTATTTTTACTTGTATTGTGGGCATCCAAAAGTTTATAAGAATACCCTATGCATCTCTTAATTCAGTATGTTCTTTAATTCTTTCTTTCATACATGTGTGTAGGCCTTAGATCTCATGTCTTTGGAATGTCCTAAAAATGGTAGTTTGATGCTTAATCTTGAATTAAATTGAATTGTTTGAGATGTTTTCTATTGATATTAGTGTTCACATGTCTTGAGTACCCAAAATCATTCATAATTTCTATATATAACTTGTGCACAGTAAGTGTTCGATGAAATGGCCAAATGAACTTTTGATTCATATTCACTGATTGAAGGACATGCTTAAATGTTTCAGTGGTGTGCCTCATGTTCCTAGTATTTTTCAATTGTATTGAAAAAAATTGGTAAGGAATTGGGCCTTTGTTAATTGCTTGATAGGTTTAAACATACCTCAGGTACCGCGATCACGATCGTCAGCGTTGCAATTATGACATCACAATCGCAAACCTATTTCACGCGAATGCAATAACTAAGAACATTATTTTGATAGTCCTATTAGGGGTGTCACAATAGTGATATCTGAGGCCAGTCTAATAGACTGGTCCAACTCTCAGACCTCATATTTTAAGCCTGTCCATGTCCCATTAATTTTTCCTTCAGCTCAATCAGATTGGGTAGCATGTTTTCTTCATATTGACCTTATGGACTAATTCTCTGTGTGTGGATTCTAGGTACTTAATGGTAGGATATGATACAAACCACTTCATGGCCCCTGAATGTGAGATCGCATACTATGATGATCTTATGAGGAAGAAGTTGTTGCTTGAGAGGGGGATTGAGTTAGATAATATTCTTGCAAAGCTCCCAGCTTTCCATGGGAGGCTAGTAGCGGACATGCTTTGCACCGAAACCATTCTGGGAAAATAATAATTAGGTGAAGGAATTCAATACAAATCTCAGTATTGAAAAGTTCTCTAACCCTATGATGAGAATTAGGAGAGAAAAGTTAATTTTGGGGCCTAGTAGATCAATGAAGTTTATGGGTTTCCAAATATGGACATGAGGGACTATAAATCTAAGGATTCTAGCCTAACTAGTTGATGGAGTATCAGTACCTAGGAAGGGAGGTTCCACCGGCCACCACGAAGAATCAGATACTAATGGCTGACTTCACAACTGAAGCTAGAATTTGGTTGTCCATTATTTGCAGCAAGGACTCTCCCACTACAAACATGATGAATATCCCGACTATACATGATTAAATGGTGGCTTGTCTCTTGAGAAACATTTCTTTTAATGTTGGTCGTTTTATGCTCATGGATATTTTTCATTGCAGAAACAAAAGTGTACCCATGCTCATACTTATGTCATTGATCACAGAGTTGTGTAAGCGAGCTGGGGTTGATGAGTACCTGAGTACAATTGGATCTCTCTAAAAACTCCTATTTAACTACTTAAGATGTGAGGAGTGGAAGCTATTGGAAAGAGCAAAAAGAGAAAGGTTGAATGGAGAAAGTAAGTAGTGGACGACATATGTTTTTACAGATCGTCATTAGCTGGGCCATTCAAGGAGATTTTGAACCAATCTGTATCATCAATGAGCTTGTGTGCAACCTACCTCAGGGGCTTAGAGATCCTGACACCACCTGTCATTCTTTTTTTCTTAGTTCGACTACGAGAGATACCTTAAGGACTAGAGGAAGCAGGGGGACACTATTTCCAAACTCGAGTGATCTAACTCTTCATTGGCACAGTTGCATTATTTCCTACAAGAGTCTCATGATAATACGCAAAAGACAGAGAAGAAGGGAGTAAATTATTTACTAAGATTTGGAAAGAGGTGAAGGGCCTATGAAAGGTCCTAAAACCCAAAGAGAGACTTTCTTCTCCTCGGAAGGATTCAGATGATGAGGTCCCAACCACGTGGTTAGGCTCTAATGATGCTGAGGCTGAGAGTGATGGCAGTTCTTGATGAGGTTACAGGGAGCAACCTTTACCCTTTTATGTTTTCATAATTAGGCAGTGAGGTCACTATACGCTTTTAGTTGGGGGTGCTCATCTCCATGTTTATTTGATGCCCTGGTCTGTATTATTTGTATATTTTTTGGATGTTTTTATGCTGATTTGGATGATCTAAATTTTATTTGGGTTGTAATAATTGGGTACCCCAATGGTGCCTATATTTATGGATTAGTTGCTTGTTTTAATTTTAAAATTTTTTATTCATTCTTAGATTTCTACTTAGTTTAATAATAATATCGATCGATCCTTTCCCCATGATAGATTGAGTGATGATATTTTAAGGGAAAATCATCTTTCTTTTCGGTTTTAGAATTTCAGAAACTATAGATACAGGGGAAATCTAAGTACTTGTGGCATAGCAGATTTAGGATCACTCTTATTTCTATGGTAAAGTCTGAGTAGCCATATGGTTTACCTTCATGAGAGCCAAAATTTGAAATGAAGGCTTGGTTTTATGCCACCAATAGCCAATCTTGTGTGGTGTAAAGGCTAAGCAAGCACCCTCTCCATCTCAATTTTTTTGTTAAAACCTAGGGCATGGACGTGAACAATCATGTAACAACACTTTACCTTTTTTTGTAAATCCATAGTCTTTAGTTGGTAATGTATGGTAAATATCTCCTTTTTCTCTAATAAGAAATGGAATTGAG
>JAPEIP010000006.1:78418237-78428706 GCA_026120095.1 Capsicum chinense | reverse complement strand
TATTCATAGACTAGAATCCTGGCTAAGAGAGTAAATGTCCGCAAATCTATTTCTTAGGGTAAACTCTGACACTAAACCATCATAACAGTTTGGGAAAGGTTGAAATCTCTCAATATTGAGGTAAATATTTGTGGCCAAACTTGGGATTTGAATCTAACTTGTTCAAATCTCTAAAACATCATTTTCAATCTCAAGGGCATATAAGTTATTCATTAAGATGGTATGGTCTAATTATAAAATAATCCAATTTAAAAGTAAAAGGTGGAAATAATTCCCATTTTAGCAAAAATAGTAATAAAACAATATTTTTAGTTGGAATCATGCCATTTACTATCTAAGTGATCATAAATGTACCGAGTCTATGTATGCCATCACGAGTATTAAAATAGTATGATTATAAACATCAATATTTCTATAAACTACGACCACTTCCCTTACAAGGATAAGACACTTCCCAAAATCCAATCTTTATCATAATCGTTGCCTTGCGCCCAATAAATATCCAACAAAGCCATAGCATAATAATCCAGGAAAACTATCACAATCTATTAAATAACAGATTAAGCATTATACTATAGGCTTATTATTCTCAACTATGCCTAACATTACTAGAAACATAAGATCATAAAATCATAATAAGTATTTCACCTTAAGAGTCAATCACCCTTCTACCCCCCCAATTTCATAAATTAGGCTAAATCACAGTGTTCTAGCCACAACCACATCCTAACATCCCATATTTAACATTAAACATAAAAAAAAACTATCTCAAGAAGAAGAGTAGATAGAAGCCTACCTCTATACAAAATTGTAATCATTGAATCACCCACAACTCATCTATCTTCAATCCGTGAACGTAAAATGTCGTTACACTATCAAAGTAGTAATTTTTACATTACTAGGAGTAAAGTGAGACTCATATTTCAATTATGGGTTAGGTTGAGTATCGAGTCAAGAATAGCCTTGTAAGGTACACAAATGGAATCTAAAATTGAACCGTTCACGAGGTCCCTTAAAAAATAAGGAATTTATGCTCAATAGGTGAGCACAAACGAAGTATAAATTGGGTCTCAAATCAACCCTTAATGTTAAGGAATTCAATACCTAATTTCTAAGAATTTTACCATGAATTGGTGTGGAAATCGAAGGAAAAATTAATTGGAAATGACCAAAAAGAGTTAGGTTAGCTTACCTAAACTTATATGGATGATTTTCTACTTTGTTTCTTTCTTTAATCTTTCAGAAGGAATGGTAGAAAGTTGAGTGGATAAAAGGGGATAAAAAGGATATAGAAGTCAATAAATTAGACACCTGGAACTAAAGCAGTAACTCGACTGCTACTCCGGTCTGACCGTGAGTGCCGCTAAAGCAACCTAATAGCGCTAATTAGAGCATCGCTTTAGCATCCATTCATTACTTAAGCGCACCATAGTAATTAGGTCAGGGCACTAATGCGGCCCAAGGAATCTAAAGCTTTTAGTGCTAAAGAAACCTAATAATCCCTTAAGCGGACCTATAAGGTGCCATGCACCAGATTTTTATTAAGTCCAAAATAGACTTTGACCAGGTGCTCGAGATTCATTCAAAACCCCATGCGCATATACAAACTATACTACCATAAAAAATTTGACATCCCAAACTCAATGGAACCATCAAAAATTTCATTTGAGATCATCTTGACTAAGTGTGGGGCCCACATCTATAGCTCTTTTTCTCATAACCATCCAATAGAAAAAATAAGTCCAAAAGCCTCTAGACCTAAACCTACGGCCCTGTAGCCTAAAATCAAACTTCCAGATCTGATGGCACTGATGAAATTCTCATCCAAAGTCATCTACTAGGATTTTTTATTCGAGACCAAGTCGTAAATAACAAAAGCTCCAAAATAAGAAAATGAGCCTAAAATCCAACTGAATTTTCTGATAACCAAACCAAAAATTCTGACAAGTCATAAATGACCTATGGCCTATATGGAAAGGTTAAAATGTCAAAAATGCATGAAAATTGAGGAAATTACTTTTTAGACTCCAATTCAACCATAACCTTCCTTGAATCAAGCCACACAAAGGCCCTAATTCACTTTGTAGGCTTTTATTGATCTTAATCAAGGAATAACAAACGTAGGATAATTTAATATTTATTCATCAATTTTAGGCATTATAAATGCAAATTCAATATTTTATCCATGATCAAAGCCTCTTTCCTTATTGTAGAATTTTCTACCCTTTCATTCCATTCAAATTCCCCATAATTTGGAATTAAGCAAACAAATTCTACTCTAGGAAGCATAATCTATTAATCTAAATCCATTAAAAAGTGATTATATACCTACCCTAGTAAATTCACACCTGACCATTCAACTTAAGGTTAATCTTATAATTCCCACCATGAACATAATCTAACAAATTTAAGCATTAAAGGAGTAAATTAATTTTAGAATGGTGAAATTATCTTATTTTGATAGTAAGAAATATCCAAGAAATCAAAAATCACCTTTCTCCTACCCTAGGTCAACCTTTGAATATTTTTGATGGAATAATGTCTTTATTAGGAGAAAACTAAATATTTACTGCTCATTCTTCATATAATGTCCTACTTCTCGCTATAGCGGCATCAGTGTAGTGGAAATCAACTACTCTAGTAGCTTGGACAAAATTTGACTTCTGTTGTAGTGGCCCATATCACACTATAGCAAGATCACTATAGAAGCCTTCATTTCATGGATTAGTTGCTTGTTTTCAATTTTAAATTTTTCTTTCATTCTTATATTTCTACTTGTTTTAATAATGATGCTGGACGAGCCTTTTCCTATGATAGATTGAGTGACTATATTCTAAAGAGAAAATCGTCGTGCTTCTGTGATTTTGAACTATAGAAATTATAGATACAAGGAAAATCTAAGTAGCCATAGCATTGTAGATTTAGGATCACCCTTATTTTTATAGTGAAGTATGAGTAGCCATATGGTTTGCCTTTATGAGGGACAAAATATGAGATTATGACTTGGTTTTATCCCATAAATAACCAATCTTGTGTGATGTAAAGGTAAAGTAAACACCCCCCTCCATCCAAAAATGTTTGTGAAAACTAAGGGCATGGATGTGAACCGTCTCGTAAGAATGTAATTGAGCCTCCTTGAAAAGTTTTCATGTTTTGTACGGCTAGCTTAGATATTTAACTCTCATGCTTGCTTGTATCATCTAGAACTTGCATCGTCAGTCTCTCAAAGATTATTGTTATTATGCTTGATTGGTCAAATGATGTTAGGCCTTCTTTATAAACATGGAAACCCACTTTAGCTAAAAGATCCTACCCATACATAGAATAGTATCCGTAGTCACCCATTTTAAGCTTTTGAATATTTCTTTTTCAATCATATTATAAGCTTTGAACCATTTGAATTTTAACCCTCTTTTGAACCCTATCCTTTTTGAACTTGGAAATACAACTTTAGTCCAAAAGACTAAGTTGGGGGTTATGAGTCTTGGAAGAGGTGACCATGGAACATGGTAATATAAGTGAATGCATAAAAGCTAAGAAAGGAGAGAAAGTAAAAAAGAGAAAGAAAGGAATCATAAAAAGAAGGAAAGGCATAGATTGCACAAAAGAAATAAATAAGAAGAAAATGCTTCCAAAATGATAGGTAAATCAAGGTAGTGAAAGTAGGCACATGTGTAAGTTAGAAATAAATGAAGTGGCCCATGGTCCATATTTTAATCGAATAGTGTGACGTATATGATCAAGAAGGGTGTAGTCACTTTATTCCCAAATGATATCATACCATTTCCTAATCCTACATTTCAATCTTCAAAAAGTCCTTCGAGAACTCCAATTAAGTGTATTTAAGTTAGTCATGATTGAAAATAAGTGCAAGCATATGGTATGATACTTAGTCTCATTGATAGACTCTTTGTGAGAGTTAGCACTTGTACTTTAAGGCCTTGTTGCATGAAAGATATTATAGAGTGTGGGTTTTCCTTTCATGAGGAGGCATGTAGACTAATTGAGGCGGGTGAAATTGTCATCTACCAAAAATGAAGCAAAGGAGTGTGGTTATGTCACTACTGATAGAGAGTCATTCTAGAGAGTTAGTGGTTGTTTCTTTGTTTTTATTTAAAGTCTTTTACATGTGTGAAAGTGTGATTTAGTTTAAGGGAGTTTTTAGAATAGCTTTTCCCATGCTTGGCCAATTGTTGGTGGTAATTGAATTCAAAATCACTACGACCATTTGGTTGAATGAATGGGCTTATAATTGCATAGTATCATTGAGTAAAAAGTAGTGTTACTTGGGTACAAGCAAAGATTTAATTTTGGGGTATTGATTAGTGATAAATTTACCACTTGTTGACATCCAAATTCTTGTACTACTATGGCTAAAATTGTGTACATGAGCCTAATTCTCCATTGGAATGTACTAATTTCTAGTTTTTGTGATCTTGAAGGACCTATGATGAATATGAATGGAAATCAAGCTTAAAGGAAAGGAAAATAGTCCAAAAGGAATAGAAGTTGGAGAACAGGAGATCCTCAGGTACCGCGATCCGATCCTTAGAGTCGTGATCGCGGTCAATCTACTGGGGATCAAAAGACCCTCAATATCACAATCGCGGTAAGATGCTATACATTCACGGAAGTGAGATCATGATCCAAAGTACATAATTGTGATGGAGATGCTACATGTCCAATATAGTTTAATCATTTCACGCAACATATCCTAATTCTCAAAAGGGCAAAACCCTTACAAAATTGAGTCATCTTCCAACTAATTTTTAAATTTGTGTTGGGAGAAACCCATCCAATTTGGGAAAAAACAATTATGTTAAAGATCCAAGAAATCTTTAGTTGTAATTTGACTTTGAAGTAAGGATTACTCTGTCTTTGATTTTCAATGGAAGCATTGAATGTTTACTTGGTTATTTATTTTTTCTCCAATCACATGAGCAGCTTAATATATATCTTGGGGTTATGCTTGAATTGGGTGTAAAGTTTAAAGGTGTTGATTGTTAATCCAAATTATTTGTTATTGATGTTGGGTTTTCCTATTACTTTTTGATTTAATTGATAATTGTGGTTGAAAGCCCATTTGATTTGGATCCTACATTATCCTTTAAAGAGGGATGTAGGTGATGAGTAGTAGCGAAACTTATTTGATACTAGTTATTTCCTTAGCATTATTATAGAAATAAAGATGTTTAGTTATGTAGCTAGATTTATTGGCATCATCCTAATAATAGGGATGTTTAGTTAAGGAGTGGATTGGTAAATTTGTCACACTTGTGAGGTATTCCAAAAAATACATTAGGGTAATTTGTGTTGTTGAAAGGCTCCCATTAAGAGTTAGATTTCTAACCTACCCAAACCTTTGACTAAGAAATGGACTAACCCTCAATCACCCATGCTTGAATGACCCCTAGGTTAAGTATAACCCCAAAACTCCTCTTATTGTATTTTAACCTACACTTGTTCCTCTCAATTAGTTTCATAAGCTAATCTTTTTTAAACAACATTTTAAATCATTCCCCAACTATAATTTTTGTTTTGGTTTAGGTATACATTAAGGGTCAATACCTTGTGACTTTCAACGTACAGAGGTATCGAAAGAAAAATTACACCCCCCATGGATTCGACCCCAACCTATTTTGGGTTATTATATTGACAACAATTTCCTTGCACAAAAATTATGGTGTAAGTTGAGCGTTAACAATTACACAATCAGGGTCCAAAACCATAACATCTAACTATGAGTAATCAAGCACAACAAAATAAATTCAAGATAAAGTAATTAGAAACATACCTCAAATCTCAGTAACAATCCAATAATCAACTTCTCACAGACTAACCATAATAACAATAGCAATATAAAGTAACTAGATAGTCCGAAGAAATAACACCAAATTGGGCTTATCATAAACAACAACTATCGTAGTACTTGGAAGGTTCAATAAATACGGAGCAAAAATAGTTAGAACCTATACCTATTCATACCCCCATAAGGTAATTAGATACAAGCACTATATAATATACTACAAGCAGTACTCATACCTCTACCAATGTAACCTGTTATAAGGATGATAGATATAGGGCAAACTAGTGATAGGCAATGCACATGCGAGAATGAATGTCATAAAATTACATAATATCAAAATCAATCAAAGTATCATAATATAAACCAGTGTATACACCTTCTCAAGCCCAATGGCTCACAAAGGCAAGACCTACAATGACCTCTCTTCTCTGACATATTGGCTCACAAATGAAGGGGCCCCTAGGGGATTCGGGAGTACCCGCATACACCAACCTAGTCCCAATCTAAGAGTTTTAATAACCTTCATCACCATAAAATTCACTTTGTCTAATAAAATATATAAATATACACATACACACACATATACACATCTATATATATACATACATACATACATATAAAAATGCATGGCTAGAATCCTGGCAAAAAGAGTAAATGTCCGCAAATCCATTGCTTGGGGTAAACTCTAAGACTAAATCATTATAACAGTTTGGGAAAGGTTGGAATCTCTCACAACCGAGGTAAGTATTAGTGGCAAAACCTTGGATTGTAATCTATCTCGTTCAAATCTTTAAAACATCATTTTCATTCTCAAGGTCATATAAGTTATTCATTGAGATGGTATGATTCCTATTATCAAAAAGTCCATTTTAAAAGTTAAAGGAGGGATGAATTACATTTTTAGGAAAAATAGTAATAAAACTATATTTTTAGTAGGAATCGTGCCATTTGCTATCTAAATGATCATGAATGTACCGAGTCTATGCATTCCATCACCAGTACTCAAACAGTATGATTATAAGTATCAATATGTCTAAAAACTATGGTTACTTTCCTTAAAAAGATAAAATGCTTCCCAATATCCAACCATTATCATAATCACTACCTTGGGACAAATAATATATATCCAACATAGACATAGCATCCTAATCAGGTAAAACCATCACATTCCATTAAGTAATGCATTAAGTAATATACTAAAGGCTTATTATTCTAAAATATACCTAACATTACTTGTAACCTATGGTAATAAGATCATAAAAGCATAATAAGTATTTCACCTTAAGGGTCAATCACCTTTCTAGCCCCCATCATAATTTAGGCTAAGTCATGGTGTTCTACCTATAATCACATCCTAACATCCCATATCTAAATTCAATATATATAAAAAACTATCTCAAGATGAAACGTAGATAGAAGCCTACCTCGATACAAAAACATAATTCTTGAATCACCCATAACCCATATGTCTTCACTCCACCATCACGAAATGTCTCCACACTATCAAAATAGCATTCTTTACATTGTTAGGAGTAAAATGAGACTCATATTTATACTATAGATTGGGTTTAATAACAAGTCAAGAATATCCTTACGAAGTCTACAAATGAATCTAAAATTGAACCTATTATGAGGTCCCTCAAAAAATAATTAATTTATGCTCAAAAGTTAAGCACAAACGTAGCACAAATTGGGTATCAAATCAGCCCTTGAAGTTTAGGAATTCAATACCAAATTTCTAAGTATTTTACCATGAATTAGGATGGAAATAGGAGGGAAAATTAAGGGTAAATGACCAAAAAGAGTTTAGTTAGCTCACCTCAACTTATATGGAAGATTTTTGACTTTTTTTCTCTATTTGATCTCTCATAGTGGTGTAAAATAAAAGAAGGAATAATAGAAAATTGGGTGGAGAAAGAGGGGTAAAAAGGATATATGTTTTGCTAAAGCAGACACCTAGAACTAAAGTAGTAACAAGATGGCTACATTGGTTTGACTGTTGGTGTCGCTAAAGAGGCCCAATGGTACTAATGTGAGTATTTCTTTAGAGGCCATTCGGCGCTAAAGTGCACCACTGCAACTAAGTCAAGGCACTAATGAGGCCCATGGGATCTAAAGGGATTATTGCTGAAGCAACCCAATAAGCCCTTAAACGAACCTATAAGGTGATATGCAGTAGATAATTACAAAGTCCAAAATAGATTTTGAACAGCTGCTTGATATTCATTTGAAACCCCATGTGTACAAACAAACTATGCTACCATAGAAAATTTGGCATCCTGAACTCAATGGAACAATCAAAAATTTCATCTGAGATCATTTTGATTAATTGGGGGCCCATATCTATAGTTCTTTTTCTCATAAACCATCCAATAGCTAAAACAAGTCAAAAAGCCTCTAGACCTAAACCTAAGGCCCCATACCCTAAAATAAACCTTCCAGATCTGATGCCACTATTGAAATTCTCATCCAAAGTCATCTACTAGAATTGGGTGAGACCAAATCATAAATAGCAAAAGCTCAAAAATAAGGAAATGAGCCTAAAATCCAAATGAATTATCTGCTAACCAAACCGATAGTTCTAACAATTCATAAGTTATTGTAGCCGATATGGAAAGGCTAAAAAATATAGAAAATGCATGAAAACTTGAAATTACTTTATAGACTCCAATTCAACCATAACCTACCATAAATCAAGTCACACAGAGCCCCTAATACACTTTGTAGGCTTGGGTTGATCTCAATCTAGGAATAACAAACATAAGATAATTCAATATTCATTCATCAATTTTAGGCATTATAAATGTAAATTCAATATTTTAAACCATGATCATAGCCTTTTTCCTTATTTTAGCATTTTCTACCCTTTCATTCTATTAAAATTACCCATAATTTAGTATTAAGGAAACAAATTCAACTCTAGGAAGCATAATCTATTAATCTAAAACCATTAACAAGTGATTATATACCTGTCATAGTAATTTCACACTTGACCATTCAACTTAAGGTTAATCTTATAATTCCCACCATGAACATAATCTAACAAATTTAAGCATTAAAGAAGTAAATTAAGGTTAGAGCGGTTAAATTATATTATTTTGATAGTAGAAAATATCCAAGAACTCAAAAAACACCTCTTCTCCTACGCTAAGTTGACCTTTGAATGCTTTTAATGAAATAATATCTTAATTCGGAGAAACTAAATATTTACTGCTCATTCTTCATATAGAGGCCTACTTCCCACTGTAGTGGTATTAGTGTAGTGGAAATTACCTACTCTAGTGGCTAGACAAACTCAGACTTCTGCTATAGTGGCTCTTATTCCACTATAGTAGGATCATTGTAGCAACCCTCATTCCTAACGTAGTGGATTTAAAGTCAAAACTCAAGATGATTTCCAATGTTTGTCCCATCATAGATGGCCATCATAGGTGACATTCTTCTCAATTTAGCAGCAACTCCATTTTTTATGGTACCTACGGGGTATAAGTGCAACTTATGTCCCATAGGTTGTCGTGTCGTAATTATAGGACATTTTTACTTTTGCAGCTTCTTTGAACTTCAAGTTACTGACACATACACTTGTACCTATAAAATCGTATGTGGTACCTATGGGTCGTAGGTTACCTCTAATAACTGAAAGTCAAAAATTTTATCTTTTGATTCTCTGAAGTTGTATGCCTTTCACGTATGATAGTCCACTTCTTTTTCTTCTATTTTGCTGCAAAAAACCTAGTTCCCTACAAAATAGACACAAAAACACATCATATCTACTAGAACAAACCTAAGGACTGGCATATTTTCTAGTTTTAAGCACCAAAAGTTCCATGAAATAATGTTGCATCAACACCCTCAATTTATAATGTTTAGATGTCCTTTGCCAACAAAAACAAAACAAAACACAATAATGATGCTTAACCGAGAGAAAACTAAGATACATATGGCAGTCAATCCCAATTTTTTCTCAAATACATAACCCCCTACTACTACTAATCTTTTAAAAACCAATGACCATAAAGATTCCAACTTGGTTGCTACCTCAAAAAACTTTTCACACATCGATAGAAAAGTATTATCAATGCCTCTTATCATAAGATGGAGTGAAGAAAAAGCAATGGATCTTGGGGAGCGACTATGTGCCAATTACTAACACTCTAGAAGTGACTCACAAGACGGCTTCAATCATGTTTTACATCCACTTATCTCATTGTACAGAATATGACAAAATCACCCACCTTAATTAACTCACATGCCCTTACACAAGAAAGGAAGGTTCACCATACCTAGTTACCACTTACGCAACAAGGAAAATTAAGTGCAATCAATCACTCTCTCTATGAATTCTCCATGATACAAGTACCATTCCATAGGCTTGCCCCTATTTTCAATTCCCACTACAATGACCACACTTGGTTGGAAATCGCAAAGGGATTTTTGAGATTGTAATGTAGGTTTAGGGTAGGGTAGGATAAAAATTTCAGACAACAAGGCTTTACCATCCTTGAACTTCTACATCAAATTCTTATCACTTTTTGCTTATTGGTCCACTTCTTTTTCTTTTGTTGCTTTACCTACTTTGTATCTCTTACTTTCTTAAAAATATTTCACCTATTTTTTTCAATTCCTATGCTTGCATCTAGCTTCATGCACTCATTCTTTTGAC
>JAPEIP010000006.1:78395074-78418137 GCA_026120095.1 Capsicum chinense | reverse complement strand
CTTCCTAATTCCAAGTAAGGATACTGATCTCCTATAGCATACCACCCGGTCTGTGGTGTTCAAATTTAACTTGCTGGTAGTTGGGCTCCACACTATCAAAATAGCATTCTTTACATTGTTAGGAGTAAAATGAGACTCATATTTATACTATAGATTGGGTTTAATAACAAGTCAAGAATATCCTTACGAAGTCTACAAATGAATCTAAAATTGAACCTATTATGAGGTCCCTCAAAAAATAATTAATTTATGCTCAAAAGTTAAGCACAAACGTAGCACAAATTGGGTATCAAATCAGCCCTTGAAGTTTAGGAATTCAATACCAAATTTCTAAGTATTTTACCATGAATTAGGATGGAAATAGGAGGGAAAATTAAGGGTAAATGACCAAAAAGAGTTTAGTTAGCTCACCTCAACTTATATGGAAGATTTTTGACTTTTTTTCTCTATTTGATCTCTCATAGTGGTGTAAAATAAAAGAAGGAATAATAGAAAATTGGGTGGAGAAAGAGGGGTAAAAAGGATATATGTTTTGCTAAAGCAGACACCTAGAACTAAAGTAGTAACAAGATGGCTACATTGGTTTGACTGTTGGTGTCGCTAAAGAGGCCCAATGGTACTAATGTGAGTATTTCTTTAGAGGCCATTCGGCGCTAAAGTGCACCACTGCAACTAAGTCAAGGCACTAATGAGGCCCATGGGATCTAAAGGGATTATTGCTGAAGCAACCCAATAAGCCCTTAAACGAACCTATAAGGTGATATGCAGTAGATAATTACAAAGTCCAAAATAGATTTTGAACAGCTGCTTGATATTCATTTGAAACCCCATGTGTACAAACAAACTATGCTACCATAGAAAATTTGGCATCCTGAACTCAATGGAACAATCAAAAATTTCATCTGAGATCATTTTGATTAATTGGGGGCCCATATCTATAGTTCTTTTTCTCATAAACCATCCAATAGCTAAAACAAGTCAAAAAGCCTCTAGACCTAAACCTAAGGCCCCATACCCTAAAATAAACCTTCCAGATCTGATGCCACTATTGAAATTCTCATCCAAAGTCATCTACTAGAATTGGGTGAGACCAAATCATAAATAGCAAAAGCTCAAAAATAAGGAAATGAGCCTAAAATCCAAATGAATTATCTGCTAACCAAACCGATAGTTCTAACAATTCATAAGTTATTGTAGCCGATATGGAAAGGCTAAAAAATATAGAAAATGCATGAAAACTTGAAATTACTTTATAGACTCCAATTCAACCATAACCTACCATAAATCAAGTCACACAGAGCCCCTAATACACTTTGTAGGCTTGGGTTGATCTCAATCTAGGAATAACAAACATAAGATAATTCAATATTCATTCATCAATTTTAGGCATTATAAATGTAAATTCAATATTTTAAACCATGATCATAGCCTTTTTCCTTATTTTAGCATTTTCTACCCTTTCATTCTATTAAAATTACCCATAATTTAGTATTAAGGAAACAAATTCAACTCTAGGAAGCATAATCTATTAATCTAAAACCATTAACAAGTGATTATATACCTGTCATAGTAATTTCACACTTGACCATTCAACTTAAGGTTAATCTTATAATTCCCACCATGAACATAATCTAACAAATTTAAGCATTAAAGAAGTAAATTAAGGTTAGAGCGGTTAAATTATATTATTTTGATAGTAGAAAATATCCAAGAACTCAAAAAACACCTCTTCTCCTACGCTAAGTTGACCTTTGAATGCTTTTAATGAAATAATATCTTAATTCGGAGAAACTAAATATTTACTGCTCATTCTTCATATAGAGGCCTACTTCCCACTGTAGTGGTATTAGTGTAGTGGAAATTACCTACTCTAGTGGCTAGACAAACTCAGACTTCTGCTATAGTGGCTCTTATTCCACTATAGTAGGATCATTGTAGCAACCCTCATTCCTAACGTAGTGGATTTAAAGTCAAAACTCAAGATGATTTCCAATGTTTGTCCCATCATAGATGGCCATCATAGGTGACATTCTTCTCAATTTAGCAGCAACTCCATTTTTTATGGTACCTACGGGGTATAAGTGCAACTTATGTCCCATAGGTTGTCGTGTCGTAATTATAGGACATTTTTACTTTTGCAGCTTCTTTGAACTTCAAGTTACTGACACATACACTTGTACCTATAAAATCGTATGTGGTACCTATGGGTCGTAGGTTACCTCTAATAACTGAAAGTCAAAAATTTTATCTTTTGATTCTCTGAAGTTGTATGCCTTTCACGTATGATAGTCCACTTCTTTTTCTTCTATTTTGCTGCAAAAAACCTAGTTCCCTACAAAATAGACACAAAAACACATCATATCTACTAGAACAAACCTAAGGACTGGCATATTTTCTAGTTTTAAGCACCAAAAGTTCCATGAAATAATGTTGCATCAACACCCTCAATTTATAATGTTTAGATGTCCTTTGCCAACAAAAACAAAACAAAACACAATAATGATGCTTAACCGAGAGAAAACTAAGATACATATGGCAGTCAATCCCAATTTTTTCTCAAATACATAACCCCCTACTACTACTAATCTTTTAAAAACCAATGACCATAAAGATTCCAACTTGGTTGCTACCTCAAAAAACTTTTCACACATCGATAGAAAAGTATTATCAATGCCTCTTATCATAAGATGGAGTGAAGAAAAAGCAATGGATCTTGGGGAGCGACTATGTGCCAATTACTAACACTCTAGAAGTGACTCACAAGACGGCTTCAATCATGTTTTACATCCACTTATCTCATTGTACAGAATATGACAAAATCACCCACCTTAATTAACTCACATGCCCTTACACAAGAAAGGAAGGTTCACCATACCTAGTTACCACTTACGCAACAAGGAAAATTAAGTGCAATCAATCACTCTCTCTATGAATTCTCCATGATACAAGTACCATTCCATAGGCTTGCCCCTATTTTCAATTCCCACTACAATGACCACACTTGGTTGGAAATCGCAAAGGGATTTTTGAGATTGTAATGTAGGTTTAGGGTAGGGTAGGATAAAAATTTCAGACAACAAGGCTTTACCATCCTTGAACTTCTACATCAAATTCTTATCACTTTTTGCTTATTGGTCCACTTCTTTTTCTTTTGTTGCTTTACCTACTTTGTATCTCTTACTTTCTTAAAAATATTTCACCTATTTTTTTCAATTCCTATGCTTGCATCTAGCTTCATGCACTCATTCTTTTGACGGACTATCTTTTCTTTCAAAGCAAAATTCTTACTTGCTAGGCTCATAGGCTCTTTTCCTTTTTATGGATTCGTGGCTCAATCTACACTATTTCTCTTTCTATCACCCCCAACTTAAGCTTTTGGCCTCAATTTCTATTCTTATGTTTAAGGAGGATAGGGTTCAAGAGAGGATGAATAGAAGGGTCACGACTTATAATGTGGTTAGCAAAGAAAAGTCCAAAGGCTCAAAGAGGGTGACTAGAGGTAGCTTATATGTATTGGTGGTAATTTTAGTCTAAAGTAGGTTTCCAAAATCACAAAATGGCCTATGATAATTTTACCCACCAAGAACAACAAAAATTTAGTTTTGAAAGACTAATGGGACAAGTTCTAGATGGAACAAGTACACATGAGATATAGACAATTAAGCTCACACATACGGCATGTCAATGTTGTAAAGAGAGGTCCATTGTTCTCCTCGCTTGAGATAAGGGTAGTGTATCCCCTATTTTTTCACAATCAACTTTTGGAGTCTAATAAAGAGAGAAAATGTTTGTCACAAAGTTTCTCATGTCTATGCCTTTGACTTTTTGCAAAATTTTTTGAATGGTGTGGGTTGCTTGCTTTTGTATCCGAACCATACATAGTTTGCTACTCATGGCGACAAATCAAGTTATCATCTTATATTGTAAACTATAGTCTGGGTGAATTTCCATATGGTTACTAAGACTTAACCCATAGGTGTGAATGTGAACCCCCATCATCGATGCCATAGGTACTCAGACTTCCCTTGCATCTATGGTTAGAAACTAAAATCATAAATTAACAAAACAAAAAACAAATAACTACTCCATGCAGGTGTGAGCACCATCAGAGTGCCCAAATATTAAAACCCAAATAAAAAGTAAGAAATATCTAAAGAGTAGAAAAGTATGCAGAATATCAATAATACATGACCAAATAAAATAAATAAAGACACACCCCCTACTGAAAAGGTAGCAGTGTCCCCACTGCATAAATAATTAAGGATAAAAGAGATAAGGGTGATCCCTGAATCCACATCAAGAGTTTCTATCACTCTCAGACCCTGCATCATCACTATCCTCCTCAAGATCTGACCACTCGGTCGGGGCCTCATCAGTACTATCCACCCAAGAAGTAGGAAGCTTGCTTTGGGGTTTTAGAATCTTCTATAAACCCTTCACCCCTTTTCATATATTGGTATAGAATTCATCCCTCTTTTTTCCCCTAGTGATCATCTTTTCATGTACGCTCTAAAGGTCCCAGTATGATGCCGCCAAAGAGAAGTAGGTTTTCTCAAGTCGATCAATAGTATCTTTTGGCTTTTTTAATCTTTTTTCTGCTCATCATTATCGGCACATGACATATATGAGTGATGGGTGGTGGAGGGCTCTCCCGGCCCTTGAGGGAAGCTATCCATAAGCACTTTAAAGGTTTTATATTAACTCTAATCTCTCGGACAAGTTCCATGGTGGTTGGCGTATGAGGATCTAATTCGCTACTTGTTGACTCTTCTCGAATCCTCAATGGGTAGATGTGGGCTCTAGGACACACCCATTTATCATTCGTATATTCCTCTATCCCTTCTTCTTGATTAGAGAAAGGTAAAAGATATTAGTACTACCTTGGATTTTGAAATAATCTATTTCATTTACTACGAGTTAACCAATATCCAAAGGCATGCAGTCTAGAATACAAAAAACTATTCAAGCACGCAATTTAAGGACTGCTTTCGTATGGGTGTAAGGAGACACTCGGCTACAAATGATGTGCAACCATATCCATGCCTCGAAAGTGAAGTCATTCATGGAGATGTTGCTTTTAGTTTTTGTCCACGAGACTTCTTTTCTAGGACATAGCCGTTGTGCCAACTAATTCCCCAATTTACACCCCTTCGCTTTGAATTCACCTATGTCTGCCTTCTTGAGCCCATAAACATCATTTATTTGCTTAGCCCCAACTTTCACTGGCTTCCCCCACATCTTTACAATCACATTGAGTGGGTCTGACAAAGATACTTCACTAATATTGGCATAAAATTCATGGACCCATTGTTCATTTGCAAGGAATGAATCTGGGGCAAAGAACGTCCACCCTATGTCTTCAAGTTTGTCGTGTAAAGCTGGTAGCTTATTTGGTACACTCTCTAAACAAATTCCTCTTTCCAAAAGCAACTTTGTCTTTGAAAGATCACTGCAGTAGTGAGTGTGACATTCAGGTGCAATGAATCTTATGTAATTAAAATTATCCGTGAGGTTGTCCTGAAAGAACTAAACACACATTATATCTTTCAACGTCATTTGAATCATGCAAGTTGCGCTACATTAATCATTAAAGTTCATTGGACTAGTTGCTTTAATTTGTGGGTTAACAATTATGTCACTTGGAAGGCCACTTCTAGCCCTTGCATTTAGTTGCGTGGAGATATACGACTTATGTTTCCAATTGTTTAATAGAGGAGGAGTGGGACACCACCATTTGCAAAAGTATAGAGAAGTCACCCTTCAACTCTAGGACTATTTTGTTCGTACCTTCAACTCTACTCAAAAGTTGTGCCAAAACATCTTCGATCTTGAACTTTTTGGGGTCAATGACATTTGACTCTTTGTCCTTAGCCCTATCATAAGGAGGAACGTAGCGGTCGTAGACACATTTCCTATATCTCCAATATCTATCTTAGTCATGATCCATTAAACCTTGGTTCCCACCTTGCCTTTGATAGGCAGGGCGGGAACCTCCTGAGTAGTTTGCCAAGTACCAAATTTCTTCATCCAACTTCTTTACCTCATTATCATATTCATAAGGCTTTGATGTTATGACATTTACCAATTTTGTGGGTATACCCATAACATATTTCACTAGAAGCTCAAGTTGGGTCATTATCTTGGTCGTGTTCTCTTTGCTCATTAGTCACCATGGAGGTAGTAGAAGGGGTCTTAGGAGTATCGGCATCATAGGTGTGCCACCACTGGATTTATTTGGATACTTCACCAATCAAATTGAAAGCCGCAAGATAATGCAATTTCATAATAGAGCTACCCGCCACATTATCCACAACCATTTTGTTCAATGGGTTAAGAGATCTATAATATATTTCAAAGAGAATCTTATCAGGGACCTCATGGTTTAGTCATTGGGCTAACTTTCCATTAAACCTCTCCCATGCTTCAAACAATGGTTCTCCATTCGATTGCCGAAAGTTTACAATCTCATCCTTCTTTTGAAGCATTTTTTATTGTGGGAAGTATCTATCAAGGAACACTATGGTGAGCTCCTCCCAAGATGGGATTGAGCTGGGTTGAAGTAATCGGAGCCATAAAACTGCCTCGCCTATTAGTAAAAATGGTAATAGTCGAAGCCAGATGGATTCTTGTGTACTATGTACTATGTTAAATAGCGCACAAACTTCCACAAAGTTTTTTAAATGAACATTTGGCTCCTCATATGCTTGACCCCATATAATCCTTTCATTTGCAATATGTGAAGCATAATGCTAGTCAAATTAAACACACCATTTTTGTTGGTTGGCGGGATATGGAAAGTGCTTGTTTTCCCCATTTCATTTAATTGGCCCTCATCATGTAGTAGGGTATCAAAGGGACCAAAATTACTAGCATTATCACTCATTGCTCCGTTTACATTTTGATCACTTATAAAATTGTCAAAAACAACAAAATAAAGTAAATTACCGCACTCCAAGTATTACCAAGTAATATTAGCAACACAAAAGTGAAATCTATATTTCACTCCCTGGCAACGGAGCCATTATGATAAAGCTCAACTCACTCCCATGATTTTTGGGTGAGGCGGTGGTTGTCAAGTAACCCAATGTAAATTGGGGTCGGATTTCAAGGAGTGAATACTATAGACTTCCAACGTATAGGTACTCCAGTTATTAAAGGGTTACCCGGAATGCTAATGGAAACAACATGTATAAGTAAATGGGGGAGTTAAATTTGTTTGAAAATTCTTCACACAACTTCAACAAGTGCACCGCTATCTTTGAATTTAATTCAAGTTTTGGAGAAATCTTGGAATTATGTCTCCTTAGAGGTGAAGCATGTGGGAAAATATTCATTTATCATGGGATTTAGTTGTTAATTAATGGATAGGCTAGGTCAAAGATCGTTGGGGTCAATATTTCGATAAAACACCAACGATTTCACCCTTTGTCCCTTTCGAGCACCTAACAAGTGTGGATTTTTTATAAGTACCCAAAACCTCAACCAAGCATCCCTATTTCTAGGATGATGCTCTTGACATGATTCACACTCCCTAAACATTTATGTCTTAGATTGCAAAGAGTAGTAAACCATTGGCTTAGTTGTTCACCATTGCTTTGTCCCCTGATAAATGTTATGGGTTACCTAATATTAACCTAAATCCCTCTGTCGAGGATGAAAAGGGGTTTCTAGATCTTGGAGCTTTCACCCATCAAACCCATTTGAATATTTGGATTTTTCACCCATCAAATTCTAACACATAAGCTCAAACAATGGTGAAATCCATACTCAACAACTAAAATCCATGCAAACACAACAATACCCACACACAATCACACTTTTGTTCAATATAATCCCAAGACTAAATTATTTAGCTATTCATGAAGAAAGTAAAGAGAGGTATACCATTTGGGTCAACCAAAGCATTCATTCTTCAACAAGAAACTAAGAAATTTAAGCCTCCAAAGTTGATTGCAAACATTCCTAATTAGGGTTCTAAGCTTAAACTTCAAAACTATCTTATGAGATAAGCAATCACCAAACAAGAAATGGTTGTTGCTTATATCTAATTTGGGATTCATCCATAATATACTACAATTTTTCCCTTGGGCTAGTTCCCATTGATCCGTGACTGCGTGTGTTCGACCGCAACCGCGGCTATCCGACCGCAGTTAAGTTCTGCGACCGCGCTTTGCTAACCACCTGTACCAATGGTGACTGCGGTCTAAGAGTCGCGGTTGCGTTAATTGAGGCTGACTACTTCAGGTTTCCATCTGCACTCCTCGTGCTTTCATTTTCTCCCTTTTTAGCTCCATTCCATAGATTCACCTTCTTCAATTCATATCTCTAAAATGTGGGAATTTGTGCACTTAAATCCGAATAATGCCTCATTTTCTAATATGAAACATGGTAGTGTGTGTATAATTTGTATGAATGAGTGGTAAGATTACCACTCATCAAAAATTAAAGAATCAAAGTAAACCTGAAGGCTCGAACAGGTGGGGATATTGGACCCGTATCTCACTTTCAATCTCCTAAGTAGCCTCCTCTACTAGGTTGTGTCTCCAGTAAACTTTAACTACAAGAATATCTCTAGAGTATAACCGTCTGGCATCTAGCTAATATAAGAATTGGATCCTCCACAATAGTCAACCCCTCATCCAACTACACTGAGTCCCACCAAAACATGAGACTCATTTGTGATATAACCTGCAACATGGAGACATGGAAAACTAGGCGATTAACTACAAAATCTAGGGATAAGCCCAACACATACTCTAACTCTCCTACTATTTGATTATCTCAAATGGGCTAATATAGTTGGGGATGAGCTTGCCCCTCTTTTCAAACCTCATCACGCCCTTCATGGGCGATACTTGTAGTAAAACTCAATCACCAACTCCAAACCTCAAGGAACAAAGTCTACGATCAACATAACTCTTCTATCTACTCTAAGTTTCCCTGAATCTATCATGAATCACCCAGACACTATCGAATGATTCAAAAGAAAGTTAGTACCATGAGGCTTAACCTCAAAGGTCTCAAAACAACCTATTAGAGATTGATAATTCTATCATATTATGCCACAGAGGTTCCATCTCAATACTTGAAAGGTAGCTATTATTATAGGCTAACTCATCCGAGGCTAAGTGCCACTCCTACTGACCATCAAATTCCATAACACATGCGTGGATCATATCCTCTTTGACTGCCCATTGGTTTAAGAGTGAAAAGTGGTGATGAGGTCAACCTTAGTACCCAACTCCTCTTGAAAAGTCCTTCAGAAGCTAGAAGTGAACACTAATCCTCTATCCGAATTAATAGATATAGGTACTCCATGTATGATAACTATCTCACAAACATAGATCTGGGTGAACCTCACAGCACTAAAAGACATCTGAATTAGAAAGAAAGATGCTAATTTACTCAACCAATCAACAATGACCCAAATTTTGTTGAAACCACGAGAATTGTAAGGCAAACCACTAACAAAGAGCATAGTGATTCACTTCCACTTTCAATCAGGAATGGTAATCTCTGGATTAGGCACCAGGCCTTTGATGCTTGGATTTCACTTATTGACAACATAGGCAACAAGCTACAAAATCCACTATATCTCTCTTTATGCCACTCCACCAGTAATGCTACATTAAATTTCTATACATCTTAGTCGTACCAGGGTGAATAGAATATTTAAAGCTGTAAGCCTCTCGCAATATCAACTGAATCAAGTCTCCAAACCTCAAAACACAAATATAACCATTATATCTCAAAATACTCTCCGAAGCTAAGTATATCTTTTGGACTCACCCCGCAAACCTGATCACGAATGCCACAAAGCTATTATGATTAAATTGGTAACTCCAAATTTATTTCATTAAGGTAAACCTAGCCTCAACACTGGAAAAGATCATCCTGGAGTATGAAATATCAATTCAAACCATCAAGTTGTCTAAGGAATAAATATCCAAGCAAACGAGCGCTTCAAAACTAAAATAAAAGCCAAGCTACCCATACTCACTGTCTTTCGGCTCAAGGCGCCCGCTACCACATTTTCCTTGCTCGGATGATATAAAATAGAGATATCATAGTCCTTTAGAAACTCCATCCCTCGATGCTTTCTAGAATTAATCTCCCTCTGAGTCATAATGTGCTGAAGAGTATAGTGATTCATGTGGATCTCACAATAAACTCCATACTAGTAATGCCTCCAAATCTTAAGAGCAAAAACTATTTCCATAAACTCTAAATCATGAGTGGGATAGTTGTTCTTGTGCACCTTCGTGCACCTCGATGTATAAGTAATAACTCAACTCTACTGCATTAGCACAAAACCCAAACCAACACCAAAAACAAATCAAATTATGGTAAATCCCTAGACCTTAATAGTTAGAGTTAAAATAGGAGCTAAAGTGAGCAAACCCTTGAGCTTCTAAAAGGTTGACTCACACTTCTTGGACCACTAAAAAGGAATCTCCTTTCTAGTCAACCTATTCATCGCCACTGCAATAATAGCAAAACCTTCAATGAACCACCTATAGTGACATGCCAACCCAGTAAAGATATGAATTTCAGTTAGAGATGTAAGTTTGACCAATCACTAACAGCCTCAATTATTGTTGGATCCACTATAATCCCATCCATAGACACCATATGTCCTAGGAATATAACAGACTTAAGGAAAACCTTGGGCTTAAATAATTTGACATAAAGCCTATGATCTCTCAAAGTCTTGAGCACAATCCTTAAATGTTGCTCGTGCTCCTCCGTACTCCTCTAATACATAAAAATATCATGAATAAAAAAATCACAAAGGAGTCCAAATAGGGTCTGAACACTAGGTTCAACGAATCCATGAATGCATTGAGGGTATTGGTCAACCCAATAGACATTATCAAAAAATTAGTATGGCCATAACAAGTCCTAAAACCTTTCTTAGGGATGTCCTTCGCCCTAATCCTTAACTGATGGTAACTGGATCTCAAGAAAATCTTAGAGAAAACTGTCGCTCCCTAAAGCTGGTCAAACAAGTCATCAATATGAGGTATAGGATACTTACTCTTCACCATATCTAACAAACTAATCAAAGTCCACCATATCTAACATAATAATATCAGCCTGAGATCAAAGTCTCGAATGGTCACAACACATGATCTATATACTTGATCCACTACTGAGGAATCATCCACGGGAGTAGATATACACAATGGCACAGATAAAGACTCCTAATACAACTCTAACCGCAGTGTATAATAGATGAATAAGTGGATCCCAAATTAAATAAAGCAATAGTTGACTGAGGATATATCGAAATTGTACCTACAATAATAACATCTAAAGATTCTTCCTTTAGCCTACTAACTATAACATATAAATAACCTCGCATGCTACGTGGCTATGAACCTGACCAACCACCTGCTCTATCTTCTCAAGGACTTCTTTCAGAACCCTGGAGACCACCCCGACAACCTTACATACCACCTCTAGTTGAGGGTGACTCTACCCTAATCGATTGAACACTCTGTGCTTCAAGTACCACTGCTCCACATCGGGGACATTTTGTAAAATAATAGTTGATGGCCCCATAATCATACCATATCCCTGACACTCCTCTATGACAAACAAATCCAACTGACTCAAAATAGCCGCCTCAACTAAAAAACCAATAATGTACACCTCTAAAAGACTAACCATTGCTCGTCCCACTGTAATTATTGTAGTTGGGATGACTCTCATTAGTTATCTAAAGTTTGGCATGAACGAGTCTATTAGGCTGACCTTGATGTTGATAAGACTACCTCAGAGGGTACCTAAGGTGAGAACCCATTCCTTTTAATTATGAGGCACTCTAGCTCCCACTGAAAATACCCTGGCTGTGTAGTCCCTTACTGTTGTTTCCTTGGTCCTCGTGATGCATCTCCTCTATAGAATAAGTATAATAAAAAACCTCAGTAAAATACCTGCCAGCTGCAACTAAACTTGTGTAGCCATACAAATAGAAAGTCCCAACCCTCTACCAAAATACCAAACAAGCTCATACGCAATCAGTAAGATAGCATTAACATGTTTGGACAACTCATGAAACTGTGCATCATACTCTAGAACGATCATAGATACCTTCTCCAATATCAAGGACCGATCTCTCAAATACTCTTGAAGTCTGTGAGGCAAATACTTCTCCACGAAAACAACAGAGAATTTAGCCTATGTCGAAGAAGAAGAAGATACAGCTGGCTTGGAATTAGGACAACCTCTCAACCAATGTCTACCTTCCAAGTCTAACTAAAAAGTAATATAGTCAACCCCGCGAGTCTCAAAATAGACCCAAATTATGGAGCTTATCCTCACAAACAATTAAGAATTCAAAATTGTCCTCACCTAGAGCCCTTGCAAAACTAGGTGGAGTAAATCTCAAAAATCTACCCAACATCTTTTGCTTCTCAACAGACATAGCTAGCTGGGAGGCTACCGGCAAAGCAACTACTAGTGTAGGAGAGACCTCAACCCTAGGAGCCTCAGCTATAGGTTGTACCCCTATATTGGTACCAATTTGGTATCCAGACTGGGCACCATTAGACGGTCCACCACCAACCAAGCCTAATAACTGAACCAAGTCATCTCTAAGCAATGAAGAAGATATAAACCTCAATAGAGCCTAGGCTACCCCCTGTCCCACCAATGGCTGGGGAAGGTGGGAGGAACCTCTAGTGCTGTAGTAATAAAAGGATCTGGTAAAGGTTCCGTATCAAGACCCCTACATGAGGCTAGAGCTCTTTCCTGACCTTGGCCCATAGGTCGACTATGACCTCTAGCAGGAGCCCTAATTGCTGACTCTAGTTCCTCATCTCCAGTCTTCGTAACTCACATCCTAACCATCTGTCTAAGAGTGAAACAATATGAATTTTAGAAATCAACCCAGACACGATGCATGAAATAAATAAAGAAGTGAGTTCTCCTATAAATGTCCTATACCTTTTCGAAGATAAAAAATAAACATCATAGTTCAAATCTGCGGGACACTTCTAGACACTTGCTCTTGTATCAATAATACCAGTGAACCTAGGCTATGATACCAATTTTTCATGATCCAATTTCTCAGCTCATGATAGCACCTACTCTAACCCATCAGTAGGTAAGCCAAACTGTTGCCCATAACAAAAAGTAATGGGCTAGTTGGTGAAAGTTAGGATAAATACTATAAATTAGGCATACAAATGGATTCTAGGCGATAAAATATAAACATCGTAGAATATACATAAATAAACACCAAGCTCAAATTGGGACCCTAGGCATCATAAAGGAACCATAAATGTTAGACTCGAACTAGACTTTAATATCATAAATGATTGGTATGTTCCAAACTCACTAGTCTTTATGCATCATAAATAAATAGTAAGTGCCGGACTCGGACTGGTCTTTCAGCATCATAAATGAGTAGTAAGTGTTGGACACAAAATAATCCAATCTATTCGGCAATTGAAAAGATGTCAAAATCATCCTAGGGTCCAAGAATATGTATATGATGATAAACGAAGTCCTCCTAGATCTACAAGGAGCAAATTGAGACATTTGACCTAAAAGAGGGTCGTCACAACCCGCTTCTAACCCCAAAGGTTAATACTAAGGAAAATTTTATCCAAAACTAGATTAAGGCTTCCAAGTTCTACTAAAAGGTGTTAAATAAGTCTAACAAGTCCTAAGGGTGTAATTTAATTCAAGGAAAGGATGAATAGGTCAATTCTACCTAAAATTGACTCAAATATTCTAAATTTCACCAAATATACAACCAAGTCATAATTTTCAACCCAAATCTAGCATAATACCACGCCAATACCATAATATAGCTCAATCTATAAGGAAAGTAACCCTATCCTACCTAGACGCTGATGAATACCTAAGAAAGTCCACTAAATTGGATATTTTTTCTTTTGAGAATCCTTTTCACGACGCCAAGCTATCAAAATATTGATCTACATATTATAACAAAAAGAACAAGACTCATATTGTATATAAATGTTTTAGGTCCAAAATCAAGCTAAAAATTCCATAGTGGGCCTTCTTTTGGAATTACGAATTTGAAACTGCCAAAATGACCCCATAGGCTCAAAAACTATTTACCCTAAAAAATGGGTGAAATCCGAACACAATTACTCCTTCAAATTAGTCCGTAAAGGATTAGGGATTTTGATTTTAAATACGAGAATTAATTGAGAAATTAAGTTAAACTTGTGAAAATCCTTGATGATAAAACGTCCCCATAAATTTTCCAACTCACTCCGAATACCCACGTATGGATCATCACTCTCTTAGCTTCTAGGTATTTTAGTGGAAGTTGAGAATTGTAAAATAGAAGAAAAGTTAGGTTTGGCAACTACATATATTTTAAGGTGTCCCTTCATCGCGAACATAGGGACCCCATCACAAATGTGGGCCTCAATCTCCCTTACCCTTCGCAAATATAGCCGGCCTACCGCGATCACCAAGAAGGAAGCCTGGTCCTACCTAGAAGGTACTCTTTGCAAATGCAAAGACTATCTTGCGAACGTGATTACCAGTGAACTTGGCCTTTGCAAATGCGATCAAGGCCATCACAATCACGATAGCCAATTAGCTTAGCCTTCTCAAAACCAGACAAGGACTCACAAAAGCATAGGCTATTTTTTTCCTGCACCAACTAATGCTACACCAACTGAACTTAGCATTTTCCAAATTTCCAATTGGACCCTCAAAATTCGTTCAAAATCTCATAAATACAAATAAACTATGAAGCCTATAAAATTTGATATTCCAAACTCGATAGTACCATTAAAATTTTCGTTCGGGATCATTTCAATGAAATGTGGATCCCACAATTAATGGTTATTTTAATTAAAATCTTCCATTAGCCTAAAATGATTCTGAAAACCTCGAGACCCAAACCAAAGGCCCCTATCTATAAAATTTATGTTCTGGATCTAACAAAACTGTTAGAATTAGTATACGAGGACTTTAACCTAAAATTTAAGCCCGATACCAAATTCTCAATAATGCAAACTTCAAATTAGGGAATTGTCTTTAAAAACCAAATAAACTATTTGGTAACCTTTTTTCAAAAAATTAGAGTGTCCATTAAAAGGCCTTTTATTAATAAAATCAATACAACAACAACAACAACAAGAACAACAACAAACCCAGTATATTCCCACATAGTGGGGTCTGGGGAGGGTAGAATATACGCAGTCTATACCACTACCTCCGAAAAAGTAGAGAGACTATTTCTAAAAGACCCCCGGCTCAAGACAAAGGACCATATTCAAATGACACAAGCATACAACATGATGAAAATAATAGCGATACAACAACCACAAAAAAAAGTACATTAACCAATAAAGGGTACCCCACTCCCCCAACCCTAGCACTACCACCCAAGCGACAGCAAACTCTCCTAAATACAGCCTATGACTTGCCTACCCTCCTTAGCCCTCTACCCTAATACCCTTCTTCTAAACCTTCCTATTGAGGGTTATGTCCTCAGTGAGCCGTAATTGCTCCATGTCACGTCTAATCACTTCTCTTCAATATTTCTTCGATCTTCCCCTACCCCACTTAAAACATCCAAGGCCAACCTCTCACACCTATGAACTAGAGCATCCGTTCCCCTTCTCATCACATGCCCAAACCATATCAACCTCACTTTCTAAATCTTATCCTCCACCATTGCCACTTCCACTTTCTCCCGAATAATCTCATTCCTAATTCTTTCAGCCCTCGTGAAACCACACATCTAATGCAACATCCTCATTTCTGCCACCTTTAAATTTTGGACGTGAGAATTTTTTACCGGCCCACACTCCACTCCATACAACATAGTCAGCCAGACTGCAGCTTTGTAGAATTTGCCTTTAAGCTTGGGAGGCACCTTTTTATCGCATAAAATTCCTAAGACGAGCTATCATTTTAACTAACTTACCCCAATATGGTGAGAGAAATCCTCATCAATCTCTTTGTTACCCTTAATCATAAACCCAAGGAACTTAAAACTATCCCTCTTTCACACCACCTAAGACTCCAACTTCACTACCACCTCGTCCTCTTTCCTCGAGTCACTAAACTTGCACTCTAAGTACTCCGTCTTGGTCCTACTCAACCTGAAATCTTTAGCTTCCGGGGTTTGTCTCCAAACCTCAAACTTATCATTAACACCTTGACGTGACTCATCAATCAAGATTACATCATCCGCAAAAAGCATACACCATGGCACCTTACCTTGAATAGTCCGTGTCAACACATCCATTACCATGGAAACTAAAAACAGACTAAGAGTTGATCCCTGGTGCAACCCCGTTAAGATCAAAAAATACTTAGAATCCCCTCCCATTGTCCTTACCCGAGTCTTCGCCCCCTCGTACATATCCCTAATTAAACGAATGTATGCCACAGGAACCCCCCTTACCTACAAGTATCTCCAAAGAACCTCCCTAGGGACTTTGTCATATGCCTTTTCTAAGTCAATAAAAACTATGTGCAGATCCCTCTTTCTTTCTCTATACTGCTCAACCAGTCTCTGCACTAGGTAAATTGCCTCAGTCATCGATCAAGTAAGCATAAAACTAAATTGATTCTCTAAAATAGATACTATCTTCCTCAACCTCCGCTCTACCACCCTCTCCCTAATCTTTATCATGTGACTCAACAACTTAATATCACGGTAGTTGTTGCAACTCTTAATATCACCCTTGTTCTTATATAAAGGAATTATTATGCTCCATCTCTACTCCTCAGGTATCTTACCAGACTTGAAATATTGTTGAACAAATCGGTTAGCCACCTTAACCCTGCCCTACTAGCAAATTTCTAATAATTCACCTGAATCTCATCGGGCCCTGTCGCCTTGCCTCTTTGCATCTTACAAATAACCTCACAAACCTCCTCCACCTTAAAGTCCCGACAACATCCTAAATCACAAAATTCTTTGGTATGCTCTAACTCTCCTAACATAATGCCTCTCTCTCCCTCATCACTTAGGAGCTTATGCAAATACGACTGCTATCTTTTCTTAATAAGAACTTCTTTCACCAATGTTGTATCATATTCCCCCTTAATGGACTTAACTTGGTCTAGATCCCGACCCTTACTTTCCCTAGCTCTGGCAAGCCTATATAATCTTTTTTCCTATCTTTCTCCTCTAAACCTGTATATAATCTCTCAAACATTGTTGTCTTAGCAGTGGAGACTTCTAACTTAGCCTTTTTCTTAGCTAACTTGTACTCCTCCCTGCTCACCCACCTCTTTTCTTTATCCTTACTCTCAACCAACTTAACATAATCCATCTTCTTCGATACCACCTTCTTCTTAACTTCTTTATTCCACCACCAATCTCCCTGATGTTAGCCAGACCAGCCCCTCAATATTCCCAAACCTCTCTAGCCATCTCTTTGATACAATCCACAGTCGTGTCTCACATACTATCCACATCCCTCCTACACTCCCAAGCCCTCATCCCCTCCAACTTTGCCCCTATCTCCATATCACTAATCGGGGTCATGTTACTCTACCTAACTCTAGGTCAACCCTCTTTACCCTTTCTCTTATTTCCCTTCTTAATAACCAAGTCCATCACCAGAAGTCTATGCTGGGTCACAAGATACACACTTAGAAAGACCTTAGAATCCTTACATAAAGCTCTATCCCTTTTTCTAAGCAACAAAAAGTTAATCTGAGTCTTGTCTAACCTACTATGGAAGTAACCAGATGTTCCTCCTTCTTCAGAAAGAAGGAATTCACTACCACCAACTCAAAGGCCCTCGTAAAATCCAAAAGAGCAGCTCCTACCTCATTTCTATCCCTAAAACCAAAGCCTCTATTTGGACCAAAAGGCCCGAATCTAAAAATGATCCATTTAGACCAAACAGAACCAAAAACCAAACAAAAAGAATAAAAAGTTCAAACAAGAAAAATCTAGAAAGAAGAAATAGGAAACTAAAAGCCACCCTTTCCATCAACATCTACATCGGCATCTTCAGTGAGATTTTGAAAAGTGGAGAACCCACTAGGATGATGATAGGCCATACTCAGTCAGTTATTAACACCATTAGTTTGGCTCGAAGAAAGATTGAGAAGATATTACTAAAGGCGTTTAACGCTCTTACAAGCACCCTGGGCAATGACAAATCCTTTAATATTACTTTAATAAAGCATCATGTTCTTCATCCATGGTGAGGATAAACATTTCATTTTACTTCTTTAGAAAAAGAAATCATGCATCTACTTTTCTCTATCTCTTAATAGGTTTGAGCTCCAAATAAGCTAATACCACTATTTAGGGACTAGGATTTGCTAAATCCATGATATTCTTTGCTCATTTATCCTTTTTACAACTGTTGTGTCTTCTTGGTTTTTTTAGTGTATCAACTTGTTACTTTGTAGCTGTTATTTGTTCTAGGAGAAAATCCCTTGTATTGATACTATTTATATGCAAATAAGGAATATGATCTTTTCCATGTTAGATAACACTTTCCTTACATTTAGTACCTGTTGAAAAATATTGAAAGACATAGAAATTATACCTGCAAAAAAAAAATCATGTTAGTAAAATAATCTGTCACTTTGTTTCCCTCCCTAAATGTAAGTGCCACCTCCACCAATTCTGGAATAGAATTTATTCTAGCTTTGATTTTCTTCACTTCTATTGAAACTATTATCAAAAACCTTTTTAACTGTGAGTGAATTGGTTCCAAGCTCAATAGAAAGATAATTATGGGTAACACAATACTCCAGCCCACTCCTTAATGCTATATTTCCACTTCTAACCCTGTACCTTTTCCTCTTATTTTTGACTCAGCATACATAAAATCTCCAACCTTATTCTTGATAAAAAAAAAAGTTGTTATTGGATCTGGATTCCCTTTGCAGGAGCCATCTGAGTTATTTTTTAAACCTCCTCTATTTGGAATATTCCATTTGATAACTCTTGTTACCATCAAAGGTGTAGATTTCCAAAAAAAACTATACAATAAGAGGTCAGGTTGTAGGAATATTTCTTAACCAGGAATAGATTGTCATTGTAAATGAATTAATATTTCTATTAATTTCAGACACCATATACCAAAATGATATTTTCCCACAATAATAAACCATATTTATTCTTTTCCCCAGATGCCAGACCACAATAACAGGAATAACCTTGTAGACAGGTTTTAATTTAGAGATATAACTAGATCGCCACCACTTGATAATAGTACTCTTAAGTTGTATAAAAAGACCATCAATACTAGGTGCACTTTCTAGATGCTGCCATATCTTCTTAGTTTTAGAACACCTACAAAACAAATGCTCAAAAGTCTCCACCTCTGCATCATTACAACAACAATAAATAACTATATCCACCCTATGGAATCTCATCAACACCTTCCCAATAGAAATATTTTTTTTGCAAACTCTCTATAAAAAGAAAGCAAATTTGAAAGACAACCCTTTCACCCGAATGTTCTTGAAAAAATCTTATTTCTCCCTTTCTTCCCTTACCAAATTCAATGCACTAAAAACTATGAATTTTCTAGTACTATTCAATTTTCACCAAGCTTTGTCCCATTCCACAGAGTCAGCCTCTACTTTTATTATCAAAAACATAGAATCTTATTTCTTTAGGAAACAACTGGTATATCAAAGGTGCATTCCAGTTGTTATTCAACATTAAATCATTAATATCTTTAATTCTTTCTTTCATCACATTAGTGATAGGAAGAAAATAGTGAAAAACCCCTAAATGTGTCCAATTATCATAACAGTTACTAGCACTCCCGCGTCTAGGTTCCTACCAAATTTCTTGATAAAAAATATCTTGCCTCAAACATATATTTCCAAGTTTGTGCACCCCCTCCTTATTCTACTATTTGTGGTCTATGCCTTTTACAATACATAATCCATATAAAACTAGACCATAAAGACTTCTTTGTTCTAAAATTCACCATAACTTGGCATATAAGGATTTGGACACAATAAAAAGAGACCTGAAACTTGGGCCACCTTCTTCTTTAGGAAAACATAACTCTACCCAAGAAACTCAGTATCTGTTCCTTCCTTCCTCCTTAAAATTCTATAAGAATCTTATAGATATTCTATGTAGATCATAAGTGACCCATTTTGGAGGAACAGTAGTAGACAAAATGTAAATTGGAATACTTTATAAAACACTATTTATCAAAACATGTTTTTCATCAAAAGATAATAATTTACCTTTCTGTACCTACAATTTATTGTACATTTTCTTCATTATTTCAGTAAAGTGTATTTTCGTCTTCATGGCATGTCTAATTGGACACCGAAGATACATTAGAGAGAAATTTTCTTTACAAAGCCAGTGATGTTTTCTATCTCTGGTACAATAGACCCAATAGTCTTATGAAATATATATAAACAAGTATTGTATTTGTTAATCTTTTGTCCCAGCTACTTTTCATTTTCTTTGAGGTTATCCATTACCATCTGCAAGGTTAGTTTCTCAACAGAACAAAAAGTGAAAGAATCTTCAACATAGGCCAGATAATTGATTCTATCACTCTATTTTGACATCTCAAAACCCTTAAAGTTATTATTTTCAAATAAATTAATTAAAGTTCTAGATAATACCTCAGTCGCTAGAATGAAAAGTATAGGAGACAAAGGATCTCCTTGCTTTACTCCTCCGGTTAAATGAAAGAATCCATATATTTACCTAATAACAAGCATAGAATATCAATTGTTAGTCACTGGTCTCCAAATTTTATCAGTAAAAATCCATCAAAAACCCATACTTTCAAGAACTTTTATCAAAAATCTCCAGTCCACCCTATTATATGCCTTTGCCATAGCTAACTTAATCACAACATTAGCTGATTTTTTTCTTTTTATTGCGCCACAAATTATCTCTTGGGCTAGGAAAACATTTTCTATAATCTTTTTCTTACGCCACAAATTATCTCTTGGGCTAGGAAAATATTTTCTGTAATAATGCTTCCATGAACAAATCGTGACTGATTTGGAGAAATAATTTTGAGAAGCAACTTCTCCATTCTATCATGAATAATTTTGGAAATTACCTTGTTATGAAAATTACTAAGACTAATTGGAGTCAAATTAGAGAAAGTTTGGTCATTCTCTTTTTTGGACAATAAGACCATGTTAGTATGTGTAATTGACGTTGACAATATAGATCCTGCAAATAATCTATTCACCACCTTAACTATATCAGTTTCAATATTACACCAGCAAGTTTGATAAAAATGTCCTCTAAAGCTCAGGAGCACTAACACTGTAACCATTAATCTCAAAAACCACCCTTTTAATTTCCTCTTCTGTTGGCATGGTGTTTAACATCTGATTGTCTGCAACAGTAATCAATATTGATAAATTGTTGAGGAAAGTTACTTCTATCTCTTTAGTTTCAGCAATGAATTGATCCTAGTAGAATTTAATGGCTTCACCAGCAATTTCTTCCTTTTCTTTAACCCATCCTCTATCTTTCTTACCAATTCTATTAAGATGCAATCTTCTTCTTCTTTCACTAACTAAGTTAACTTATTGTTTCTATCCTCTTTGGAAAACCATTATATTCCTACTTTCTGTCTCTAGTATTCTTCATCATAGTATAGGTACTTTTTTAATTCAATATGTGCAAGTTGAACTACGATTTTATTTTTAGGAGAAGGGACTACTTCAAATAAATCCTCTTTAATCCTCACAATATCTTCTCTTATAAGCAACTAATTAAAAAAACTACTTTTTTAACTATTTGGTAATCAAACTGTCAGCTCCAACAAGTCATAAATGATTTGGGGCAATTATGAAAAAACTCTAAATGGTGAAATAGTGTAAAAATGTAGAAAATAACCCGGAGAGTCATTACAAATAACAATAATAGCAACAACAACAACAACAACAATAACAAAAAGAAAAAAAAGAAGAAGAAGAACAATAACAACAACAGCAATAATTATAATAATAATAATAATAATAATAATAATATACAATGAAAAAACATGTTATTGAAATCTAATTTTTGTACGGAGTTTTATTTCTTGTTTCATCTGTTCTCCATTTGCATTGCACTACACTTTGTATGGTTAAGAGCACATAAGCTGGTCTTCCCGAGCTATTAAAGGGAAGACCTGAGATCTTCTGTACATAAGTGTGCATGGGTTTAAACGCCATCGCCAATATGTTTTTTCTTTTAAGCCTTCTTTTCTATTATCTAAAGCTTTACGTAGTTCTGAAAATATACTGTTGGTATCGATGCTCAACCACTTGAATAAATTTTACATATCAAACTCGTTATGCTTAGTTTTTTTTTCTTTACCATTGCTAGTTAATTTTTAAAAGATATATTCATTTGTTAGTATATTACGACCAAACAGCAAATACTACATTGCTAATACTATAATTTAACAACTTTACGTATAGAAGTTGTTTAGACACTATTTTTACAATTTTCTATATGCAAAGTCGTAAGAAAGGACAAATCTCTTGCTCTTATATAGAGAATTTAACACGATACAAGCAGATCTGACTTTGGGGTAAAGCCTCTAAAGCCTAGGCTTTAGATCCCCACTTTTTGTGGGCCTCATTTTTTATAAATATAATTACGTATGTTTTGTAAAAAAAAATAAAAAACAATATTAAAAAAATAAAAAGAATTTTTAAAATTTGATTTGACCAAAAAATATGCTCAAAATTTGTGAAGAGATGTGACAAAGTAAGCATAATTATTTAATATGAATTAAGCTATTCAATTTGATTATGTTAATTATAAAATCTTACTTATGATCAATAATGTCTCAAGAAAGATGAGTGCATTAAGTATATTATAAACTGAATAAGAATTAACAAATAAAATCGATTATAAAATAACTATTCATAACTTTACATCTTCAGAAGTTATAAAATAAATTTCAAGGAAAATATTAAGGGCCACTTGTGAAAGTGAGACTTTAGGCCATCAAAAGTATTATACCGCAGCTGGATACAGAGTGAAAGTGCAGCTTTGGGCCATCAAAAGTAATGTGCCGCACCGGATAGAAGAGAAGTTGTCCTTTATTATATTATTTTAATTTTAATAATAAAATGTGTCC
>JAPEIP010000006.1:78366392-78385327 GCA_026120095.1 Capsicum chinense | reverse complement strand
AGTTGAGTCTAAACTTTTTTATGGCTGAAGGAGAAAGTTCTAGATATGGGTTTTAAATATTCATTAATAACTTTTGAGGGGAACGAGGAGACGGTGACATTGAAAATACCAAATAAGACTACTCACTCAGGAGATTTTTGAGTTATCCAAGTAGTACCGAGTAATATTTTTTACCGCCTTAGTATTTTGATTTTTTATCTCGGACAGGAAATATATAAATTACTTTTATAAAGGGATCTTAAAACATTTAAGTGTAACAGATGATAATTTTTGTTTGGAGATTTCCAAAGCTCGATCATATGTCGCAATAAATAACGTAATTTGTTTGATAGTTTACAATAGATGCCTAATATATTGCAACAGATTACCTAATCTATTTGATTTAATCCAACAGAAAAGACATATGTTGCAACAGGTTAACATTTGTTTATATATAATTTTAATTGAATTCATATGTTAGACTAATACCTTAATTGAATGTGAGTTCTCATAGGGTCAACTACAACTTCAATCGAGTCTTTTGGCAATTGAATAATGAGATGGTATTGCGTTCCTCCTGACCAGAGTCGTCGATCAATCACTCTGAGCTGAACCAATTCTTACTACCTCATATATTAGGCTAATACCTTAATTGATTAATCTAGGACTAGGGTACTAACACCTTGATTGAATAATCTAGGACTTGGGGTGAGTTCTCATAAGGTCAATTATTCCTCTCGACCAGATTTGTCGATCAATCACTTTGAGTCGAACCAATTCTTACTACCTCATATGTTAGGCTAATACCTTAATTGATTAATCTAGGACTAGGGTACTAATACCTTGATTTAATAATCTAGGACTAGGGGTGAGTTTTCATAGGATCAACTACAACTTCAATTGAGTCTTTTGGTAATTGCATGATGAGACGATATTGTGTTTCTCCCGACCAGAGTGCTCGATCGATAACTCTGAGTCAAACCAATTCTTACTGCCTTATATGTTTAATTAATACCTTAATTGAGTAATCTAGAACTAGAGATGAGTTCTCATAATGTGAACAATAATAGATGACAGCGCCTATTTGATAATTTACAATAGATGGGTAATCTATTATGACATATGACTTAATCCATTTGATAATTTACAACAGATTGGTAATCTGTCGTAATAGATGACCTAATCTATTTGATAGTTTACAATAGATTCATGATATATTACAACAAATGATGTAATCTGTTTGATAGTTTACAACAGATGCATAATATGTTACAACAGATTACCTAATCTGTTTGATTTGATCCAACAGAAAAAACATATGTTGCAACAGTTTGAATATTTGTTTATATATAATTTCAATTGAGTTCATATGTTAGACTAATACCTTAATTGAATGTGAGTTCTCATAGGGTCAACTACAATTTTAATTTAGTCTTTTGGCAATTACATGATGACATGGTACTGCGTTCCTCCCGACCAGAGTCGCCGATTAATCACTCTGAGCCAAACCAATTCTTATTACCTCATATGTTAGGCTAATACCTTAATTGATTAATCTAGGATAGAGTACTAATACCTTAATTAAATAATCTTGGACTAGGGACGAGTTCTCATATGGTCAACTACAACTTTAATTGAGTCTTTTGCCATTGCATGATGAGACGGTATTGCATTCCTCCCAACCAAAGTCGTCGATCGATCACTCTAAACCCAACTAATTTTTACTACCTCACATGTTAGACTAACATCTGGGACTGGGGGTGAGTTCTCATATAGTCAACTATTGATTAATCTAAGACTAGGGGTGATTACTCATAGGGTCAGCTATAATATATGGCAATGCCTATTTGATAATTTACAATATATGGGTAATCTGTTGCGACATATGACAATCTATTTGATATTTTACAATAGATGGATAATCTGTAGCAACAGATGACTTCATTTGTTTGATAATTTACAACAGATTCATAATATGTTGTTACCTAATTTGATTGATAATTTACAATAGATGCAAAATATGATGCAACATGTTGAACATTTATTTTTATACAATTTCAATTGAGTTCATATGTTAGACTAATAGTACCTAAATTGATTAATCTAGGACCAGGGGTGAGTTCATAGGGTCAACTAAAGTATTCGGTCAACTACAACTTTAATTATTTCTATACAATTTCAATTGATTTCATATGTTAGAATAAATAGTACCCTTTTGGCAATTGCATGATGAGAGAATTAAAAATTATGCATATCTTTTATAATTTTAAAAATAATTAAGATCAATTCAGACCAAATTAATTTTTTCAAAACTTGTCATTCTTTTCCAAAATACAAATCAACCCATACAAAATGTTTCATCATTTTAAATCTTGAGTTCACGCTCTTTCTCTCTCATTCAAACTCGACAATACATTATAAAAAACAACTACTCAATAAATTTGCTCAACCCTCTAAAATAGATCACTTTTCTTCTTATTTCTGACCACATAGGTGTTGTTTTTGAATTCATTCTTACTTGTATCAGCCGTTTTATTTGTCCTCGTAGGCAATAGAGTTTGAGAAGAGTTCTATATTTGTTATTTTTTTCTAAAAAACAACAACTTTTAAGTTAATGATGAAAAATAAAACTTTTAGTTGTATTATCTTCGAGATTGGGTTTATAATTTTGAGTTTTAATGGTAAAATTGTAGGAAGAACTTCAGAAATCCCTAGTTTCAGTCGCAGTGTTTTGTTGACTATTGTGGTATTGTTGGATGGTGTTTGTGGTATTGGTGGTGGTGGTGGTGTTTCTGGTCGTCGAGGTTGCATTGGTTGGTGGTGTTTGTGGTGGCTGCCGGTGGTGTCGGTATTCGTGGTATTTGTTTATGGCATTGGTTGGTGGTGTTTGTGGTGGTGGCTATTAGTGTGTCGGTATTCATGATGTTTGTAATATATTTTTTAAAATTTATGCATACATAAATTATAATGTATTTTTTTGTTTTTCTGTTGTTTATAGGTAAAACATGTCTCCCAAAAGAAAAGAAAGTGAAAGTGGATCAACATCTGACCACCCAAAAAAAGGCTACAGTATAGAGAGATTCGGAAGAGCTTCCTGAACAATCTCAGTCAGGGAAAGTGAAGCTGAAGAGAGACATGAAAACAACATTGAGAAAGGTGGACAAGGGTCTGTAGATGGTGATAAAGATAATGAAAGTGAGAAAGAGGAGGAATTAGAGAGTGAGAAAGAGAAAGAGATAATCATCAAAATGATGATAATGGATCACCAATGGAGCATGAATTAATATTGACATCCCAGCATGATCCTATCAAAACTTTTAGTATTGATAGGTTTCAAGTTGCGATGACGATAAATGACCCAGAAGCAAAACAACTAACTGGTCAAATTGTACTTAAATGTCAAATAGGGAAAAGTTTTGAACATTTTATAAAAATTAAGGAGAACGAAAACATATGCTGACTTTTTAAGAAGAGCTACTTTGGATGCTTTTTTGAACTGCCTGAAGACCTCTCTACCCATATCTGTTACCCTATGAGGATGGTATATGGTCTTCTCAATCACAGGATCAAGTACGTGGGGGATGATAAAGATACGGAGGAGGGGGAAAAAAGAAGATGGATGAAATCTGGATCAACTACTATGGCATGCCTTTTTGCTTTGGCTTGCTAGAGTTTTCCATAGTGACGGGCTTGAGATACCATCGTCCAGAAGAATCACCACCCCACAAAAGATCTAAGGCAAGAAAACGCAAGGAAAAAATAGATGGGTTGTTTGACATTGCTTGACATGGCTATAAAGCATTGGATTTGTTGACAGGTCTCGAGGATAAAACCATATCAGAGCAGTACTGGGAGCAATTATGGTTAGTTTGATTTGCCCAATCGAGTATATTGGCAAGAGACGTCAACGAGGTCATAGAAGATGATTTATCGGCGTGTGCTGAGGATTTTGATAAATTCAACAATTATTCCTGGGGATATGATAGTTTCTACTTGACTGATCAATATTTACTGACAAAGCTATCCTCAGGGACGACCACATTATAAGGATTTTCTTGGGCTTTCATGGTAAAATTAATCACTAATTTCACTCATCCATTAATTTATATTGAATATAGTTAGTATGTCTTTTTTTTGCTTGCTTCCTATGTCTATTTTTTAGCCTTAGGCATTTGAAGTCATTCCTCCCCTTCAAAAGTAGTTAATGTATTACCCAAATAAGGTTTCTTATCCAAGGATGTTTAGGTAGTTGGCTACAAAAAGCAACACCAATATTAAGGAGGTTGATGTTTTTAACCCTCTGGATGATGCAGTACGTCTTCTTCAAGTAAAATAATTTTACTCAAAGAAAGATATTGAACATATGTTATATCTGGTGCAATAGATATTATATCTGATGCACCAGATGGGACATCTATTGTGACAGGTTACCCGTCTTGTGCCAATCAGTGCAACCGATAGATAATCTATTGCGATAGACGATTGATATCTTGCATCAGATTACCAATCTGTTGCTTTGGTTCTCTGAACCCGACTCCTAACAAATTAACCATCTACTTCAAATTATGCAATAGATGTGTAATCTGATAACATATTATTCATTTGTTGTAATGTACAGATCATTTGTTATATAACAAATTACCCGTCTTGTACAACTATTGCAACATATGATTGATATTTTGCATTACATTATCCATGTGTTGCTCTATTTCTCTGAACCAGACTCAAATGGATTTTAACCATATACTGCATACTATGCAACAGATGGTTTTTTTTAAAAATGTAACCCAACTGTGAAAATTATTATATTATATGATTTAAATGCATCTGTCTTTTTTTTCTTTTTTATAGGTTGTGCATCCATGGATCGTGCCTACTAAGGAGGAGTCGATGATGACTTCTTATATTACTCTAGTTCATATTGATACTATAGCAGACCTAATGGTGAAGTTAATAAAGAAGGAATTGGTTGGAGCAACAACCATAAAAAGAGCAGTAGGGCAAGGTCAGCCTAATGTTGAGGCTCTTCATGACCAACCTACTAAGGCAGATCTGGGTGCTTTGATGGAGTTATTGGTATTGGTGGAAAGCATGGTAATGCTACTACCACTCATAATAATAAGCATGTTGATGATCAAGAAAGAATAAATATGTTTGAAAACACCCCTTTTCACCCTTACACAGGTCCCTCTCACCCATCTTCACCCTCGTGTTCTCATTGCTAATGCGAAGAGTGCAAGGACAGAAAGGATAAAATCTTTGAAAAAGTAGAGGCTATCTCTAAATCTATCTAGGAATTCAAATTCAAGAGGTGTTACATACCATCCAAGAAGGTGAGGGAGCCACACTCTCCTACAGTGTTGGTTAGGAGAAAGAAAAGAGCAATTAGAGACATACTCTCTGGTCGGAAATCAAAAGAAATTACAATTTCTCCCTCTCCAAAAGCTATTGAAATTCATAGGCCAATCAAAAAGGTGAACATATATGCAAAACTTGGCACCAAAGAGAAGAGGGATCTGCGACTGGCCAAGAATGCCAAGCGAGGCGCACCAAATTTCTCTCCAAGACTTCCAGACTATCACTGATATACGTATGCCATACGAGGACAAAGAAAGTTTAGTTTTCCTAACCTAGCCCTTCTAATCTACCCCATGAATAAGAATTTATGTAACATATTTCACATATGTTGTAATAGCTGGGTATACTGGTGTAACTGGTAGTGGTTCTGTTGCAACTTATTATCTATCTGTTGCATAAGTTGGGTTGGACTATTAATTTAGAGAACCCTATGAAATATATGGACCATCCATTTCATATTTACAATTACTAACCTATTTAAAAATTGACTTCTTATATCACAACATGTTGACAAAATTCTCTGCTTTATGAGGAAAAGGCAATTAATGTATCGAGAAGCTTATGACGCTGGCAATAGGATAATGGACCTCGACTTCCACAAGAAGCTCACGGATAGGTACGATCAACTCAATAGGGAGGCTTATCCCTTGGCATGGGACTTGATTTCCTAGTTCCTACATTGGTCTTGGATGAAAAAGAAATGATAAAATATGTTAGACGGGAGAGGCCAAATCCACATGGCAAGAGCTCAACCAAGGAAAGAAGAATTCTTGTAGTCATTAGTATGAATGGCATGCATACTTCTCGAGGAGGGAAAGATCAATGTTTATGACTCCAACGTACCTCTTATCGATGATTTTGATGTTTTTCTCCTTGTGGAGACACTGCTGGTGCTGTTGCCCATCTTACTGAGGGAAAGTAAACTGATGAATCATTTGCCAAAGGAAGTATTGATGAAGAAATCATGGGATTTTGAAGGTCAAAACAAGGGAATGATCCTTCCAACAGATGATGCCACTAAAGCGAGTGGCTCGCACGCTCTTGCACACATCTAATGTTTGCTAATCGGCACAGAAATGGCCGAGCCAATGACTTTTCTATGTGATAACGCTATGGCAAACCTGCAAGAGGTCTGGGCTTATGGGGTACTAACTAGACTCTTGAAGCCTGTGTATATAGAAAATCCTGTGAAATAGAAATTTTTAGTTTCAAGTCACCCTTCACTTTATTACATGCAGATGTAGTGGCAATATTTTTTTCTGATGAAAGTTGAGTTTTTTATAATGCAATAGATTGTTTATCTGTTGTAAAATATATTGAATCTATTCTAGTAGATAGTTTATCTATTGAAATAGTTTAGTCATCTATTGCATTATGCCGATGTTATTTCTATGAATAGTCTAATAATCTAAGTCTAATTTATTGCAATAGTGGGAAGACTTGTTTGATAATTTCCAATAGATGACCTAAATTTTACAATATATACCTAAATCTTTTTGATATTTTCCAATAGTTACGCTTGAATATCCATGTGCTCGACAACACCAAACCAGTATCAAATACATACACCACCATGAAAATTTCAGTAATTAGGCTTGAATATCCATGTGCCCAACAACACCAAACCAATAGCAATAATGGCAACAATGTAGTATCTTCATGCTCGATTTTGTTTCTCTTCAGAAGCCTTGACTTTGTTCAACAAACTCCAGATTACACGATTTTCTTGTGAAGGTTGTCGTTCTTCATATCAATCAAAGTAATTGTATCCACCCAATTTCTATGAAAAAGAGAACACAATAACAAAACAATTACAAGTCAATAATTAATCAACTAATTAAATAAAAAAAGTATTACATTTGAAATCTCATAAGTAAAAAACCTACGACCTGAATTTTATCGAGTCTAAGAAGTCTTTAACAGAGCTTCATAACCGCACTTACAATATCAAAAATCTTTATCACAAAAAAACTGTGAAAGATGCGCTCGACATTGTCGAGAGCTCAGTTGGAAAAAATTAAAGAAATAATTTGAAGAATTTGGATAGATAAAAGAAGATGACGATGAAGAAGAAGATTTGGGAATTTAGGATTGAATTTAGGGGAAAGATGAATATATAAGATAATGGAGGGAATGACCGTTGGGGGCCAAGTAACGGCAAGTCAGCAAAATATGCTAGACTGACACATTTGATGGCTATTTTATTTTACGTGTTTAAAATGAACACTATCTACTTAATGCTTATTTTATGTTAGGTGTTTGAACTAAACACCATCGATAGACTTCATCTTTCTTTATTTCAATTCACTTTAACCATTTTACACTTAGTGGCAATTTTTTATGTCCAACGAAAGTTGAATTTTTATAATGCAATAAATTCTCCATCCATTGTAATAGTTATTCCAGTTGTTCTTACATATAGTTTATTTGTTGCAATAGGTTGGTCATCTGTTGTATTATCTCGATTTTTCTATATAAGTCCATCTATTGCAACAAGTGGGAAGACTTGTTTGATAAATTCTAATAGATTACCTACCTGTTGCAACATATGTCTAAATCTGTTTGATTTTTCCAATAGATATGTCGTCTGTTGCAACAGATACATTATCTATTGCAATATTTGAATCTAGTATTCCTTTTCAATTAATAAGTTCAAATCTAAGGAATAAATAAAATTCATAGACAAAATAAAATAAATCGAAGCCTTCAGAAATTAGCTAGAATAAGTCAATGAATAAATAAAATATAAAAAAATTATTATGGGTACAGATCTCAACAAATACATCAACAACAATTTAAGTATGATTCCAAGGATTACTTTGACAGGCTCAAGCTATAAAGATCTACTCAGTATGGATAAGTTGTTCTTCATCCGGTGCTATGGAATTCGGCTTTACTCTTCGTGGATCTTTATTATCGCTTACATACGGTTTCTGTGCTTTCTATTCTTTGTATTTCCATAAAAGAGTAGCATATTATCAATGTTATTCAGCAGTATCTTCTTCTACATCCACCTGGAAAGCCAGGATTAGTCAATGCTAACCACGGAGATACAACAAAATGAAAAAGGATAACTAATCTATTCTAGCAAATCAAACAGGTCTTTCTCCTATTTTAAACTATCCCAAATAGATTATATTTTTGCTGCAATAATGAATCAACTGTTGGGATAAATTTCTATATGAGAAAGACCCTGTATGATTATTTCTAACGGATGAACCATCTGTTGCAACATATGAATCATCTGTTGCAGCAGATAGATCATCTGTTGGTACAAATAAAAATAGTATAAAAAGATGTTTGATTTGCTAAAATAGATGAGATATATGTTGCAACAGATACTTTATCTGATGCAATAAGTTAGTCAACTGTTGCAACAGATGTATATATCTATTTGATAATTTTCAGCAGATATGTTATGTGTTGAAATATATATGTGTCTATTTGTTTTGTCAATTGGAAGACATATATATTCACCTTCTTCAGCTTATCGTGCTCTTCTTTGGACTTTGTACGTTGCTTAGTGCAACACACAAGTAGACGAGTTGCAATTTTACTTTTTTGGATACTTGATAATGCCCTGGAAATTACTCTACTTCTCCTCTTAGCCCTAATATCTAATGGAGCGGATAGAAATAAAATTCTCTTTGATGGAATGAGACCCCTATTAGATATCAATTCCTTTACAGAAGCAGTTAATGTATTAATATCATTAATTACTACATCATGTTTTGCCCTGCAGTCTTGACATTTGCATGCAGAACATTCGCTAGGAGAGGCAAAATCTGTATAACCAGTATGATCATACTCATAATAGTTTACTTTAAATACTTTAAGAGGAGTATCATTAGCACCAACAATAGCACCACTACCACCACCAACAGCTCCATTACCACTAAGACCATCAACAATAACAAGTACACCCTTAAAAATTGTTTCTCTTGTAATAAATGTTGCTCCAAACAATTCCATTTTTATTTTGTTAATGGTCTTAGGGTCCGGTAAAGTTTCCACAGACCGTAAAGTAAGAAAAATGGCATCTTTAACTCTCGATTAGTCGAAACTAGCAATGGATGCACAATCTAACATAAATCATTACATATATTAGAATTATGATTAGATCATTCAAAAAAAATATTAATTAAAATAAAACATTAATTATAACTATACTTACTGCATCTTTCGGGGGATTGAAGAGATCAAAAAATTTTACATTTTTATCAGTTTTGGTCGACAACCATCTCAAGATTCTTGGACAAAAAACTCCTTCCTAGTAGTTCACTTGTTGTCTTAAATAAGGAATGGCTTCAAATGTCCAAGCCTATAAAATAATGCCAATAAATCTAAATCATTATTGAGTAAAATAAAATAAATGATATCACAATAGAAGAAAGAAACATTTACCATAAAAGCCCATAGGAAGCCATATAAGTTGATTGTCTTTGGCGCTAACGGAGTCAACAAATATTTGACAGTCATTTTGAAGCTTTCATACCCCCAAGGATATCTGTTAAATGCCTCAAGATCCTCGGAGAGCTTTATTAAACTGAGTGTTAAGTTGTTGTTAATGTCTCTCGCCCAAAGAATATTATGTACAAACCAAACCATGCACAATGACTGTTTGTGCTTCTTTGAAAGTTCTTTACCTTTCAATGATTCTATCAAATATTTATTTTTGAAGCTTTGACCAATAATGGACACTAGGTTATCACGATCACACGACTTGCCTTTGCCTTTTTGGGTGTGCGGGGTGCTTTTTTTGGGTTAGAATAGGTATAACTTGAGAAAGAGAATAACATTTTAGTCTAGTAACTATGGTAAACTCCTTCCAACCAAAACAAACAGGCATGCCACAGTAATTTATCCATACCTCATCCATCTTATCTTTGTTTTCATATATAAACCTACGTTTGAGAAGTTCATATACCATTTTTATTTGGAAATAAGCATTGTTCTCCTCCGACAAATCAAGATATTTCCCAAAGCAGCTTTCCCTAAAATAAGCATCCAATTTTTATTCTCGATGTATTTATCTGAAGGCGTCGAAATATTTTCCCATGACTGACTTAACCACGAAATCACCTATTAAATCTGCAGCACCATCACACTGTATTCTCACAGGATGACGATCAATACTGAAGGCTTTGGCTAACTCTTCTGTGGAAGGTCTATTAGCATTTGAATTATCTCTTTTGAAATATTCCTCCTTCCCTTGTTCATCATATTCTTCTCCTGATTGAGATAATGTTTGTAAAGTAAGCTCATAGAGTGGTGGATATAGCCTAGCTTCTTCACTTGTTCTTTTACTTGGACTTGATTCAATTTCTATTCTTTTGGGAACCATATTATCTAAAATTAACAGGAACATAAAAAAAATATACTATAGTTGATTAATGCATCGTTAAAAAAGAATAACAGTAAATCAAATAAGCAAAATAGTAAAACAACAGTTGCAACAGATCATCGATTTATTACACCAGGTAGTATATCTATTGTAGCATATAACCAACCTATTGTAGCAAATGAGTAATTTGTTCAACAATACAAAACATACCACTCATCTTTTAAGACAGATGAATGGTCTGTGCAACAGATCACACATTATTGTGACATATGAGTGATTCGTTGGGATAGTTAAATAACTTGTTGAAATGGATGAGTAATCTGTTGCGATAATACAAAATAAATTACTCACTTATTGAGAAAAATGAATGGTATGTGCAGCAAATCACACATCTATTGCAACAACATCTATTGCAATATGTGAGTGATCTATTAGAATGGTTAAATAACTTGTAGCAACGGCTGAGTAATCTGTTGTGGTAATACAAAATATATCACTCATCTATTGCAACAGATCACACATCTATTATGACATCATCTATTGCAATATATGAGTGATCTGTTGGAACAGTTAAATAACCCGTAGCAATGGCTGAGTAATCTATTTCGATAATACAAAACATATTACTCATCTTTTGAGAAAGATGAATGGTTTGTACAACATATCACACTTCAGTTACAACATATAAGTGATTTGTCAGAGCAGTTAACTAACCTGCAGCAATGGCTGAGTAATCTGTTGCCACAATACAAAATATATCACTCATCTGTTGAGAAATATGAATGGTCTGTACAATGGGTCACATATCTATTGCAACACATGAGTGATCTGTTGGAATAGTTATTAAAGGTCAATATTATTTATATTTCTTCCAACATAGGGTTGTCTATCATGGCATATGAATGATCAGTTGGAAAAATCAAGTCTTGGACATTTTTTGTTGGAAGAGTTGATAGGATTTTATCTAATAGGAGGCTCATCTATTGCATCGGACCATTAATCTGATGGTTCTTCCATTGCATCAGATGGTTAATTAGTTGCATCAGAGTTTTTATCCGATACTTAATCAATTTCAATATATGGTTAATCTATTGCATCAGATAGTTAATCTGTTGCATCAGATGATTAATTTATTGCATCAGAATTGTAATCTGATGGTTCCTCTGGTGCATTAGATGGTTGATTTATTGCATCATATGATAAATCTGTTGCATTAAATGGTTAATATGTTGCACTAGATGGATAATCTGTTAGAGCAAATAAAAAATAGTAGCATGATTTTGTTCAACAAAAAAATAGCAATTTCACCATTTTTACCAAGAACAAAAACAAAACAAATCAACCCAAATTGTTGTTTTGTTTTTATAAACACAAACAATAAAAATCAAACTTCAAAAAAAACCAACAAACAACAAAAAATTATAATTCACTTCAAAAAGAGAAGAGAGGAAATACCGGAAATTAGGATTTTATTTAGATCGCATTTCAAATTAATGCAACAAATATTAAAATTGTTAACCAATACTATAAGAGAAGCTGGCTTAAGTTCCTTGTTTTCTTCAAAACTAAAAATGTTATAAATTTTTACATGTGAAAGAAGAAAAGGAACAATGAAGAATTCGAAGTTGTTGTGGTCGGAAAGCAAGGTTGTCAGATCGATTGAAGGTTGAAGTCAAAAAGGAACTCGAAGCCCAACTATTTATAGTCGGATGTTGAAGTCACCGAGGATTGAAATGAGAAATTTACAGAACAGTTGGTTGGGAGAGAGTTGAGAAAAGATGTCGAGAGAGGGATGAGAGACAGGTTGATTTGAATTGAAGAGGGGAACTCGAAGTCCAACTATTTGTCGCCTGAGGTAGAAGTCGTCAGGGGTTGAAGGGAGAAATTTTGCAGAACTGTTGGTTGGGAGAGAGTTGAGAGAAGCTGTCGAGAGAGAGGAAAGAGTGGTCGATTTGGATTGAAGAGGGGTGTGGGTTGATTTGATTTGTATTTTTAAAAATATTCGAAAGTTTTGAAAATATTAATCAAGTCCACAATTAACTTAATCAAGTTTTCTAATATTTGACCCTTTAAGTTGGTCAATGTCACCAATCCTTTATTCAAGACTTAAAAGACACATTTCCTTCAATCTTCTCTAGTATGTACATGTATTTATGATTGGCATGACCTTTACGTGACTAGTAAATAACTTTGATCGATTTTTGTTTATATCATTTAGTAATTAAGTTATTAATGTTAAAGTAATGGTAATTAGAGATTTCATGTGTTAGTAAATTAAATTTATAATCAATTTCATTCTTCCATAGATAATTTGAATTGTCCATTTTACGTTTTAGTATCGTTATCAAGACTCTAAAATATTTTTTTTTAAGTGTAATATTAAATAATTGATATTTTAATATGTCATATTTTTTTCAATTTGTTGTCCATATCTTTATTTTATAATTTATAATTATTTGTCTGAATGAGAAGATTCATGAAGCGGAATGTGATTTTACGTACCTTGACGTGAGTAGTATGAAAAGAGAGAAATAGAAGATCTTTTGAAGGGTAAGTTTTTCTTTATCAAGAAATTAGTCTTACGTGACTTTAAATGGATCTGATTCATAAAAGCAAGATTTTTAAAGGCAGATCAAGTATATTGTTCGATATAAATGATAGAAATTTATTCTTTTCTACACACTTATTATTATCTTCATACACACGTGCAAAGTACGCATACTTGACTAGTATATATATATAGCAAAGCATTTCTTCAGACTCGATTTTTCCTTTTTAATATTCACAGTTCTTATTAATTGATAACTCTAGTAATTACTCTGATAGGAATCAAGATATTGAAATAAATAATTTATAGCGAATTGTTATTTCATCTATTGTAATTTTTTATTTTTATTTTGCGAATTTGTGGCAGGCTTATATATATATATATCATTATATAAAAGAATTCAAGAAAACACTAAAATATCATACATATGATCATTTAAATTTATGACCGAAAACAAATTTCGAACTCTTTTATTATTATATTGGAATTTTTTTTTTTATTTTAAAAAGAATATTAAAGGATTCAACAATTTATATGTATAACCCAAACAGTACATTTTTACCCTATTTATAACGAAGAAAATGGTTTAATATAACCGTTATAATTTGAATAAAAGAAAATTAATAACTTTGAAAAGCTCTCATGTGTTTGATTTTCAAAATTTTTACGTTCAACATTAAATATCTCTTACTAGATTTCACATAAAACTAAAAAATATAATTGTAACAGGCTACAAAACTAATTGACCCGGAAGGAACAATTTGTTTAAAGATATAAGATAAGCTAGCAAATATTATGAGCTCATTACTTTTAAGTGTAATCATAAGTGTTAATACTTAAGGTAGATGCAATATAATTTACTAATTCTAATTAACCTTCTCAGATATTAATCTAGTATTTCACATTAATTTTATTATAAAATATAATGGTACTTAATATTGTCACGACTCAAACTCATCGTGAGTGCCACCCACACTAATCCTCTGTGGGAGAACCATCTAACCCGAAATAACCAACACCAAAATACAACCATTTTAGATGAGAATGAAACCTATTCTATTAAATAAATCAATATCTATAAATAGTTTTAGACAAATGTGGAATAAAATCATCAATTCTAAAACGTCGCCAGAAATTGAAGGTCATCGTGCTAGAACATCTAACTAACATATCCATGGGTTAAACTAGAAAATTAATAATAAAATAAAAATTGTCTTGGACAAAAAATAAATGGACAAGATGTGAACAGGATAGATCCATGGATGCCCGAAAGATGATTTCTCTCCCTTGGATCTGAAGTTGCTCTACGATCTACAAATGAGGTCTTGTCGAAACCGTTGGACTATGCTTTACACTCAATAAAAAAAGAGCATACGGTAGAATCAATATAAAATCATTATGTACTGGTTATCACATTTTTATCCAGCATTAACACAACATCCAAGCCAAAACATGAAGCATAACAAATACGATGATGCTATAGAATGAATGAAACCCTTATCAAGCAACTTCTACTACTAAATCTTAAGTTCTCTTAACTCAGTTTGAGTCATCCTATAGGGAGAAATAGAGATGAGGTGAGTGCCTAACTTTAAATTAATGTAAAAGTCAGTGTCCCAATCTAGAATGCGCACCAGGCAAATCAATAGGTAATACTTCTTAGAATTCACTCACTACAGGAACTAACTCAATAGATGAACCTCTACACCAGTGCCCCAAAAATGAGCTAAGAAGGTTGAACACCCCTTCCCTACTAACATTTTTAGCAAAAAAGAAAATGAGTTTTACTAAACCAGGCTTATAGACACCCTTCCACTCTAGCTTATCTACCCCAACATAATTAAGGTCACATTTTTAGTATTTCAATTCAAACAACATGATATGGAGAAAACCAAGTCATACCCAAAATGATATCAATATCTAACATATCGAGAATCACCAGATCCACCCAAGTCTCAAACCCCATAAACATCATTGAGTAAGAATGGTATACTTGAGTTACTACAACCAAATTCCCAACCAGAATAGATACATTAATAGGTGAATCAAATATATCATAAACCATGCTTAGCCCTAAAGTAAATTTAACAGATACATATAAAATAAGTAGAACTCAGATCAAATACAATCGAAATCATCCGTTCACAAACAAGAATGGTACATATAATAATTATATCTAATTTCTCTACCTCGGATTTTCCCCAAAAGGTATAACAATAGGCTTTGTTATCAATGTGAGCAACTTCTTTAGAAGGATGTGCACCACTTCTTTCAGAATTACCACAACCCGACTACCATCAAGTTTTGCCTAATAACCACCATGCCTACTCTATAGAGGACCTCTACCATTTCTTTCACCCCTCTATCGATCAAAACCAAAAATCTGATTGTTGCTGATCTTGAAAAGTTAACTACCTTACACTAGAATAGTTTCTCTTAAAATTTCTAACCCCACCACTAGTAAAACAAGTTTGATATAGTAAAGGACAATTAATAGAAGAATATGAAGCCACTTGGTTAACTATATCGGAGGACTACAGAGTGATCCCTAACAGATCCCTTATTGAAACTGGCAAACTGACTGTATGGGTTGTGTAGGGTGGGCCTGAGAATTGTGGCCTCCGGAGTTGGATCCTCTAAAGCAGCAGTATTTTGGGTCTTCTCTCCTGCTATCTTAGCACACCCATCATAACTAACTCCCTCAACCTTCTTTACAAACTCCACACCTCATTAAAGGTCTTACTTATGGAAGTCATTTATAGTGCTGATACCTATAAAGTATTCTAAAACTTTACAAAGTGGTGAATCTGCTCTTTCTCAGTATCAAGTAATTGGGTGATAAACCAGGAAAAAGGCATGAAACTTAGCCTCATAAGCTACAACAGTCATATTCTCTTACTCATGGGAGAAAAACCCATCCTTCATCTTTGTCACACAAGGTGTGTGGCACATACTTATTAAAAACAAAATTTGAAATTGAGTCTAAGTCAAAATAAGGAAACACTGAAGACCAAAATTCTATATAAGTCCTCCCCAAGGAGAATGAGTAAGAGCTATCTTTAGAGGCCTTTCCCTTCGTAGAGGGATCGACACACAATATTAGTTTATTTTGGGGCATACAAGATGGAGCTAAAACCTAAGACAAAGAGAACCACGGGTTATCCTAAATGTCCCTTATTAGATCTTGCAAAAATTCACAAACTCTACTATATACTGCTACGCAATACCCCTCTTATGCAACCTCTGATGATAGTCTACAATAAACTCGTAGACATTCTCCATCTTATAGCCAAGGAAAGTTGGGGTTCCATTTCTAGAACTTACATAATAATTCACACTTATTCCTAGTCATAAAAGGATCTAATACTGGATGAGGAAATAACTCCCTCCTAGAAATCTCATCCATATTACAATACCCCAAACTTCTACCTAGTATGAAATCATCCGAAGAATGTTAGAAACTTAATTTGAAATATGAAATTATTTTTGTACACATGGAATTTTTAAGATTTTCATTTTTTATCATATGAAAAATTGAATTATCTTTTCAACAATACCAATTTCTTCCAAATCCGGTATCAGAGTAAAGAGTTATGGACATTTTACTCAGACTGTTAGAATTGCCTAGGTGCAGCGGCCAGGTTGATGAACCATCGATCTAGCGACGAACCATCGCCTAGACCGTCGCATCCAAGGTAGTGAGTCAACCTTTTGGATAAGGTACGAAGAACAGGTTCACGGACCGTTGAACTTGCGACGAACCGTTGAACTTGCGACGGACCATCGCCCAAGCCATCACTATAAGGAGTGACTCTTTTTTTGTTCCACGTATGGCGGTCAAAATGATGGACCATAGAGCCAGCGATGGACCATCACACGAGCCATCTCAGGTCCCATTCAGGGAATTTTAAGTTATTTTTAAAGGGTATTTGGGTCTTTTCCACCCGTTTTAATCCCAAATTATATCAGACCAAGGCTCATAAGTTCATTATTCATTCACAACATCAAATTAGGGTTTTCTCTCAAAGATAATCCCCAAGAACATAATTCAAATCTTTCTTCAAGAAACTAAGAGATTCAGGTTCTTCAAGTCCAAGAACTTTAAGAAACTCACAACCCAGGTATGTCATGTGTTAATTCATGGGTCCCTTTCACCCATGAAGGTCAAGAATATCTTTTTAAAATCTAAGATTTGTGTATGCATGAATATTCATGATTTAAATTGAATTAAAATTCATGTTCATGATGTTGTTGGTTTTTGATTCATATTTGAAATTACATATTCCAATTATTGACCCTACGATGTGATGATTTGAATAATAATCATGATAAACCCTTAAATTTACACGTTGATAGATGTATCCATGATTATTAGATGTGTTGATGATTGTATAACCAAAGCATGCCTCCCATGTGTTTGATTAAATGCCTATGTGAAGGAAAAGTATCATTCTAGTATGATAATATGAAATCCCCATTCATGTACAAGTTCATGCATGTTAAGTGTTTGATGAAATGTCTTAGTCAATGAATTATAGATATATGTGTAGCCATTATGGTGCTTTAGAACTTATACTTTATGAAATCCCCATCTTATTATATTATGGATTGCCAATGTTGGTCATGTATTCAAGAAAGTCATGTTTTGTCAGTTTTATACTATCAAGTCCTGGGGGTACTTATACTCGATAATTAGCTGTGTGCCTAGAGCCAGTGTCATGTTTTAAAGATACTCTCAATCAAGCCATGTTCATAGAAATTCAATCAGTCATATGACTCAGGAATACTCAGTAAACTCAGTAATCTCAAAAACCTCAGAAATTCAGTAATCTCAGTAGTATTCCGTCAGTCAACAAAACTTAGTCAACTCAGTCCAGTCAGTTCAGTTAATCATGTTCAGTGCCTATCCAGATAGGAGTAGAAATTAGCACCGAACGAACCCAAGGATAGAAACCCACCGTTATATGAGGGTGTGATTCTTAGAAGCAATCCTTGCATTTCTGAACTGCGTAGCCAGCATAGGTTGAGACATCATAGCCTGTTATATGAGGGAAGATGAGGTGGCTTAACCTATTATATGAGGGTTCCCACCATTCTCACTAGAGTTACCTATTATATGAGGGTTACTCACAGATTGTCCTTACCAGTGGCGCGGTATTGATACCCTTCCAATTGAGGTTACAAATTAGACCCCAACTCAGCCATAATAGCATATTAAGGGTACGCAGGTTAGATGACTACTTCCCACAATTTTAGTATAGAATCAGGACTGTCAGATACAGTCATTCAGTCTCAGTAATAGAACTCAGATAGTTCTATAGGATTCAGGACTGTCAGATATCAGTATCTCATGTTATCAGTACTCAGACTCAGTAATCATGTTATCACGAACTTAGTTACGGTTACTATGTATTCATGTATATATTCTCATGTTCATGTTATTCAGTCAGTTAGTATAGTTCATGCATGTGAACCCTTTGCATTCAGCCTACCTCATTTGCATACCAGTACATTCAAATGTACTGATGCATTTGTGCTATGGTGTTTTATACCATAGGTTCAGAAGCACAAGCCTCAGAGCATCAGTAGCATTCCAATCTCCGCAGTCATAGTTAGCAGTGAGTCCTCATCTTTTGAGGAAATGACTATTAATTTATTATCTAATTAATTAATTTGTTTCAGTAGTTTGATTTAGTTGGGGACATG
>JAPEIP010000006.1:78352380-78362843 GCA_026120095.1 Capsicum chinense | reverse complement strand
CTTAACTATTTTCAAGTCATGAATACACATTTCAAGTGACAACGCAAACCATTTTCAAGTCATGAATTAACATTTAAAATTACAACACTAAACCAATTTCAAGTCATGAATTCACATTTTCAAATGATTACGCCTTAATAATTTCAAAACACAAGTTCATCTTTCAAAGAACTACACTAAACCATTTTCAAGTCCCTAATTCACTTCTCAAGTGACTACACTTGATTAACTTGAAGTCACTAGTACACATTTCAAAATACTACACTTCACCATTTTCAACTCTCTAATTCACTTCTCAAGTGACTAAACTTAACCATTTTCAAGTCATGATTTCACATTTCAAGTATCAATACTAAACCAATTTCAAGTCATGAATTCACATTTTCAAGAGATTACACCTTACAAATTTCAAAACACAAGTTCACCTTTCAAGAACTACACTAAAAAAATTTCAAATTGCTTATTCACTTTTCAAGTGACTAGTACACATTTCAAAACACGTCACTTAACCATTTTCAACTCTCTAATTAACTTCTCAAGTGACAAAACTTAACCATTTTAAAGTCATGAATTCACATTTCAAGTATCAGCACTAAACCAATTTCAAGTAATGAATTCACATTTTGAAGTGATTACACTTTACAAATTTTAAAACACTAGTTCACCTGTCAAAACTACACTAAATCATTTTTAAGTCGATAATCCACTTTTCAAGAGACTAGTACACATTTAAAAACACTACACTTAACCATTTTTAACTCTCTAATTCACTTCTCAAGTGACTAACCTTAACCATTTTCAAGTCAAGAATTCACATTTCAAGTATCAACACTAAACCAATTTCAAGTCATGAATTCACATTTTCAAGAGATTACACTTTACAAATTTCAAAACACAAGTTCACCTTTTGAGAATTACACTAAACCATTTCAAGTCACTTATCAACTTTTCAAGTGACTAGTACACAAGTCAAAACACTACACTTAATTATTTTCAACTCTCTAATTCACTTCTCAAGTGACTAAACTTAACCATTTTCAGGTCTTGAATTCACATTTCAAGTATCAACACTAAACCAATTTGAAGTCATGAATTTACATTTTTAAGTAATTACACTTTACAAATTTCAAAACACAAGTTCACCTTTCAAGAACTACACTAAACCATTTTCAAGTCGCTAATCCACTTTTAAGTGACTAGTACACATTTCTAAACACTACACTTAACCATTTTCAACTCTCTAATTCGAATTTCAAGTGACTAAGCCTAACCATTTTCAAGTCATGAATTTATATTTTAAGTGTCAACACTAAACCAATTTAAAGTCATGAATTCACATTTTCAAGTGATTACACTTTACAAATTTCAAAACACAAGTTCACCTTTCAAGAACTACACTAAACTATTTTCAAGTCGCTAATCCACTTGTCAAGTGACTAGTACACATTTCAAAATACTATACTTAACCATTTTCAACTCTCTAATTGACATTTCAAGTGACTAAGCCTAACCATTTTCAAGTCATGAATTCACATTTCAAGTGTCAACACTAAATCAATTTCAAGTCATGAATTCACATTTTCAAGTAATTTCAATTTACAAATTTCAAAATACAAGTTCACCTTTCAAGAACTACACTAAACCATTTTCAAGTCGCTAATCCACTTTTAAGTGACTAGTACACATTTCAAAACACTACATTGAACCATTTTCAACTCTCTAATTCACATTTTAAGTGACTAAGCCTAACATTTGCAAGTCACGAATTCACATTTCAAGTGTCAACACTAAACCAATTTCAAGTCATGAATTCACATTTTCAAGTGATTACGCTTTAAAATTTTCAAAACACAAGTTCACCTTTAAAGAACTATACTAAATCATTTTCAAGTCGCTAATTCACTTTTCACGTGACTAGTACATATTTCAAAACACTACACTTAACCATTTATAGCTCTCTAATTCACATTTCAAGTTACTAAGCATAGCCATTTTCAAGTCATGATTTCACATTTCAAGTGTTAACACTAAACCAATTTCAAGTCTTGAATTCACATTTTCAAGAGATTACACTTAACTAATTTCAAAACAAAAGTTTACCTTTCAAGTAACTACATTAAATCATTTTCAAGTCGCTAATCCACTTCTCAAGTGACTAGTACACATTTCAAAATATTACACTTAACTATTTTCAACTCTCTAATTCACATTTCAAATGAATAAACCTAACCATTTTCAAGTCATGAATTCACATTTTAAGTGCTACTACTAAACCAATTTCAAGTCATGAATTCATATTTTTAAGTGATTACACTTTACTAATTTCAAATCACAAGTTCACTTTTCAAGAACTATACTAAACCATTTTCAAGTCGCTGATCCACTTCTCAAGTGACTAGTACACATTTCAAAATACTACATTTAACTATTTTCAACTCTCTAGTTCACATTTCATGTGACTAAACTTAATCATTTTCAAGCCATGAATTCACATTTCAAGTACAATACTAAACCAATTTCAAGTCATGAATTTACATTTTCAAGTGATTACACTTTAAAATTTTCAAAACACAAGTTCACCTTTTAAGAACTACACTAAACCATTTTCAGGTCGCTAATCCACTTTTTAAGTGAATATTACACATTTCAAAATACTACACTTAACCATTTTTAACTGTCTAATTCACATTTCAAGTGACTTCAATTAACACCCAAGAGAATAAGAATTTCAAAATTGAAAGCAACACATAGACATGGTTAATTAAGGTTAATTTTGATAGAATTTAGGGCTTTTAACGTATGTCAATTAAATAAAGTAAAATAAATGTAAGCTTAAACTAATCGAGTTAAAAACATCGCAAATATCATCTATTTAACTCACATGTAATAGTCTTTCAAAAAGGAATAGAGGAAGATGATAATAGCAAATTGGCTTGAATTTATATAGAGAAACAAACTTGGGACGGATTCGGAGAATCCGTTATGAACCTCAAATTTTCCCAGTGACATTTGGTCGGCAGTAGCAGTGGTGGTGGCGACTGTTAGCGTCGATGCTTGCTTCATCGGAAGATTTCGCCAGCCGGCCGGCTAAAGGGGCGATTGGTGGCTAGTGGAGCAGGTTCGTCGATTCTGGTTTGCCGAAGAGGGGAGATAACAGAGGAGGCAACATCTTGGTTATTGATTCAGTGGCTAGTAAGGTTAACTGGCTGGAGAAGAGAATGTGAGGGGAGGAGGTGCCGGTTTCGCCAGCTAGTTTATGGCCGACGGAGGGGGCAGTGGTTTTTTATTTGTTTATAGAGAGAGAAGGTAGAGAGAGAAGAGAGAAAAGAGAGGAGTAGGTAGCTGTTTTTTAGGTGAGAGATTAGGGTTAGGTATTTTTTTTAAAAGGAAATAAAAAGGTGATGGAATATCAGCTATTGGATCAATTTTGATCAACGGCTGGATTAAAATTACTTTAAAAGGGGGTCAAAATGGAATTAATATCAATTTGGTTAAAATTGACATTAATTATGTACAAGATGGCTAGAAAATAAACACATTAAGAAATTGAATTGAATTGAATTAGGCCCGCTATTTTAATAAATATGATAATGATGAGAAAAATAATAAGACATCGATATCAAAATAAACTATCATGTAAAACTTAATGTTTTATAAAATTATCATAGTAGTAATAATAAAGACAATGCATTTGTAAATTGTGAGTGTGCACATTTACGTAAAGATAAATAAATATTAATAAAAATTATCTAAAATGTCGGATTTGAATTAATAAATTGTGAAAAATGACAATTTAATAAATGTAGAAATGACGAGAAAAATAGTAAGACGTCGATATTAAAATAAACTAAGCATGTAAGAATTAATATTACATAAAATTACTATATAAAAGAGCAGCCTAAGAGGGGTATCGTGAGGTCAAAATTGGGTGTCAACGCAATTAAGCCAATTTAGTCCCACAAATTAGGTCTGTGGAGGGTAAAGTGTACACAGACCTTTTCAAAAACCTATTCAACCTTGAAAATTCTTGTAAAATAAAACACATCATGTAGGATTTTTGCTGTAATTAATCATTTTTTCTTGTTAATTAGTTGCTACTATTTCTATTTTATGCATATTTTTTTATTTGTTAAACCGAAAACCGAACCATTAAGGACTAAAAATCGATAAACCAAAAATCAATATAATATACCTTATTGATTTGATTATTGGTTTAACATATCTAAAAATCGATAACCAATAAACCAAATCGGTAATATATAAAATAAAACCGAACCAACCAATGCACACCCCTAATTTCAAGAAAAAATAGTGAAAATGATTTTAATATTGACCACTGATCAAATATGATGAACCGTTGATATTAAAATTGAGGAGATGATTCAAATTGGAATTAGAAATTTTGTTAAAAAAGATTGAATTGGAGATTTTGATTACGTTAATACAACGTATTAATATAATGAATTGTCGGTTAATTAGCTTCATTATTATAACTTCAATAGTGTATTATTACCTCGATCATATGATGTTACCTCGATCATTTTGATGTTACTTCGATCAAAATATTTGGATATATAGATTCAGTTAGCTAGCTTTTAACTACTATGTACATCACTATACGAGGATATGTATTTATAAATAAATACATGCATATATATATATATGATTGACTATCAACTTTGTAATATGTACTATATACATTACATACACGAGTATATTACCTCGTAATACAACGTATTTTATTTATACTCTGATAAATTATCGTTTAATTTAGCTTACACTATTACATTATAACTTCAACAATATATTATTACCTTAATCAATCGATCGTATGATATCAATGTATTCAATATATATAGTTGATTGACTATAAACTTCAAAATATGTACTATATACATCACATACACATGTATATTACCTCGTTATACAATGTATTTCATATATACTTTTATGAATTATCGTTTAATTTAGCTTATATTATTATATTATAACTTCAACAGTGTATTATTATCTTGATCAATCGATCGTATGATATCAATGTATTCAATATATAATTGAATATATTTAATTTTTTTAAATATAAAATTATTTATTTAATAGTAAATTTAAAATATCAAACATTCACGAACAGTGTCATTTTCATAAACTTAATTTTTATTTATCTTTAATAAAAGCGGCACTATCCATCACTTTTTGTAAAAAATATGAAAAAATAAAAAATAATTAAAAATTAAGACGGATAACGTCGCTTTTCTATAATTAATATTGTAAAAATAAAAATTATAGCAACGTTGTCCATCGATTTCAATAAAAATAAATATAAATAAAAATTAAATTAAAAAACTAACATACAATGTCACTTTTTAAAAAATTAATTTTTATTTAGTTTTAACAAAAGTGACGTTGTCCATCGCTTTTTGTAAAAAAGAAATAAAAATTAAAAATAATTACAAATTGCGATGGACAATGTCGTTTTTCTAAAATTAATATTTTAAAAAATAAAAATTATAGCGACGTACTCCGTCGCTTTTAATAAAAATAAATAAAAATAAAATTTAAAAAGCGACAGACAACATCGCTTTTCAAAAAATTAATTTTTATTTAGTTTTAACAAAAGCGACGTTGTCTATCTCTTTTTGTAAAAAATAAAGAAAAATTAAAAATAATTATGAATTGCGACGGACAATGTCGCTTTTCTAGAATTAATATTTTAAAAATAAAATTTATAGCAACATTGTCCGTTCTCTTTTAATAAAAATTAAATTTAAAAAGCGACGAACAACGTCACTTTTAAAAAATTAATTTTTATTTAGTTTTAACAAAGGGGACATCTTTCGTCCTTTTTTGTACAAAATAAATAAAAATTAAAAATAATTACAAATTACGACAGATACCTTCGGTTTTCTAAAATTAATATTTAAAAAAATAAAAATTATAGCGACGTTATCCGTCGCTTTTAATAAAAATAAATAAAAATAAAAATCAAATTTAAAAATCAACGGACTACGTCGCTTTTCATAAAAATAACTATTATTTTTTTTAATAAATTACGACGCTAACCGTCACATTTATTAATAAAATTATAAATTATATTTTAATTAGTTTGTAAAATAATCCGCGAAAAAACAACAACTGATATTAATACGTTGGCCGTTGATTTTAATAAAAATAAATAAAAAATAAAAATAAACTAAAAAAGCAACGGACCATGTCGCTTTTCTCGTTGCTTTTTAAAGCGACACAGTTCATCTTTTTTTTTTTTTGCGTCGCTTTTTGGTCTTTTTTTAGTAGTGAGGTACAACCCAGAAAACTAATAATAAAATAAAAAATTGTCTTTGCCCCAAAAATAAATGGACAAGATATAAATATGATAGATAAATGACTATTCTAAAGATAATTGCTCACTCTTGAATCTAAAGTCATGCTACAATATATAAATGAGATCTCATTGACATCGTTAGAATATGCTTTGCACTAAACAAAAAGAAGAGTACAAGGTAAAATCACTACAAAACTACTATGTACTAATAGGATCATAGGCCAACTCAACATATTCAATGTGAACACTTAACTAAAAGTTTGTAAGCAAGTAGCAAAAATATGTCATTTTAGCAATTATGTATTAACATCAGTCTTTCCACCACTATTCCGCTTTAACAAATTCAATCAAGTAAATAAAAATCACCCTGAAGTAAATAGTACTCAATTCAAGTTAACCACAAGAGCTCATAAAATAATTCAACTCATTACTCCCTCATAATCACCTCATTATTGTTAAACAAAGAGTATTAACTATCAAATTACTGACCAGACAAGGATCCAAACGTAATGCAAAGTAACCAAAAAAGATACAAATATAATGATCAATATAATATAACCTGGTTCACTCAAGGAATCGTCCAACTTCCAAATTATGTTGTATATACATGCTAAAGGTCTTATTATTTTTCACTAGCCATGACCTGTAGGGAATGAGCTCAAGTCCATGTACCAATATCCTAGACAACTAGTGTCTGCCCTCCTTATCCCTAATCAAATGTTATACCACCCTTATTCCAATATCTCCATCCTTATCTTTCCTAAAATCCACCAATTCAATCACTATCAACCTTTGTTGATTCATTTTATAACAACAAATTAATAGTACCATAAAATAAGTACAATCACATAGTGAGTAAATCAACCACCCTTGCATGTCAAACAAGGTCTATTTTACCATTCTCATAATAGATTATCATTTTCAAACTTATATTCAACAATTAACAAGTTCTAAATTCATTAGCATACATTGTAACTAAATAATAAATAATCAGTTAACATACACACATATAATCATCTTGAGTTTTAACTCTAATTCAACCATCACCTACCAATGCTCTAAATGACTTAAGCTTTGTTCTTTCGTGCAATCACAACTTGATTACGTGTATAAAAAAACAAACAAGATTCATTTAACTAAATTTTCACCAATTCTAGGCATTATAATCCCTAGTTCATAGCCCTAAAGACAAGTTCATAACCAATTCCACCCTTCTAAGATTTTCTATCCTTCAATTCACTCAATTTCTTCACAAAGCATGATTAATAGGATAAGTTCTAGTCTTGTAGGCATAGTTGAACCATTATAGCCTATTGACCAGTGATTCTAACCTTTCCTTTGACATGTTCTATCAATTCCTCGAATATAAGGTTAAAACCAGCATCCTCGATAATTTCATATGAATTCTAAGAATTTAGGAACTAAAATTATGTTAGAGGGAAGAATATTCACTTACGTACCGTGGGAGTGGGAATTGATGAAATTCACCAGAAATCACCCTATTTCGCGCTAAGTCGACCTTTCAAGTTTTGGAATGAAAAATAATGTTTTAAGTCCAAAAAATTGCTATTAACTACAATGAGCCAACTATAGCAGTACGATTCCCACTATAGTAGTGTCTCTATATTGGGATCCCCCCGTTATCATAGAGCTAATCCAAGTTGACTTACACTATAATGGAATAATTTCCTCTAAGCAGGACTGCTATAGAGGCTTGCCTCCCTCTATAGCAGGGTAGGCGAGGCAAAAACTCGAGATTATTCTCAATTTTATCATTTTCACAATACACTATAAAATTTCAGCCTTGCAAACTAACTCATTTACGTGAAACGCTCTATCCAAGGTTTCACTAACTCAAATTTCATTTTGAAAGTTCCTATAAACTCCCTAAACTCTTATCTAACACTTCATGATCTTAAATCATTGAATCACCACTCTATAAATTATTAAATTTACCTAGACCATATCACACCTGAAATTCTTTCAAAACTAGCCTAGCTTGACTTTTTAAATACTACCATAACGATGGCAAGGGTTTGATAAACATATAAGCACAAATGCGGCATGTTGAAATTTTTTAGTTGTGTTAGAATATTAATATTTTCATGGAACAACAAAAATTAAAAATTCCTCCAAAGAAGTTATAACAAAAAAATATGCACAATTATTTTATCCAACTTCAAATATATATCGATAGTAACATAGTAATAATGAAAATAAGATGAGAAGAAAAAGTAAAAGAAAGAAAAATGCTGCTCAAGGATAAACAAAGAAAGTTGGTGCCTTGTCTGAAAGACTTGATTCATAGAGTAAGGCCTTTTCTTATTATATTGGTTTGTGAGTGAAAGATTTTGGCTATCTTATTGGCTCTTCCACCTGGGACTGTATTATATTTCAAGGATTGTATTGTTTATCCCTTATAGAAGCACATGAGTTGGGTTTAAAACTCAAGAGATCCATAAATATTAAATTAAAATAAAGATAAAATGACTACGCCAACTTGATATTTTGGTATTAGTACCACAAAGAAGTAAATTCTCTCACTCGGTATACGAAGAAGCCTTCTGTAGATTTGAAAGATCCATCAATGCATGAATCTCCTTTTCTTTTACCGACATGTAATAATTGGAAGAGTGGTAGCCTTATCCAACACCTCATATAGAAATATCCATTACAACTCAAATACGCGTTCTATTTCGTTTTAGTTGGCCCTCTTTCTAAAAATATTTATTTCAATTTAGTTGTCTTTTTTGATGAAATCAAGAATATTTTATTATGTTCTTCCAATACTACCCTCAACATTAAATGACTAAACAAAGTGTATTTACTCAAATTTATATTTTTAAAGCATAATTAATAAGTCTAATTTGATAAAATAAACCCCTAATAAATACTTTCCTAAGGAAAGTGCCAAGTAAAAAAGGACTAACTATTTTGAAATGGAGGGAGTAATATATTTTGCTAGTATTGAAAAGATATTACTTAAAAGAATTACATATGTTAATCACAGTGATAATGAAGTTATGTTTTGTATAACTTTATACCAACGGGGGCTCATCAAGGCAAGATCAAGTGTGAAATCACTAAACATTTATTCGATTTTAATGTTGTGATAAATCATTGCTAAATAGTTTAGCGTAAAATTTGCCTTCATTTGATTTTTTAATAAGAACCCCTTGAAATGTTTGATAGCTGACTTACTTTTTCATCCCCTTGAATCCAAATATTTATATGATTTTTAATACTATGCACATGAAGTCTTCATGCTATTTAAATTACGTTATATTTTAGGGAAAAATTTAGAAATAACATACTTATTCCCTTTATTATGAGTTTCATAGCAGCAATTTTATAATTACATAATATAGCAAGTTGTTTTGTATTTTTGCAAACTGTTGCTACAAAAATACAAATACATATGATTTTACCGCGCTTATGATCGATATGTATTTTGTATTTTTGCAAACTGTTGCTACAAAAATACAAATACATACAAATACATATGCCACAAAATGTAATTTGATAAAAGTCTTGCTATTTTTTATAATTTAATACTTAAGTATGCTACTTTATGTATTTTTTTCTATTTTATTTTTCCGATAGAGATCATTATATCTTATATCCCCATATAAAAGTTGGTATCATACTAACTTTTTCATCCTATATTTTTTGTATTTATTTCCTGAATAGACACTTAATTTTTTAAGTTATTTCTTCTTTCTATGGAGTATGGATTCATGTAAATTCTGCATAGTTGTACATTAATTTTAGTAATGATATAAAGGATTATTCCACCATACGACATAGTTGCATTTAAAAAAAAAAATTAGGTATCATACTGGTAAACGATTTAGAATTTTTAACATAGAAAAGAAATGGCATTCAATAGTCACAAGTGCAATCATATGTCGGAAGATTTAAAAATAGAAAAGCTTTTAGAAAAATTAAGAATCTTTAATTAGTAATTATTCAGAATATATAAGTCTAAATAAAACAAAAGAAAACCCACAAAAATTAGCCTACTTAATTACATTAATATCTAGTACTGAATCAAAATTAATAACACATTTAAAATCCAGAAGAATGAAACACATACCACCTAATTATGATAAAATTAGATTTAGATATCCACCAAGATATTATA
>JAPEIP010000006.1:78332839-78347306 GCA_026120095.1 Capsicum chinense | reverse complement strand
CGAGAAGAACAACACAAGATAATAAATAACATTGAAAATCTAGAATTAGATATACATTACAGTACAGATAGGATAAATTATTATACAGAAATTTGTAACTCTGCAATTACTACAGGATAAAATAATTAATGAATATATCTTACAAAAAAGTAAATCATTAAAAGATATTGAAACAAAATTTAAAAAATATCCACGCACAAATAAAAATAGATTCACTATAAACCTAATAAATCTATTAGATCTATTAAATATCCGCACCCCCTACAAATTGTAAGAGAGTTTTTAATCTGTAACACCCCACACTTTTGGAGTAAAATTTAAATCATTCTTCATACTCATTTTGATACTAACTGACTAATTTCTAGTTAGATAAATGTATCACACTGAATGTTTTTGTGAATCATTATTTATCCAACACTTGGTAGGCTAAGAATTTTGATTTTCAGGTTTCTACAGGTCTGATTATGGACAGTAAAACTTTCCATGGATAGTGGAAGCATTTTCACGAATAACGAGAAAAATTTCACAGATAGTGAAAATCTATTTGACTTCCATGAATCTAGTTCACGGATCATAAAAGGCTCCACAACCTGTAGACCAATTCATGAACTTGATCTTGAATGTTTACAAAATTTATCTGATTTTGATGAATCTGGTTCACAAAACATGAAAGTTTCCATGACCCGCGGATCGTCGTAAATCCGATTCTTAAAATTTTTTTATGGAGCATTTATGTCTTTTATAGAAACATCTCCTACTTAGTTAAAACATTTACTACGCGATTATTTATCCTAATTCTCAAATATAAACACTTCCTCATCTCTTCCGAAAATTCCGAACTCTGAATCCTAAAGTTTCAAAAAAGATCAAAAGTTAAAGTTTCTTCTCAATATTTTCTCAGCAAATTTGTTATCAAGGGTGTGAAACAAATTCAAGTTAAGTTTTTAATAGGTTCTATATATTTCAAGCTAGGAGTTCGATTCCAAGCGTTATACCCAGGTTCTTATTTAAGATATGTTGAATAATCCCTTTCAAGTAAATTTATAAATGTTTGGTTTCCTACTATGAAATTTTGTATTTATATGAATTGTGAATGTGGGTTCTGAGAATAGTTTTTGAAAGATGAATTGACTTAAATTTACAAATCCTTTTTTCTATGAAATTGTTCTTAAATTATTATTTTAGCTTGAGAATTGAGATTATTACTTGAACTATCAAATCTTCTAACTACGAATTTATATTAGTACATGTTAGAGTCAAGAACTCATGTTTCTTTTCACAAACCAATTTTTGTTATTCTAAACTTGATTTTGGTGAACGACGTAGATTACTACTTCCCTTGGTTTTGTACAAGATTAATACTTAATATGAAATCTTCAAACGTTAAGGGATATTCAAATGTGCTTATTGCAAGTCTTCAAAAATGGTAGGCTAATGATTTAACTGACACATGAAATGGTTATGTCATGATATGTATAACTTGCAAGTCTTGGTATGATTACACCAATATAATGATTGCCCTATGGAGGACTTATTATTTATCAAATGATAAATTTTCATGAAAATATAAGAATTCAGCCTAAATAAAATTATGTAGTTCACCGAAAAAGTGCAAGTCTTTGTGAACCAATGCCTCAAACCTATGGTTTTTCGACAAAAGGATGGTTCGATCCTTAATGGGACAACCTTATGATATTTTTCTATATAAGGATAATATTATGGTTAAATAATATACATCTCAATTCATGTGGAAAATATGAATTGGAGCCCCAACGGTTGGGCGAAGACCGAACCATATAACCAGTGGGTTACTTGATGTCGGTGAAACTACTTAGTTTAGAGTTAAAGTTAAAAAATGTTTATGTTTTGTATTTTGATTCACTTATCTCAAATTTTTCATATCATGAGTTATGTTCAGATTTTGTTTCATGCTTTGAGTCACTTGTCACATATTTTCCCATATCATGACTTATGTTTAGATTTCTATGACTTTCTTTATAGCCTGTTTTGTCTCTTTTCCTGGGTTGCATATAGTACTCGTCGCATTGACCATCCCCAGATGCTACATCATTTTATGATATAGATTTGGAGGTATTTTCTCGTTGATCTATGCAGTATTAGATTTTTCAGGACAACTTCAACTTTGGTGAACCCTCCATTCTCTTGAAAGCATAGACCATTTAATGTCCACATCTTTTCTTAATATTTATGGTATATCTGCAGCTTAGTCTCGGCATAATTACTAAGTCATATTATGTAAAGGCTTCATATACCTATGTGGATATTAGTTTTCAAATGATCTTTAAGGTTGTTTTTGTTTTCATATTGTTACTTTGAAATTGCATCATATTTATGTTCTAAAGATTTAAGTATGTGTGTATATATATGTGTGTGTGTGTATATATATATATATATATATGAATGGGTCTTACTTCCACAATTCCCATTATGATTTTAAATATTTCTTCCACATCTTGTAGTTGAATGCTCACTATGAATACTAAGAGGTTCTCTCAGGACTTAATGGTTTTGAGTTCCTTTTACATCTAAGGTCTAGGCTCGGTTCGCGACATAATTACTGCTTAAATATGTGTTGTGCTTCATAAGTTTAAACGTCTACTCAATTAATTTCTATTCTCTTTCTTTTGCTTCTCTTATATACCTCTCCATTGGTTCCTTTTTTTCATTAATAATGTACAATTGCACGTAAGTAAATAGTGATAGCTTTTGATTTTAATGAATAATTTTCTAGCAGGACTTTACAAAAAGAAATAATCAAAGAATTCTTGATAAAAGATCAAAAATAAAGAAGTACTAATAGAAGCTCTCAAAACGAAGAATAATATTGCACTCCTCAAGTATTAAATGTGGCGTCTCTCACTTAATAAAGAGAATAATACTCCTTGTACCAAGAAGATCATGTGCCACACCACTCTCTAGGGTTTAGGATTATTTAGGACCATTTTGTGTTAGTCAATCTTTATTCTTGGAAATAGGATCTTGCCTATCCCATTTCCAAGGACAAAAACCTTTGGATTGACTTCTATATTCAATCTTCCAAATGGCTAGCATCCAAACCGCTACTATTTAAATAAGAGTAAAGTATCTAGTACCTCCTGAATTATGATTAAATTTCCTATGATGTACTTCAACTTCACAGGGGTCCTATTACCCCCAAACTAAATTTTAACATATTTTTTTCAACCTTTTAGATGATGTGTACCTTTTTAGCTGATGAGACACCTTTGATATGGGCCCCATTTTTATGTAATATAGGTGTCACATCAGCACAAAAGGGTGATAAAAATATGCTAAAATTGATTTAGGGGGGAGGGGATTAATAAGACCCTTGTAAAGTTGGAGCATGTTGTAGCAACTTTAGATAATTCTGGGAGGGGGGTTACTGGATACTTTTCTCTTTAAGGAACGGAAGATCAAGAAAGAGATATACATGTGTCTAAACCTTCTTTATCTCATTTATTTATTTTCATTACGCATTGTATCCTCTTACAGTTTATAGTGTACTCAAAAAAAGAGAAAATAAACACATAGTTGGTGAGGCTTTTTTATCAAAGAGAGAAAAGAAAAAGAGTATGAGTTAATGCCAAAAAAAAAACTTAACTTAAATCTTGTAAAATTTTGAATTACAAAAGAAGAGCTAGTGGAATCCCTTGTAACCCAAGGAAACTAGAGTAAGACCTGTTAGAGTTCCCAACCAGTATAAAATATTTGATGTCATTACCTTTTTGAAGTACCTTCTTTACTACATTTTGCTTTACTATTGCAGTAGTTGACTGTCTATCAAAATATGTCGACCAGCTATTTGAAAAAAGAGTAATTCACCCCTTACCACTTTTAATTATTGTCAGAGCCTAGACTCACATAAATTTTCTTTACAACAAAGTGAGAAAAGATCATGGCCCAATCAATTGATAAAGCTCTATTCTCAAAAGGAACATCTCAAATTAGAATGCCTTATTTCAAAAAAAAAACATTTCTCTCATTGAAAGATAAGGATGGAAACCTACATTAAGTCCTATGATATCAAGGTATAAAAGGTGATCAAGCTTGGTAAACTTTCACCTGTTCTTTTTAACAAAGATGGAAAAAGATTAGATGATGGTCTAGCATCTACTGACAATACTCCAACTTTAGAGAACTACACTGATGAACAAATAAAGATCATTTAGATAAACCCAGAGGAAAAATGTGTTATATAATATATTAGTGGTGAAGAATATAAAAGGATCTGTTGCTGTGAAACTGATAAGGAAATATAAGATAAGCTTGAAGTCACATATAAACGAATTGAGAAGATTAATAAAACTCTTGCCAGTCTTCTAGTGTATGAATATGAACTCTTCAAGATGAATAATGAAGAACCTGTAATGACATATTTGCTAGATTTGACAATATTATTTGTGAACTAAAGGCAGCAAGAAATCCTTATCATGTATTAGATCAAATCACTAGGATTCTCAAAAATTTGCCTCCCCAGTGGTTTTCTAAGATTGTGGCTCTTGAGAGTATGAATTTGAACAAAATTTCCTAGGATGAAGTAAGTGGAGATCTCATTGCCTTTGAAAAATCTCATCTGAATAAGAAGTATCAACTACAACATAAAAAAAGAATTGTGTCCTTTAAAGTTACAAGTGATGAAAAAGATGATGCCTTAGATAAAAATGAACCTATCCTCATCACCAAGACAGTGGTTGACAATTATAGGAGGTCCAAAATCAAAGGAGGAGAAAATCAAATTACTCAAAAGAAAATCATAATATTGAAAACAAGAAATAAGTTTAAGTGTTATAATTATGGTAAATATTGTCATATTACTTATGATTGCCCAGAAGCTTGAAGGGACCCTCCAAAGAAAGTCAAAAGGCTTTCAACTACTAGGGTAATGAAGATCACTCTAACAATAAAAATGATAACACTTGAGATTGTTGTTTCATGGCTAATAGATAATCTAGTCAAGAAAGAACAAATCCTTCCAATGAATGTTTGAACGTACAGAACTTGTTGGATCATCCCATAGCTTATTTAAATAAAACTTGAGATGAAAAAAAAGCTTTATTAATGGAACAAGACTGGGAAATTAAACTTGAAGTTTGTGAAATTGAAAAATATTTTTTATAAGAAGAAATTGATAAATTAAAAATTAAAATTAACAATTATGAAAAGTCTTCCAGTCATAGTATTGTTAGATCTAGTCAGCTGACTAGTTCTTCTACGTCAGCTGATAATAGTAGATGTATGTATGATACTAGATATTATAGTGATGAAGGATCTCAATGATGAACTAACTTTAATAAATCGACCAAAGAAGCTAGTCACAGTCATAGTACCTATCATACCTATTCAACCACTAAAAGATACTCCCATTCCTCTTTCTATCACTATGCTAATCCAGGTCATAAATATTATAACTGTAGATATGATTCTAAAAATCCTGCCAAGTTAGTTTGGGGACCCAAAACTAAGTATGCCAATACAAATAATAACTCAAAAAGGACCCAATAACACTTGGTTACCAAAAAATAAGTGATAAATCTATTTTGCAAAAACACCACTCAAAGCCCTAAGGAAAGTGGTATCTTGATAGTGGGTGTTTAAATCACATGATAGAAACAAAAGATTTTTATATCTATTGTCAATTTTGATAGAGGTAATATAAGCTTTGAAGAGAAATCTAATGGAAAAGTAATAGGTATTGGTAATATCTCCTTTAATGATTCATGTGATATCACTAACGTTTATTTAGTTGAAAGATTAAAGTACAATTTGTTGAGTATAAGTCATCTATGTGATGTTGGTCTAGAAGTAGGATTAAAAAAGGATAGTTGAATGATTGAAAGTCATGGCAAGTTGCTACTTCATGGAAATAGAGTTAGGAATGTATATGTCCTAGACTCTATTAAAAAGATAGAAGGACACATCTACCTGGTCTCCATATCTGATGATTCTTGGACTTGTCAAAAAAAACTTGGTCTTGCAAGCATGAGTATAATTGAAAAGCTAGACAAACAGGAGCTTGTCACTGGTCTTCCTATCTGTGATTACAAAAAAGACTCATATCTGTGATGCTTGTCAACCTGGTAATCAAACTAGAAATTTCTTCCCTACAAAAGACATTATCTCTACTACTAAACCATTATAACTACTTTATATGGATCTCTTTGGTCCCACTAAAACTGCTAGCATTGATGGTAAAAGGTATGTCTTTGTAATTATTGATGATTGTTATTGATTTACTTAGTTTATGTTTCTTTCTAACAAAGATAGTACTTTAAAGAATTTTGATGTTTTCTGTGAAAAGGTTCAAAGAGACAAAGGTTACTATATTTCTGCTATTAGAAGTGATCATGGAGGAGAACCTAAGAACAAAACTTTTGAAATCTTTTGTAACAATCAATGTTACACTCCTCATTTCTCTAACGCAAGATTTTCCCAATAAAATGAAGTGGTTGAACACAAGAATTGAACTCTTCAATATATGACACGAACTATGACAAGTGAATACTTCCCATCTCTCAAATTTTGGGTAGAAGTTGTAAGTATTGCTCGTCATATTTTGAATAGGTGGCTCATTAGACCCATTCTGAAAAAAACCCCTTACGAACTCTAGAACAATAAGAAATCATTATTGGATACTTTTACTCATTTGGATCCAGATGATTTATTCATAAGAATGGTACGGATAATATTGGTAAGTTTGATCCTCAAAGTGATGAAGGTATATTTATGGATTTCTCTAACTCTAGTAGATCTTATAGAAATTTTAATTAGAATACATTATGTATTAAAGAATCTATGCATGTTATTTTTGATGATCTAATCATGTTGTTGAGAATATAAAAATAGAGAAAATGAGGATAAATAAGGAAAAGATGTAAATATACATCCAACTCTTTATTAGAGTCGACTAGTGTTGAGAAAATTCGATCCACTACTGTTACAAATGATTAATTTATCATAGAAACCATTCTAAATGAATGAAGAAGTGAACCTGATTATCCAAAGAAATTCATTATCGGAGATTCCAAGGAAGGAATGAAAACACAAACCTCCACCAAAAGAAGTGCAAATGTTGCTCTCATATCTCAACTTGAACCTATGAAAGTCAATGAAGGATTGAAAGATGAAAGTTGGGTCAAAGCAATGGAAGAAAAATTTGAACAATTTGATAAAAACAAAGTGTGGACTCTAGCTCCAAAATTAGAGAACACCTCAATCATTGGAACAAAATGAGTTTTCAAAAACAAAATGGATGAATCAAGTAAGGTAGTCCAGAATAAAGTTTATCTAGTCGCTCAAGGTTACTCACAATAAGAGGGAGTCAACTATGATGAAATGTTTGCACTGGTGGCAAGGTTAGAATTTATTCATATATAAATTCCTTATTTTTCTCACAAAGATTTTAAACTTTCTCAAATAGATATCAACAGTGCTTTTCTTATTGGTTTTATTGATGAACAAATCTTTGTGAAACAACCCCTAGGATTTGAAAATCCTAAATTTTTCTATCATGTTTTAAACTCTCAAAAGATCTTTATGGTTTAGAATAATCACCTCATGCTTGGTATGATAGATTGAGCAATTTCCTCATCGATCATGATTTACTCGTGAAATAATTGATACCATCTGGTTTACAAAACTAACCTCATCTGAAAAATTATATTATTTAACTATATGTTGATGAGATAATTTTTGAATGTTCTAATGATGTCTTGTGCATGAAATTTTCTGAGCTTATACAAAATGAATTTGAAATAGGTATGATGGAAGAGTAGAACTTTCTCTTAGAATTACAAATTTATGAATCTACTGAAAGAACCTTTATCTTCCAAAGTAAGTATGTGAAAAAGCTTGTTCTCAAGTTTGGCATGGACAATGTTAAATCCTCTAGCACTCCCATGAGCTTTACATGTGTTCTATAGATAAATGATTGTAATGATCCTTCAGCTTATTTTTTATAGTTTCACTCATTTTCAACGTTTAGTGCTTTCCTATAGTTGTCCCAATTCATTTATGACTTATTGGTACTGATTGTTCGGTTACCAGAGTTTGTTTGTTTTTAGCGCCAATTTTCTATTTTGAAGTCTTGGCTATTTCAATATGGCTAGCGGGTAAAAGCTTTAATTAAACAAGCTTGTATGCAAATTCTGACAGTTTCAACAGCTCTGAAATGTTGATTTTAGATTGGGTGGACCCTTGGTTTGGGTCTTGGTCTCCCAGACTCATTTTAGTCTTTTGGTCGAAAGTTAGTAAAAATAGCAAGTAGATGTGAGATCCACTTTTTATCAAATTAACCTCGGATAGAAATTTCTACTTCACCATTGATCTTGGAATATCGAATTTAATAGGGTAGCATAGTTCATTTGCATATATGAGATTTTGGATGAATCCCGAGGGGTTGGCGGAGACTCAAAATATTCCAAGTCTCCAGTTAATGCAAGAAAATCTGGTGCAACCGCCAAAGCAACCTTTTGGGGGCTTTAGCGGAGGGCACTTTAGAGGCCCTTTGGGTACTTTAGCGGCCCTGACCACCTCGGCAAGTGCAGCATTAGTGGTTAATTAATTGCAAAAGTTCTAGTTGCTTTAGTAGATAACCAAGTCAGCGGGGGACCACTTTAGCAGTCAAATGGGAGCTTTAGCGCCAACTGTTAACATGGCCTAGTATCCGACTTAGCGACATCCTATACTTGGAAAGGGTATAAATACCCCAATTAGCCCAATTTTCACCATTGTTCTCCCTATCTCAAGAGAGTAAAATCCTAAATAGCGTGTAAACTTGGGAGAAATATTTATGGGTGATTTTAAAGCTTTGGTATAGTATATTTATATGTTTCTTCTTCGAATTCATGGTAAGCCTTCATCTATTTTAGGATTAAATCCTTAATCTTTTTCTAAAATTACTAGAATCTTGGTGGCTTTATTGTAGCACCATTAAAGCTCAAAATTCACCCGTTTTGAGGGTAAATATTCAATGAGCATAGTGGAGTGTGTGTTGGTTTTGAAAGAGCGATTTCATAAATGAGCCCCATATGGGATTTTTACATAATTTTAGATCCAAATAACAATAGTGCAATATGGGTATCATTGTTCTTGTATTGATGACTAAAATATAATTTTGATAGTGTGCCACCCTGTGAAAGCTTCTCAGAAAGGAAGATTGACGATTTAGTAGATCTTTGGGCTTTTCTTTGGCATCCAGGTAGGCTAGGTTTACCTTCTTCATGGATTGAGCTACTTCATAGTATAATTATGATAATATGCTAGATATAGAATGGGATTTAGATGTTAGAAGTATGAGTGAGAATATTCAAACTAGTTGGACCATCTAGGATATCTTGAGATGTTTTAATTCACATACATACAAAGAGAGCAGATGTGATCATTTGGCAGAAGCACCTGACAAAGTTGATTTTTTATCCTTAAATATATAGAGATAGGTGTAGCTGTATTTTAAGTTTTATTAATTTGATTTTAGTTTTATGGGAGGAAAGAGTGATTAGTCAGCAATCACACAAGATTTGTAAAGACAATACTTTTTTGGTGAAATTAAATTCATGGTTACCAAAAATAAATCGTAGACTAAGGTAAAATTAGCTTAGTTACTCATGTCTTTGGTGAATTTGGCTTCGTGGCTCATGTTTTGAATGGAAATACCTTAGTTACTCAAGCTAGATAAAATTTTCTTAATCATTCATGTTTAGGGTGGAATTGGCCTTAGTTGCTTAAGCTAAGGAAAATTACCTTAGTTAATATTATTTATGGTGGGACTAACTTATTTGTTCTTGTGTAGGAAGAATTACTATCTCAGGGATATTTATGTCTTACTCAACATCTAGGAATGAACTTAGATACCTTAGCCTAGTTCGGGGTAGAAGTTGCCTAAAATAGACTTCGAGGTTTAGAAGTGGGCCTCTTCGGCCAAAACTTGTATTAGCCATATAAATTTATTTATGTATGGCATACCCTTATTAATGATTGGTTTGATATTTGAGAAGATTGACTATATATTTAATTAATGATATAACTTATAGATATAACTAATGATATGGCTTATATATATAATTATTGATATGACTTCCGGATATGATTAATGATATAACTTGTAGATATGACTAATGATATGACTCATATATATATATATATAATTATGATATAGATTCTGAATATGATTAATGATATAAATTATAGATATGACTAATGATATGAATTATATATATATGATTATTAATATGACTTTAAAATATGATTAATGATATAACTTGTAGATATGACTTTTATATATATTATTATTGATATGGCTTTTGAATATGACTAATGATATAACATGTAGATATGACTAATGATATAACTTATAAATATGACTAATGATATGATTAATGATACAACTTATAGATATGACTAATGATATGACTTATACATACACACACACACATATATATATATGATTATTGATATATTTTCAGATATGACTAATGATATAACTTGTAGATGACTAATGATATCGTTTATATATATGATTATTGATATGGCTTTTGGATATGATTAATGTGTTTCAGTTTGAGTCCAACAATTGATGATGATAATGATATATATGCTTTTCTTCAAGTTCCACATATTATGATAATGTCGATATTATGAATTGCGATTGAATAGCAATAAATGACAATAATGATTTTAATACTATTGAGTTTTGATTCTAGTCTAACATTAGGAATAATGTATGAGACGACATGGTTTGGATGGATTCTTGTTTATGGCATGATAATTTGGTTATTATGGCTATTAGACTGTATAATTTCCTTTATTGTACCCTTCAGACTTTTGAGGGCATGCATTAGGTTATTTACTTTTTCGTACTTACAGTCTTATGAGGGTTAATCTTGTAGATATAGTTGTGAAATCTTTATGTTAGTATTTCGTATGCATTTATTTATTTATGTACAATATTTTCAAGGTTTATTCCTAGGTTTTCCCCTATTTACTTGACTTAGCTTATTTTATCTTGTATCTTATTGTATTTATATCATAATTTAGCTCAGTTGGTCAATGATCTCTATTGAGTACTCGTGTTTTGGGTAATCATATTATACTTCTGTAACTTTTTGGTACAGATCCTAGTACTAGTTGTCTCCGCTGATTCAACGCTCTTGCAAGGTTGATTTTAGAGATCGGGTGAGCTCTTTGAGTTGAAGTTACCCTTTTTCCTTCTATTTATATATGTCTAATCTTTTATCTTCGAGATGGATTATATTTGACTATTTAATACTCATAGTTCATTTGAAGTAGCTCTTATGGTAACAATAATGAGTCTTGGAATGGTTGTTGATTTTCTATCTATCTATCTATCTATTATACTATTATGAATGTATTATTGCTATCAACGTCTTTAATTATAAATTTCTTGCTTTTTGGCTATTTTCCACCAACTTAGCCCATGCCTAGCTCTAGGATACGGTTTGGCTTACTAACTGGAGGGATAAAATAGGTGCCATCATGGCTTATAAATTGGGTTATGGAAAATTGGTATCAGAGCCTAACTTTCATTAGTATTATTGGTATAAGAGAAAACTTCTAGTAGAGTCTGGCGGATTAAAATGATAATGTCTATTTCTTATATTTGGGAGGATATAGGACATTATTAGGAGTTATTCACTTCTTTCACTCATTTCATGATATGAGTTTGAGTTAGTTTTTAAAGAATTTCTTTGTTTCCATTCATTTATAAATGACTAGGATGCGTTCTACCTCTACATGAGATGAAGGTCTTGAGATCGAGCCTAGGGATCCTATTATGATTTGTGAATGACCTAGAGGTTATGGATAGATCGTACATGTATCCCCAGCTAGGGGCCAAGGCAGGGGCCCTTCACTAGACCCTATTTTTATCTCAGAGCTAGAGATTCTTTCGCCCTAGACAATGGTGGGCCAAAGACCAGCCCATGCTTCATCAGGATTTATTTCTTATTTAGTGCTCAAATATAATTTGTTTCAGCTTTTGAAATTAGTTGGTCATGCACCATCTGGTGGTGCATAGTCTACAGATTAGAGCGGTACTGAGGCGGGGGCACAGTTGATACCTGTGGCTCTAAGTGTTGAGGTCCCTTATAAGTTGGTAGTTTCTGAACCTGATATGACTCCGGAGGAGTAGAAGATGTTGGGAAGATTCTTGAGATTGCCTCTGCCAAGGTTTTTTCGTACACCGAGCGAGGATGCGTATGAGTTCTTAATTGATTGTGAGGATAGGCTCTATTTTTGGGCCTAGTTTGTGGTGTACATTACACTACCTTTTAGCTGGACTTTGAAGCTCGATATTGGTAGATAGGTCATCTTGATTCCAGGCCAGCTGGATTTTCCTTATTAATATGGACCCAGTTCTCCAATATCTTCTTAGAGAAGTATATTCCTTGCAGTCTCAGAGATCATTTGAGAGATTAATTCTTGAGGTTGGAGAAGGGATCCATGACTAATGTGGAGTATAAGACTTAATTTTATGAGTTAGCTATGCATGCTACTTCTATTTTGACTAGTGAGTAAAAGAGGGTTTGTTGATTGGTTAGAGGATTGAGACTTCCTCTTTGCATTTCTACATAAAGTTTGGTTGTGCAGGTAGGTATTTTTCTAAGGTTTCTTATCATGCTAAACTTATAAGGATATGCATCATTAGTCCCAAGGGGGAAGCGATAAGAGGCTGTGATATGAAGGTAGGTTCAGTGGGAGTCCTAGTAGTTCTTGGTTCAAAGGTAGTAGTTCTCAGGGTAGGTACCCTCTACATCAGCATCAAGGTCAGTCTAGTAAATTCATTTAGGTCGTACTTCAGATTACCGATGGAGATAAGTCTAGCTCCAGTGATCGTCCTATCTGGGGTCGTGGCCAGTTTTTGAGGGGTTTGTATTTTTACAATTCTAGTCATGGTGGTTATTTTGGGTCAGCCAGATCTTGTAGTTTCAGTCCAGTGCCTGAGTCATATTATGGTGTGGAGCTTTTAGTCATTTCTAAAGTGAGTTCCCAGTGGTGGAGCGATGATTCTTGTATTTTAGAGTGTTCCACCGATTTAGGTAGTTTTTCCCCCAGCTAGAGGTGGTATGCATGGTCTTAGTGGTTTTCCCCAATATGCTTGTAGAATTCTCCAGCATATAAGGCAATAGTTTATTTAGGAGCCCAGCCAGGTGGCGAGCGTGGTCAGCTTTATGCGGTACCTTCTAAACTCTAGGTTGAGTCTTCAAATGTTGTTATCTTTAGTACGATCTTGGTGTGCCTTCAGTTAGTTTTTGCTTTATTTGATATGAGATCCACTTATCTTATATGTCTACTTATTATGCCCCACAGTTAGAGTTATCTTAGAATTATTTATTTGTCCCATTATATGTATCTACTCCCATGGGTAATTCTTTAGTAGTGAATTGGGTTTTCAGATCATGTGTTGTGATTGTTTGAGAGTTTAAGATTGATGCTGATCTTATAGCATTACATATGGAGTATTTAGATATGATTCCGGGCATGGACTAATTATCCCACTATCATGTGATCTTGAATTGTTTTTCATGACCATTAACTGAGCCATGTCCCACGTACCCTCGATTATATGGCAGAGCGATTAGAGCTGATAAGGATTATTTCTTATATTCATGCTTGGCGGCTTATTTCAAGGGTTTGCGAGTCTTATCTCATTTATATTTGTGATATTAGTGTGGAGAGTTCGTCACTTGACTCTATTTCTATAGTTTGTAAGCTTCCTAATATTTTTCCTAACTATCTACCTGACCTTTCTCTCAAGTGTAGTATTTAGTTTATTATTGATATTGAGCTGGGCACTAAACTTATTTTGATGCCACCTTACCGTATGGACCCTGCCAAGCTTAAGAAGCTAAATTCTTAGCTTCAAGATCTTCTTGGTAAGGGTTTCATTAGATCGAGTGTGTCTCCTTAGGGAGCTCCTGTGTAATTTGTGAAAAAGCAGGATGGCTTCTTTGAATATGTGTATTTTGTTATAGGTATCTTAACAAGGTGATGGTGAAGAACCACTATCCTATGCCTCACATTGATGAGCTATTTGACCAGCTTCAAGGAGTAACAGTGTTCTTAAAGATTGACTTGAGTTCCAGTTACCATAAGCTAAGGATTTAGGCTGAGAATATCCCAAAGATAGACTTTAGGACCCGTTATGGGTATTATGAGTGCCTAGTGATGTCTCTTGAGTTGACTAACACCCTAGCCGTGTTTATGGATTTGATGAATTATGTGTTCGAGTCTTATATGGATTCATTTGTTATTGTATTCATCAATGACAACCTGGTATATGCAAGGAGTAGAGAGGAGCGCATTCAGTATTTGAGGATTGTGCTCCAAACTTTGAGAGATCATATGTTTTTTGCCAAATTCTCTAAGTGTGAGTTTTGTCTTGAGTCAGTGACATTCCTTGGACATGTGGTGTCTAAGGATGGGATTATGG
>JAPEIP010000006.1:78293765-78320163 GCA_026120095.1 Capsicum chinense | reverse complement strand
TTCTAAACATCACATGCAATAAGGAATATACAAAAATCTCACATACACATGGCACATGCTCAACTCAATAGGATCATCATAGACTTCCAACCAAACTATAGCACAAATTCAAAATCAAGCCAACAAGTACAAAAGTCACAAACCTGAGCATAAGAGTCTCAAAAATAGTAATTCATTCCATCAATATGCTTTTACCAATAAACCCATTTGCATCATGTAATCAAAAATAGCACCAACAAGAATATGTCACTTACTCCTAACCTAAATTTTTTTAAATTGAGTCAAAATTTGAAATTTTAGGAATCTCTCCACCCCACACTTAAAAATATACTTTGTCCCTAAAGTGAATTTAAAATTAAAAAGATAGAAATACTACCTGAGGCCTCTAGGCCTAGCTAGGAGCATTTTTATATATAAATAGGATACATGGTACCCCACACTCAATCTTTGTCATTCTTCAAGCTCAAGTTTATGGTACTCAGACTTCCCATTAACCTGTGACTCAACCAAAATAAAAAATATGTAAAATAAAACCAAAAAACTTAAAAGAAAACATACCTACTTTAATTTGGGTTGCCTCCCAAGCAGCGCCTGATTTAGTGTTGTGGAATGACCTATATCAACTCAACCATATTCCTTCACCCTTTTACTCCTTTTAGGAGTCATTTTTTCATTCGTTTCAAACTTCTTTTACTTTTTAACATGTTGGGAATTGGTGGTTTTATATTAGGCCGCTCAATGTATTCGAAAGAAGTCTTTAGTGGCTTAGGCACCCCACACTCATCCCTTTCACACACATTGATCATGCATAAATCTTTATATAAGTGATTTTCAATGGGGGCCTTGTAAACATCAAATACAACATCTTCATCATCTACCCTCATCTTGAGCGTGCCTTCTCTAAATCAATAAAAGCCCCTCTGGTTACTAAGAATGGGGGCCCCAAAATAATAGGTACCTGTTCGTCTGCCACAAAATCAAGAACAAAAAAGTCAGCAGGAATAACAAATTTACCAACCTTTATGAAGACATCCTTAATGATTCTATTTGGATATTCTATGGATCCATCTACGAGCTGCATAACCACTCGTGTCGCTCTATGCTCTCCCAAGCCCAATTTTCTAAACAATGATAGGGGCATCACATTTATGCTTGCCCCTAAGTCACTCAATGCATGGACTTTTTTCCCTCAATTTGTATAGGAATATCAAACTTCCCCTTATCTTTTAATTTCTTAGGGATTTTTTGTGACATCACCACGCTACACTCTTCAGTGAGTGTTATAGCTTCTACCTCTTGCAATTTTACCTTTTTAGCCACCACATCCCTCAAGTAATTTGCATACTTAGGCATATTCTGCAAAACATCTAGCAAAGGTAAGTTAATATGAAGCTTTTTGAAAATATCAATGAACTTTTTGAACAAGGTATCCTCCTTTCTTTTATGTACTTTTGAAAGAAAGGTAGTGGTAGGGTCTTCTTCTTCTCTAGTTCAACAACTTTTTCATTAAAGTACTCAAACTCCCTTGAATTTTAGCAACTTCTTCATCCACTTTTTGGGTCACCACATCAGCATCTACCTCCTTTGTTTCCATGGGGTGTTCTCCTTGAAGCTCTTTACCACTGCGAAAAGTGATTCCCATAACTTGCTTGGGATTTTTTGTATAAGCTGGCAAACAACCTTGTCGTCTGGTATTTTACACTTATTGTATCTGCCTAACCTATAACTCTAAATTTCTTTGGGCCACTTTCTGATTCTGTAATTCCTCCCCTTGACTATTCAGATCTGCAACCAATTATGTTTGACCAACTAAGATTTGTTTCAAGATCTCTTCCATTTTGCTCGTAAGATTGATTCGGTTGGGCTTTTGGCTGTGGGGCATTCCATGGCTGATTAGGTGGCTGATTTTTCTAATTTATGTCATAGGCATTACCATAATTTGTCCTTTGAGCATTACATACGTACATCATAGATTCCAGATTTGAAGTACACATGACTGCTGAATGGTTATTATTTCCACATACTTCACACCAACCAGCAGCTTATTGGATGGCATTGACTGTGGCTGCAGGTTTTGTTGCTCCTAATTTCATGTTGTTGAATTATGTATTGATTAAATTTTGTAGTGCAAAAACCTGAGCTAATAGGGCTGTGAATTGGTCGACCTCCAACACACTCGCAATTTTTTTTATGGCACTTCCAGAATCTTAATGCCACTTTGGATTTCCTTGTGACAAAGAGAATCGGGCTTTTCCAAAGAATTACTGCTATGTAGTTCAACAATATGTATAGCTCATCATAAGTTATCTCCAATGCTTGACCATCTATGGATGAATCTAGTAAAATCTTTGTATTTTGATCAAGAGCTTCTACAAAAGTGTGAGCAAGTACCTCATTCGACTGTTGGTGGTGTGGACAATCTCAAAGAAGAGCCTTAAAGCATTCCCAAGCATGATAAAGTTTTTTATCAGGCTTCTGTTTGAAGCTCACTATCTCACTGCGAGTTCTCGCAGTCTTGCCTGATGAGAAAATTTCTGGCTAAGTTGTCCCATGATGTGATTAAATTGGCTGGCTCCGTATCCAACCATCTTTTTGCTTCCCCAACAGAGAATAGGAAAATAGTATCAGTCTCACATAATCTGTACTCACCCTAGTCGGAGTGAATGTGTCAGTAAGCTTAGTGAAATTCTACAAGTGGACATATGGATCATCGTATAAAAGTCCGACAAATTTTCCACTGCTAATAAGAAGCTGCACCATATTGTGTTTCAACTCAAAATTCCCCCAAGCTGCCAGTCATTGAATTAATGAAGTCAAGTTCATCAGAAGTGGGACTGCCACTTCCCTATCCTTCCCACCAGTTGCTTTTTGTTCTACCTGTATGCCATAGGTACAGTATGCTTTTGGTCTTCTTGGAATTAAGGAATTCTAGAGAGAAAAATTGCTTCTCTTCTGCGTTGATGGTAAAGTTGCTCAGGTTTGGAGCTTGGTTCAACTAAGTCGTGATCCCTTGCCAGCTTTCTACTTTGAAAACCTATTTCCTGCAAAAGCAAAACCAAGACCAAACATAAAAACACCAAATAAACATAAAAGTAAAATTATAATAAACAATTGCCAAATAGCAAGTTCCTGGCAATGGCGGAAAAAACTTGATAGCGCACATGCAAGTATATGTGGTCTACCAAGTAATAAAGTGGTATTTAAGAAAGACGAATATCGATCCCACAGAGACTTGATTTAACAAAGATTTAATTTTAGTCTAACTTTAAAGATTAATTTAGTGCAAAAGTAACCAAAAGAGTTTTTGTATTTTTTGTAAACTAAAAATAAAATATATAATGCAAAAATTAAATTCTTGGAACAATCAATGAGGAAAAGCCCAGGGTTAAAGCACTTTGAATAATCATACTATGTTATTGAAATTAATTCATTAATTTTCTTATCTCGATTGTTGACTCGTAGGGTTAATTGCATTATCTGAATCTAATTTGACAACCAAGCTTTTCTTTGTCTAGATCCAATTTCAAAGTTGAAAGTCCAATGCCTCTTGAAAATTAAGTTGGCATGGATAGGCATTTTAGGGAACGCTAGTTTTTCATTTTTTTAGAAGGCCTTTAAGATTAATAACCAAATTAGGTGGGTGGGTAGCTACTCAAAAATCAGGGAAGTTATCTAGAGCATAATCCAACAATGCGACATACGACATTTTCATCAGTTAATAAGTCGAGCGCTGATCCGAATAGGATAAAATTAACTCTAGTTAAAATATTTTGAATTTGTTCTCTTTTCTGTATTTTCATATGTTTTAATTATTTGGAATAACTTAGGTTTCTTATACAATAAATCTTTTGCTATATAAATTGTGTTCATTCTCTCTCCTAGCTTGTCCTATTCATTTTTAATGTATCTTCTTATCACTTAGATAATTAGTAATTTAAGAAAATCAAGTTACATGTTTGGTTTATTTATTATTAAATTATTTGATAATATTAATTTTATAAAAATAAGTGACCTTTGTTTATCATATAGAATCCCCACATAATAAATGAATTCAGTCGGGATCCATATTTATGGACCTCAACAGGTGCCTAACACCTTTCTTTCAAGATAATTTGAACTCTTACCCAAATTTCTGGTGAATAATAAGTTTACAATAGAATTCTTCCCTAATGCACCTTAATTTGTTAGGTGACAATTCTTCACTCTCATTTAAAAATATTTTAAAGAGAGTTTTCACGTTGAATTTCACTTTTTGCGAGAATAATAGGGCATGACATTTGTCATCCATCAAAAAAGAAGAGATTGATAATGTTTCATTTTAATGAATAATTTTCTTGCAGGACTTTAGGAAAAGAAAAAAATCAAAGGATTTTTTGTCAAAATCAAAGAGGAAGAAGTATCAACAGATGCACTCAAAAAGAAAAATAGTATTGCACTCTTCAGGTATTAAATATTACATCTCTCACTTAAGGAAATAAATAGTACTCTGTGTATTAAGAAGATTATGTGTGACGCCTTTCTCTACGGTTTAGGATTATTTAGGATCTTTTTGTATTAGTACCTTTCTTATCCTATTTCGAATGAGAAAAATCTCTGAGTTGCCTTCTATATTCAATCTTCGCAACAGCTAGTATTCCAATCTCCACTACTTAAAAATGAAAAACAAGAAAGAGATATAGATCTTCTTGTAGTTTATTATATACTCAAAAGAGATAAAAGAATCACATAGTTGGTGACGCTTTTGTACAAAAGAGAGAAAAGAAAAAGAGTGTGAGTTAATGCCAAAAAGCGTAACTCAAATCTTGTAACATTTTGATTTACAAAAGAAAAATCTTGTAAAATATTTTAAAACCCAAGGGGACTGAAGTAAGACCTATAAGATGTCCCAACCAGTATAAAATATCTGATGTTATTATTTTTTTGAAGTACCTTCTTACTGTTTTTCTATTGTACTATTTTATTAGTTGGTTGTTAATCAAAGTAAGTCAACCAGTTATTCAAAAAAAGTAATTCACTCCCTCTTATCACTTTCAATCAAATTACTCTTACTACATTTTGTAATTGAAGTTTTGTTTAGTAAGTGGAATTACTTGCTTAAGCAGGCACTATATAACCATATTTATAAAATCAATCGTATGGAAAGTCATTCACAAATAAAATATGCAACAATATGATATAGTTTCAACTTGAATTTTTATTTTCTTATAAAACTACCCGATCTTTAGTTTTTCCTAATTTAGCTAGTATTTTTGTAATGTTCAAAGAATTATGGGAACACTAAGCGTAAACATCCTAGGTTTGACCCTTAGAAAATTTACTAGAAATCGGTTCTCCATACCCAGTATGGCTTATGGGTATGAGCCGTATGCTGGGGTACGAGTGGTATGGTCCTGTCGTATCCTGACTAGTGTTAGTTGGTTTGATGGTTTTGGTTACTGGAATATGTATAACATAGGGTATGAGTCCTAAGGGTTTGGTATGAGTCATAGCAGGTACTCGTATGGTGGGCAGTATTTGATCCTCCTAGTATTTTATTCTACTAGGGATACGAGTTTGGGTATGGATCATATTTTATAGTTATGAATTGATTGAATGAGTCGTATACTAGACAGTGTTTGATCCAAGGGTTGAGGCTTGGATACGAGTGGTGGATACGGATCGTATATGATGGTACGACTAGTATGGGTCAGTTGTATCCCTATAATAGGCTTTTAAAGGGTTTAAGTGGGGGTATTCTGGATATTTTCCTACTTACCCTATCAAGGACCCACGACTTCTAATACACTTAGGAGGTTATTTACCATATTATTCAATTCATTGACACTTAAAAACTATCCCAAAATATCTCATAATTCTCCCAAGAGCTTATGGGGAAAGAAGGCCAGGATTTCATCTTATGGATGGCTTTGGGGCTTGTCTTGGTTATTTCTTTCCATCAGTTCTTCAGTATAAGGAATATTTCTTTTCCCTCATTGTAATTTCAACTAAAGGCATGGTTTATATGTTTTATTTCATGGTTTTACTATTTCATAATTATTGTTTTCAACTATTATTTTGGGGTTTTGATATTAAATGCTTGGTTATGGTTTCCTATGGTTTTAATTATGCTTTTATATTCATTAATTATGGTTTTGGACAACTTGATTGTAGGTTAATGGCTTAATGGTCTTTGGAATTAGTTTTGGTTATATTATGCCCCCAAGGTATTTGATAAAATGCTTATAAAGATATGTTCATTGCATTCTTCTTTTTTGGAACTCTTGCATATTTTAAACTTGATAAAGGATTTATACATGGCTTAAATAGTTTGGAAAGGATAAATGGTTATGCTTATAGAGAATATGAAAGTCTCCCAAGTGGATTTAATATGGTAATTAGAAGGGCACCTAAGGTCCCTTTAACCTAAATAGTTTGGCTAAGGATATTACTTGCAAGTAAAGGGTGGTATGATGATACCACCAATATTTTCCTTGGTTAATAAATGGTAAATGGATTGTTTGGACATGGTTTTAATTGGGCATTAATAGAGGGATGTGTAGCTAAGTCGTGAAAGGTGGTGGTCCTGGGGGGACCAAAATCGAAGACTAATATTTTTCAATATGACGGCCTTCAATGACCATGTGCACATATCACATTTTATATAGGGTGATGTAATAGTCATACTTTGGGATATTCTCTGGCCGTGCGGCTATACGCACTAGGGCCCTTTCAATAGGGGGAACTGAACCCATATGGCTTGTGGGTGGTTAGGATGACAAAGTTACATTGCCTAGGTATAAGGGTTATAAATTCATACTAAACTTTGTTCCATTTCCCGATACTTATTTTTATATGGTTATATGCATTATGGATGGTTTCACTTGGTTTTATAACTGGCATTATTTGATCCTTATCCTGAGATTCAGCGATCACTCCCTAACCCCATCTACTGGAGGTTGTATACCCACGCTACGTAGGAACTGACCATTCTACTCATCCTATTTAGTATGAAGAATTAGTATCAGTATTTGGACTGAAGTGGTTAGCTTTCATCTCTTTCTAAAGGCATCATTTCATGTTATATATTTCTTTAAAAACTTTAATTTCATTTTAGATATTGGGTTTGGCCATGGTTTGGAGCATGTCCCAACCAAATTTGTTTACTCTTTTAGATAGAGGATTTGTGGAACTTTTGGGGATTGGTATGGCTGGGATCGATACTGGTGTCGACCTTGGCATTGGAATAAGTTGGTATGCTGACATCATTAGATGATATTGTTGGTTGTTCTATCCTATTATATTTTGGGATTTATTTTCATACTATGTTTTGGTATTCCCTTTGGTTTATGGTTTGGTTTGGTATGGTTGGGTGGTTGGTGTGGTATGGTTGAACTCGGTTGGGTTGATCACGGTTGTGACCCTATCCCAGAGTCTTATTAAGAACAATAACATTATCTTTTTATATGTTCAAATTTCAACCCATCTAAGGCTGGATATAGGTGGTTGGGTTGGGTACAAGGGGTGGTCCCCGATCTTAGTTGGCCTTGGGATGCCCATTACAATAAGGCCCGGGGTTGGGTCATGTCAAGATGGTATCATATCCTAGGTTCATAAGAGAGAGGCTGCAACATATTTAGGAATATTTTACTTTCCTAGTTTTTATCTATAAGATTGAGTTTTCAATCTTGAAATCTCCTCTAATCCATGTTTGTTCATCTTTCAGATCATGCCTCCTAGATCTAGAACACAAGGAAATTCTTTTGTCCTATCTGAGGATAATGCTTAAGGGGTACATCCTATGTCTGGAGTATATCTTCGATCTCATTATCCTATTCCTAATGGTTCTAGAGTTCCTCCTATTCTAGCTAGTTCTCCTCAGGTCCCTCAAGGAAATATGACAAATGTGGAATTTGGTCAGGCTATCTATGTTATTTCCCAACTGGTTATTGCTCAGATTGAGTGGGGTGCGACTGGTGATTTCTTTGCTAAGGCCACAAGGGTTGGTCAATTTATAAAGATGTGTCCTCCAACTTTTACTGGGGTAAAGGTGGAGGAGGATCCACAGGGCTTATTTGATGAGATGGAAAAGATCTTTCAAGTGATGCAAGCTACTAATATAGATGGGGTTAACTTTGCAGCTTATCAATTCAAGGATGTTGGTTATCAATGGTATGAGAAGTGGAATAGGAATAAAGATAATATAGAAAAGGAAGGGTTGTGGAAGGCTTTTCGAATGCAATCTTGGATTGGTTCTTTCCTCAAGAGTTGAAAGAAGCAAATATAAAGGACTTTATGAACCTCAGGCATGGAAAGATGTCATTAAAGGAATATTCTTTAAAGTTCCATTATCTATCAAGGTATGCTCCTGATTTAGTGGCTAATATGAGGTCGAGAATGAGGAAGTTCACTTTTGGGTTGAATAGAGATTTGATTTTCGAGAGAAAGACTACCTTGTTGAGTAAAGATGTGGACATATCGAGGTTGAATATTCATATACAATAGGTTGAGGATAAGAAGAGAAAGTAGGCAGGATTTGGGGATAGGCAGGGAAAGAGGAGTAGGTTTTCTAATCAGGAAGGTGCTCAGTCTCAAGATGGTAGGGATGGTGGCAAGTGGCAGAAAAAAAGGAAAGTTCTGACTCCCTTTTTACAAGTGCTTCTTATCAGTTGAGAGACAGGCTTTATCAAGGTGGTGACAATTCTTGGGCACAGGCTACCCAGTCTCAGTCACGCAAAAGTCAATCAATTTCTTTGTGTCCTTCTTGTTAATTCAGAGGTTGTCCTCATCAGGGATAAATCAAGTTTTTCTAGGATGGACATCGGCTCAGGGATTGTCCGTTTAATAAGGTTGCTACAGAGGCAAATAAGATTCCTGTGGCTTCATCTTCTGTACCTAGACCTGGTGGGGTGGCATCAACTTCTGTTACTGCTTCTAGTTCTAGTATTGGTCGGAATAGGTTGTATGCTTTGGCATCCTAATAGGAATCTAAGGCATCACCTAATATCATTACTGGTATGTTACAAATTTTCTTTCATAATGTATGTTATTTGCTTTATGTCAGTCCACTCTTTCTATGTTACTCCATATGTGGTTATGCCTTCTGGTTTGGATTTGAAAGTTATCTCGGATCTTTTTTCTATTTCTACCTAATAGATGACTCGGTTATTGGTAAGAGAGTCTATAGAGGGTGTGGTATCTGTTGGTAGCAAGAAGACCTTGGAGAATCTATTTGCATTGGATATGGTAGATTTTGATATTATTCTAGGTATGGATTGGTTGTATTCTTGTTACACGTCTTAGGATTATCACCTGTAGGGTTATCTTTAAGTTTCCTAGTAAACCAATTATAGAATGGGAAGGTAGTTCCTTAGCACCTAGGGGGAGGTTTATTTTTTATCTTAGAGGTTAATCTCTAAGGGTTGTCTTTATTACTTAGTTCGGGTTAAAGATTCTAACTCTAAAGGTCCTTCTTTGTCTTCGGTCGCTATGGTTAATGAGTTTCCAGAAGTCTTTCTGGATGATCTTCCTGGTGTTTTTTCAGATAGGGAAATAAAGGTTGGTATTGATTTGTTTTCGGACACTCGTCCAATTTCTATTCCTTTGTATAGAATTGTTCTAGCTTTGTCGAGGGTACTCAAGGAGCAACTCAAGGATCTTCTGGATAAGGGGTTTATTCATCCTAGTGTTTCTCTATAGGGTGCATCAGTGTTATTTGTGTGCAAGAAGGATGGTTCCTTCGGATGTGCATTGACTACAGGCAGTTGAACAAGGTGACAATCAAGAATAGGTATCCTCTTCCTTGGATAGATGATTTTTTGACTAGTTACAGTGTGCCAAGTTCTTCTCTATTATGGATCTTTGATTTGGGTACCATCAGCTTAAGATTAGGGAGGTGCATATCCCTAAGATGACTTTTCATACTCGGTATGGGCATTTTGATTCTTGGTGATGTCATTTGGGTTGACCAATACTTCGACAACATTTATGGACCTGATAAATAGGGTGTTCAAGAAATATTTAGATTTCTTCATCATTGTGTTTATTGATGACATTCCTGTTTATTCAAAGAGTGAGGTGGATTATGCTAATTAGCTCAGTGTGGTGTTGCAGACCTTAAAGGAACAACAGTTGTATGCTAAGTTCTCTAAGTGTGATTTCTGGTTGAATGTTATGACTTTTTTGGGCTAAATTACTTATAGTGAAGGGATCATGGTGAATCTGTAGAAGGTTGTTGTAGTGAAAAAGTGGCCTAGGCCCATGACTCTATCCAATATTTAGAGCTTCTTAGGTTTAGCTGGGTATTACAGGTGGTTTGTGTAAAGATTTTCTTTGATAGCTACTTCTTTGACTAAGTTGACTTAGAAGATAGTTAAGTTTTCTTGGTTGGATGCTTGTGAAGGGAGTTTTGAGAAGTTGAAGTATAAGTTGACTTCTGCTCCAATCCTGACCTTGTGGAAGGCAATAATGGGTTTGTGCTTTATTGTGATGCATCTTGGGTAAGGCTCGGTTGTGTTTTAATGCAGCATGGGAATGTGATTGCCTATGCTTCCAGGAAGTTGAAGGTACATGAGAGGAATTATCCTACTCATGATTTGGAGTTGTTGGAGGTTGTATTTCCTTTGAAAATATGGCAACATTATTTGTATGGTGTTCACGTGGATATCTTTTTTGATCACAAGAGTCTTCAGCATGAGTTCACTCAGAAAGAGCTTAATCTCAGGCAGAGGAGATGGCTTGAGCTTTTCAAAGATTATGATATGTCTTTACTACCACCCGAGTAAGGCTAATGTGGTTGCTGATGCTCTTAGCAAGTTATCCCTAAGGAGTTTGGCTCACATGGAGGAAGGCAAGCGGGAATTGGTGACGAAAATTCATCAGTTGGCTAATCTTAGATTTCATCTCTTGGACTCTAAGGATGGAAGTGTGATGGTGCAAAAAATAGTCTGATCATCTCTTGGTGCAGAGATTAAAGAGAAGCAAGTGTTGGATCCTATCTTGATGAAAACCAAGAGTGATGTTGGTGGGAAAAAGGTAGTGGTGTTTGAGATCAGTGGTGATGGTACTTTACGATAACAAGGGAGGTTGTCTATTTCTAATGTCGATGGGTTATGGTAAAAGGTTTTGGGTGAGGTGAAGAGTAGCGCTATATTGTTCGGCCCAGCTTGACTAAGATGTATCATGATCTCAAGGAGATCTACTGGTGGAATAGCATGAAGAGCGATATGGCTAATTTCGTAGCCAAGTGCATAGCATGTCAACAGGTAAGGTTGAGCACATAAGGCAGGAGGGTTGTCTCAAGAAATTGATTTTCCTGAATGGAAGTAGGAAGTGATCAATATGGACTTTGTTACTGGTCTTCCTCGATTTCGTAATCAATATGATTTAATTTTGTTCATCGTGAATAGGATGACCAAGTCTGTGTATTTTTTTCCAGTACGGACTACCTTTTTGGCAGAAGATTATTTGCGGTTGTATCTTCAGGAGACTATGAAGCTGCATGGGGTACCTATTTCAATTATCTATGATCGTGGTATACAAGTTATGTCTCTTTTTTGGTGGTATTTTTTAGAGAGGATTGGGGACTCAAATTAGTCTGAATACTGCTATTCATCAATAGTTGAATGGGCAGGCAGAGAGAACTATTTAGACATTAAAAGATATGCTTCAGGCCTATGTGATTGACTGTGGTGGCAATTGGGTTGAGCATCTACCTTTGGTGGAGTTTGCTTACAACAATAGCTATCATTCGAGTATTGGTATGGCTCTTTTTGAGGAGTTGTTTGGTAGAAGGTGTAGATCTCCTATTGGGTGATTTGAGCTTGGAGAAGCAGATATATTTGGACCGAATTTGGTTTATCAGGTGATAGTGAAGGTCAAGGTGATTCAGGATAGGCTTAAAGAAACCCATAGTCACCAAAGTCATATGTGGATGTTAGGCGTAGAGACTTGGAGTTTGAGGTCAGGGTTAGGGTATTTCTCAATGTTTCTCCCATGAAGGGAATGATGCGGTTTGGCAAAAAAGGGAAACTCATTCCTAATTTATTGGTCTTTATGTGATTTTGTGGAGAGTTTGCAATGTCGTTTATTAGTTGGAGTTTCCATCTAGCTTAATGTTGGTTTATCCGGTCTTTTATGTTTCTATGTTAAGGAAGTGACTTGGTGATCCTTCTTCAATTGTTCCTCTGGAAGGATTGGGTATTTTGGATTGTCTGTCTTATGAAGAGGTCTCGGTTGAGATATTAGATAAGCAAGTTAGTCGGTTATAGACCAAAGATGTGGCTTCATTTAAGGTTCTATGGCAGAACCATAAGGTGGAAGAAGCTACTTGGGAAGCAAAAGAGGACATAAAGTCCAAGTATCCATATATGTTTTCTGCTCCTGGGATTCGCGTAGAAGGTATGTGTATTGAACACATCTTTATTTTCTGAGTTTGTTAAAGGAAAGATTAACATCTTTGCCTCATTGTTTCAAACTTTGTTGAAGGGATGTTTGTTAACACAAATGACTCTGTGTGTGGTTACCCCTACCGTGTCCGTCATTCGAGAACGAATGTTCCTAGTGGGAGAGACTGAAACATCCTACGTTTGGACCCTTAGAAAATTTCCCAAAAATTCACTCTTCTGACCCAATACGACTCATGGGTACGAGCCGTATGCTGGGGTACGAGTGGTATGGTCCTATCATATGCTAACAAATGTTAGTTAGTGGGTTGGTTTTGGTTACTGGAATAGGCAAGACTTAGAGGTATGAGTCGTAAGGGTTTGGTATAAGTCGTAGCAGGGACTCGTATGATAGGCAGCATTTGATCCTCCTGGTATTTTATTTTACTAGGGATACAGGTTATGGGTATGGATCGTATGCTGTGGTTACAACTTGATTAGATGAGTCATATACAGAACAGTGTTTGATCCAAGGGTTGCGGCTTGGATACGAGTGGTGAAAATCGATTGTATAGGAGGGTACGACTCGTATGGGTTAGTCATATCCCTGTGATGCGTTTTTAAGGGATTTAAGTGGGGGTAATCTGGTCATTTTTGTACTGATCCTAACAAGGACCCACAAATTCTAATACACTTAGGAGGTTATTTACACTATTATTCTATTCATTAACACTTAGAAACTATCCCAAAATATCTCATAATTCTCTCAAGAGCTTTTGGGGCAAAAAGGGTAGGGTTTCATCTTATGGATAGCTTTGGGGCTTGTCTTGGTGATTTCTTTCCATAAATTCTTTGTTATAAGGCATGATTCTCTTCCCTCATTGTAATTTCAACTAAAGGCATGGTTTATATGATTGATTTCATGGTTTTACTACTTTATAATTATGGTTTTCAACTATTATTTAGGGATTTTGATATTAAATGCTTGGATATGATTTCCTATGGTTTTAGTTATGCTATTATATGTATTAATATTGGTTTTGGACCATTGGATTGAATGGTAATTGCTTAATGGTCTTTGGAATTGGTTTTGGTTATATTATGCCCATAAGGTATTATATAAAATACTTATAGAGATATGTTCATTGCATTGACTTCTTTTAATGGAACTCTTGCATGTTTTAAACTTGATAAAGGATTTATACAGGGCTTAAATGGTTTGTAAAGGCAAAAGGCTAAATGGTTATTCTTGTGGAGAACATGGAAGTCTCCTAATTAGATTTAATATGGTAATTAGAAGGGCACCTAAGGTCTCCTTAACATAAATAATTTAGGTATGGATATTACTTGCAAGTAAGGGGTGGTATGATAATACCACCAATATTGGCCTTGGTTAATAGATGGTAAATGGATTTTTTGGACATGGTTTTATTTGGAAATTAATGGCGGGGTGTGTAGCTAAGCCGTGGGGTGGTAGTCCCAGAGGAAGCAAAACCAGAAACTCATATTTTTTGATATAAGGGGTCTTCGATTACCGTGTGCGGGTGTCATATTATATATTAGGGGATGTACAGTGCTCCCATGGTATATTCCCTGATCGTGTGACTACACGCACTGGGGCCCTTTCAGCAGGGGGAGCTGAACCCATATGGTCCTTGGGTGGTTAGGACGGCAAAGCTACACAACCCAGGTATAGAGGTTTTCAATGCACGCTATACCTTGTTCCCTTTCCCGAACTTATATCTGTACGGTTGTTTGCATTATGGATGGTTTCACTTGATTTTATAGCTGAAATTATTTTATCCTTATCCTGATATTCAGCGGTCACTCGCTAACTTCGCCTACTGGCGGCTATATTTATTTTTACCGATTTTACCTTTGGTGTTTGAAAAGTGATGATTTTACCACTCATTCGCACTAACTATTCATCCTCGCTACCATGCTTTGTAGAATTAAATGAGACATAATTGTTATTTGATGCACTAATATCCATATTGTCCAGGTATGCAGTTGAGAAGATGAAAAGATATGGATTGGAGGTAAAAGGGGATCAAATGGAAGAAAAAGGAGTGCAGCTGGAAACCTGGAGCAGTTCAGCGGTCGCGGTCAGTCAAGATGGTCAGCATAATGCAATCACGGAGCATAAACGCCGTCGCGATCAAAATACTGTGATTGCGGTTCAATGGGAATATGACCCAGGGCAGTTTTGTAAAATTGTATAGACGAATCCCAAACCTTATATAGGGAAAAAAATCTTTCTTCTTTGTGTATTGCTTACCTCATAGACAATTTTGAATTAGAAGCAAGAAACCCTAATTGGGCAAGTATGTAATTAATTTTGGAGGCTTGATTTCTTAGTAATTTTGTGAAAAATGAATGAATTGGATAATCCTTATAGTATATCTCTCTTTACTTTATTCATGAGTAGCTAAGTAATTTAGTCTTGGGATTATGTTGAACTAAAGTGTAATTGTGTGTGGATGTTGTTATGTTTGCATGAGTTTTAGTTATTGAGTATGGATTTTACTATTGCTTGAATTTATGAGTTGGAATTTATGGTTGAAAACCCTAAACTCTAGAAACCATTCATCATCCTTGAAAGAGGGATGAAAGTAAACATATGGTAACCCATAACATCCTTGAAAGAGGGTTATAAGGAGACAAGGCAATGGTGGACAATTGCCTATGGTTTACTACCTTTTGCAATCTTAGAAATAAGTGTAATTGGAGTGTAAATCATGTCAAGAGCATCATCCTAGAAATAGTGATACTTGATTGAGGTTTTGGGTGATTACGAATGGTACACTTGTTAGGTACTCAAAGGAACCAATGGGTGAAATCGTTGTGGTTTTATTGAAATATACTACAATGAATTTCGACCTAGCCTATCCTTTATTTAATAACTAAGCTTCATGTTAAACCATAATCAACCCACAGGTTTTTACCTTTAGGTAGACATAATCCCAAGATCTCTTTAAATCTTAATTTTAAATAAAAAGTGTCATATTCATACATTTTTAATCAAAAAATTGTTACAAACCAATCCCAAATCAATTCCCCCCATATTATTTTACGTGTCATGTTTATTATCATTCCGGGTAACCTTTTTGTAATTAGAGCACCCATATGACTTGAAATTTATAATTCGTTCCTTGTGGATTCGACCCTAACTCAAGTTGGGCTATTGACAATGACCGCCTCACCTCTTAAACATGAGAGTGAGTTGAGAATTACCAAAACGGCGTTGTTGTTGAGGAGTGAGATATATATTTTGCTTGTACGGTGTGCTTCTTACTTGGGAATACCCAGAGTGGTGTAGTTTACTTTATTTGTTATTTTTGATCTTTGATTAGGTAAACATTATTATTCCCAAATCATCATGAGTCACGAAGCAATTATTATGTTACAAGTGTAATGATGCAATTGCTTCACTTAAAGGGATATTTTGGGGGTAAAGCCCAAGAAGACCCGAATGCCCACTTAATTGGCTTCGTGGAAGTCTGTGCTCCGTTCAATGTTGCACATATATCCCAAGATCCTATCTGGTTATGTCTTTTCCCATTTTCTATCATGGGAAGGGCAGTGCTATGGCTAAGATTTTTGCCCGCCGGTTCCATTACTTCATGGACAAGTCTCATGGAGGCCTTCTTAAGTCAGTACTTCCCACTTTCTAGGATGTTGAAATTGCGGTATAATATTGTTCATTTCCACTAATACCACAAAGAACCGTGGTACAATGCTTGGGCAATATTCAAGGAAACACTTTTAAAATGCCCCACCCATGAGATCCCAGAGAATATGCTTCTCTAAATCTTTTATAGGGCATTGGAACCACAAAATAAGGCCGTTATAGTGGGCAATACATCTGGTGGATCATTCATCAACTCTCTATATGGGATTGTTTCAAAAGTCTTAGACCAAGTGGCAATTTGGTGTAAGGGTTGGGACATAAAGGATGTTGAGGTAGCCATGGGGGCTCCCTCCTATTCCTTTATATGCCACGATAAAAAAATAAAGAGGAAGAGATCGATGCGAATATGGTCATTGTGATGTACCTAAGATCTCGGAGGTATTCCATCTTGCCCAACAAGGACAAGACGAGAATCAAGGTCGAAATTTGGAAAGTCTAAGTATGGCACATTGTGAAAGGAAAGATGAAATCAATAGAGGTACTTTAGCACGGATCTTGAGTAGTGTGGAGAGAACTGACAAAATGGTGAAGAAGATGCAAAGTGAATTCTCCATACTCCACCAAACGATTACATCCCACTCCATTGCCATCCAACAACTTGAGACAAAAGTAGGTCAAATATTAAAGTATCTCATGGAGAAGTAAAATGAAGAAATGCAAAATGGGAAAGAAAGAAAGGCGAAGAGAAAAAGGTCAAATGATGAAAAGCCAAAGTTAAGTGAGTTATTGATGGGAAGTTCAACAGTTAATAATTGTCAAATTGTATTTATTCTATCGAACCCCATTCATCCTCCTTTCCCAAAATGGTCCTTGAGAAAGGGAGAACATGATAAGCTCAACAACTTTTTCTATAAATCGAGTACCCTTTCTATTAATATTCCTCTTATTGAGGCATTGAAGGACATACAGAGGTATGCTAAATTTATGAAGGATTTGATATCTAAAAGGAGACTTGTGGAGAACGAAACATTAGAAGTAACGCATCATTATAGTGCCTTTATAACAAGCACATATGTGGAAAAGAATAAGGACCCCGGTGTTTTTACAATATCATGCACCATTGGTGCATTCACATTTGCAAAGGCATTGTGTGATCTTGGAGAAAGTGTGAACCTCATGCCTTATGCCATATTTCACAAGCTTAGATTGGGAAAGCCAAAGCCCAAAAAAGTGAATTTTCTCATGGCCGATCAATCTATCAAAAAGCCCATGGGAATTCTCCATGATGTTCTAGTAAAAGTGGTTCGGTTCATCTTCCCGACCAACTTTGTTATTTTGGATTGTGAAATGGATGTCAAAATTTCTATTATACTTGGAGGCCATTTTTAGCTACTAAAACGTCTTTGGTAGATGTGGAGTTCACTGAGATGAAATTCAGATTGAATAATGAGGAGGTATCCTTCAATGTATGCAAGTCCATGAAACAACCAATGGACTTACAAATCATCTCAGTGATTGATGTTATTGATGGGAAAGTATCAAACCATATTGATGTGAGCTTGTTGAATGATCCTTTGGTTGGGGTGATATGGAATTGTGAAAGAGATAAAGTGGAGGAGTATTATAAGGTGGTAGAATCTTTAACTGGGCTTGGGTTTCACACCAAGAACCCGGATAGGTTGGATCTTGTTCTAAAAAACCATAAAAGTCCATACGCAAAACCATCCATCCATGGACCTCCCAAAGTTGAATTGAATCCCTTACCACTCCACCTCAAATATGTATTCTTTGGGGAGGGTGACACTACCAATCATCATTGCTAGTGACCTCGACTCCTCTCAAGTAGAAGCATTGAAGTTGGTGGTAAAAAATTCCATTTGGGCCATTGGTTGGACAATAGCATATATTATCAGAATAGCTCTCGGAATTTGTTCACACAAAATTAAATTAGAGAAAGAACATATACAAAGTGTGGAACACCAAAGAAGATTAAATCAACACATGTAAGAGTTGTTGAAGAAGGAAATCATAAAATGGCTCAATACGGAAGTGATATATCCTATATCTAATAGCACTTGGGTGAGTCTGGTACAATTTGTTCTAAAAAATGTGGCATCACGGCAATTGAAAATGAAAAGAATGATCTTATCCCAGTTCGAGCGATCACTGGATGGTGAGTGTATATGGACTACCAAAAATTGAACTCATGGACCGAGAAAGACCATTTTATAATGACTTTCATGGGTCAGATGCTAGATAGGCTCGCTGAGAGAGGATGGTATTGTTTTTTGGATGTTTACTCGGGGTACAATCAAATTTGTATCACCCTGGAGGACTAAGAAAAGATAACTTTTACTTGCCCACTTGGTACATTTTCATTTAAGCGAATGCCCTTTGGGTTGTGTAATTCCCCGAATACCTTTCAACATTGCATGTTGTCAATATTTACAGATATGGTTGAAGATTCTATGGAAGTGTTTATGGATGACTTCTTAATAGTGGGGAACTCTTATGAGTCATGCCTCGAACATTTTAACAAGGTGCTTGAAAGGTACGTGGAAACAAACCTTGTCTTGAATTGGGAGAAGTGCCACTTCATGGTCAAAGAAGGGATTTTCTTAGGCCACAAGATATCAGGAAAGGGCATTCAAGTCGATTAAGCCAAGGTTGAGGTAATTGCCAAGCTCCCACCTCCCACTTTTGTAAAAGATGTTTGGAGTTTCCTTGGCGATGCCAAGTTCTATCAATATTTCATCATGGATTTTTCCAAGATAGCACACCCCGTGTGTAAACTTCTTGAGAAATAATCTAAATTCAACTTTGATGAGGCATGTTTGACAGCTTTTGAACATCTTAAGGAATCGCTCATTTCAGCCCCTATTATTATGGCTTTGGATTGGTCATCCCCGTTCGATATAATGTGCGATGTAAGTGGTCTTTCATTGGGTACGGTGCTAGGACAATGCAAGGACAAGATCTTTCATCTTATCTACAACGCAAGTAAAACCTTGAATGATGCCCAACACAACTACAGCGTCACCGAGTAAGAATTATTAGTGGTTGTATATGCCTTTGAAAAGTTTTGCGCCTATTTATTAGGAATGGAAGTAGTGGTGCACACGGATCATTCCACCCTTAAGTATCCTATGGCCAAGAAATAAGCAAATTTGTGCCTAATTAGGTGGATTTTAATATTATAATAGTTCAACTTAAAGGTAAAATACAAAAAAAGGTGTGAGAATCAAGTGGCCGATCATCTCTCATGACTTGAAGGCAACAATGAAAAACATGGGGAAATAGAAATTGATGATGCCTTCCCTAATTAATTGATCATGTCCATCGAGGGGAATAATACACCATGGTATGCCAACTTTGCCAACTATGTAGCAAGTGGTGTACTCCCCGATGGATTAAGTTACCATCAAAAGAAATGGTTTTTGTTTGATGCAAAATGCTATTTTTGGGATGAGCCATTTTTGTTCTGGGAATGTACCAATGGAGTTATTAGGTGGTGTGTCATTGATATTGAAATAAATGATATCTTGGAGGCTTGTGACTCTTCGCCTTATAGCAACCACCATAAAGAAATTCAAACTACTGCCAAAATTATCCAGTGTGGATTTTATAGGCCTTCCATGCATAGGGATGTCATTAAATGGGTTAAATCTTGTCACAAATGCCAAATGCATGGTGGTATTTCATGAAGGAATGAGCCCTCAAGCCTAACTTGAGGTGGAGTTCTTTGATGTATGGGGAGTTAATTTTATGGGTCCTTTTGTAAGTACCTTTGAGAATAAATACATTTTGGTGGCGGTTGATTATGTCTCTAAATGGGTGGAAGCCATCACACTCCCTACTAATGAAAGAAAATGCATTACCTTATTCCTAAAAAAGTACATCTTCATAAGGTTCAGCACCCCTCGAGCCATCATTAGTGATGGCGGCTTACATTTTTATTATCGGGTGTTTAGTGCTCTTCTTGACAAGTATGGGGTTAAGAATAAAGTTTCCACTCCATACCACCCCTAAATGAGTGGTTGGGTAGAGGTTTCTACACGAGAAATCAAGGCTATACTCGAAAAGATGGTGAATATAAGCTGCATAAATTGGGCAAGGCAACTTGATGAAGCGCTTTGGGCCTATAGAACGACCTGGAAAACCCCAATTAGAATGTCTCCCTACAAATTGGTGTTTGGAAAGGCATTTCATTTACCCATCAAGCTTGAGCACAAGGCCCTGTGGGCTTTGAAGAGGTTAAATATGAATTAGGGAGAAGCATCCGAGGCGCGGTAACACAACTCCATGAGATGGAGGAGTTCCAACTAAAGGCATATGAGAGTATGGCATTGTATAAGGAGAAAAGAAAGAAATGTCATAATGCTCAAATATTACTGTGAGAATTCCATGTTGGTGAGAATGTAATCCTCTACAATTCCCATTTTAAACTCTTCATGGGGAATCTCCGCTCAAAATAGTCGGGACCATTTAAGATTTCTAATGTCCACCCAAGTGGTGCCATGGAATTGGAATGTAATTAAGTGAAGTAATTTGTAGTCAATGGTCAAAGTGTGAAGGCACTACAATGACAAAATTCCCATGGTGGCCAAGGTGGAGTGTGTTAAATTCAAAGATGCTATGTGGTGAAAACAGAGAGTCATGTCCTGATGTAAAATTAGGCGCTTAATGGGAGGCAACCCATCTTTGACTCATTTTGTGTTTATTTTGATGTTTTATAGGTCTTTTAACATAAGTAGTTTGCCCAGAAAAATAGGGGGAAATAGAGCTGGAAAATAGGCAGTTATGCAAGAAATAAAAAACTAAACAAAATAAGGGAATTAAGTCTCAGTTACCACGATCGCAGCTCTGCGATCACGGACCTATTAATGCGATTGTGGTATTAGACTCCTGCACTACCTATTGTCTACGATACCTTTTCTCATCCCTTATGCCTCTTAAATTTACTTCAGTGAGCACACTTCAGGCCTTTGAGTTGGGGTTGTGGCGAGGCTACCTGGGTTTTCAGAGTTGTGGATGAACTTTGCCCTATGATAGATTGAGTGACGACATTTTAAGGGTAAAGCATCGTAATTGAGTTTTAGCCATGGATGCAGGGGAAGTCTGAGTACCCGTGGTATCAGGGTAATAAATGCAAAAGAAGTTTGAGTACCTCTAGCATTGGTAAATTAGGATCATATTCATACCCTTTGGCGAAGTCTGAGTAGCCATGTAGGTGGTCCACCCGTATTAGAGACACAATATGAGACAATAACTTGGGTTGTTTCCATGATTAGCAAATTATACGTGATGTAGATGCAAAACAAACAACCCCCTCCGTCCAAAAATTTTATGAAATTCGAGGGCATGGACGTGAGCAACCTTGTCATAAAACTTTTTCTCTTTCTTTGACTCCAAAAATTAACTTTGGAAGAATAGTGAATACTCCATCTTTGTCTCAAGCGGGAGGAACAATTGAACCCCTGTTATGAAATTCATATGCCATGTGGGTGAGCTTATTTGTCTACATCTCATGTGTATTTGTGCCATCTAGAACTTGCCTCATTAGTCTTTCAAAGATAAATTTTGATTGTGCTTGGTTGGTAAAATGATAATAGGCCATCTTGTGACATTGGAAGCCCACTTTAGCCTAAAAATCCAACCAATACATAGGAGTTGCCCCTAGTCACCCTCGTTGACCCTTTGGACTTTTCTTTGGAAAAAATATTACAAGACGTGACCCTTTTATTTTTCCTCTTTTGAACCTTATTTTTCCTCTTTTGAACCTTACCCTCCTAGAACTTAAGAATATAAATTGAGGCTAAAAGCCTAAGTTGGGGTGGTGGAAATTGAAAAAGGTGTAGTTGGGCTATAAAATCATAACAAAGTTCCTACAAGCTTATTATTCTAATAAACTAAAATGGTTAGAAGAAAGAAAATATCTAACAAAGGAAAGAAAGGCATAATTTATGCACAAAAAAAATAGAAAAGTGGAAAACCCAAGAAAAAGGCAAAGTAGGCTCAATAGTAAAGGAAAATAAGTGTCCAAATAGCAAAATATGAAAAGAGTGTGATGTAAAAGATCAAGGAGGGTATAGCCTTATTATCCTAAGTTGATATCCTACTATACCCTAAGCCTACATTACAAACTCAAAAAGTCCTTTGTGATTCCCAACAAAGTATGGTCATTGTAGTGATGATTGAAAATAGGGGCAAGCCTATGGTATGGTACATATTAATAGTGAGAATTTCTTGAGAGAGGGAGTGTTAACACTTAAATTCCCTGTTGATTGATTGATAACTTGGAGTGTGAAGAGGCATGTAAACAAATTGAGGCGGGTGATTTTGTCATATTCCAAAAATGAGACAAATGGAGTGTAATGTGGTAAAAGTTGAAAAGTGAGTCAATTTTAGAGTGTTAGTAGTTGTTGCACGGTTACTCCTCAAAGTTTATTGCATACTTCAGTACTCCATTTCATGTTGAGGGGAGTCGTTAAAATCCTTTTACTCGTGTGTGAAAAGTTTTTTTGTGGTAGTAATCAAGTTATAGTCATCAAGATCATTGGGAACTAAAATGTGGGCATACATGGGGAGTTGTCTCTTAGTAAGGGGTGGTGTTGCTTGAGGACAAGTAAGGTTTTAAGTTGGGGTGTTGATGAGTGGTGATTTTATCACTCATTTGCACTAACTATTCATACGCACTACCATGCTTTGTAGAATTAAATGAAATATAATTGTTATTTAATGCAGTAATATCCATATTGTGCAGGTATGTTGTTGAGAAGATAAAAAGATGTGGATTGGAGCTAAAAAGGGATCAAATAGAAGCAAACAAAGTACAGCTGGAGACCTGGAGCAGTTCAGCCTCAGTTACCGCGACGGTGGTCCTTAGGCAGCGATCGCAGTCAGTCAAGATGGTCATCATAATGCAATCAAAGAGCACAACCATGATCATGGTTGAAATAGTGTGATCATGGTTCAACGGGGATATGACCCCGGGTAGTTTTGTAAAATTGTATAGACGAATCTTATACAGGCAAAAACCTTTTCTTCTTTGTGTATTGCTTATCTCATAGACAATTTTGAATTGGAAGCAGGAAACCCTAATTGGGAAAGTGTGTAGTTAATTTTGGAGTTTTGATTTCTTAGTAATTTTAGGAAGAATAAATGCTTTGGATAATCCTTATGGTATATCTCTTTTTACTTTCTGCATGAGTAGCTAAGTAATTTAGTCTTCGGATTATGTTGAACTGAAGTATAATTGTGTGTGGGTATTGTTGTGTTAGCATGAGCTTTAGTTGTTGAGTATGGATTCCACTATTGCTTGAATTTATGAGTTGGAATTTATGGGTGAAATTCCCAAATCTCCAAATGGGTTTGATAGGTGAAAACCCCAAACTCTAGAAACCCTTCATCATCCTTGAAAGAAGGATGGAAGTGAACATATGGTAACCCATAACATCCTTGAAAGTGGGTTATAGGGAGACGAGGCAATGGTGGACAATTTTCTATGGTATACTACCTTTTGCAATCTTATAAATAAGTGTAATTGGAGTGTATATCAGTCAAGAGCATCATCCTAGAAATAGGGATGCTTGATTCAGGATTTGGGTGATTACAAATAGTACACTTTTTAGGTGCTCGAAAGAGCCAATGGGTGAAATCGTTGTGGTTTGATTAAAATATTGACAACAATTACCTTTGACCTAGCCTATACTTTAGATAAAAAACTAAGCTTCATGTTAAACCATCATCATTAACCTCCATGTTTTTACCTTTAGGTAGACATAATCCCAAGATCTCTTTAAATCTTAATTTTAAATCAAAAGTATCATATTCGTACATTGTTAATCAAAAAATTGTTACAAACCAATCCCAAATCAATTCCCCCCATATTATTTTACATGTCATGTTTATTATCATTCCGGCTAACCTTCCTGTAATTAGAGAACCCATAGGACTTGAAATTTATAATTCGCTCCTTGTGGATTTGACCCTAACTCAAGTTGGGCTATTGACAACGACCGCCTCCCCTCTTAAACATGAGAGTGAGTTGAGTTTTATCAGTATTAAATACAATAAATCACTCATTGCATTTTTTAAAAAGCAAATCTATTTATTATTTCTTAAGACATATGTTAAGTCAAAAGTGAGCAAGTACTTATGAAATCAATGCATACTTTATTCATTTTTACCTATTTTACCTATGGTATTAAATACAATACATCATTCATTGCATTTTTCAAAACAAAAAAATTATTATAATCAAAGGGTGATATAGTAAAATCACCCATCTATTTTATTGTTTCTTAAATCTTAAGGCATATGTCAAGTAAAGAGTGAACAAGTATTTATAGACGGAGGGAATACTTAGTGAAGAATTTATTTCAACTGTAGTGCAAGGTAGGGAGACTCTTTTCCTTACAAGGTTAAATTTGTCCCTTACCTTATTAAAATTTTTTTATAAACTATTCGTTTCATTCATTTCTTATTCATATTATTTGTTTGTTTACCCATTTCACTCTCTTCATTCATATAACTTGGTGTTTGTTCTTGTTCTTATTCAAAGTCCATTTCATCAAAAAATTGCACTTTAAGGTATATTTTAATCACTTTTTTTATATAATTATTTCAATACCTTGCAAACAAGTATGTACTATTAATATTAATAATAATCTTTGTAGCTTACTAATTTGTCAAATGTTGTCGTTATCATACCAACTTGTTAAGCTTAAACCTACGTTAAGTCATTAATGTGTTTCAAACGCATCATCAAATTGTTGTTTCATTGTCATTTTTGAAGAATCAATATTCAAATTCGAAGAATTTGACTTACTCGAAGATCAAACTCACTATCCATGGGTTCTTCAACAATTGGGGAATGATCCACACATGCATACATGTTAAGTGTCTGTAGATTAAGGCGACTACCAAAAATTTCAACAGTATAGAGAAATAAAGATAAGGAATCATCATTCTAAATAGGAGTTTCATCAAATATTGATTTTTTATTGAATGTAAGAGAATTCGGATATCGACGAGAAATAATCACATTATCTTCCAAATTAGTAATACCCATTTTACTCTGAACAACTTTTTAAACTGATCATATTTAAGAGAGAAAGGAAATGTTTCAACCACTATAGGACACTAATTATATTGCACCAAATCTTCATCATTCAAAACTTCAGCACCCTAATGTAAATTCACTCTTACCTTATTATCATCCATATTAAAGTAATAAATGAATAAGGTTCAATAAATATTTTGAGTTATGAACTTTGACAATTTTTTTTAAATTAATGCAAATAAAAGAAATCTACACTCACACTCTTTATATAGCACTGTGAATTTTGAAGTTGTTACAAGGAAAACATAGAATTCTACCTTATAAGGTGAACATGAGATCCTACTTTACAATGTAAGAGTCCATACTCGACTTACAATCAGCCAACAAAAGAGAATTTATTCCCTTTTTTGTCAGTGATAAGTCCCATCTTGTAAACACTCCTTCCCTAGGGAAATTTATTTTCGACTTTTTCAATCAAAAAATAAGGTAAGTGACTCCATTTACCTTGTAGTAAAATTATAATTTTACCTTGCACTTTTTAGTCACTAGATAAGGTAAGTGACTCCATTTACCTTGTAAGGTAAAATTATGGTTTTATCTTGCACTTTACATGTGACTAATGTCGTGAACTTTTTAACGGACAAGGTAAGCGGAGAAAATTGAAGGAAAGGTGTCTTTTAAGTATTGAATGAAGGATTGGTGAAATTGACCAACTTAAATGGTCAAATATAATTAGGAAACTTGATTAAGTTAAATATAGACTTTATTAATATTTTCAAAACTTTCTAATCTTTTCAAAAATATAAATCGACCCAACCCACACCTCTCTTTAATCCAAATCAACCGTCTCTCTCCTCTCTTGATAGTTTCTCCCAACCAATAGTTCTTTAAATTTCTTGTTTCAATCCCCGGTGACTTCTACCTCCAATGACAAATAGTTGGGCTTTGAGTTCTTTTTCGACTTTAAGCATCAATCGACATGGTAGCCTTGCTCTTCGGCCACAACAACTTTGAATTCTTCATCGTTCCTTTTCTTCCTTTTTAGTTTTCAAGAAAACAAGGAACTTTAGCCAAATCCTCTTATAATATTGGTTAACAATTTTAATATTCATTGTTTTAATTTAAAATGCGGTCTGAATAAAATCCTAATTTTTGGTATTTCTTCTCTTTTATTTTTGAAGTGAATTATGTTTTTTTATTGTTTGTTGCATTTTTTTGAAGTTTGATTTTTGTTGTTTGTGTTTATACAAACAAAACAACGATGTTGGTGTTTTTTGTGTTGCACCCATTGCTGGGTTGATTTATTCTTGTTCTTGGTAAAAATAGTGATATTATTGTTGTTCT
>JAPEIP010000006.1:78272397-78293665 GCA_026120095.1 Capsicum chinense | reverse complement strand
ATATCTCTTTTTACTTTCTGCATGAGTAGCTAAGTAATTTAGTCTTCGGATTATGTTGAACTGAAGTATAATTGTGTGTGGGTATTGTTGTGTTAGCATGAGCTTTAGTTGTTGAGTATGGATTCCACTATTGCTTGAATTTATGAGTTGGAATTTATGGGTGAAATTCCCAAATCTCCAAATGGGTTTGATAGGTGAAAACCCCAAACTCTAGAAACCCTTCATCATCCTTGAAAGAAGGATGGAAGTGAACATATGGTAACCCATAACATCCTTGAAAGTGGGTTATAGGGAGACGAGGCAATGGTGGACAATTTTCTATGGTATACTACCTTTTGCAATCTTATAAATAAGTGTAATTGGAGTGTATATCAGTCAAGAGCATCATCCTAGAAATAGGGATGCTTGATTCAGGATTTGGGTGATTACAAATAGTACACTTTTTAGGTGCTCGAAAGAGCCAATGGGTGAAATCGTTGTGGTTTGATTAAAATATTGACAACAATTACCTTTGACCTAGCCTATACTTTAGATAAAAAACTAAGCTTCATGTTAAACCATCATCATTAACCTCCATGTTTTTACCTTTAGGTAGACATAATCCCAAGATCTCTTTAAATCTTAATTTTAAATCAAAAGTATCATATTCGTACATTGTTAATCAAAAAATTGTTACAAACCAATCCCAAATCAATTCCCCCCATATTATTTTACATGTCATGTTTATTATCATTCCGGCTAACCTTCCTGTAATTAGAGAACCCATAGGACTTGAAATTTATAATTCGCTCCTTGTGGATTTGACCCTAACTCAAGTTGGGCTATTGACAACGACCGCCTCCCCTCTTAAACATGAGAGTGAGTTGAGTTTTATCAGTATTAAATACAATAAATCACTCATTGCATTTTTTAAAAAGCAAATCTATTTATTATTTCTTAAGACATATGTTAAGTCAAAAGTGAGCAAGTACTTATGAAATCAATGCATACTTTATTCATTTTTACCTATTTTACCTATGGTATTAAATACAATACATCATTCATTGCATTTTTCAAAACAAAAAAATTATTATAATCAAAGGGTGATATAGTAAAATCACCCATCTATTTTATTGTTTCTTAAATCTTAAGGCATATGTCAAGTAAAGAGTGAACAAGTATTTATAGACGGAGGGAATACTTAGTGAAGAATTTATTTCAACTGTAGTGCAAGGTAGGGAGACTCTTTTCCTTACAAGGTTAAATTTGTCCCTTACCTTATTAAAATTTTTTTATAAACTATTCGTTTCATTCATTTCTTATTCATATTATTTGTTTGTTTACCCATTTCACTCTCTTCATTCATATAACTTGGTGTTTGTTCTTGTTCTTATTCAAAGTCCATTTCATCAAAAAATTGCACTTTAAGGTATATTTTAATCACTTTTTTTATATAATTATTTCAATACCTTGCAAACAAGTATGTACTATTAATATTAATAATAATCTTTGTAGCTTACTAATTTGTCAAATGTTGTCGTTATCATACCAACTTGTTAAGCTTAAACCTACGTTAAGTCATTAATGTGTTTCAAACGCATCATCAAATTGTTGTTTCATTGTCATTTTTGAAGAATCAATATTCAAATTCGAAGAATTTGACTTACTCGAAGATCAAACTCACTATCCATGGGTTCTTCAACAATTGGGGAATGATCCACACATGCATACATGTTAAGTGTCTGTAGATTAAGGCGACTACCAAAAATTTCAACAGTATAGAGAAATAAAGATAAGGAATCATCATTCTAAATAGGAGTTTCATCAAATATTGATTTTTTATTGAATGTAAGAGAATTCGGATATCGACGAGAAATAATCACATTATCTTCCAAATTAGTAATACCCATTTTACTCTGAACAACTTTTTAAACTGATCATATTTAAGAGAGAAAGGAAATGTTTCAACCACTATAGGACACTAATTATATTGCACCAAATCTTCATCATTCAAAACTTCAGCACCCTAATGTAAATTCACTCTTACCTTATTATCATCCATATTAAAGTAATAAATGAATAAGGTTCAATAAATATTTTGAGTTATGAACTTTGACAATTTTTTTTAAATTAATGCAAATAAAAGAAATCTACACTCACACTCTTTATATAGCACTGTGAATTTTGAAGTTGTTACAAGGAAAACATAGAATTCTACCTTATAAGGTGAACATGAGATCCTACTTTACAATGTAAGAGTCCATACTCGACTTACAATCAGCCAACAAAAGAGAATTTATTCCCTTTTTTGTCAGTGATAAGTCCCATCTTGTAAACACTCCTTCCCTAGGGAAATTTATTTTCGACTTTTTCAATCAAAAAATAAGGTAAGTGACTCCATTTACCTTGTAGTAAAATTATAATTTTACCTTGCACTTTTTAGTCACTAGATAAGGTAAGTGACTCCATTTACCTTGTAAGGTAAAATTATGGTTTTATCTTGCACTTTACATGTGACTAATGTCGTGAACTTTTTAACGGACAAGGTAAGCGGAGAAAATTGAAGGAAAGGTGTCTTTTAAGTATTGAATGAAGGATTGGTGAAATTGACCAACTTAAATGGTCAAATATAATTAGGAAACTTGATTAAGTTAAATATAGACTTTATTAATATTTTCAAAACTTTCTAATCTTTTCAAAAATATAAATCGACCCAACCCACACCTCTCTTTAATCCAAATCAACCGTCTCTCTCCTCTCTTGATAGTTTCTCCCAACCAATAGTTCTTTAAATTTCTTGTTTCAATCCCCGGTGACTTCTACCTCCAATGACAAATAGTTGGGCTTTGAGTTCTTTTTCGACTTTAAGCATCAATCGACATGGTAGCCTTGCTCTTCGGCCACAACAACTTTGAATTCTTCATCGTTCCTTTTCTTCCTTTTTAGTTTTCAAGAAAACAAGGAACTTTAGCCAAATCCTCTTATAATATTGGTTAACAATTTTAATATTCATTGTTTTAATTTAAAATGCGGTCTGAATAAAATCCTAATTTTTGGTATTTCTTCTCTTTTATTTTTGAAGTGAATTATGTTTTTTTATTGTTTGTTGCATTTTTTTGAAGTTTGATTTTTGTTGTTTGTGTTTATACAAACAAAACAACGATGTTGGTGTTTTTTGTGTTGCACCCATTGCTGGGTTGATTTATTCTTGTTCTTGGTAAAAATAGTGATATTATTGTTGTTCTGTTGAACAAATTGTGCTACTATTTTTTTCTCCAATAGATTATCTATCTGGTGAACATATTAACCATCTGATGCAATATATTTAACATATGATGTAACAGAGGAACTACCAAATTAAAAATCTAATACAACAGATTAACCATATAATGCAATAAATTAATTATCTGATGCAACAAATTAACCATCTGACGCAATAAATTAACCATATGATATAATAGATTAACCATATAATGCAACAGATTAACCATCTGATGCATCAGTTTAACCATCTAATATAATAGATTAACCATCTATTGCAATAGATTAACCATCTGAGGCAATAGATTTAATATCGAATACAACAAAGGAAACATCAATTAATAATCTGACATAATAGATTATCCATCTAATACAACAAAGAAACCATTGGATTAAAGATTTGATGCAATAGATGAACCTTCTGTTGGATAAAATCCTATCAACTATTCCAACAGGACGTGTCTAAGACTTGATTTTTCCAACTGATAATTCATCTATTGCGATACATGACCCTTCTGTTGGAAGAAATCTAAACAATATTGACCGTTGATAACTGTTCTAAAAAATTACTATATATTGCAATAGATGTGTGATCTATTGCACAAACCATTCATCTGTCTCTACAAATAAGTGATATGTTTTGTATTGTCACAACAGATTACTCATCCATTGCTATAGAGTTGATAACAATTCCAATAGATCACTCATATATTGCAATAGTCATTGCTACAACATTGATAACTGTTCTAACAAATCACTTATATGTTGCAACAGATGTGTGATCTATTACATAGACCATTTCATCTGTCTCAACAGATGAGTGATATATTTTGTATTATCACAATAAATTACTCGATCGTTGCTACAATATTGATAACTTATAATGCCCTGAATCTGATACCCGAAATGCTACATGGTTCTAGTAATTCTGAAGGATGACAAACTAACCCATGACTAAGATCTGTAACTGAGTACTGCATAATGTATTGTATAAATATGGAATAAAATGGATGAAAGGCCATAAGGTTCAAATATCTGATAAAACATAACATCTGGAAATATGGTATATCAATACCAAAACTGAATTAAACTGTCTAAACATCCTAGTCTGAAAGTCTCTAAACTGTCTGAAAACTGTGGAGTTGATGGGAGATGTCCCTAACTAACTCCATCTACTTAAACTAAAATAATAAGTAATTAAATAATTATGCTATCCTCGAATTATGAGGACTCACTACAAATCTACTGCTACTGGATAAATGTAAAGCTAAGTGCGATCGGGAACTTGAGCATCTGAACCTATAGTATAAAACACCATAGCGTAGAAGAAAAATATGCATCAATACGTCTGAATGTACTGGTATGCAAAGTGAGGTAGGCTGAATGCACGGGGTTCATATGCATGAACAATACTAACTGACTGAATAACATGAACGTGGGAATACATACATGAATATGTAACTATAAATGAGATCATGATAATACTGACTACTGTTTCTGAATACTGATAACATAAGTTTTGTATAAATGACACACTATTAACTGAGTGACTGTGTCTGACATTCCTAATTCTGATGGAACTAGTTGAGTTTCGTAATGAACTGAGTGACTGTATCTGACAGTCCTGAATCTGAAGAACTATCTGAGTTCTTATACTGAGACTAAGATTGAGATTGTGGGCAGTAATCCTCTAACCAACATGCCTTGAATCTGAACTGGTGAGGGTCCAACTTATCACCCTAGCTGGAAGGGTGTCAGTACCATGCCACGGGTAAAGACAAGCTGTAAGTTAACCCTCTTTGAGAGGAAGCTCTTCCGTCAACCCCTTCTAGTAGGAAAACTCAAAGGAGATATATAAACCCTAGACTCGTAAGGGTAAATCTCAACCTACGCTGGCTATGTAGTTCTGTAATGCAAGGATTGTTTCTAAGGATCACTCCCTCTACTGGCTGACAGGTGAGCCCTCATCCCTGGGTTCACCCCCTAAGGCCCAAAATAAACTAAGTCTGGAAAATTAGATAGAATTTTCCAAGTTTGGGACCCTGTTGACAAACTTAAAGGACTGAATTAAGCTTAGGAATTTTGCGAGGTCTTACAATATCTCCCCTTTGGAAACATTCATCCTCGAATGGGACTAACTAAGACGAGAGAAATAATAAGATGAAGTATAAACTGAACATGAACAACTAAAACATGAGTACATGACTGACATGACTAATATGATAAATGTATTATACTGAACATACATATTTGATGTATGAACAGTTGACTCAATGAATGCATGATTGGGATTAAGTTGGGCATGCATATCTGATACATTAATACATGACAAAACTGACACATGAACATATGACTGAATATGCAATGGTAATTGATACAAAGTTTAAAATGGGAATCTAAGCACGAAACTAAATACCAAGTTTGTAATGGAATCTGAATATAGAACTGAGTGAATTTATGGACGACAATTACCTTAAATCAAAAATACTAATGAATCCAAGATCACTTACTAGGCACGTGTGAATGGGAAAATGGAAACATATCTGAGCCTAAAACATGGTATATAAACTGAATATCGTGATCTAAACTAAGCACCTTGAATACGTGGTTTGCGGCTGAGGTCAAATTTTAAGGGTCAACTTATGAGTACCCCTAACTCCTAACTGTATTAATTACGAGAAAAGAGAGTGGCATGTTTATGTCATAAAAGTTTAGGGGATTATAGTGTATCTCCCCCTTGGGATACTAGATCCCTCAAAGAATACTGATTTTGCTTAGATACTGAAGAAAACTAGGGTAATGCACAAGCCACCTATGAACTAGATTATGACTGAATATCTAGGATCTGAAACTAAGACGTGATACATGAACTAAGCTGAGCATGCAACTACCTTGTTGCTCCATCTTAGAATGATCACATTCATGGGACTCCAAATAGTGCGACTAGATGGAACGAAGGGAAACCACACAATCCGAACTTGTCCGCCTGACTGCTAAACTGAATTACTAGCTGCTTAAACTAACTCATACTAAAAACTTATACTTAAATAAAGTACTTCTCTGAAACTGTTTCATCTATACTCTCCACCTTAGTACAACATGTCACTCAAGACTACCAAAAACATTCATATGGGTATTGAGCATGACTACTTAAATATACTGCTCATCTAATTAATTGAAGGACTGATAACTGATTACTGGGTCTATAAGACTTAACTGAACTTATTATGAAGAACTGGACTGAAACAGTAGAGTATAATGTATAGAAGGTAATGACTAACTAGGTAACATGAGGTAACTGAGTATGAGTGAGTGAAACTGTATTACCTTAAGAATTCAAGATCAGGCATCTAACATATTTTGAAAACATTCTATAAACTGGGGTACTGAAATACTAATAACTAAGTAACTTATGGTCATATGCTATGGTCGAGAAATCCTGAAACTAAACTGAATTACTAAACTGATTACTGGTCAGGAATGGGACTGAGATTGTATCTAAGATGGTAATTGAGACTATATACATAACTAAGACTGTAACTTAAACTGAATGATAGTTTTTGATCATCGAGGTTTAACCTGGTACTGAAGTACTGAATTCTGATGGCTAAGTAACTAATAACTGAAAGCCATGGTCCTGTAGAAGTATTTGAGTCCTTTATTGAATATTGATTACTGAACTGATGCAGTAACTGAGGCCTGAGGGATAGAGCATCAAACTACAAATTCACCGAGGGATCTAAACTGAGAGATATGTGACATAATCTGAGTTTGGATGAACAATAGGACTGGAGCATGAGTCATGAGCTGTATGACCTGAGCCTAGAATTTCTGTGTTCATGAGATGTGATTCATAACACTGGGTGAACTAGAACTCCGTATACTAGAAACTTGAAACACACACTTTTCTATGAAAAGCACGTAGATATAAGTTATATTCGTGGGACTGAAATGTAAAGTTTACATAAGTATCATGATGGTTGAAGTACAAAACTTTGCACTAAGGTAGGAATGGTTCAGGAATCATCTTCCATTATGGATTTCCTACACATAATGGTATTACAACTGGAACCTGAAGGCCTGACTTTTTGAGATATCATAATCGAACAGTCCCTGTATACCTATTAGTCTATGATGTTCGGACCCAATAGGTGGAGACTGAGAAAGGTCCTGTTAAATTTTGGTCTAACCTTAAAGTTGACTGCTATGTAAAAGTTACAAAAGAAAAAAAAGCTCCTAAATCTGAAGAAACGTAAACATGTAAATAAGGGATTAGTAACAGATCAGTAGCTACATCAGGAGGATTTCTCTGATTCTGTTGGGACTGAAGAGCATAGAGTCTGTTTGGATGTTTCCCTCTTATAGCGCTGGAATTTGCACCCTACTAATTCTGGCGATTGGACTGGGCTGAAGGACAATCATGCTAATTTTGAGGGTCGGGTTTAAGATAGTCTTGTACCATGTGATCTGACTCGCCACATCCAAAACACGCATTACTTTTGGCTCTACACACCCCCTTATGATACTTAACATACTCTTCACAAAACAGATTAGTAAAACCTCTGCTCTCACTACCCTTGGTTTTGGAGCCTGGCACCCCATACCTATGGTCATTTTTGAACTTTGGTACTATCGCACTAGCTAAGGATGGAACTGGGACTAAAAATTTCTAACTATGCTGAGAACAGTTACCACTCTGTGACCCTGGTTGAGAAAAACTTTAGCTACCTATTCTGGCTTTCTTATTTTCTCTCTCCTTCTTCTTAAGCTTTTGCTCTTCAATTTATTGAGCATGGACCATAAGCCTAGATATGTCCATCTCGTTAATCAACATCGCAGTCCTGCACTCCTTAACCACTCTACCTGATAACCCAGACACAAACTTGCTCATTCTGGATCTACTGTCTACTAGTACATGGGGAGCATACCTAGCTAACTGAGTAAACTTAAGGGAGTATTATTTTACGATCATGCTGCCTTTTTTGAGATTGATGAACTCTAACACTTTGGCTTCTTTCTGCTCTAGGAGAAAGAATCGGTCTAGGAAGGCAGTAGCACACTCTTTTCACTCTAGGGGCTCTACATCTGTACCCCTGTCTACCTTCCACTGCTTAAACCACGTATGAGCTACATCTTGTAGCTGATAAATAGATAACTTAACACTCTCATTGAAAGTCACTCCCATGATATCTGTGACTTTCTAAACTTGGTCAAGGAACTCCTGTGGATCCTCTTCAGATTTAGAACCTAATAATAGGGGAGGATTATTTGGGTGAAGTCCAGAATCTTGGCTGCAGCAGTATTGGCCACTGAGTTGGATGGAACAGCAGCTGGTCATTCATTATAAGTTGTAACTGACTTGGCTAGAGTAGTGAATACAGTCCTGAATTCTACATGGGAGACATACTCGTCCAGGGGACCTGCCTGAACGTGTTGGAGGGCTGACTGATTTTTGTTTCTTCTTTTGGGAGGCATGTTCTGTAAACATAAAGGGAGAAATAGATTAGGCTGAGAGTTAAATTTGAGCTCATGCTCACTGGAATGACATGAATACTGAAAGAAGGGAAACTGTTCCTAAAACATCTTATAGCCTTATGTACATAAATGTGGCGCATAACACACCCATGCACAAAACTATACTAGATGCTGCTTTTCAGACTTCCTAGGAATCTATGAACCTTAGGCTCTAATACCAAGTTGGTAACACCCTGAATCTGATACCCAAAATGCTACACGGTGCTAGCAATCCCGAAGGACCATAAGCTAACCCATGACTGATATCTGTAACTAAGCACTGGATAATGTACTGTATAAATGCAGAATAAAAGAGGTAAAAGGCCATAAGGTTCAAATATCTGATAAAATATAACATCTGGAAATATGGTATATCAATACCAAAATTGAAATAAAATGTCTGAACATGCTAGTTTGAAAACCTTTTAACTGTTTGAAAACTGTGAAGTTGATGGAACATGTTCCCAACTAACTCTGTTTACTAAAACTAAAATACTAAAGTAATGAAATAATCATGATATCGTCAAATGATGAGGACTTAATACAAATCTACTTCTACTGGCTGAATCTAAAGCAAAGTGCGATCGAGAACTTGAGCGTCCAAACCTACGGTATAAAACACCATAGTGCAGAAAAAAAGTATGTATCAGTACGTCTGAATGTACTAGTATACAAAGTGAGATAGGTTGAATGCATGCGGTTTATATGCATGAACAATACTAACTGATTGAATAACATAAATGTGAGAATACATGCATGAATACGTAACTGTAAATGATATCGTGATAATATTGACTACTGAGTCTGAATACTAATTACATGAGTTTTGTATAACTGATACACTGTTAATTGAGTGACTATGTATGACAGTCATGATTCTAATGGAACTAGCTGAGTTTTGTACTGAACTAAGTGACTATATCTGACAGTCCTGAATCTGAAGAACTATTTGAGTTTTTTACTAAGACTAAGACTGAGGATATGGGAAGTAATCATCTAACTGACATGCCTCGAATCTAAAATAGAAGGGGTCCAACCTGTAACCCCAGCTAGAAGGGTGTCAGTATCATACTATGGGTAAAGACAAGCTGTGAGTTAACCCTCTCTGACAAGGAGTTCTTCCATCAACCCCTCCTAGTAAAAAAAACTCAAATGATATGTATAATCCCTAGAATTGTAGGGGTACATCTCAACCTATGCTGGCTACATAGTTCTGTATTATAAGGATTGCTTCTAAGGATCACACCCTCTACTAGATAATATGTGAGCCCTTATCCGTGGGTTCACTCGATGCTGAATCCTATTCCTAACTGAATAGACACTGAACTGATTTCCTAGTTCATACTAGGCTTGACTGAGCTGTCATTGATCGTGTTACTGACTAAACTAGATTGATTTCATTAAGTTTTATTGACTGATGGAATACTATAGAGATCTGATAACTAACTGAGATTACAGAGTACTGTGAAAGACTGGACTAATACTGAATTTACTAAGTTTTCCTGAGTAATATGACTGACTGAATTCTAAGGATCATGGCTTGACTGAGAGTATATTGAAAACTGACCCTATCTCTAGGCAGACAACAAAATTGTTGGGTACAAGTAGCCCCATGACTCGATAGCATGAAACTAACAAGACATGACACTTCTTTGAATACATAAACATAGGCCACAATTCATAATACAATCATTGGGGGATTTCATGAAGCACTTGATATTCATAATCTTGTACATAGATAGGAATGTATTCAAACATATCATAATTTCACGATTCTAGTCTCATGAGCATTCCATCAAACAACTATAAGCCATAGATTTAGCATGGGAGTCATTTTGAACATCTAGTTATAGCCAAAGTTCATCATTTAGATCAACAAAGGGTCATAAACACAATTCTATTCACTTAGGCATTTTATAAAACACATGGGATGCATATACTTAAGCTTGGGCATGAACACTAAACAATTAAATCTTGGATACTTTAATCAACTCAATTTAATGAAATTCAATCCACATGCTAACATAATATCAAGGGATACATAAAGATTCCATCATGGAAACCATACAAATCAACAACATGGATACAATTTCAATCCACAACATGAAAATCATTATTTAAGCTTTAAAAAATGGTTTCTTGAATTCCAAGGATGAAAGGGATACTTGGATGAATACTTTACATACCTAGGTGGATGATTTCTTATTGATGGAGGAAAGCTTGAATCTTTGGATTGAAATTGATCACCTAGGGTTTCTAGTTCTTAAGCAATTGTGGAATAAGGAATGTATTTATCCAAAAGAGGGATAAATTTCGTATTTATGAGGGCTGAAGGTAGAGGAAAATGACCTAATTACCCTTAAGGATGCGGTTACTTAATGACTAAATCTGGGCATCGATGCGTTAAGCGACGCGGTGTGTCAATGGAACCTACACAAGACTCGATGCATCACGCCATGATCACACCAAGCATCAGTAATTTTAGCTCTGGCAACCTGCAGCAATGTTAACCAACGTGATAGGTGATGCGGTGTGCCAAGATCGCGTTGGTCCACTATTTTAGGACACCAAACGTGGTCTAAACGAGGTTTGAAAAATCTGAAACTTATTTGAGAACACCTATTGACCACCCTAATCATGAATTAGCAAGAATACCAACCATTAAAGGATATTAAGGTCGCTAAATGAGATTAACTACTTTCAAAGCCTAAAAATAAACTAAGTCTGAAAACTTAGCTAGAATTTTCTATGTCTGAGACCCCCTTGACGAGGTTAAAAGGATGAATTAAGCTTAGGAATTTTATGGGGTATTACATAACTATTCCAATAGATCACTCATATGTTGTAACAGATGTGTGATATGTTGCAAAGACTATTCATATGTCTCAACAAATGAGTGATAGGTTTTGTATTATTGCAACTGATTACTTAGTCGTTGCTATAGGTTAGTTAATTGTTCTAATAGATCACTCATATATTATAACAGATGTGTAATCTATTGCAAAAACCGTTTATCTATCTCAATAGATGGGTGATATTTTTTGTATTGTCACAACAGATTACTTATCCATTGCAACAGGTTAGTTAATTATTCTAACAGATAACCCATATGTTGCAATAGATATGTGATTTATTGTACTGATCATTTATTTATCTTAACATATGGGTGATATGTTTTGTATTGTTGTAATAGGTTAATCATCTGTTGCAGCAGGTTAGTTATTTGGTGTAATAGATAACCTACCTGGTGCAATAGATGTGTGATTTATTGCAACTATTATTTTACTATTTTGCATGTTAGATTTACTGTTATCCTTTTTTAACGGTGCATTAATCAACTATAATATATTTTTTATGTTCCTATTAATTTTAGATAATATGGCTCCTAAAAGAACAGAAACAGAATCAAGTTCAAGTAAAGAAACAAGTAAAGAAGCTAGGCTACATCCACCAATTAATGAGTTTGCTTTACAAGTGTTATCTCAATCAGAAGTGGAATATGATGAACACAGGGAGGAGGAATATTTTAAAAGATATGATCCAAATGCTAATATTCCTTCCACCAAAGAGTTGGTTAAAACCTTCAGCATTCATCATTATTCTATGAGAATGCAGTGTGATGATGCCACATATTTAATGGGTAATTTCATTGTTAAGTCAACCATGGGAAAATCTTTTGACGCTTTCAGAAAAATACTTCGAGAACAAAAATTGGATGCTTATTTTAGGGACAGCTTCTTTGGGAAATATCTTGATTTGCTGAAGGACAATAGTGCTCATTTCCAAATAAAAATGGTGTATAAACTTCTTATGCGTAGGTTTATGTATGAAAACAAAGATAAGATGGATGAGATGTGGATAAATTCCTGTGGCATGCCTATTTTTTTTGTTGAAAGGAGTTTTTCGTAGTTACTAGACTAAAATGTTATCATCTTTCTCCTTCTCATGTTATGCCTATTCTAACCCAAAAAAAAATACCCCGCACACCTAAAAATGGCAAAGGTAAGTCGTGTTATTGTGATGACCTGGTGTCCATTAATTGTCTAAGCTTAAAAAATAAAAATTTGATAGAAGCGTTGAAAGGTAAAAGAATTTCAAAGAAGCACAAGCAACCATTGTGCTTGGTTTGGTTTGTACATAACATTCTTTGGGCGAGAGACATTAACAGAAACATAAGAATTGGTTTAATAAAGCTCTACGAGTATCTTGAGGCGTTTAACAGCTATCTTTGGGGTTATGAAAGCTTTAAAATGACTGTCAAATATTTGTTGACTCCATTAGCGCCAAAGACAGTCAACTTATACAGATTTCCATGGGCTTTCATGGTAAATGTTTCTTTTATTATGATATCATTCATTTTTCACTCAATACTTATTTTGATTTATTGACTTTATTTTATATTCTTGGGCATTTGAAGTCATTCTTTATTTGAGACAACATGTGAACTACCAGGAAGAAGTTTTCTGTCCAAGAATCTTGAGATGGTTGTCAGCTAAAACTAATAAAAATACAAAATTTCTTGATCTCCTCAACCCCTCAAAAGATGCAGTAAATATAATTATAACTAAGTTTTTATTTTAATTAATGATTTTTTTGAATGATCTAATCATCATTCTAATATATGTAATGATTTATGTTAGATTGTGCATCCGTCACTTGTTCTAACCAATCGAGAGTTAAAGATGTTATTTTTTTTAATTTTATGATCTATGCAAACTTTACCGAACCCTAAGGTCATTGACAAAATAAAAATGAAATTATTTGAAGAAACAATCATTACAAGAAAAATAATTTTAGAGGGTGGGCTTGTTATTGTTGATGGTCTTAGCGGTGATGGAGCTATTGGTGGTGGTAGTGGTACTATTGTTGGTGCTAATGATGCTCTTCTTACAGGATTTAGAACAAACCATTATGAAGATGATCATACTGGTTATATAGATTTTGCCTCTCCCAACGAATGTTCTGCATGCAAATGTCAAGACTGGAAGGTGAAACATGATGTAATGATTAATGCTATTAATGCATTAATTGCTTTTGTAATGGAATTGACATCTAAGAGGGTGTCATTCCATCAAAGAGGATATATCCATCCACTCTATTAGAGATTAAGGCTAAGGGAAGAAGGAATGTAATTTCCAAAGCATTAGCTAGCATCCAAAAAGTGAAATTTCAACTCTTCTATCTGTGTATTGCACGGAGCAATGTACAATAGTGAAAGAAGGGAAGCACGAGATAAAGAAGGTAAATATAGATGTTTGTTCTAACTAACTAACAGAAATATATCTGTTTTAACAGATGACACATCTGCTGAAAATTATCAAATAGATAAATACATCTTTTACAATAATTAACTAACTTGTTGTATCAGATAAAGTATTTGTTGCAACATATGTCTCATCTATTTTATCAAATCAAATAGCCCTTCGTACCTCTTTCATTTGTACAATCATAGGACCTATCTTTTGCAACGGATGGTTCATCCTTTGGAAATTATCATATAGGTCTTCCTCATGTAGAAATTTATCCCAACAGTTCATTCATCTGTTGCATTGGAGGAAGACCTGTTTGATTTGCTAGAACAGAAGAGTTATCCTTTTTCGTTTTGTCATATCTTCGTGATTAGCATTGACCAATTTTGGCTTTCCAAGTGGATGTAGAAGCTATTTTTGAACAGCATTGACAATATGCTACTTTTTTATGGAAATACAGAGAACAGAAAGTGCAGAAACCATACACAAGTGACAATAAAGATCCACGACAACTAAAGCCAAATTGCGAAGCACTGGATGAATAAAAACTTGTCCATATTGAGTATATATTTATAGCTTGCGTCTATCAAAGTAATAACCTCACCCCTCCTTAGGAATTCTTGGCATCAATACTTAAATTATTGATGTATTTATTGAGATCTGTATCCGTACCAATTTTTTTACATTTTATTTATTTGTTGATTTATTTGATGTAATTTTTAAAGTCTTTGATTTATTTTATTTTTGTTTATGTTTTATTTTTTCCCTAGATTTGAACTTATTAATTGAAATGAAATACTAGATTTAAATATTGCAACAGATAATGTATCTACTGCAACAGACAATACATCTATTGGAAAATATCAAACAGATTTAGACATGTTACAATAGGTATGTAATCTGTTGGAAATTATCATACAGGTTTACCGACTATTGCAATATATAGACTTAGATAGAAATATCAACATAATGTAATACATGACCAACCTATTGCAACGGATAAACTATATGTCAAAATAGGTAGAATATCTGTTACAACAGATGGACAATCTGTTGCATTATAAAAATTCAACTTTCATTAGACATAAAAAAAATTGCCACTACCTGTAAAGTGAAGTGACTTGAAATAAAAAATGAAACCCATCTACAGGGTTCATTTGGGTTTCATTTTAAACACCTAAAAGAAAATAGACATCAAGTAGACAGTGTTCATTTTAAACACGTAAAATAAAATAGGCATCAAATTTTTCAGTTTTGTACTTTTTGCCCTGTTGGCTGCTCGCGTGTAATTCACACAGCCGAGGCTCGTTGAACCCTCATTTTCGCTGACTTGGCATCTGATTTGGCCCCCACGGTTATTTTTCTCCCAATGCCTTTTATATTCATCTTCTTCCTAAAATTTAACCCTAAATTTCCAAATCTTTTTTTTCTTTTTCATCTTTTTTTCTCTATCCAAATTCTTCAAATTATTTGTATTTAGTTTTTCTGTATATGTTTTTTCATTTTTTCCAACTAAGCTTGACAATGTCTAGCTCATCTTTCCTATTTTTTGTGACAAAGATTTTTGATATGGTAAGTGTGGTCATGAAGCTCTATTGAAAACTTCTTGGACTCAACAAAATCCAGGTCGTAGGTTTTTTACTTGTAAGATTTCAAAGGTAATATTTTTTATTTAATTAGTTGATTATTTATCGACTTGTAATTATTTTATAATTGTCGTCTTATTTTTGTAGAAGTTGGGTGGATGTTATTACTTTAATGGTATGAAAAACGACACCATTCATAAGCAAATCATATAATCTGGGGTTTGTTGAAAAGTCAAGGCTTTTGAAGAGAAACAAAATCGAGCAAGAAGATACTACATTGTTGGTGGTATTGCTATTGGTTTGGTATGTTGGGCACAAGGATATTCAAGCCTAATTGTTGAAATTTTTAGGGTGGTGTATTTGTATTTGCTACTGGTTTGGTGTTATTGAGCACATGGATATTCACGCATAATTATTGGAAAATATCAAATAGATTTAGACATATGTTGCAACATATAGGTCATTTGTTGGAAATTATCAAACAGGACTTCCCATTGTTGCAACAGATAAGACTGTATTAGCATAATACAATAAATGACCATCCTATTACAACAGATAAACTATTTATCAAAACAGATAGAATATCTTTTCCAACAGATGGATAATTTGTTGCATTCTAAAATATTCAACTTTCATCCGACAAAAAATAATCGCCCCTACATGTATGTAATGTAAAGTAAGTATGTAAAGTGAAGTGACTTGAAATAAAAAAAATGTTATTTCACAGGTTCTTCTTTATACACGGGCCCCAAGCGTCCAGTTAATACCTCATAAGACCAGACGTCTTGCATGTTTGCCAAAGCGTTGTCGCACAGAAAGGTCATTGGCTCGGCTATTTCTATGTCAGTCAGCAAACATTCATATGGGCAAGAGTGTGCGACCCACACGCAATAGCGGTTTCATTTTTAGGAGGTCCATCTCCTTGTTTTGACCTTTAAAATCCTTTGGCTTCTTTATCAATACTTCCACTGGTAAATGATCCATCAGTTTACTCTGCCTCAACAAGATGGGGAACAACTCCAACAGTGGCTGCATGTAGGTAACAAAATTGACCTCATCCAAGGAAGGTAAGTTGCAGTCATCAACCTTGATCTTTCCCTCCTCGAGAAGTATGTCAACAGCCCGATAATGTACGTAGTCTATGTTGATAACTCCAAAAATCCTCTTTGCCTTCGTCCATCTCTTACCATGTAGATTTAGCCTCTCCCCTCTAATATATTTTATCATTTCTTCATCCTATTAGAACCCAGAAAGTAACGAATGAAATCCCTCACCACCGGGAGTTAAAACTAGCTTATTGAGATAATTATGCCTATCCTAGAGATTCCTATAGAAATCGAGGTCCATTATTCTATAGACAGCATCATAAGTTTTTGGGTACGCTAATTGCCTAACCCTCATGAGACAAAGAATTTCTTCAACATACTGTGATATAAGAAGTCAATTTTTATATAGGTTAGTAATTGTAAAGAAGTAAAACATAGTGAAAAATGCAACGGATGATCCATCTATTGCAGAGTTTCACAGATTACCCATCTAATACGACTTATGTAAGAGATAGGTAATATGTTATAACAGAACCACTAGAAGTTGCGGAAAAATACACATATGTTGCAACAAATGACAAGGAAAAGTAAACTTACAGTGTCCACGTACTGCGTACGCATATCTACCAACTTTTGAAGTCTTCGGCAGAAAAGGTATGGATAGGGTAATCTTTTGCACCTTGCTTGGCCTGTCACAGATCCCTCTTATCTTTGGCGCCAAGTTCCACGTATATGTCCACCTTCTTGAATAGCCCCTGAATTTCAACAGATTTTGGAGAGGGAGGAGTTGCAATTTTTTTGGATTTTCGATTGAAGAGTACATGGCTAATTTCTCTGTTCTTCTTCCCAACCGACACTGTAGGAGTATTTGGCTCCCTTATCTTCTTGGATGGTATGACACTCCTCTTGGATTTCAATTCCTCAATAGCTTTAGCGATAGCCTCTACTTTTTCAAAAATTTTATCCTAGTTGTCCTTGCACTCTTTGCATTTTCAATGAGAACATGAGGATAAAGAGGGATGATAGGGATCGGTGTAAGGGTGAGAGGGACTTGTGTAATAGGGAGAGGGAATTTTGAAAGGTGTGTTTACAAATATATTTAATTTTTATTGGGCATCAACATGCCCAACATCACGAATGACAGTAGCATCAGTATGCTTGTCACTAATATCAACTCCATCAGCAACTCTCCTTCAGAAGAAACACCCAGATTTGTTATAGTAGTTTGGTCATGAAAAACCTCAACACTAGGCTGACCTTCCCTAACTGCTCTTTTTATGGCTATTTCTCCAGCTAATTCCTTCTTTATTAACTCCACCGTTGAGTCTGTTATTGTATTAATAAGACCTAGACTAATAAAGAAAGTCATCCCCAACTCCTACTAAGTAGGCATGATCCACGAATACACAACCTATATAAAAAATAGATACATTTAAATCTTATAATAATTTACAGTCAGTTGGGTTACATGTTAACACAAACAACTTATGCAACAGATGATCTATCTGTCGCAAGAACTGATCTGTATATCATAACAAATTAAAAATATATCGCCTTAGATTACCCATCTACTACATCAGATTACCTATCTATTGCATAATTTATAGTAGATGGGTAATCTGTTAAGTTGGGTTTAGAGAACCAGAGCAATATATGGTTAATTTATTGTAAAATATGGATCATATATTACAACAAATTACCCATTTATTGCACTAGTTTCAGTAGATAGGTAATCTGTTGCAACACATGACCTATCTGTCGCAACAGATGGAACACCTATTTCAATATCTTTGTGTGGGTCAAATTATTTTACTTGAAAGAAGATGTAATGCATCATCCGAAGGGTTAAAGAGATCAGCCTCCTTAATATTTGGGTTGCCCTTTGCAGCCAACCACCTAAGCATCCTTGGATAAGAAATCTTATCCGGGTAATCCTTGAAATACTTTCAGAGGTGAGGAAGGGATTCAAATGCCCAAGCCTAAAAAATTTAAATAGGAGGCAAGCAAAAAAAGCCGCAGTAATTATTCAATATAAATTAATGGATAAGTAAATAATTAGTGATTAAATTTATCATGAAACCCCAAGGAAAGCCGTATGATATGATCGTATTTGGGGATAGCTTTGATAGTAAATATTTGACAGTCAAGTATTAGTTGTCATATCCCTAGGGATAATTATTGAATTTCTCAAAATCATCAGCAAGCTTCAACAAATCATCTTCTATAACTTTGTTGATGTCTCTTGCCAATATAACGGCATGGGAAAACCAAATCAAGCATAACTGCTCCCTGTACTGCTTTGGTATAGTTTTATCCTTGAGATGTTCTATCAACCCATTGGCTTTTCAACCACATCCAACAATGTCCAACAACCCATCTATTTTTTCCTTGCAGTTTTCGATTTTGGTAGGTGGTCTGGTTTTGGTGGGTGGTCGTTTGGACAATGCCTTACCACTATTTGATCGTGGTGGTTTAGTTGTCCTTCTTGCCTTGAACTTTTCATGGTGTTTTATTGGTGAGAGGTTCTTCTCGATGATCGCATCTCAAGCCCGTTACTATGGCAAACTCTTTTAAGCCAAAACAAACCGGTATGCCACAGTAGTTGATCCAGACTTCATCTATCTATTTTTTCCCTCATTCAAATCTTTATCATCCTCCACTTACTTGATCCTACGCTTGCGAGGACCATACACTATGCTCATTTAGAAATATATAGTGTGGTCCTCAGGCAGCTCAAGAAAGTATCCAAAGTAGCTCTTCTTAAAAAGTCCGTCTATGTTTTCATTCTTCATAATATTCCTAAATTCATCAAAAGGTTTCCCCAATTGACATTTAAGAACAAAATCACCAGTTAGTTTTGTAGGGTGATCTATCGACATCACAACTTGAAACCTATCAATACTAATAGTTTTGACAACCTCATGCTAGAATTTCGATATTAATCCATGCCCCTTTAGTGATACATTATCATCCTTTTTCTCACTTTATTCTCCCCCCTCTTCTTGTTTATCTTATTCTTCCTCCTCCTCACTTTCATTTTTTTATCACCATCTACAGACCCTTGTCCACCTCCCTCAATGTCGTTTTTTTAACTTTCCTCAGCTTTACTTTTCCCTGACTGACATTGTTCGGATAGATCCTCTGAATCCCTCTAAGACATGTTTTACCTATAAATAACAAAAAAAGAAAAATTACAGTACAATTGATGTATGCATAAATTTTATAAAATATATTAGAAACACTACGAACAGCCATCACAAACACCATCAACCAATTCCACCAACAGCCATCACAAATACCACCAGTACCACCACGACGATCACCAACACCAACACCATGACCACCAATACCACAAATACTATCCAACAATACCAGGACAGTCAACAGAACACTACAACAAAAACTAGGGTTTTCTTGGGTTCTTCCTATGATTTTACCATCAAAACTCAAAATTGTAAACCCATTCTCGAAGATAATACAACTAAAAGTCTTCTTTTTCATCATTAACTTAAAATCCCTAATTTTTAGATAAAATAATAAATATATAACTCTTCTCAAACTCTATTACCTATGAAGATAGAGAAAACAACTGATACAAACAAAAATTAAGTTGAAAATAACACCTATATGGTCAGAAATGAGAAGTAAATCGATCTGTTGTGAAGGGTTAAGAAATTTGTTGAGTAGTTGTTGTTTGTATTATTGAGATAGAGAAAAGAGCGAGAAATTAAGATCTGAAATAAGAAATATTTTTCTCGCAAATGGATGATTTGTATTTTGGAAAATAATGACAAGTTTTGAAAATGTTAATTTGGTCCGAATTGATCTTAATATTTTTTAAAATATTAAAAGATATGAATCATTTTTAATCGTCTCATCATGCAATTGCCAAAATACTCAATTGAAATTGTAGTTGACCCTATGAACTCACCCCTAGTCCTAGATTAATCAATTTAGGTATTTGTTGAACATATGAACTCAATTGAAATTGTATAAAAGTAAATGTTCAACCTGTTGCAAGAGATGACTTTGCTATTGGAATTTATCAAATATATTAATTCACCCATTGCAACAGATTAACTATGTGTTGTAAATTATCAAATAGGAATTGCCATCTATTACGACATATGACTGCGCCGTTGGAAATTTTCAAATAGAAATTGTCATCTGTTGCAAAGTATGACTTATATGTTTTAAGATCTTTTTCTTATTTATTTTAAAGAAATTTAGGTATTAGTTGAACATATTAGGCAATAAGAATTGCTTCAACTCAGAGTGATTAATCTACGACTCTGGTTGGGAGGAACACAATACCGTCTTATCATGTAATTGCCAAAAGACTCAATTGAAATTATTGTTGACCCTATGAGAATTCACCCCTAGTCCTAGATTAATTAATTAAGGTATTAGTTGAACATATGAACTCAATTGAAATTGTATAAAAACAAATGTTCAGTATGTTGCAACAGATGACTTATCTATAGGAATTTATCAAATAGATTAAGTCATCTATTGCAACAGATTACCAATTTGTTGTAAATTATCAAATAGGCACTGCCATCTATTGCGACAGATTACTGAGCCATTGGAAATTTTCAAACAGAAATTGTCATCCGTTGAAAATTTTCAAACA